>JAAONU010000007.1:39108980-39736407 GCA_012932295.1 Cyclina sinensis | reverse complement strand
GTAGTCATCGAGAGGGATAAATATTACAAGAATGTGCTTAAAGTTGCATCCCAATCAATGTAAAATAAATGAATTTAAACTGAAACTATTGGCAAGGAAGTAGAAATAATAGAATTGCAGTATTGCAGTTGATTTCACATTTTATGTTAAATATATATGAAATAATTTGTCGCCAATTACATGTATGGTGCTGTGACCTGGCTAATCCTATTCTTTGGTGCTGCAAAAAATTCTTACTACCAGTTTGTCCATTAATAGTTGAACCTGTTAAGACAGTAGAACTTCAGTGCCCTGCAATCTTCTACAACATCCTGTTCCTCATAAATTTGCTGATTAAACTTGGCTTCCTGGTTTTAAACCAAGTATGGACTTTCTGTTGGCTACATGTACTTCCTTTAGTGCAACTACAGAATACACAATTTCTGTTAGTACTGCATTTACAGATGTAGCCAATGGCCAGACATTTTCTGAAATTACATTTATTGTAAAATAACACTTATAAAATTACACTTATAAAATAACACCTATAAAAATGCAAATGCTTGCTCTTTACATTAAAAGTCAACTTTTTGAAAACACTGCATTGTTAGAGCAAAGATCTTTAATACATAATACTCTGATTCCATGTTTATTTGTTTGTAAATTAAGGCTCTATATTTGACGATTTGCTTTGGGAAGGTCCCCTGAACCCCCATTATCTTCAGGGAGAAGACTGTCTGACACCTACTCATACCAAATGCACTACTTCAGAATAAAATTTTTAGCTGTTGTACCCTACCTGCCATTTCTCGAATCTTTACTTGGAAGCTTGCTGTATTTGAATGATAACGAAGAATGGAAACACTATACATAGAGGGGATTCTTCAAAGAAAAGTGTCTGTGTGTCTGAAATGCAGATAAGGGTCAGGGGTTAGATGAGAAATTGTGAAGGCATGACCCTATTGAAAAATGATTTGACTGATATCTTTGAATAAAAATAGATCTGGACATGATGAAATCATGTGATTTATATAATTTGACAGATAACTGTGAAAAAAATGGATCTTGACCTGCTGTAATCTTGTAATTTAAACAATTTGACAGATGTCTGTGAATAAGAATGGATCTGGGCATGATGAAATCTTACGATTTATATAATTTGACTGAACATCTGTGGATAAAAATGGATCTTGACCTGACAAAATCTTGTGATTTAAATAATTTGACAGGTCATCTTTGAATGAGAATGGAACTTGATGTGACGAAATCTTGTGATTTAAATTATATGACAGATCATCCTTGAATAAGAATGGATCTGGACATGATGAAATCTTGTGATATACATGTAAATAGTTTGACTGATCATCTGTGAATAATAAAGGATCTTGACGTGATGAAATCTTGTGATTTAAATAACTCAGCAGACATCTGTGAATAAGAATGGATCAGGACCTCACAAAAACTTGAATATGGTTTGCTTTAATTGTTATTCATACATGAAAACAGTTATATATAAATTGCATTTTGTCTGTTATAAGGTCAATGTTCTCTTTTGTTTCAGACATGTACAAAACAAGGCTTTCTTCACAAACAGAGCAACTTTCAGGTAGGTGCATGATGTTTTTTTACTGAGTTTATAATTACTAGAAATAAACTATTTTCATACTATACCAATATTGCAGGAATTTGAAAAATCTTTGGAAAAGACCAGGAGAGTTCAGTTGCTTTTTGGCCCTTCAGTTCTGTGTAGGGAGAACTTAGGGAGAGAACTTATGAGCTACAGAGGGTTTCTCCCAAGACTGCTGCTAGGCTGATCCTTATTGTATTAACTTACATAGAATTAGAAATTTTCCATGAATAAATGTTTAATATTCTATTCTAATATAATATGTTAGAATTGAAACATGAATGCTCACATTGTTTCCAATCGAGTATTAATTATTGATGGTGCGACAAGAAATGCGCCAGTGATGATATTGGTTACGTTAGGGGGAAAAATCCCATCAATATTTGATCATGTCACCTCAAATGGCAGTTGCTATATTGGTGTGCATTGAAATGACTCTCTCTTGTCAATAAAAAAGCATATAACATTGTTTCAGAGAGAGCTTGAAGTTGTACTTGCTTGCTAATTGCATCGTCCTTTTTCATTTCTACTGTAGTCTAATACAGGAACATGGCTGCTACATGTGTACATGTATATTGATTGATTTAGTAAAAGTACAGAATGTAATACCGAGACTAGGCTGTCCAAATTAACTGTTTGTTACCTAAAAATAGTTGTTTTGCTTTTATTTACTGTTTGTATTATAAGGACAAGACAAAGATACCATACTGCAAAAGTCAAACTATATTAAACCCCCACCCACATTGAGAGCATTAAAATGATTTTGCCTGAAAACACTCATATGAGGTATATCATATGTTACCTAGTTTTTGAAGTTGTTTATGTATGGATATAATATTGGCCTAAAGTTTGCAAAGGCTGAGCCATCAGGCATTAGTACTTCTTTCTCATTTTAAACAAAATTTATCTATTTAATAAATTTTCTAGCTGACAAAATCTTTTTCCTAACATAATTATGCCTCAGAATCACCATGTTAAATGGTGTCATTGAGTGTGAAGGTAAGAAAAAAATTACATGAAACATAAACATAAGAGGAGCGGTGCTTCATTTGCCATTTTGATTTTTTCTTATGTTTATTTTAGGAAGATTCAGATTATATCAGTAGTTGTATATTTTGTTGTTAAATGTAATTGATAAAAGAATAAAAATCTGGTCAGTAAAACTTGTATTTGGAAAACATACCTGCCATACGTCCCGGATCGTCTGGGATTGTCCCGGAGGGCCCGTCCTGGAGTCCCAGAAAGTCACCCGATGTCCCGGAAAACATGAAAAATGCGCATACCTTTGATCAGGTCAGTCAAATTTTTGACACGCCGCTAACTCTTTAATTATTCGTTATGATAATCTGTTCTGATTTGGCGAATACACCGCGTGTCATTGATAACCAATTAACAAATGACCGCTATCGGCTATCGATTTATTAATTTGTAAGATATCTGCCCCTTTCAAAGACTGTCGCCGCGGTAATTCAGGTGTTTAATAGAGATGCTACTTAAAATTAATTTAATGCAAAAGCACTTTAAATACGTGATAAATATTGTAATTTTCGATCAAATCGCGCCGATACTTGTAATAAAAAGCACAGACGACGCTGTCATCAAACACACGTGATTCAACTTGAATTTGAGTTTATGATGTTAATTAATTAATGATACACAGTTATTATTTTATGATTACTACTACACAATTACTATGCTCTTGCAACTAAAATAAAAGTTATGAAACTGATGGTACCGATGTGTATTTGAAACACGAGCACGGCTTTTCCGGCCAAAACAAAATCCCGTCCAATTTTGTGTACTGCCAATGGTAGGGCATTGAAAGTATATGAATAGTTGTATGTCCCGGAAAATCGGCTCAAATCCCGGAAATTTGATACCAAAATCCCGGAAATGGCCAGGAAAAATATGGCAGGTATGTTGGAAAACCTGTTAATCTTTCATTACTCAGTATACCGGTACTCAAGAATGGCATCCAAAAGTAAGAAGTTAATTATATGTGTTACTAGATTAGCTTATATAATATCAATTTTAGTTTATGGACCATCGACCAATCAGAAAACTGGAATTTTCCAGGACAGGTAAATAAATTGTTTGTATTGATTTATGAGACAGTCTCTTGGTTATTATTACATATTCGTGTATATTGTTTCTGGTTTTAGAGATGGAAAAGACGGTTCTTCAAACTGAAAGGAAGAAAACTGTACTATGCAAAGGACACAAAGGTAAAGATAAAAGTTTACTTACATATAAATTAGGTTTTATTATGATAACTTTATTCTTGATCTATAATTACTGAAATTAATAAAAAATTCTTGGTCTATAATTACTGAACTTAATAAAAACTGTGTTTTTGCTACCCTTAACAGTTCGGTGGTGTGATAATAAGGATCTTACATGACCGGCTGTGGAGAGTTGAAATTTCCCATCACTAAGGAAAGCGGGGGATAGGAAGAACCAAGCTTTGAAATATCATAGAACTTATGGCTTCTTTCTATAACTGTTTTCTGAAGTTTACTCTCATTCTGGTATAAAAGAAATTACATGAGGCTCTGTGTTGTGGTTCAGACCTTGTGAGCTGTGTTAGCAAGAAAGAAACAAATGCTCCAACCTTAACTTATACCCTGCACTTTCAGTGTTCAAGTAAACATGCTACAGTAAATACATGTGTAGCAGTAGATTCTGCTTAGGCATAAAAGAAAAAAGTTATTTGGTTTCAGTAAGCAAGCCAACCTGTATTTTCTTACCAGCCGTACAGGGTTTTCTTTTCTGTCTTCATACTTAAAAGATCCATTTTGACTTGCAAAGATGGATGGTACAAGAAAAATAGGTCCTACATATGTGTTACAACTACCAACATGAACATAGCTAATTTACATTAAGTTAATGTATAATCGAGTTTGTGAAGCAGTTATTTTTAATCTTTGTAAGTGAAAATAAGCCTTTAAAAAACACAGAACAAAAGAGCAGACCTACTTACCATATTTTGTCACATATTTTTTTCACAGTCATTAGAAACAATTAACTCATTTAGTTTGGTTTTTTTTAGGATTTCATAATGTCTATTTTTAACCTAAGCTATTGAGGATAGAGATAAATTGTAGTAAGCGGACTACCAGCTCTGTATTTCAAGGTCATTATGTCAGAGGTGAAGGTCATTGTAAAAGACTTTGCTGAATGATAAGTTTAGGTTTAACGATGATCATACTACAGTTGTGTACCAATAATGAAAGGTCGAGGTCAGATTTCACAGGATTTTCAAGTTAAGATGACAGATTCCTGAAAGTTGTAAATCTTGTACATTTATAAATAGATTATTGAGAGTAGATTTGTAAGTCTGTGTCCACTTGCTGTAAATACTTTCTAGAATTTATTTTATTTATTTGTTATTTTCTGGTTTATTTCAGTCTTCTATTTTTGATGAAATAGAACTGACAGATTTGAGTGTAGCAGAATGCAGTACCAAAAACATTAACCATAGCTTTCAGGTAAGTACTATATATGTAGTTAAAAACTTTAAGATATGTTTATCAAGGACCAATTGAAAGTTTGATCTCTATGGATAAAAATATTAAAGATAAAAAACAACAACTTCTACAATGCCTAGAACTTCAGTTTTCATTGTTAAGCCTGAGGAACTCTAAATACATTTAGAAATGAAATATTCAATTGTGATTCATTGCAATTACAATTGAGTAGTAAATGGAAATGTGGCTCTTTCACCACTTTGGAGCCGGCCCGGCTAGCCCAATCGGTAGAGCATCAGATTGTCAATATTGACCGAATATTGATCGAATGCCGGTTCGATCCCCATCAAGGGCCGGCAAAATTTCTCCATTATAATTGATCTTAGACAATGTGTCTATAGGACAATTTGTCCCTCATCTCTGAAGCAGGTGAGGAGGTAGTCAGTCACTTGCGGAGAAATTGGTTAGTAATCTGGTTGGATACCCAGGAACACTGGCTAGGATGGACTGACAGCTGTGATATGACCTTAGCAGTTAAAACTGGCGTTAAACCCCAATAAATCAAACAAATTCACCACTTTGAGGAAAGGGGTAGGGCCTTCCTGAATGGAAATTAACTGTTGTTTTGAATAAATTGAGCTGAATAATCAGTAGTTGATGTAATTTCAGGTAAATCAGTAAATAGTTAACACAATTTTAATGACAGAAAATTGATAATGTATTAACTTAATGAATGAGGAAGAGGTCACCCTGTCGGCCATTGATTTGCAAACTTTAAGTAATGATGTAAAACAAGGGAGGTAATTGAGAAACACCTGTTGCAGAATGGTTGAATAGTTGCTGTTCCTGAATGAAAAATAAAACATGGTTTGGAACTTTGACTGTTTGGTGTAGACTTAAGCCCATGTAGGTTAGTCCTAATGGCCTACCCTACAAAATAGATACTTCTTTTTTATTTAAACAACAATAGCTGTTAATAAATTATATTTCTAGCTCAACTTTGGGAAGAAAATAAGCGGCGTCGGTGTTGGTTAGCTATTTTGTCCACTTTCTCAGACACTATCAAAGCTATTCACTTCAATTTCATTTCCACGCTATTTCTTGGCAACTACTGACAGGTTTCAGTGAAACCATGTGAGAACTTTCAATACCCAAAAGAGATGCGCATATCCAGGGTATGTTCAGGTTGGACTTTTCAACACAAAGTCATGGCTGTTGATTAGTTATGCACTATGTATACAGAGAAACGTTCGTATCCACGCTATTTCTTGGCAGCTTCTTACTGGACTTCAACAAAACTTTATGGGAACATCAATACCAAAAGGAGATGCATATGTCTTTGACATGTCTCAGTCAGATCATTTAAGGTAGAGTTATGGCCCCTGAATATTATTTAATTTCCGCGCTATTTCTCTGCAACTACTGAAAGGATTTCAATGAAATTTTGTGGGAACTTTCAATACGAAAAGGAGATGCGCTTATCCTTCAGCCATTTCTCTACTTTTTGACTGTGTAGGGAGGCTGTGTTTTCTGACTGTGGTTTTTCCTGATATGCATTTTTTTCACTTTTTTTATGATGAAGCTGTGGCACTAATAAAATACAGCAAAGAAGAGAAAGCCAGTGGGCATTCATAACAAAACCTGCACAACTAGCCATTTGGCATTCATAACAAACCTGCTTAACAAGCATGAAGAGAATTCAGATTTGTTGTTATGACAATATAATCTGCTACAAGATCTAGAAAACAGGCGACTGGCCTACCCCATTGGTTCAGTCATCACATTCTCTTGCAAAAAAAGACAACTTATAACAGTGCCAAAATTAGTAAATTACCGAATAATTAGTCTCATGAGCCATCTAGTACTGGTACTCAACTCCCACATCTAACAATTCAAATGAAATGGCAGAGATGCCACTAAAATTCAATGATTGAAAGTATGTCTAAGTTTCTTTCATGATTATTGAAAATTAGACAATCGTTGCAAGAAAAATAAACATGTAATTTGAAAAAAGTCTGTAGAGAAAGTTGTTCCTTGCAGTAGTGGTAGTGGCTGAGACTTCATCATTCTCATTCGATGGTTTGGTTTCTTTGACTGAAAGAAAATGATTAATTATCCTTGAAGGGGGGAGGAATATGGATTTGGCATTGTTCGTCTGGCTGTTCATCCTTCTGTCTGTAGAACAAAACTCAAAAACTATTCTAGTTGTGAACCTTAAACTTCATACAATGTATGTTATTAGATCTAATTGAATAGAAGTGCAATGAATAGATTACTGTAAATCTTCACTTCATAGTTTTGGAATTATTCCACGTTGAATTCTTTTTATTTATATTTAATTTTTGTTTAGACCATAACTCAGAACATTATTTGAGGTATCAGCATTAAATCTCATATGTGCTTATAATGTCATTAAGGAGTCGTGCATAATATAGGAACTGCAACTCTTCACTTGATAACTCTTGAGTTATTGCCCTTTGTTATTTTCAAATTTTGTTCAGAACATAACTAAAAAGTTTTTAAGGTATCTACACATGAAACTTTATAGATGTCATTGAGGAGAAGAGAAATATACATTTGGCATTGTCCGTCCAGCTGTTGTTTGTCCATCTGTCAGACTGTCACACTTTATTTGGAACACATCTGAAAGTCTAAAAAGTGTAATCTTTTAAAGTTATAAACCTCAAACTTTTTATGTAGTTAGATCTCATTGAGTAAAAAGTGCAGTGCATAGGCAGTGTAACTCATCACGCCATAACCTTAGAGTTATTCCCCTTTGTTATTTTTAATACTTACTGTTTGTTTGTAGCATAACTCAAAAAGTATTTAAGGTATCAAAATTAAATTTAATAGGTGCATATATGTCATTAAGGAGTCATGCAGTGCATAGGAGCTTAATTCTTCACTTTTTTAGACCAAAATTTGCTGTTGTTCCCCTGCTTTGTTTTGACATCGTTTCTCTTAAATGACGTCAATAACTATAAGAGATATTTTGCTTGGCACAGCTCAATTATTATGGGCGTTGATTCATTACTGATAAAGGTATCAAATTGATTTGTCACTCAAATTCCAAGGTCAAAGATCTTGTTAGAAAGTTGATAAAACTTAACAGCCTCATTCCAGTGATTTGTATCATTCAGTGGGGGATATCAGTTCAATGAATTTGCTTGTGTTTGGCAGAAATGTTTGAAGACTACTGAAAGGTACCAGTACATGTAATTTGAATGTATAGATGTTATACCATAACGCGATGCATGATGGCAGATATGGGTCATGGTCAAATCAATAATTAAAAATCAAAACTAAAAGGAAAAAAAGTTGCTGCTTTTATACTGAACAGGTTCTTCAACATGGTTTTGTCACTAGGCTAGGTCATATGACCTGAACAAACATTAAAAGGCTAAGAACGTTTGTAATGTATGTTCTAAAAATAGTAACGATTTTGAATCACTGTGCTACATAGAACATTTGACACAAAAATGTAAAAAATAGAGAAATCAAGAACAAAAGGCCCTTATACCACAGTAGTTAGAAAAGTTTTGAATTAGGTAATTTCTGTATTGCCAAATGATCACTGAACTTATAACTACGTTAATGTTATTTTAAATGTTTGAATAGATAGAACTACTTTTTTTGTTGGTAGGTAAAAACTCCTGGTCATTGGTAAGCTCTGTGTCCTTTGTAACCTTGGATTGATTGTGTGTTAGTCAATCCAAAAACATGTTAAAGTCTTGTTTTTGATGAAAAAATATTAATTTAACACTTGATTTTTTCCTGTTAAGCATTGGCGTTAGAACCATATGCCCAGATATAATGCTATTGGTTGACAGAAGGTGGTAGTTTGCAGTCAAAGTTCATATCACTTGTAATCAGCACATTGCATGCTGTTAGTAATTAGTATCTTTTTTTCATATGGAAACCTGTTAAGTATCTTATACTGAAGACAGAAATGTTACACTGTAATGCTGTAAAGTTCTCAGAGGACTAGGTAATAAGGAAATAGAAACATCACAGTGCTGTAGCTTTTGGCAACGGATTCTGGTGTTAATTGCTGGTATATTGTCTTCAAGAACTCTACATTCTGGATTCTGTCTCAAGGTATTTACCTACACTGTTGATTTCTGTAGACGAAAAAATAACTTGTCTTGGTGTTTTCTTTTTTCTTTCTTGAATCAGGAAGTCATGGCTATAAGTAATGAAACAAGACTTTGTTCAAATGATTTTGAAAAAAAAAGTTTTATGTTATAATAAATTTTGCCTGTCTTCCGCAAGATGACGCTTTAAAGGATGATTGTGATAGTATTATAATATTTCTGAAAGTCGTTAGTTGAAATGAGGTTCTTTGAAACACCAACATACATGTGGAGTCATGTTGTTCATGGTATCACAGTCTTTATTCAGAGCTAAAGTACTGACGACTCTGAGAATTGTTTTTCATAATACACTGTGGTTTTGTTCTATCGGGATTTGTTTGTATGCATTTTGACTGCATCATTTGTTAATGAATGAACTCTTTTGGAGTATTTTTTTTATCAATACACATCCCGTTCGGAAGAAAGGACTTCATTTACAGAAGTGCATGGCCAGTTAATATGAAAAACTTATATGATTTAGAAAATTTATTACCTTTCACTTCTTTGTACAATTTTATAGAAGATATTTGCCATTAAATGATTAATGAATGTTATGGAAAGAGCTGAACATTTAACAGCTGGAGCCTTATACAAAAATATAAAATAATAGTCTTTATCCTGCTTTCACAATTTTATTATTGTTTTTGTCAATGTTACAATTGCAGCGACCATGGTTTGTCTGTGTAACAATTGCAGCGACCATGGTTTGTCTGTGTAACAATTGGAGCGTGCATGGTTTGTCTGTGTAACAATTGCAGCGAGCATGGATTGTCTGTGTAACAATTGCAGTGAACATGGTTTGTCTGTGTAACAATTGCAGCGAGCATGGTTTGTCTGTGTAACAATTGCAGCGACCATGGATTGTCTGTGTAACAATTGCAGCGAGCATGGTTTGTCTGTGTAATAGTTGCAGTGACCATGGTTTGTCTGTGTAACAATTGCAGTGACCATGGTTTGTCTGTGTAACAATTGCAGCAACCATGGTTTGTCTGTGTAACAATTGCAGCAACCATGGTTGTCTGTGTAACAATTGCAGCGACCATGGTTCGTCTACACTTTCTTAATGTCTGATTATAGTCTCCACTGTTTTCTCTTCAGTCTATAAGTTTTTAAACCCCTAAAATTGAAAAATGGATCCATCCTGAATGAATGACAGACAAATCCATTTTAGTGAGAGAGGTTTGGACAGAAATTTAGCACATTGGTCGCATGTCCTGAGCTGTTTCATGTCTAAGAGTGTTTGTGATTAGAAACTAATGATTTAACCAAAACAAGATTTAAGATATAATTAACAAAAAGAGTATTGAAATGTTACCTTTATGTTAAAAGTTACTCTGTTTTTGTTTTGTTTTTTTGCTTTTCAGTGTGTGTTTTTCCATTCGTCTGTATTCTAACGATAGTTCTTGGTTTTAAACTTGTGTTTTTTTAATAAGGTTACTTTAATTGTCATTGCAGACTTGTATATTTTATTTATAGTAATGCATCTTTTATATGCCTGTACATGTATAAGCTGTAATTTGTTTAATCGTATTACAGGTAAAAGAATAAAATTCTTAACATTGCATGATTACAGTGACCTTAAAAGCAATGTATAATATAGTCTTACTTTTCATGAAAGAGGTCTTATTTTGTTAATTGTGATGAATTTGCTTCTGACTGAATCAAAGTAGTAGAATTAGTGTATGTTATTATGGAGAAGACGATATTATTTTTCAGTGCTTTGGGGATACAATATTATGCCACTTTTGATGGTATAATTATGTATCTACCCTTGTCTGTCTGTGTGTTTGCACTTGACTTTCCAGACTTTGGGTCATATGTAACTCAAAAAGCTGGGCTCCTCAAATCAATCTGTCAGACCCACAGAAACATGAAAATATATCAGCCATAAACAATGTCTGATATAGGTATGCCTAGTATATGCTTTCAAGGCTTTTACTCTTATTGACAAAGTAAGTTAACAAGTTAAGAGTAAGTTATCATTACTGACAACTAAAATTGAATTATAATGCTTACATTAGTTGGTTTGTTGACATCTGTTTAAAGTGAAAGTAAAAAACTGAAGTAGCCCAGATTTCACAAGGTTATAATTTTTCAACTCCTAGCTGCCAGTCAAGCACACTTATTGACAAATTAATCCATTAATTGGTGATAATGCCTCAGTGCCACTGGCCACAGTGGTAACTTTCTGGGTTTATGATAGGTGTGAATGACTTCACTACGGATCATTCGGGATTTAGGTGTTAAATTTTAGCAGTTTTAATGATAAGTTATACTTAAATTAGATTTTTTTGTTGTTGTAAATTTATGGACCGACTTTTTAAAGGGCTGTACTCCAGATTTGATATAAAAATATTTTTTACATAAATTAAATATCTAGATGCATTGAGATTATAACAACATGATATTTTACTTCAAAACTGATTATAAAAGTCAAAATAGAACAAAAAAAATATATTCGCTTCAGCTTGATTTGAACTCTGGACCCTCATGTTAACAAAATTTTTCCAATGCTTTTACTGTCACCACTATCACTGCAACTGAAATAACAATTATTTACTTTTAATGTTATACGATATAGTTATACAGTCAGGTTACGGTTTAACACTATGAAAGGAAAAAAAAATCAATTTATAATGTGATTATCTGACTTATTTTTTGTCAGTAAGTTAGTTTTTAAGCATTAGTCATAAATATTACAAGAAATTTTTGATACAAGAAAACTTCCTTTTTTTTGTCATCTGGAGCACAGCCCCTTTAAGGACTTTTGGACAGAATTGGTCCAGTAAACTGAAATTAGATAAAAACTCAAAAATTTTCGGTTTTCTGGAGCCTTATCAAAAAGTATTCCAGTTACTCAGAATTTTTTAGGTGTGGGAAGTTGCCCTTCTGGGTATTATCATCTGTAGTGTTATCCAGGATAAGCATTATAATGACCCTTGAGTTTAGTGAGAACTTGCAATTTTGGTACTTGTGTGCATATGACAGCAAATGTACATTAGTTAAAGTCATTAAACTTGAGAAGAATTTTTAGGTATGTGCAGTAGTGGACCTAAGTAATGAGTACGAGGTGTTATCCAGGATTTAACTATTGGCTGAACTTGCAACTTCGTTGCATTTACTTCTTAAAGTATTACATTGAGCAAAAAATTTATCTGTATTTTGATATAGAGTAATCTAAAGTCAGTAGACTTATGGCCCTTGATTTAATGAAAAATTGCAGTTTTAGAACTGATTTGAAGCATTTAATTGAAAAAAGTGTTTTAGCTTTGCAAATAAAGTTTTGTCAAAGAGTTTCTCAAAGCTTGTTTCAAACAAGCAACTTAGGAATCAGCCATCTTGTGTTCTACCTCTCTGCTACTGCTCTACTTGGAATCAGCCATCTTGTGTTCTACCTGCCTGCCACTGCTCTACTTGGAATCAGCCATCTTGTGTTCTACCTGCCTGCTACTGCTCTACTTGGAATCAGCCATCTTGTGTTCTACCTGCCTGCCACTGCTCTACTTGGAATCAGTCATCTTGTGTTCTACCTGCCTGCTACTGCTCTACTTGGAATCATCCATCTTGTGTTCTACCTCTCTGCTACTGCTCAACTTGGAATCAGCCATCTTGTGTTCTACCTCTCTGCTACTGCTCTACTTGGAATCAGCCATCTTGTGTTCTTCCTCCCTGCTACTGCTCTACTTGGAATCAGCCATCTTGTGTTCTACCTCTCTGCTACTGCTCTACTTGGAATCAGCCATCTTGTGTTCTACCTGCCTGCCACTGCTCTACTTGGAATCAGCCATCTTGTGTTCTACCTGCCTGCTACTGCTCTACTTGGAATCAGCCATCTTGTGTTCTACCTGCCTGCTACTGCTCTACTTGGAATCAGCCATCTTGTGTTCTACCTGCCTGCTACTGCTCCACTTGGAATCAGCCATCTTGTGTTCTACCTGCCTGCTACTGCTCTACTTGGAATCAGCCATCTTGTGTTCTTCCTCCCTGCTACTGCTCTACTTGGAATCAGCCATCATGTGTTCTACCTCTCTGCTACTGCTCTACTTGGAATCAGCCATCTTGTGTTCTACCTGCCTGCCACTGCTCTACTTGGAATCAGCCATCTTGTGTTCTACCTGCCTGCTACTGCTCTACTTGGAATCAGCCATCTTGTGTTCTACATCTCTGCTACTGCTCTTCTTGGAATCATCCATCTTGTGTTGTACCTCTCTGCTACTGCTTTTCTTGGAATCAGCCATCTTGTGTTCTACCTCTCTGCTACTGCTGTTCTTGGAATCAGCCATCTTGTGTTCTACCTCTATGCTACTGCTCTACTTGGAATCAGCCATCTTGTGTTTTACCTCTCTGCTACTGCTCTACTTGGAATCAGCCATCTTGTGTTCTACCTGCCTGCTACTGATCAGCTTGGAATCAGCCATCTTGTGTTCTGCCTCTCTGCTACTGCTCTACTTGGAATCAGCCATCTTGTGTTCTACCTCTCTGCTACTGCTCCACGTGGAATCCGCCATCTTGTGCTCTACCTCTCTGCTGCTGCTCCACTTGGAATCAGCTTTCTTGTGCTCTATCTCTCTGCTACTGCTCTACTTGGAATCATCCATCTTGTGCTCTACCTCTCTGCTACTGCTCTACTTGGAATCATCCATCTTGTGTTCTACCATTCTGCTACTGCTCTACTTGGAATCATCCATCTTGTGTTCTACCTCTCTGCTACTGCTCCATTTGGAATCATCCATCTTGTGTTCTACCTCTCTGCTACTGCTCCACTTGGAATCATCTTTCTTGTGCTCTACCTCTCTGCTACTGCTCCACTTGGAATCAGCTTTCTTGTGCTCTACCTCTCTGCTACTGCTCCACTTGGAATCAGCTTTCTTGTGCTCTACCTCTCTGCTACTGCTCTACTTGGAATCATCCATCTTGTGTTCTACCTCTCTGCTACTGCTCCATTTGGAATCATCCATCTTGTGTTCTACCTCTCTGCTACTGCTCCATTTGGAATCATCTTTCTTGTGCTCTACCTCTCTGCTACTGCTCTACTTGGAATCAGCTTTCTTGTGCTCTACCTCTCTGCTACTGCTCCACTTGGAATCAGCTTTCTTGTGTTCTACCTCTCTGCTACTGCTCTACTTGGAATCAGCTATCTTGTGTTCTACCTCTCTGCTACTGCTCCACTTGGAATCAGCTTTCTTGTGCTCTACCTCTCTGCTACTGCTCTACTTGGAATCAGCTTTCTTGTGTTCTACCTCTCTGCTTCTGCTCCACTTGGAATCAGCCATCTTGTGTTCTACCTCTCTGCTACTGCTCTACTTGGAATCAGCCATCTTGTGTTCTACCTCTCTGCTACTGCTGTGCTTGGAATCAGCTTTCTTGTGTTCTACCTCTCTGCTACTGCTCTACTTGGAATCAGCCATCTTGTGTTCTACCTCTCTGCTACTGCTCTACTTGGAATCAGCTTTCTTGTGTTCTACCTCTCTGCTACTGCTCCATTTGGAATCATCTTTCTTGTGCTCTACCTCTCTGCCACTGCTCTACTTGGAATCAGCCATCTTGTGTTCTACCTCTCTGCTACTGCTGTGCTTGGAATCAGCCATCATGTGTTCTACCTCTCTGCTACTGATCAGCTTGGAATCAGCCATCTTGTGTTCTACTTCTCTGCTACTGCTCTACTTGGAATCAGCCATCTTGTGTTCTACCTCTCTGCTACTGCTTTACTTGGAATCAGCCATCTTGTGTTCTACCTCTGCTACTGAACAGCTTGGAAAAGTGGTACAAAATCAAATTTGACCTTCGATAAAAAATATTTTTAAATAAAAAGATGAAGAAAATATTTCTTCCATCCTTTACTTATTCCCAAACAATGATAGGGATTGATACTTTATGACTTTTTATTATTATTTCGTCTTCTCCTAAGAATTTTTTTTTTTTTTTTTTTAATTCAGATTTTTCTGACATTTCCTGCTGATCTGAGATTTTTTCAATTTTCTCTGTTCGGAAAAATCTGTCATTTGGATGATTAAAAAAATAACAAGAATAACAATAAAAAGAAATGTAGTGCTGTTTTGGGAAAACATCGGTGATTACAACACAATGTTTACAGACTTTTTTTCAGCCTGTTAGGATGTGCAGGAGACATTGGCTGTTATGTTTGCTTTCACATAGAAATTTACCAGGAGTCTGGGTATATATACAATGTTACATAGATGAAAATAATATTCTGCATAAAGTGTCTTTCCCGTCAAAGATAATTTCATTTCTGAATGTAATGAATAACAATTTTAAAATATTTGTACGTAATTGAACTGTTGTGCTTAATGCCTGGCAAAATTAGTGTATCTTTTCAGTTTCTGAAATATACATTCGTACAAACATGAAAGTTCGTAACAGAAAAATGCAATGCATTTTAGTATACACAATCCAGAGCGGGATTCGAACTTTGAATTTAGCACATCAAAGACCAGCACTCTAACCACTGACCCAAAGAATCAATTCCCTGACACAGTTGTAAGAGGTTGTATTTAAATACAATTATAGGAAGGTATGCACTTGACCGTAACAATATTTTTTGACATCAAAGGCAAGACAGTGTTATGCTTGTTGCAGCTTGCCTGTCAGTCAGATAGGCAGTGGAAGAAATACCCATTAGCTGCATTGTATTGTGTGTGATTTCAGTCAGTCTGAGACTGCATAAGATAAAAAGGAGTCATAGCTGATTTCATAACTGATTGATATGTAATTGTTGATGCACAGGTATCCGACCCAAAAATGGGAGTTGAAAGTGTTGAGATTTTTCTGAATGAAAGGGTTTTTTCTAATGCAGTTTATTGGTATTCCTGTTTTGTGTGTGATAACGTCGCACTGAAGTATATGAGACTTCTGAACTTTGAATTTGCTAGGCTTATTAAACAGAAATAAATCGGGAAGAATTTTGACAGAGAAATATTTGTTCATGTTAAACATTAAATATTAAATTTGTTTATAAGGACATTATTCAATGGTTATAATTTCTTTGCTTCCTGAAACAATTTAGAAAGAAACAGTAAGAAATTTCTGACTAAAATTCATGAGCTTTCCCGATCATATACCTGCATATTTAGTTAAGAAAAAAAAGAAACTCTGATCTTATTGTTGTTGCATGCATATTTCAAACTCATCTGAAATAATTCTCTGTCTGAAAACTCATGCAGTTTGCATGATACTGTTATAATTCTCTCGTACCAAAAAAAAGAAAGCACCCAGGGAACTGTATTGGTAGTGGAAGAGATTCTCAGGACGGAAATCATGTCTGATTGATATCTCTGTATTTTTGGCAGAAGCTAGTGTGATAAGAAGAATAATCTAGTTCTAAGTCAGTAGTGCAGACTACTTTACCACTCAGTGGGATAGCTACGTTTTCTCTCTTCCTCTCTGGTTATTTATTCTCATGTACTGGAATGTGTTTGATATTTCTATAGGTAAGTTTTATGTTTATATACATGCAGTTTGGTATCTTGATGAATTAGTTGTTTCTTTTGCATCAGTGAAAGTATAACTTAGATGAGGTAGTATTATTTATTGGATGTTTTGTTCTTTACAGGCTATAGTGGCTCTCTGTAATATAAACAATATATTGGGCATCAGTAATTCAGTTAGGCTTTTCTGTCATTCATAGATTCATAGGTATTTGCGTATAGTCCTTGGTGTTTGTAAAGAAGTAACATTCAAATTTCTCTCTTAAAAGTCTTTTTTTAGCATTATATACACCACCTTCATGGCTTAGTAGTTAATAAGTTCACTTATATAGTGGTAGGTGGTAGGTTCAAGACCTGTAAAGTGTAAGTGTTATTCTTGACAAAGCCAGTTGCTCTTAACTTGGTGAACCACCAGCTTGTTGTGGAATGAATGTCTAGTGCCTCCAGTGGCCTGGTGCCTGGTATATTTGAAAACAAGGAGTTGAGGTGTCGTTATGTTAGTGGAGGCTGGTTGTTTAAACAGGGGTGACACAAACTTTTAAAATGATATTGCATTCTGGTTCTCTGTTATTGAGTAATTGCTGTGTTAACATTACAAGTGCACAACACTAAGTCTTGTGATTTGACCAAGCGGGAGGGGGGGGTGTTGGAAATGAGAAGTTACCGGTAGTGTAAAATACATCTTGTTTACTTTATCCATTTTGTAGTGGACAAGTTGGAAATATAAGTGATTGCTACATGAAACTGAAGATGAAAGGCAGGTCTAAAAGAATACAAACTTAGATATCTGTGGTTCATCTCTTGAATACTCATGTGTGCAAAAAATTGTAATTTTATGAAAGTTGATCAGAGACAGAATAATGCATATCAAACTATTTTGGAAAGGCTGTGAGTAATTTCCATTATTTAAGTAGTGGCATAATTAGTATCAAGATTCACTCCCGTCCTAGGGTAAAACATTTTGCACTGATTCAAGGCACTATCAGGTTATAGTAAAATAAATGTAAGTTTGCTGGACAAATATATCCTCTAACTTGACAGAAGTGCCTTCAGTGAGGCATATATATTGGCCATTGGTTGACAAATTTTCATGTTGATTAACTTATTACACAGTCATTTATTATCATGAAAAAGTTCTTTTTCTTTACACAGCAGATGAGAAATACTTCATTTATTGGTGATAACTTTGAAACTTTTGAATAAATAAGAGTTAAACCAAATTTAAGAATTCATATTTTATAGCTTAAATTTCATATTCAAGTTCTGTCTTACAAAAGATCCTTACACTTTCAGAGAAGAATCCATGAATTTTGAAAGCAGCATGAGTTGTGTATTAATGCCAGAGTTCTTGTAGAACGTGTCTTTATACAATCTTATTCCAATCACTCAATGTTATAACAAAATATCCATTATTGTGATCTGAATAAATTGGGCTTTCAGAAGATGAAAGAACAAAAATATGACTAATGACCTGTTATGACTATGAATTGTGTAGGAACCATTCCTTATAACACTGTGGTTGTGGGAACAGGAAATTCCCAATTCATTTGTTTTACAGTGGAAATACAGATTTTGCTCATTGTGGTTTTGTGTCAAAAGAAAAATTCTGACTTCATTGTAAAGGATAATACATACAAGAGTGATATCATGGCTTATTTAATTAGAAAGGCTGAATGTGCTCTGAGGTGAATACATTTATATATTGATTTGGTTTGATAGAAAAAGTAGCAACCTTTTTTTCTTGGTAAGATTTTTTGCATTTTTAGCTTGTCTGTTTAAAAAAGTCAAGTGATTATGAATGCGGTGTCATTGTTGTTGTTGTTGTTGTGCAAAAACTTTGTAGCCCATTACTCAAACAATTTTAAAGATATCAATATGAAACTTTGAATGCTTGCTTATCATGACAAGAGGCATTGTAACACAAGGGGCATTATTCTGAAAGCTTATCTTTTGAATGTAATGCCCCTTTTGCACTAATAGTTTTTGTCAAATTTGCTTATTACATTGAATGATTTCGAAACTATAATAAGTATCAATATGAAACTTTGAATGCTTGCTTATCATGGCAAGAGGCATTGTAACACAAGGGGCATTATTCTGAAAGCTATATTTTTGGAGTTATGTCTCTTTTTAACTTACAGTTTTTGTCAAAATTGCTATTAAGTTGAATGATCAAAGGTATCAAGATGAACAATATCAACATCTTGACATAAAATGTCAGAGGTATATAGACCTCCTTCAGGAGTAGTGCACAAGAACCATAACTATGGCCCCCATTGTCAACATGTAAAACAGATGAGCATTGGTGCTGCTCCAGGGAGCTCTTGTTTTTTGTATGTCTGTATATGAAAAAGAAAATCAATTCCTTTTATTTGGGAGTCATTTTTTAGTTAGAGACGATCAGGTAAAGATAGCATTAGAAATTCTGCCAGTAGAAATAAATCTGACAAAAAAAAAAATAGATGAGACACAGTAATGTTGCTTAGTTTAAAATCAAACACAATGAAAATTCATCAATACAAGCCTTAATTATTTGATATTAATCTTGATAAATACACTCCAGAGACTGATTATGCCATTTTAATAGGGTCTTAGAGGCAGTGTTACACATAAGTTATAAGTGGTAATGAATAAAAATCTGGTTGTATTTCTTGTTTTGGAAACAAATCTGGTTCAGATGTTTACTGACAGAGAAATCATGGCATCACCAGTTAGTGTGTGATTTATGGCCTCATTGTTCTTGCTGTGCAGAAATCAGGGAAAAGTGTGTACCAACTTAATGATTAGTTACACAGTCAATATGGAGACACAAATTACAGCCTGGGAGAAAAAAGCAGTGAAGTCGGGAGAGAATTGTTAGGAAATTGCCAATTAACACATCTTTACTTGGGTCTAAGACATGTATATTTACAGTGGTTGATGTTGTGCAAAGTTTTATACTATGTTTATTTTTAGCTTTTTAGGATTTTGGAAAAGGTAGTGGCCATTGATATGGAATATTTACACAAGCCTATATATATAAAATGACCAGTATAGTTACAACAGATGAAGTATATTCTTAAAAAATTATGTATTATTGTAAGGAATGTCAAAACGATGCAAATCATTCAATTAATTATGATTTGTCTTTTGCATAGAGTGAATCCAAGGTTCCAAAGTATAAGAATTAGGTAGAACATTCCTTATAAGCTGGAAATACTTATAGTAGAAAGGACACACTTTACAGAAAAAAAAAGGAGAAAAAAATCCTTGGTGGTAAATAGGAAAATCAGACCAGAACCTGGTAGATTACATGTTTTGATAAATTTCTTCAACCAGAGGCCTGAACTCACCTTACAACTGTATGCTGATTGTTTATCATCGGGGAGCATCTTCATACAGTGTCTGTCAGATATACATCAGAGAAATTTGGGGCTGTGAGAAAAGATGTTGAGAGATTAGCCATACAGATAATCTCAGGTAGATAATCTGGATAATCCACTGCTTAAAGCATAGCTTCTATGCTCCAGGTTTAGTCAGAGGGTCTGTTACATGGATGTACTCTGCTTGCTACCAGTGTCTGGTAGACTACAGTGTGCACTTACAGTATAAAACCTTTCCTGCACAGGTGGCATTTTACAAGACAGTGCAAGAAGATATTTCATTCAGACTGTAGTTTTTGGTTTTGCTAAGGGTGTAGTATCATTTTCCAAGATGTGGTCCTGACTGGTTAACATGAACTAATTCCTGAACCTTCCGATCTGCACCGGATGGCGGATTGCTGTTCTCAGTGATTGCTCCCTGATAATCTTAAGGAACAGTGAATGATTTCATTAAATCTGATAAATTGAAACAAACGGGGCACAAAATGCAGGAGAATTGAGATTGAATTGTTCAAAATTTTAAATGAAAAATCACCCCACAATGCTTATAGTACCAAACATTTAAAAAAAAAAGATGTGACAATGTAAATGTAAAGGAAGTTCTCCTTTTTTTTTCTCTTAGTATGTCCTTTCATGTGTCTTAAAAAGGTCACCAAACCTTTTCTAGGAGAATGTGCTGTGCCTGTGCAGTGCCCCTTAGACCGACTGACAGAACAAAAAGCATTGTCAGAAAAATCTTCTCAGTATTCTCGCACCAACTTGGAAAATGGGCCAGCCCACTCAAAATTACAGCCTTGTTGTAGACAAAATATATATGTAATAGTCTGTTACTTTCACCACATATCTTCGTATTGATAAATTTGGATCAGGAAGAAAGGAAAAAACATTCCATGATTCCTATTTTCATAACAAGAATCTGTACAAGCCTGCCAGGACAAGAGAAAGCCTATAAATAATTCATGGCGTTACAAACATTTTGGGGAAACTCTGACCCGAAACTGTAAGGATTGTATCAGCTTTGTGTGAACAAATTCTAAAAATCAATCTCACTGAGAATTCTATCAGCTATTTTAACCACCATATCTGTTTGCTTGAGGAGGAAATGATATATAGAAGTTATAGACTTACTTCCTTGGCGTCTTACCTGTATTATCAGTCTTGAGTGAGTGTCGAGTTAAGGAGTGTTCGAGTAAGTTAGTGAGTGATCAAGTGAATGATTGAACTATCGAATATACTCAGGAAATCTGAAAATGCTGTAGCCACCATGAAGGCAGGGTTAGTGTATATTTCTTAGAAATCTCACTGTTTACATTTATGTCATTAAATTGTAACTTTGTTTATTCAGCACCCTACCTGTTCAGTCTCAGACTAGGTGGTTAATGTTATTTCAGAATTAAAGGGTGTGGAAATTTGAAGCATTTTGTTGTGGAAAAATTCAGGCTATTAAGATAGACAGGTGCAGAAATTTAAATAGATAATAATGAAATTGGTCCTCTCTCTCTCTTTCAGTGTCGCTTTTCTAGCACAATTTGATAAAAATGAAGATTTTAAAATAAGGCAGATATGAGTAATTATCTTAAAAAATACCTGTTATTATCAGCAATGATAATTTCTCCCATCCTAAGATTTTAGCCCAAGTAGTCTTTGAAAAATTATTTTAAGTAACCAGTTTAGATATTTTTAATCTGAATCTTTTGGATGAAGTGTGAGTGCAGGAGTGCATATGACTGGATGAATTGGCCTTGGGAGATGGATTGTCCTTGGGAGGTAGATTGTCCTTGGAAGATTGATTATCCTTGTGAGGTGAATTGGCCTTTGGAGTGGAGTGTGTTCCTACTTCCTTGTGAGGTGGATTGGCCTTGGGAGTAGAGTGTGTTCCAGAAGTAGGACTTTCTACTGAGTGAGTGGAGTGTGTTCCTACTTTCTTGTGAGGTGGATTGGCCTTGGGAGTGGAGTGTGTTCCTACTTCCTTGTGAGGTGGATTGGCCTTGGGAGTAGAGTGTGTTCCAGAAGTAGGACTTTCTACTGAGTGAGTGGAGTGTGTTCCTACTTCCTTGTGAGGATGATTGGCCTTGGGAGTGGAGTGTGTTCCTACTTCCTTGTGAGGTAGATTGGCCTTGGGAGTAGAGTGTGTTCCAGAAGTAGGACTTTCTACTGAGTGAGTGGAGTGTGTTCCTACTTCCTTGTGAGGATGATTGGCCTTGGGAGTGGAGTGTGTTCCTACTTCCTTGTGAGGTGGATTGGCCTTGGGAGTAGAGTGTGTTCCTACTTCCTTGTGTGGATGATTGGCCTTGGGAGTAGAGTGTGTTCCTACTTCCTTGTGTGGATGATTGGCCTTGGGAGTAGAGTGTGTTCCTACTTCCTTGTGTGGATGATTGGCCTTGGGAGTAGAGTGTGTTCCTACTTCCTTGTGAGGTGGATTGGCCTTGGGAGTAGAGTGTGTTCCTACTTCCTTGTGTGGATGATTGGCCTTGGGAGTAGAGTGTGTTCCTACTTCCTTGTGTGGATGATTGGCCTTGGGAGTAGAGTGTGTTCCTACTTCCTTGTGAGGTGGATTGGCCTTGGGAGTGGAGTGTGTTCCTACTTCCTTGTGAGGTGGATTGGCCTTGGGAGTGGAGTGTGTTCCTACTTCCTTGTGTGGATGATTGGCCTTGGGAGTAGAGTGTGTTCCTACTTCCTTGTGTGGATGATTGGCCTTGGGAGTAGAGTGTGTTCCTACTTCCTTGTGAGGTGGATTGGCCTTGGGAGTAGAGTGTGTTCCTACTTCCTTGTGAGGATGATTGGCCTTTGGAGTAGAGTGTGTTCCTACTTCCTTGTGAGGATGATTGGCCTTGGGAGTAGAGTGTGTTCCAGAAGTAGGACTTTCTACTGAGTGAGTGGAGTGTGTTCCTACTTCCTTGTGTGGATGATTGGCCTTGGGAGTGGAGTGTGTTCCTACTTCCTTGTGAGGTGGATTGGCCTTGGGAGTAGAGTGTGTTCCAGAAGTAGGACTTTCTACTGAGTGTGTTCAGAAATTTAGAACATAAAAAGACTGGTTAAAACAAATGTGTGTTAATTTGGTGACATTTATTGAAAGTTAAAGTGAAGAAGAATGGCTTGTTTATGGTCAGCAGATAGCCTGGTACCATAAACATGTCAGCAGACTGGGACACATGTTACTTGTCTCTGGACTGGTTTTCTGAGGGCAAAGATTTAAAAAAATAAGTGGAAGGTTCAGGGGTTCTCTGACCTCCAGTCCTTGCATTTAAATGAGATTTGTTTGAATTTGTAAGATTATATTCATCGCTGTTCTAGACATAAAAAAGAAATTAACTGTATCAGTGTAGATTGTTAATAGTTGAGCTGTTTAATTTTTATAAATAGCTTAATTTTTTAAAGAATTAATATGTACAGTATAGCCTTTCTAATTATGTCTAAGTCAAACAAATATCAGCAGTATGAGAAAAGCGAAAGTTTAAATTAAGATCTGCTTTACTGTAAGACCAGTTTGTAACTAAGGCCTCTCGACTTGTTTTAGCTTTTCACTGTACCTGAAAACTGGTGACTGGTATTATTCAAATGCATGAATAGACTGGTACTCATTTTGTGCTTGGACTGGTTTGGTTCTTTGCCTGTTTTGTGTCTTCTTGTTTATTCAGCTTGCATAGCTGATCTAAGTTTCAGAATCTTCATAATACTTTTTTTGGTTAGTTTCTTTTAAGATTTTAGATAACTATGACTAAAGTTTGGTGGTCCTTGTAACAATGTTATAGTGTGTTGATCTATTGTATTTTATGATCTTTTGTATGAATATTGAATGTTTAAACATTTTTCATTCCGTGCCTCTAAGTGTCACTGTAGGCTTTTCTGCTAGTAGAATTTTGACTTTTGCATTTGCTTACTCATTGCTGGTATTTGGCTTTTGCTGGTTGTATATCATTAGATTTTGTTTCTCTTCTTTCAGGTGATTACCCCATTCAGAAATCTTGTTTTATGTGCAGAAACTCGAAAAGAGATGGAGGAATGGATCTCGGCTCTTAAACAGTCCTCGAAACGAGAATATGTGGAGGTACATGTAAATTGCATTCTCTTATTCATATTATGAAAGTATTTCTTTACAGTAGGGAAGGCAGATAAGGGTTCATAAGGTCAGCCAGTCTGGAAACCTTGAACATAATTATCAAAGTCCAAATATTTAGGTGTGCAGTCAAAATATGATTTTTGAATAGGCATCAAACAAGATAATTATACTTTTTTGTAGCATTTATTCTTTTGTTGTATTATTTATTCTGTTCATAGCGAAAAATGAATGGGTATTTTTATGGAGCACCACAGTTTCATACCAACAAATATACATGATCATGTTGCAGTTTAATTGCTCTGAAGTTGTTTTTGTTCAGGTCAGATCCCATCTATATTTGATTTAATTTTGCCAAGAAATTTTAAATTTTAAAAAGAGACAAGAAATGTTTTCTGAGAATGTGAAAGTGTGTTATCAAAAAAAGCCAAAGATATTTTTTTTATGATGGACTGGAGTTTACAGTTGTTTTCAAGGAAGAAAACTAAACAGGTGTATATGGGAGACAGTTATCCCAGCAAAATATTTTTTTATGATGTGTAGATTTCTTACAAACAAACAAAAACCCAGTAATACTCCAAAAGATATAGAGGACCATGATTCTGTATTGTTTCTTGTTTACAGTTTCTTTTTTCACTACATTAAGTAGACAAGCTTCTTACTTTCATAGAACCAGGTACCAAGATCTCACAGTAATTAGCAGTTGGCTGTGAACTTTGCTGACCTGTGAAGGTAAATTTGCATACCTGTGTACAAAATGTGCCTTGCTGGCCACCTGTGGTCAATTTGTTCTAGTGTTACTAATTTAACCTTCATAGTGTTTGTGAATTTTCTTGGATGTGGGGAAGAAGTTTTATTTCAGATCTTTGCTAGTTGGCATTGTTCATTTTTGAACAATTTAAAGTTCTTTTCGGATTTTATGAACAACAGTTGTCCTGAAAAAAGGTTTGCCACATTCTTGGTAATTATCAACAAGGTAAAATGACTAAAGATAGTAACTTTCTTTGAAAGTTATAATCCAGCTGTATAATCCATTTTAATTTTAGTGTGTAGTACATGTGTGTATCACATTAAACAACTTTATTGTTGAAAAAGTAAGACTGTTTAATCATTCAATGAAATTAAGATTTACTGATGCAATGAAATCATTTTTGCTGATGAAAAACATTGTTTCATGGGATAAGAATTTTTGAAGTTTAACTTAAGACACCTACAAAAAGTTCCTGAATGTTTCGAAAATAATTATTTCCGTGAATAATTGGTAGTTCACAGTGTGGTGATTTCAAGGTAATGGTATCATGGAAGAAATTGAAATTGGAAGGTACGACTCTGAAGGCAACTTTCAGTTTTGTTTGTTGTATTACTACCTGGCCTTTGAACATTTCAG
Source organism: Cyclina sinensis (assembly GCA_012932295.1). Lineage (NCBI taxonomy): Eukaryota > Metazoa > Mollusca > Bivalvia > Venerida > Veneridae > Cyclina > Cyclina sinensis. The sequence continues at coordinate 39,710,950 of JAAONU010000007.1, read as the reverse complement.
GGCAACGACACACAGCGAGAGATGATGTCTGGACTGCATAACTGGTACACATGTTCGCATGCACGGCCCACATACTGTAATGTATGCAGAGAGGCTTTGTCCGGAGTTACCTCACATGGTCTTTCTTGTGAAGGTCTGTTTTATCTTGGCATTACATGGAAGAACCCTTTTTAAACCAACAATATCTGTTTGCTTAATTAAATAAATTAATACTTCTCAGGTAAAATGTTTTTGAGGTGGGAAAATGATGAGTTCGACTCCTATAAAACCTGCTCCCAGAGGATATAGATATGTCTTCTGATAGAATTGGGTGATAAATCCTAAATATGTACTATGTTTATTTTATATTATAGATAACTAGGTTAGTTCTAAGAAATATAAGTTCATGGCCAAATTTTTCGATTTTATCATCAAAAATTATTTTTAGAAAAGTTATTACAAGGAATTGTAAAAGTAGGTGTCGTTTTCAAATAACTTCAGAAGTTAAGTCATCGGCCATTTCAGCTGAACATCAGAGTTACTTTTTATGCTCAGTATTATATTTTATTTTATATTTGCAGTATGTAAATTCAAGGCCCATAAGCGATGTGCAGTGAAGGCCCAGTCAAACTGCAAGTGGACAACTCTAGCAGCTATAGGATCTGAAATTATAGAAGATGAGGATGGGGTAATAATAATTAAATCTTACTGCACGTTTTTTATGCGCCCACAAAGTGGGGAGCATATAGCGTTGCACTTGTCCGTCCGTCTGTCCGTACGTCCTGAAATCTTGTGAACGCAACTCCTCTTAAACCGGATGGCAGATTTTGCTTAAACTTCCAGGGATGAACAACCTTAATGTGTAGATGGTAGTAAAAGAAGGAATTTTTGCTGCGACCAAATTTAACAGAATTATGGCCCTTTGTTGATTTTTTCACTATATACCATATAGAAATTTTGTGAACGCAACTCCTCTTAAACGGGATGGCAGATTTTGCTTAAACTTCCAGGGATAAACAACCTTAATGTGTAGATGGTAGTAAAGGAAGGAATTTTTGCTGCGACCAAATTTAACAGAATTATGGCCCTTTGTTGATTTTTTCACTATATACCATATAGAAATTTTGTGAACGCAACTCTCTTAAACGGGATGGCAGATTTTGCTTAAACTTCCAGGGATGAACAACCTTAATGTGTAGATGGTAGTAAAGGAAGTAATTTTCGCTGCGACCAAATTTAACAGAATTATGGCCCTTTGTTGATTTTTTCACTATATACCATATAGAAATTTTGTGAACGCAACTCCTCTTAAACCGGATGGCAGATTTTGCTTAAACTTCCAGAGGATGAACAGCTTTAATGTGTAGATAATAGTAAAGGAAGGAATTTTTGCTGTGACCATATTTAACAGAATTATGGCCCTTTGTTGATTTTTTCACTATATACCATATAAATAATTGAACATATAAATTTTACATTTGTAATTTAATTTAACATGTACATAAGGTTACCTGTAGATCATTTTATGTATATGTACAGAAAAAATCTTACATACAGGATATACATGCTCTTGTTTATGAGCACTTATGCATAGTGGGGGCATCCGTGTCCTATGGACACAGTTCTAGTTTCAGATTCTGTGATTATTTATAAGTCGCACATTGCGATTGTTTTTTAAAATCCTGCAGAGTGTTAAAAGTTTAAGCAGTACATTATTTCAAACTGTATGCATATGTAATATTAATTTGACTGCCTACAAATCAGATTTTTTTAAGAGCTTGAAATTTAGTTAATCTGAAACATGGATGTGGTTGGCAAGGTCAATTATCGCATACAATAAAAGAATGGAAAAAATGTGGTGAGCATGAAAGTTTATGTAAATGATAAGTCTATGACTGGTATTTCAGAATATAGCTTTATTACTACATTTTGGAAAGACAAGGAAACATTTCTTGAGTTGCCCCATTCTATTTATCTACATGTCTACTTCACCTGGGAGCAGGTATATGCAATTTGCAGGTAGCCCTTTTCGCACTTCAGTCAGTTAATAATGGTAAGAATTTAAGGTAACAATACAGTTTTCATTGTTCTACAGATACCTGTTAATTTTGCAGGTGTCCATGCCCCATCAGTGGTTGGAAGGGAACCTGAATGTTAGTTCTAGATGTGCTGTATGTGATAAGATTTGTGGAAGCGTCCGAAAGCTACAAGACTGGCGATGTTTATGGTGTAAAACTACTGTATGTATCATAATGCCATTCAAGAAAATGTAGATCCCACTTCAAGAAAGCACTGTCAGATTGGACCAGCCATAAAAGAAAAAGACAAACCCAGACATAATTTCTTAATTTTACATTTCTGGTGTGGGATATATGTTTTACTGGAATGGCCCTTAGCTGATTTTTGTTATTACGGATATATGTATATATAAAAGACAGTATCGGAGTAAGTTGCCAGGGATATGTTTTAAAAATGATATATTTTAAGCTTTGAATGAACCATCATTCTGGTAATTTAGCTATACCTAGAATATTTTTGTGTCATATTTGCTGTGGTAACATCTGTTTTAAATGTATATTGTATTTGTTGTTCTTGAAGGTACATTCCACATGTAGAGATCAGTTAGCAAAGAAGTGTCCATTTTCTCAGTGCCGTGTGTCTATATTACCTCCTACATCCATCGACAACATTGATTCTGACGGGTACTGGGAAGCTAGGAGACCCCCAGGGACCAGTCCACTTCTTGTGTTTGTAAATACTAAATCGGGTGATAATCAGGTAAGTGTACTACAAATTTGTCAGTTGATCTTAAATGTTTGAATGAAAAGTTCTTTGATAAGATGATTGGTTGGTTGACTGGCTGACTGAGTTAGGTGGGCCAGTTGGTCAGTTCTTCCATCTAAGATTATTTTGATTAGCAAGTAGAAGGAATGCTGGAATGAATGAAAAAAATAGATGAATGATTTAATGAATATCTGAAGTATTTTCCTGAAAATAAGAATGAGCAAGACAGAGAAAAAATAAAACTAACAGAAGAATGGAAGAGGAAGTGAAAACAGAAGAAAAATGGAAGACAGGTTATGGCCTTTTAGAAGAATGATTTAACATCATTTGCTCTTTAGTGTATTTATCATGAAATATTATAAACCTAAAGGTATTATGAGAAAGGTTGCAATATTTTTTAAGTACCATAATAATCAATATCTAAAGTACTGTGTTGGTGAATTTTTACAGGGTGTAAAATTTCTTCGAAGATTTAAGCAGCTACTTAATCCAGCACAGGTGTTTGATTTAATGAATGGCGGACCTCATCCAGGGTTTGTATTGTTTTCTGTCTGTCATTTCCTAATACCAACTTTGTATCTATAATGTACTTGTTCATCATCTCATTTATAGGGATGTTAATTTTACTGTCTGTATAACAGAAAGTGCAGACCATGATAAGACTGTACAGATGTACATGGTAATTATGGTCTGTAATGGTTGTGAAGACAAAAGCAGTTGTTGCTAATACATCTTGACAGTTTTTGTTGAAATAAGTAGGTTAAAGGTTCATTGTATGTCCACATTTATTAGCATGCATAAGATTCTTAAGATTTATGTTTTGTCATATTTAATATGAGATCTAGAAAGAAAGAAGTATATATTTTGCAAGATTTAGTATGAAGGTAGTTTAAAAAATTTATAATTTGCCATATTCTGTGTGAAGGTTGTTTAGAAAGTTAATATTCTGTTTGAAGATTTTTTAGAAAGTTTATATTCTGTATGAGGACTGTTTAGAAATTTAATGTTCTGTTTGAAGATTTTTTAAGCAAGTTTATATTCTGTGTGAAGATTATTTAGAAAGTTTATATTCTGTTTGAAGATTTTTTAGAAAGTTTATATTCTGTATGAGGACTGTTTAGAAATTTAATGTTCTGTTTGAAGATTTTTTAAGCAAGTTTATATTCTGTGTGAAGATTATTTAGAAAGTTTATATTCTGTGTGAAGATTTTTTTAGAAAGTTTATATTCTGTGTGAAGATTGTTTAGAAAGTTTATATTTCGCCATGTTCAGTTTGAAGATACTGTAGAAAGATTTGCTGATAAGGTATATTCAGTAATTGAAGAGAGTTTTTATTTTGTCAAGTTCAATTTGATGTCAAGAAACTTTAAAAAGTTTTTTTTGCAATATTCCTAGGTACATGTATTTATTTTACATTTTGCAGATTACGATTATTCCAGAAATTTGATCAGTTTCGGATCCTTGTTTGTGGAGGGGATGGCAGTATAGGCTGGGTACTGTCAGAAATTGATAAAATGGATTTACATAGACAGGTAGGCTGATGACATGAAATTGATGTATACCGGTACATTAAAACTTACAAAACTAGGGCATCAGAATATTGGAGAACCCCTATGCTTGGTTGCAGTCATGCAGTTTTGTCCCATATATGAATCTGTATTGATAATTTTGTTAATTGATTACAAGTAACTTGAAAAAGTTCATTGACATAATGCTGTGGCCAGGTGATCCTCTTATTAATTTGCACACTTTTACAGGTTACCAAAATTCATATTTGCCTGTATGTCTATAATAATGCCACTTCAAGTTTTATCTCTTACCTTGCTAAGGTTCCAAAATGATCATCCCTACCTGCTAAGAATCTAAAATGTTCATCCCTGCCTGCTAAGACTCTAAAATGTTCATCCCTGCCTGCTAAGACTCTAAAATGTTCTTCCCTGCCTGCGAAGACTCAAAAATGTTCTTCCCTGCCTTCTGAGACTTTAAAATGATTTTCTCCGCCTGCTAAGACTATAAAATGTTCTTCCCTACCTGCTAAGACCCTAAATATGTTTCTTCCCTGCCTGTTAAGACTCTAAAATGTTCTTTCCTGCCTGCTGAGACTCTAAAATGTTATTCAGTGCCAGCTAAGACTCTAAAATGTTCTTCACTGCCTGTTAAGATTCTAAAATATTTTTCCCTGCCTGCTAAGACTCTAAAATGTTCTTTCCTACCTACAAAGATTCTAATATGTTTTTTCCTACCTACAAAGATTCTAAAATGTTCTTTCCTACCTACTAAGATAATAAAATCTGCAAAGACTCTAAAATGTTCTTCACTGCCTTTTAAGAATCTTAAATGTTCTTCCCTGCCTGCTAAGACTCTAAGATGTTTTTCTTTGCCTGCAAAAACTCCTCAGTGTTCTTTTCTACCTGCTAAGAATCTAAAATGTTCCTCCCTGCCTGCTAAGAATCTAAAATGTTCTTCCCTGCCTGCTAAGACTCTAAAATGTTTTCCTCTGCCTACTAAGACTCCTCAATGTTCTTTTCAACCCGCTAAGAATCTAAAATGTTCCTCCCTGCCTGCTAAGAATCTAAAATGTTCTTCACTGCCTGTTAAGAATCTAAAATGTTCTTCCCTGCCTGCAAAGACTCCTCAATGTTCTTTTCTACCTGCCTAGAATCTAAAATGGTTTTCCCTGCCTGCTAAGAATCTAAAATGTTCTTCCCTGCCTGCTAAGACTCCTCAATGTTCTTTTCTACCTGCTAAGAATCTTAAATGTTCCTCCCTGCCTGCTAAGACTCTAAGATGTTTTTCTTTGCCTGCAAAGACTCCTCAGTGTTCTTTTCTACCTGCTAAGAATCTAAAATGTTCCTCCCTGCCTGCTAAGAATCTAAAATGTTCTTCCCTGCCTGCTAAGACTCTAAAATGTTTTCCTCTGCCTACTAAGACTCCTCAATGTTCTTTTCAACCCGCTAAGAATCTAAAATGTTCCTCCCTGCCTGCTAAGAATCTAAAATGTTCTTCACTGCCTGTTAAGAATCTAAAATGTTCTTCCCTGCCTGCGAAGACTCCTCAATGTTCTTTTCTACCTGCCTAGAATCTAAAATGGTTTTCCCTGCCTGCTAAGAATCTAAAATGTTCTTCCCTGCCTGCTAAGACTCCTCAATGTTCTTTTCTACCTGCTAAGAATCTAAAATGTTCCTCCCTGCCTGCTAAGACTCCTCAATGTTCTTTTCTGTCTGCTAAGAATCTAAAATGGTTTTCCCTGCCTGCTAAGAATCTAAAATTTTCTTCCCTGCTTGCTAAGACTCCTCAATGTTCTTTTCTACCTGCTAAGAATCTAAAATGTTCTTCCCTGCCTGCTAAGACTACTCAATGTTCTTTTCTACCTGCTAAGAATCGAAAATGTTCCTCCCTGCCTGCTAAGACTCCTCAATGTTCTTTTCTACCTGCTAAGAATCTAAAATGTTTTTCCCTGCCTACCAAGACTCCTCAATGTTCTTTTCTACCTGCTAAGAATCTAAATTGTTTTCCACTTCCTGCTAAGAATCTAAAATGTTTTTCACTTCCTGCTAAGAATTTAAAATGTTCCTCCCTGCCTGCTAAGAATCTAAAATGTTCTTCACTGCCTACTTAGACTCCTCAATGTTCTTTTCTGCCTGCTAAGACTCCTCAATGTTCTTTTCTACCTGCTCAGAATCTAAAATGTTTTTCCCTGCCTGCTAAGACTCCTCAATGTTCTTTTCTACCTGCTAAGAATCTAAAATGTTCTTCCCTGCCTGGTAAGAATCTAAAATGGTTTTCCCTGCCTGCTAAGACTCCTAAATGATCTTTCCTACCATCAAGATTCTAAAATGTTCTTCCTTACCAGCTAAGATTTTAGAATGTTATTTCCAACCTTTTAAAATTCTGAAATGTTTCTTGCCTACCTTTGAAATTAACAGTAGCATTTATATTGTTAAAAAGAATTTTTTTTAAGTCTGCTAACGAATATCAAACATAGAAGATTATAATCAGATTGGCAGGACATTGAGGCTGATCTTGATCTGTACTGGTTACAAAAATAGAAAATACTTGACTCCTGTGTCATTAGAATGAAGGCCTGGTATAGACAGTATTGGACATTTGGTTAAGTGTTGGAATGCAAACCTGAAGGTTGCTGGTTAAACCCTACCAATTGGGAGACTCCAGTGACTGTCTGCATTCCACATATGCTGGCACAGGTTTCAAGACAGGAATCTGTGATAGAGCATGATCAATTTATGTTGCTAGAACTAGTTGCCTAGTTCTTCTGAAATATTTATGTTTAAACTAAAAATTTGAGATTTTTAATATCTTTGTGTTTCAGTGTCAGATAGGCGTACTGCCATTTGGAACGGGTAATGATCTTGCACGGGTTCTTGGTTGGGGATCAGCATTTGATGATGATACTCAGCTGCCAGCAATACTTGAAAAACTTGAACATTCACAGATTAAAATGCTTGATAGGTAAGGCCAGAGACAAAAATATTTCATTCTGACTACCTTGCAGAAAGCCTTTTCTTTTCTGTTACATAGTGACAGTGATGGGAATGTACAACTGTCAAGTTAAGTCAGAATGTGGTTTTTGAAAGAAGGTACATGTATTTCACTTTTAGCCATCAAAATGAATCTGTGGAACATTTTCCATGACTTTTCTAAAGTTCATCTTTGCTGAAGTTACAAAAGATGCATGAATTAACCACACAGTACTGATTTAAATGTGGAAATTCAGTATTTTGCTGGAATAAATATTCACTGGTTGTTTATTGGTTCCAAACTAATGATTATTATGTCATGCATATTATATATAAAAAATGACTGCATATACATATAGGTATTGAAATGCTTAGCGAGATAGAGTGAAAATATTGGTTTTGTTATGCTGAAAGGATTAACTGCATCTAAAGCTGTTGGTTATATATTATAATTTAAAGCAGGCATTTCACATATAGAAGGCCCTTAAATGCATTCTAGAAATGCAGGTATCACTGCTTGACAGTCGACATATCTAATGTTTACACGATGATGATGCTCTTTGCAAGAAGTTTAATTTATAACTCCTCATTTCAGATGGAGTATATGGACTTATGAGGGTTACATGCCACCTCCTAGAAAACTTTCACAACAGGTAGGTAGGGGCTCATATGGTTCCTAGTCATCTACTGTAAGAGGCTTTTTGACTCGAATTGAAAAACGATTTATGGATAAAAAAAACAGCTTAGGAAGTAAGGCTAGATGTTTTTAGCTACATTAAATCAAAATAGATAAAGGAAACGATAGTGCTGATAAGAATTAATATGCCATTCTCATTGGCTGGCGTTATTTAAGCATTCTTATAAGAACCTCTGTTACCTTATTTGATGACAACATTTTTGACTAAACAGTATGGTAAACAAAAAGATAGTGTGTGTTTATATATTTGGATTGATAAAGTTCTCTGTATTTTCAGTTTGACCATATTTCACACAACAAGGACATTGATGACATATATTCTGATTTATAAGATTTTCTGTATTTTCAGTTTGACCCTATTTCACAGTATGAAGATTCAGTGGCCAATCATCTGTCAAAGATCTTACACTCTGAAGACCATTCCACTGTTATCTCCTCAGCCAAGTACGTAAAAATAGTCTTCTTTCAAAGTCAAGTATGGAGGTCCATCTTTATGGTCAAATGGTTGAAGAAATGATTCAAGAATCTCTGTAACCACTCTGATAGAGATTTAATTTTTCATTCTCCACGGCCTATATAAATTGAGTTTCTTATGTTCTTTTGCAAAATATTGATCTTTGACTAGAAATTTCACAGGGAAGTTTGCCTGGAGGACTTTCCATACTGGAAAACTGCTTTGAATTAACAAAATACTAAGAAATTTTAAAATTAAAAATGAAAAAAAGAAGCATATTGTGTCTCTGATCTACAGACTAGCTTTAGATAATATGTTTTTTTAGGGAAATGTACTTGGTAGTTAACCTTTAGTCTTGACAGTACATGTAGGTTACGAAGTTATGATAACAAAAGGTACATTATTACTGGCTTTATGTCTCGTGACTAATTAGATGATACTGAAGCATATATTTATTAAAGCAAATATGTGTCTTACAAAACAAGGTAGTAAACTATAATTTATCTCATTCAATTATCAGAATAGAAAAAAGTGAGACAAAAGATAGCAATTTTATTTTAACTTTATAATTTTAACCAGAGGAGTTCTTCAGAACTTCTCTCCCTTTCTGAAACAGAATTTAGTAGGACTACATTTATCTCCCTTCTCTTTTCAACAGAGTATTATGTGAAACAGTCAAAGATTTTGTAGCCAAAGTTGGGAAGGCTCACAGTGAAAAAAGTGATGATTCAGATATAGCAGATAAGGTAAAATGTAACATGTTTTAGTTTAGATTAATTATTTTTGCACTGATATTAAAGACCAGTTCTTGCAATTTATATAAACTATTGCTGGCATATATTTCCTAGGAGGTCTTTTCTAAGTGCATAAGAAACTGTTTCTTCTTAAAGGACTTGAACCCCTAACCTCTTGTAGAGATGTGTTCTCTTCTCTACTCCTGCTGCATTTTCTTGCTTTGTCTCCCTTTTCATGTACATCATAAATGTAAACTATGAGACATTTGCAAAATAATTTTATTCTAGTTTTTTGTGTGTGTATAAAAAAAACATTGAGATTGTTGGAATGATCTAGGCTTTAAAGCGACTGACTCACAGACGATGATAAAAAAGAAAAATGTTTATACATCTTGAAATTCTGCGTATGTGAAACATATTTAAACGTTATGCTCAGTTTATGTGATCAAAAAAAGTTTTACACACTTTATCGAGATTGTTAGTACGGGGACTTTAGTTATTAATTTTGACTTTGTAGAACTAGATGCGGGTGTCTAAGTCGTTGCTCAATATTTTACTGACAGAAAGGTAATGTCAAAACTTTTTTTTCAGTTTTCATGGTGTATAGAAGGATAATTTTATATTTTTTCCATAGTATATTAAATCCTCTTAAATTTGAAAGAATAAAAACTTTCAGCAAAATTTCGTGAGTCAGTCGCTTTAAGGGGTATACGCTAAAATTAGCTAAAGATACACTGTCTGTATATTTTACTGGCTCTGTCTCTATAAAATGAGTATGAATGATAATGTAAAGAAGAATATGTTAAAAGTGTTTTCCTTTTGGTTTATTAACACTAAGAGAGTTTATGAATTTCATATCACCATCCACCAACAGATGTGCAACAAATTTCTAGACTAATATTAATGCATTTAATATACTTGTTTTACTTAAATTTATTTTTGACTGACTACTTGATAATATGATATGATTTGTCCAGAATACTTGTTTCCTTTGAATTGTTTTTGGGGGCCCAACAATTCTTATCCTACAACATTACACTTGTTTCCTTTGAATAACTTTGACGTTACACTTGTTTCCTTTGAATTACTTTGACATTACACTTGTTTCCTTTGAATAACTTTGACATCACACTTGTCTCCTTTGAATTACTACGACATTACACGTGTTACCTTTGAATTACTTTGACATAACAGTTGTTTTTTTTGAAAAACTCTTACATCACACATTTTCCCCTTGAAGTGTTTTGATATCACACATATTTCTCTTTAACTACATGTACATTGATGTACATTGACATCACACTTGTTTCCTTTGAAGTGTTTTGACATCTCACTTACCTTGAACAACTGTGAATACATTAATCTCGACTGAAATTGTAAAGTTTCTAGTTTAGACAGCTATTTTGTTTTATCTATTCCAGTGTGCCATATTAAACGAGAAATTGGAAAGTTTGCTCAAAACATTGAAGGAAGAGGCTCAAGCGTCGTCACAGGTAATGTATGGTCTGAATAAAACAAGATCTGCCATTTAACTGCTGATATTTTAACAGTATGTCATAATTTTTTAAATCCTTATTTTTTTGTATCTACCTCAATAGTTTTGCATTAGACTGTCATTGTGGTATTTGATCTGATGACTGGCATTTGGTATTATTATATAAGAAAATGAATACATGAACAGTGAGTTGAAGCATGTCTTAAAGTTAGCCATCATGGACAAAGTGTTGACAATGAATGCATACCTGAGTTATCGCATATGCAGAAATGTGTATAGTAATAGTAAAATGTTTTGTCAGAGTTACTATTCATTCATTGATAGGTTAAATATTTTGCTGTAGAAATATGGATGTGCCTTTTTTCTGTTGCAATGCAGTTGATGTAACTGTAAGAAAGTTAGAGAAAATTGTATATGACCCATTTATAAAACAAGCCTTGGCATATTGCCCTAGGAATTGGGGGAAAACTTCTTATAATAAGAATAACATATTATGTGTTGAAGGATTTAATATTGTGAGAAAATGTGTTTGGTTTTATGTCTTGCTACTAACAGTCTTCTGTTTTACTTTCAATATTGTTTGTTTCAGCTTTATTATTTCCTAGTTTTGCTTTCATTATTTCTTATTTTGCCTTCAGCTGGATAGTGATGAGACAGAATTGCATAATGTTCCTGAAAGCATTAGATCTGACCCCTCTGTAACCCCCGACATTGGCATTACTAGAGACAGCAAAAACATCGACAATGACCACCTTGACACTGCGTATCCAGTTGGACAATCGATTAACAGAAACTATTGACAATAGAGATGTTTATGTTGCCAAAGATACTGAAAACACAGCAGTTTCCAAAGGCAACAGAAATAATGGTAGCTTTGACAATAGAAACATTAGTATTAAGGAAGGTCGATACCATGACAACCGTGAAGTAACGTTCGATGATGGAGAAAGAGCGAGAAGCTTGGAGAACAGAATGCGAGTTCAGGGTCCATTGGCTGGGAACATGAAACCCAAACCAGTATGTAATGAATTTACTTTTCTGCCCTATTTACCTGCCAGTAGTTTATCTGACTATTAAAACTGAAATATAGTTTCTTAAAATATACTGAATTATAATCCAAGAAATTCTTCTGGCAAAATGTGATATTAAAAAGAAGAGGAGAGCCTTCATCAGAATTTATATGTATGCATTTCAGCAGAAGTAAGTAGATACTCTTATATAGTGCTTTGTTAAGTTTGTCTGACTTGTATTCTACTACTACAATATTTTGAATGGATATGTTTGATTCTAGGTAATTTGTTTCTTTGCCACTTACCAACTGTAACTTACAGTTTTCATTTGTCAAAGCTCAGTCTGGTGAATTGTCCTAAGATACCCCACCCACATCTCCAAAAAATGGTATTGACCTTTGAGAAATTATTCATGGACAAATTGCTAGGCTTAAGCATCAGTCTTTTTTTCCCAACGGTAAATAAACATGTTGACAACTGTTACTTGCTAAGAGTATTTAGTCGAATTTAATATTAAAACAATTACCTTCAGGTTTGGTCAATTTGAGGATTTACCACCCTTAGTTGATATCTCTTTTTTAAGGTTGGTAAGTCCAGACCTCATATCAACCTCACAAAAAAGGCAGATTGCCTATCTTGGGTGATCTTGATCATAAAAAAAAACAAACAAAAAAAACAAACGAACATGGGAAATCATAGTTCTGTACACAGACATGATTGCCCAGATATGGCCTTAGTTGCTAAAAGGGAGGTTCTCTGAAATATATGTTTAATGGCTTTTATGGTATTTTTCAGACAATATTCAAACCTCGAGATGCATTGATGTCCAGAGCTAACAGTCTGAAAAAAGCTATAAGACAGATTATAGAACACACAGAGCGAGGTAAAGAACTGACCCATCAATGATTATACCTTATATCATGATCAGGGAAGTAGGTTATATGTACTTGTAAACTGTTCAGAGACATCACTTTATTAAACTCAAGTTGTTTAACACTGGAAAGTGAGAAGTTCCGGCTAATGAAGATGTATGCTTGGAGAGTTAGGTTTGTGAGAGTTTAATGCCAATGGACTTGCATGTTCGAATGCATCTCCTTCAATAACAGTTTAGATTATATGGCAAAAAAAAGAGACATTTGATAAAGTATCATCAGCAAATCAAAGTATAATAAGAAATACACAAGTACATATGATTTTTCGTGTAAACTAATCAACATTCAAGAATCTACTGATCTTTCAGCGGTTGATGAACAAAATGCACAGACAGAAGAACAAACACGACTTCTACGTGGCACTTCTGGAAGCTCTGTAGACCTTGTTGAACCCTTCAAGCAATGCTGGTTTGCAGGCAGGCAGCCCAAACTCGCGCTCAGCACCAAGCTTTTCAGTGTTTACCTCAGAAGTTGGCCAGGAATCGCCAGAGCTGGATGTGAAAAAGTTTAGTCCAGGTATAGACAAGTTCTTCTAACACACTAGCAAGAACATGTTGCCTTCATACCTTTTCTGAAGTCTTTTTAGCTCATCTGAGCAGATGCTCAGGATGAGCTATTGGGATCTCTCTGTGTCTGGCGTCCATCATACGTCATCAACATTTTACTTCAAATGACATCTCCTCCAAAACCACAAGGCCAGTTTTAACAAAACTTTACAGAAATGTTCCTCATATTGCCCTTTTCTAAACTTGCTCAAACCATTTTGCTCCATTGCACAAAAGGGCTGCAGAAGCTAAAAATAGAAAAAAAAATCAAACAGCATCTCATCCTAAACTGTTAGGTCATTGTCCACCAAACTTCACAGAAATGATCCTTACATGGCACTCTATTAAAATTGCTAATATGGTTCTGGTCCATTGCACAAAATGGCACCAGAGCTAAAAATAGATTTTCATCAATTTTTGGTTTCAAAAGACATTTCGTCCAAAACTAGAGTCATTTTTAACCAAACTTGACAGAAATGTTTATTATATTGACCGTTTGTAAAATTGCTCAAATCATTTCACTCTATTGTAAGGACTGTACAAGCTAAAAATAGAACACAATTGAAACAACATCTCCTAAATTGTGAAGTCATTTACCACCAAAATTCACAGAAATGTTCCTTACATAGTCCTCTATTAAAATTGCTCAAAAGGTTTTGCTGCATTGCCCGAAATGGCCGCCAGAGCTAAAAATAGATTTTCATCAATATTTGGCTTGAAATGACGTTTCCTCCAAAACCATTAAGCCATTTTTAACCAAACTTGACCGAAATGTTTCTTATATTGCCCTTGCCTAAAATTGCTCAAACTGTTCTACTCCATTGGACATAATGGCTTCAAAATATAAAAAAATCTAGCTACTCCTAAAGAGCAAGGTCATTTTCAACCAAGTTTTGTAAAAATGTTCCTTACATAGCCCTCTATTAAAATTGCTCAAATGGTTACGCTGCATTGCAGGAAATGGCCGCCAGAGCTAAAATCTGATTTTCATCAATATTTGGCTTCAGATAACATCACCACATAAACCAGTAGGCCATTTTCAACCCAGTTTGACAGAGATGTATCTTATATTGCCTTATTTTGAAATTACTTCAACCATTCCACTCCATTGCAGCTGAAAAAAGCTAAAAATAGAAAAAAACTTAAACAGCATCTCCTTCTAAACTGCAAGGTCATTTTCCACCAAATTTCACAGAAATGTACCTTATATAGCCCCAGTTAAAATTGTTCAGATGGTTTTACCCTATTACACAAAATGATCACTGGAGCTACAAATAGATATTCGTCAATATTTGGCTTCAAATGATACCACTGCCATGCCATTTTTCATTAAACTTTATACAAATCTTTCTTTCATTGTTTTTTTCTCTAAATAGATTGTTTCAAATGACATCTCACAAGGTGCTAGTCCTAAATATTGCCTCTGTGCCATGGGTTTAATTTGTAGAAATTATGAGATCTTTGAAAATCTTCAATTTGAAAATGTAATATGGCTTCTGTCGTTTGCTTAACAGCAGACCCGCAGCCAGAGTACTCAGGTGAGTGATCCAGGGCCATCAGGGCCCTCTTATTTCACTTTTATCTGGTGTTTTATACATTTTTCTGATCTTAGCATGAAAAACTTGCAGCACATCTGACTTAAGTCAACAGTCACTTCTCAGCTTCTCATTTTAAGCAAGTTACTGAACTCCAGTACCAGTATTAGTAAATGCTTACAGCAGTATGCTTTTGCATGAAATTCTACCAGAAGTCTTTGAAATGAAGTTAGTCCATAGATATAATAGTTAGTTAGTGTTAGGTTTTTTTTTTAATCTTAATTTGGTACACTGTAGGTAATGTAGCATTCAGTCAGTAAGGTGTCAAAGAATTGTTTAAAGGACAGAGGAGTTTTAGTTATCTCAGCTGTATATTTCTGATTCAGCTACTGTACAGCGAATTTTTCTTCACACGAAAATTCATCAATTCTTACTCAAAGGCACTCGTAAGAAGCATGCACCCTTTTTTAGCAATTTTTCAGCAGTATCACATTTTGAATGTTTTATGCATATGACACATTTCGTTAACAAAAGATTGATATTCATATGTTGTAAAATCACTGTCGTCATGTACATGTATATATGTTGTGCTTTATTTACACATGTTTCAGAAGGTTCGCAATCACCGAATGTTGCTAGTTCACGGCGGATTAGCAGCATGTCAATGTTTAACAAGTCGGCTAGCGTAGGCTCCAATCTGGACAACAAGCCATTACCGAAAGAAAACATTCCACGGCACACTGGTCTCCCTGCATACCCATTTGCAAATTATCCCATGTTGCCGAGTATGTATTACACAAGAGCTTCCTTGTAGAGCAGCTGTATTGAAAATAGTTTCCTAAAAATAGTAGGAAAAAATAAAGCACTGTTCTTTTTGGTGAATGATTTCCATTGCTGTGCACATCATTTGGGTTTGCATCACATTTTCCAGGCAATAACCTCATCTTGCAAAAAGAAATTTTGAAGATAGAAAGAAAATTGGTCAATCTAGCGAGAAGGTGTGTCATGCATTCACTATCTGTAATATTGTGTCCCCATTCATAACATTTTCATGTGTTGAGAGAAAATATAAATTGAAGTATTGTGTGACAGCCAGTAACACAAATTTTTAGACAAACTTCTTTCTACTTAAGTAACAAGAATATTGAATTTTCCCTTCAAAGTACCTGTATACTTAAGACAACTTTTATGATAAAAGTACATGTTGATTTCTTAGAAAAGTAATGAATCTTCTAAGAGTTGTTTTGATTTTTTTCAGGTTTAAGCAGTTCTATTGCAGGAAAGCTTGCTGGTGGAAGTTTCATCAGTAAAGTTCTCCTGGCCAATGCTGATGCTCTATGTGCTGCCGCCTCACCCTTGCTAGAGGAAGAAATTCCACTGTAAGTATAGCAGCCCTTAAAATATCATGATGAAATAATGCAATATTGTATCAGTTAATTCCTGTGAGTTCTTTAACTTAAACGTCTGTTTATTTCTGTGGGACGTCAGTGGTCAAGGGGAAGAATGCTAAACTCAAAAAGTGAAGGTTATTACTTTATTTTCAACCAAAGAGGAAAGTTTCCTGTGATTTTCAGTGTTCCACACTTTCAGCCAAGCACTGGTTTGAACCCAGGAAGCAGACATCAAGTGGGATGAATTTACATTTTAAGAACTTGTTTTTCTGTTGATGTTAAATGATTAAGCTGAAACTGAATTGTATTGCTGATTATTTTTGTAGATGGAATGGTTGTATTTAATGTCTGTGCTTGTTAACCACTGATTTCTCTTTGAATAAGATATCCATATGTGCCCAGACAGTTCTTTAAAAAATGCATCAGCAATGTCATATAGGAGAATTGTTTAAGTGCTGCTACATAAGGAAATTAGCATAAACTGTTCACATGTATAACAGCTGGTTCAGGAGAACATGGTGAAAATTACATGCTTGATTTCTGTTGATAAATAATTTCATAATGGATATTAAGCAGTTAAATTACATATTTTTTTCAGTTGGTGAATTAAACTATTTCAGCTCTTTGTACTCGGTGAAAATCTATGTTCAAACATTCCATACAGAGGTATATTTATGAGAAATAACTTGTTTTTCCATAGGGAGGAGTACACAGAAAAGTGTGTAATGAACAACTACCTGGGTATTGGTCTAGATGCCAAGATCACTCTTGACTTTCAGAACAAACGTGAGGAACACCCAGAAAAATGCAGGCAAGTTTCTGTTATTCTAAGTCTACATTCTTAACAAATGATTTAAAGGTGACTCATTAGCGTTTGAGGAGAAAGGTAGATTAAAGGACATCTATTTGTAGTTTCAGTCTGTAAAGATGCTATTTCTCCCCACCTGCTTATTTTTAAACCTTCACCTCCGTCTGCATATTTTGGAGCAAGGTTTTGTGTCTCAGAAAGTTCTAGTTAAAGGGATTTAATATAATGGGCAAAAACTATGATACCACAGTACTCACCTGAATATGAAGGATTGAATTTTTGTTTTGTTTTGTACAACAGTGTGATCACACTTTTTCACATGTAACTGTACTACTATTAAAATCTTTAAATTGATTTCAGGAGTCGAACAAAGAACCTTATGTGGTATGGAGTGTTAGGGGGAAAGGAGATATTGCAGAAAACATTTAAAAATCTTGATCAACGGGTCCAACTTGAATGTGATGGTCAAAGAATTCCACTTCCTAGTCTTCAGGGCATTGTTATTCTCAATATTCCAAGGTAAAGTGCAAGTGTCAAATTTTCTGTCTTTCTAGAGATATTTCTCAGTATTCCAAGGGAAAGTGCAAATGTCAAATTTTCTGTCTATCTAGGGATATTTCTCAATATTCCAAGGTAAAGTGCAAAGGTAAAATTTTCTGTGTATCTAGGGATATTTCTCAGTATTCCAAGGTAAAGTGCAAGTGTCAAATTTTCTGTCTATTTAGGGATATTTCTCAATATTCCAAGGTAAAGTGCATGTCAAATTTTCTGTGTATCTAGGGATATTTCTCAATATTCCAAGGTAAAGTGCAAGTGTCAAATTTTCTGTCTATCTAGGGATATTTCTCAATATTCCAAGGTAAAGTGCAAGTGTCAAATTTTCTGTGTATCTAGGGATATTTCTCAGTATTCCGAGGTAAAGTGCAAGTGTATCTAGGAATATTTCTCAGTATTCCAAGGTAAAGTGCAAGTGTATCTAGGAATATTTCTCAGTATTCCAAGGTAAAGTGCAAGTGTATCTAGGAATATTTCTCAGTATTCCAAGGTAAAGTGCAAGTGTATCTAGGGATATTTCTCAATATTCCAAGGTAAAGTGCAAGTGTATCTAGGGATATTTCTCAGTATTCCAAGGTAAAGTGCAAGTGTATCTAGGAATATTTCTCAGTATTCCAAGGTAAAGTGCAAGTGTATCTAGGGATATTTCTCAATATTCCAAGGTAAAGTGCAAGTGTATCTAGGGATATTTCTCAGTATTCCAAGGTAAAGTGCAAGTGTCAAATTTTCTGTCAATCAAGGGATATTTCTCAGTATTCCGAGGTAAAGTGCAAGTGTATCTAGGAATATTTCTCAGTATTCCAAGGTAAAGTGCAAATGTCAAATTTCCTATCTAGGAATATTTCTCAATTTTTCAGGGAGTTTCATGTGAAGATTCTCATTTCAGTATGCATTGGAGTTCAGTCTTCCTTCATGTTTTTATTCTGCTTAACACACTGTCACAGATTGCAATGAAATGATGAGAGTATAACTCAGAGTTTTATTCTGCATAACCTGAACCAAATTAATGTATTTATTCATAAGACATATGCTAGATACATGTTTAAAATGTCTGAACTTGAAATTATGACAGTGTTAAAGACAAGGAGTCGGGAAGAAAATTTGTACAGTAGTGGAGGTGTCTGATAAGCCATTAAGGCTGGCTCTGTCAGTAAGGATGACACTATTATAAACAAGCAATTTACTTTTATAACACAGACATTGTCTTGTGCATTCTCTTTATCATTGTTTCAAGAATTCATAGTTAACACACTAG
Organism: Cyclina sinensis; assembly: GCA_012932295.1. Lineage (NCBI taxonomy): Eukaryota > Metazoa > Mollusca > Bivalvia > Venerida > Veneridae > Cyclina > Cyclina sinensis. The sequence goes on along the minus strand of JAAONU010000007.1, from coordinate 39,692,298 downwards.
CAGATTACTAATATATGGATGGGTAATGATTATTTCATTTGACATTTCTATTTCTTCATAAATGTGGTTGTTTAGAACATTATAAAGATAAGTATTCATTATTATTTTCAGTTTTGGAGGAGGGTCCAACTTCTGGGGTGGAACAAAAGAGGTTGATGTAAGTTCCCTTTGGTGTAGTCAGTTCTACAAAAGAAAACTCACTCTTATGTGTGAATAGTTTTTGCAAAACAAATAATCCATATACCCTTGTGTGTGAATATCTTTCGCATAAAGAAAATGAACTCTTGTATGTGATTATTATGATGAAAATAAACATTGGACCAGTCTGTGTGATCATTTGTTCAAAAATTGCAATTTTTTGTGTGATCATTTCTCTGAGAAATAAACAATACAACCCAGTGTATGATCAGTTTTTGCACACAAAAATAAAATAGAAAACATTATATACTTGTGTTTGATCATTTCTGAAAACAAAATAAACAGTAAACCAATTTGTTTAATCATTTGTTCCTTTAAAGTTTGCTTTGTTAGCAAGCATAGATTAATTAATACTTGTACAAATGGTCTGGGAAAATTGTTGGCAAGAAAACAGATGGTGCTAGTACATGTACGTCTACAGTTACTGTAAAGAAATACACTGAAAGCTTGTGTTTGACTTTCAGACTTTCTCAGCTCCAAGTTTTGATGACAAGATTCTAGAGGTTGTAGCAGTGTTTGGCAGCACACAGCTTGCTGTGTCTAGAGTGTTAGATCTACAACACCATAGAATAGCCCAGGTATAGGTTTAATTACTTGATATGATAATGATAATATATAATGAAAGAAAATTGATGTTGCAATATTTTGAATTAGATTTACAGCACCATAGAATAGCACAGGAATAGGTTTTCTTTCCATAAGATTTTAAAGATTATGTATTTTGAAAGAAAACTAATATTGTTAGTTTTTTAATTAAGAACAAAGGTTGTTTATAGAGAAGGATTCACAGGGTGACCACTGAAAAGCTTTGTTTCGATATATTCATATAGACTGATAAAATGCAAATATTGTTGGAGTTTTAAGATTTCAAACTCACTGCCAGTGTTACTGATAAAGTTTTGTCTTTTCCTTCATTTGCCCTTCTGAGTTTTCATTCTCAGTTTTGAAAGAGCTGTTTATTGACAGAATATGTATTAGAAGGTAGCTTTGATATTTTTTAACCTGCTGACTTTGCATAATCTTTGCCCTGAATTTTTATATTTTTTTGTAACTTGAACACAGATGTTGACGAAGCTTTGTCTGATAGTTTGCTAATTTTATATATGCAGTGTCGGACAGTTAAGATCATGATCATGGGTGATGAGGGTGTACCTGTACAGGTGGACGGTGAAGCCTGGATCCAGCCACCTGGTTATATACGAATTGTACACAAGAACAGAGCACAAATGCTTACTAGAGATAGGGTATTTTCTTGATGTTCTGTTTTACATTGAATGTATATGTAACTTTCATGATTTAATGCCTTATTCTATTAATTTTATTATCATGTCCATTTTGTTATGACTATATATTTGAAAAGATGTATGGACTTATTACTGTCAGACTATTTCCCATCATCTAATTCATAAGTTGTAAACTAAACACCATCAGTTCAAAGCAGTAAACACATGAATAATCATGCACTGTTAGAAAATTCAGATATGCCATGAAGTTTAAAAGCATGTTCCTGAAATAATATGTTGAAGAAGCCTTTAGCATGTTTGTTTTGAAAGCTTACACACGATACTACTTGTTCCTACTTGTTCTCCGTTTTTTTTCAGTCCTTTGAAACAGTATTAAAATCCTGGTCAGAAAAGCAGAAACTGGAGCCAACAGCAATGCAGAGGCCTGACTCACTTAATCTCGAGGAGACCGAGTCCCTTCAGAAGTTTGTTGAGGTCTCGTCAGCTCTTATCAAAGTGTAAGTGACCTTTTCACATAGGTATATGTTTTCAGTTAATTCTAAGATCGTTTTTATTTTGCCCAGCATAAGTCTTTGAGGTGCATCAGAAAATCTTAAAATTCCTTAAAAATCTAGTGAATTCTTTCCTAAAAAGTATAGAGACACTAAGTTTTGATCTTATCTTGAGTCTGAAGTGTTGGGGACAAAGAAATGGAAGTCATCGATGGATGTGTCCAGCTGTGAATGGACACCAGTAATAAATGTTGTTAACTCTTCTTGAATAGCTTAGATAGCTTCCAGAGTAGTTTAGCTGAAACAAGTTAAGTTTAAATTTTGCTGACCTGTAAGCTTTCAAGATCTGTGTGCTAAAAGACAGTTATCAGTTGTGTTTTCCTGAACTAGACCATGCTTTTTAAAAGAGACAGGTCTGACCCAGTTCACTTTTGACAGAAGGGTTACTGGTTGTTGAAATTTGATAAATTTTTGCCTGATTTATAAAATAATTGCTTAAAGGGACATACCCTACAATTTATCAGTGATATATTGCATATCTGTCTTACTGGCTCATTCAGTTTTAAATGAAAAATAAGTGATTATTTAAAGAACATACATGTATTTTCAAAATCATTTCTTTCAGACATTTAAAAAGGTTCATTTGGAATAAATTGCTCTCCACCCAAAAAGTAGTACAACAATATATATGTACATGTATATAGAAAAATATAAAATGTATAAAAAAATACTAGTATTAATGCATTAAGTTTATCTGTTGCACTTAAGACCTTTATATACTGTAATTATTCATTTAATATTATTCACCTTTACACAGTTTTAAAGAAAATGAAATACTCAAGATTTTAGGCTATGCCTCTTTAAAGAATGTTGATCATTTTCATTTTTTATCATACAAGTTTGCAGAATTTCTCCTTCCTGCAAAAAGTCAAATAGAAGTGATGTTTTCTGTTTCCAGAGTAAAGGTTGCCTCCCTTACCTACAGTTCAGTTGAGCAAGAGTTGTTCCCTTTGGCTACAAGAGCCTCTGAGTATCTTGATAGGCTCTATCCTTCAGGGCGTCTTTCTGAGGTAAATCAGTAACATAATTCATATCTTCTCATAGATTGTGGTACCCTGAAATTCTCTCACTGAAAATGCACACTTTGTGACTACCCCTTTTCTACTAATTTTTCTTTGTTTTAGGCAAAGAACTGACTAATTTTACTTGAACACAATTTTATGTTTTCCTGCCCTTTTTATAAAATTCGCTCAGTTGATTTGAGGAATTCACAGCAGTTATGTAAACCGTATATCAGTTAAGAAATCAGAAATTATAAACCATTTTCCTAAAAATAATTTAACCTTTTAATTACTTTTGCTGTGTTTTATAAATTACTATTTTAGTAATATTTACATATTTTGTATTAACTTTCCTTCATGTATACATGTTTGTTTATACACTTTTACAAATGTAGTCTTTTTTTTTAATTGTGAAGAGTATTATCTTTCCTGTCTATCTTAATCATGCACATAGATGTTTTTCAAACCATAACTTTCCTGTGCTATTTAAATATAAACCTTTGAAAGGGAGACAACAAGCTAATGAAAAAACTGTAACTACAAAATATGTTATTATTAACATGTCAAAGAGACTATGAATGTCAAAGAATATGAGAGTCAAAGAGACTTTGATTGAATTATGGACAGAAAATAAGGGTTCAGTGTATGTTATTACTTGTCAGTGTCTTCAGAGTATATTAATCATTTAAATGTATGTTTGTTTGAATTTGGTGCCATTAGAGCCTTTTTTAGATCATGTGTATGTTGGAGTTCTGAAAAGTGACAAAATACTCAATAAATCTATGGAGAACAGTAATATCCCTCTTCAAGCACAAAGCTGGATAAATTCATTTATGTAAACTAGATGGGGATAGAGTTAGTGCTAGTATGTTCCTTGAAGTTTGATGTCTCTCTTTTTAAAAAAAATCTTTTTCGGACTAAAATTTCACCCTATAAAGTTTTGTCTTTTTTTTCAATTTTCACCTGTATCATCACGTTTTACTTTTTATTGTCTCCCCTGAATGTAGTTGGAAGAAAGGAAAATAGTGAAACATCAGGTTAATAAATATATTGATTGTACAATTATTTCTTTGTAGTATTGTTAACAGTGTAGTGCCTGTATTGTGAAGTGTTGGTTGATTCTTTTACTGATATACTTTTTCACCAGTGTATGATATATGATTCAGTATTATTTCTAATATGGCCACTTTTCATTTTGTCTTTGGAAAAAAAAAGTAAGGCTGTATAATTTTCCAATCAGTCTGAGAATCTGTTGATAGCAAACAGAGGCTTGACTCTATATGTAAGAAGCTTTCTAAAATAGACCCCCCACCCCCCTCACCCAACCCTCTCCCTCCCACCAGCTCTTCCATTAACAGTACTAATTGTCTTTTGAATGAAACTTTAAACCATTGTCCTATGTAATAGTGATATACACTGAGCAAGAATCAAGAATGTCTCTGGAATGGGATGATTTCTGTATCCTGCATTATTGCCCATAACCTAAAATAGCTACATGTAAACCCTTTGGGAGATGTCAGTCATTTGGGAAACTGGTAGTGATGATAATAAATTCGAACAGATTCGTACAGAGATTAGCAAGCAGTGTAGAAATGATGTGAGTGAATGCTTTGGCAGGGCTGATCTTGGAGCATACTAGTTGCAAAGTCAAAAACAGTTGCCTCCCCAAAGGTTAATGTGTATGAATGTCCTGTCATATATCTGAAGTACTGAGGAAGCACTTTAAACAGTACAGTTAATCCTCATATGTTAAAAGAAATACTTCTGGTATTGATAAATAACTACATCTTGTGAAATGTGTTACGTTTCTCAGTGTATTATATGCAGTTATGTTATTGTGTTGAATTTTTTTTTCTCTCGAGTATCCTGTTAATAAGGTGAATATATATCAGTGTACATGTATATATTAAAATTTTCACATAACTATTTAGAACATCGTTTTATACTTTCTATTTCTTGAATGCTGAAGAAAAATATCCTTAATCTAATATTCATTTAAAAAAGTAAATTCAGACAGAACTTAATTGTTTTCATTTGGTATTGTACTTTTTAGATAAAGATCATGATCTGCAGTCCACAGAATATCCAGGCATGATATATATTTACCTCTTGTAGAAACTTCTGTTCCTAGGGTTATTAATTTGTTGTTTTATAATGTCTATTACTACAAAGTCTTTGTTTAGAATTCACCAGAGAAACATTATCCTTCCACAGAATCTGATAATGCGTTTGGGAAATAAATTAATTTGCTTCTCTTGTTCAATCCATTCATTTTTACCTTGGCTATATCTAAACAACAGCAGGGTAGAACTCATTGACTCTGATCCAGTTCAACAGGCTTAGTTATTTGTAGAAATTTTTTATTTTAGCAGTTTGGTCCAGCTAGACCTATAGAATAGATCCAATAAATATGTTCTTTTTTTTATGTATTACTCATAAAATACACTACATTTTCTATTTTTGTAATGTATAGATTGCTCTTGTTTTAGCCAACACTTAGATGTCAGGTGATAGATTTTGTACACAGTGTACGACATTTGACCAATGAAACAAGCATATTCCTGACTGAGAAAGCCCCTGAGTTGGTAAGTTGATAGAGTTTCGAAATAAAAAATATAAACGATCTTATGATAAAAGGTATAAGAACCTAATTATCTAAAATTAAAGGCCAAAACCAGAGTATTTTTTGTCACAATTTCTCCAGCTAGACTGACCCTTAAGAAATGAAATATTTCAGATTCAGTGACATGGTAGGCAAAGTTTGGAAGTAATTGAGTCTTTTCATCGGTTTACTTTCTTGTTGAAACTTCTTATAATATTTCCAAGCTTGTTGGTCTCAGCTGCGGACCAAATGTTTCAAGTACCATCTGTCAAGTTCCTTACTTTGCATATAAACTGTTCAAAAAAGTATTACTGTGAAATCATTCGATTGCCACACATTACTGCCTTGAACTAATGGAACCTGTTAACACTTAAATAAATGCTTAGTAGTACACAAATTACTCTCTTGATTTATTTAAGGTGAACAATTTTGCTGTCTAACTTATCAGGATAAACTGAAACAGTTCCATGTATGAAGCATCTATATTCTTATCTCTTCAATACAAAATTGTCACCTGGTCTTACTAAATGTTTTGTTATTAATTGCCTTTTCTTGTTTACAGAGGTTACGTTTTGATATTGAGGAGAAACTAAATCATTCCTTGTCTCGTGTGGAGGAGGAGACAAAACAAGTGATGGAAATGTGCAATATTCCTACTACACCTATATCTCAGGAAGAGGTAGGTTGCTATTTTCTTTATCCTGCTATATATATGTGAAATAGACCTGTCCATTATTCAGAATGGCAGGTTCCATTTATTATTTATCTCAGATATACAGACTTGAACATACCAGGAGCAGATCAGTGGTCCAGAGGTAATGCGCTGGACTGGTAACCCGGGGGCTTCCGAGATTGATCCTCCGCTCCTCCACTAACATTACTAATTATCAGTTCAGATTAGATGTTAAAACTGAGGTCCACGTATCAGTACTGTACTGTGAGCATTGCAAAAGAACCAGGGGTGTCTCTGGAATGGGATGCATTCTGTATCTTGCACTATTCCCCCATAACATAAAATAACTAATTCTGCAGGGGGCGTCAGTCGTATGGGCAACCGGTAACGACAGTAAATAAACTCAGAGAGAGTGAACATACAACAAGTAAGCTAGGTCAGATGCGTTTATATCTGAATAGCAGTCTTATATACCTCCACTGATGAATGTCTGAAGAAAGGGGAAATATCCAGATAAAAACATGGATTGATAGAAGAGTTTAGCTGAAGATAGCCAATGCAAAGGTGATATTTTACTGAAGCAGATAGGGATAGTGGAATAAGGAGCCAGTCCCCTTGAGGTTATTAGGGAGGTCTTGACTGTGCATTTCACAGCAATCACCAGAGTCTAGTCTGGGTAATGACAGTATGACACAGCTTTTAGATGACAAGGGTAAAGAAAGAACTGTATAGGTCTCTGCTAATTTAGGCATGATGGAACTGCTTTGCAAGCACAGCCCAGCTTTGTGAAGGCCTTCTAAACAGTTCTAGAGTGAATATCTCCATCCAGACTATGCCAGCCCAGGCAACACAAGAGTTGTCTTAGGTTTAGAGAACCGTGCAATCACATCCCACTGTCCCTTCACCAGGAGTGGTTTGGTTGGGAATTGGAACATTTTGACTAAACTAGAACATACTGTCTTGACCAAACAGTTGGGACTATTTCTCTTCACAGGCAAGGTTTCATATTGCCATGACTATATGGATATTTGCGTTAGGGTGTGGCAGAGACCAACAGAGAGGTTGCATTCAGTACATTGCTTGGGAGGGGAACTTGAACTTGAACCTACCAAGCAGCTTTGGAGTGACCTACAGCTAGCAATTTCAGCCAAGAACCATAAAAATGGAACTGAGTGATAGCCAGGGGTCACATACAAAATATTGACCAAAGAATAAACTGTCTTGCCTGTATTTGAAAAAAAAATGAAAATGACCCTTCAGATAAATTTTCTAACCCCCAATTGATGAATCCTGTATTGCCATCTTGTTCATTATTTTAAAAAAAGAAAGACTTGAAAACAGTAAATTGATAAATCAGCCACAGAATTCCTAAAAGGCACTAATGTACAGAAGTATTAGCCCATCTACATCTAGACATTCTGTTTACTATCATATATTATTCTGTATAGGACTATCCTTAGTGGTTTGGGATAGTATTGTTTCCCTCATCTTGTTGATTGTTCCTTCATCCAGTAATTTCTTTTCTCTGTTTTCAAGTTGCTGGCAACTGTAGAGATTAAACCTAGACCAAAGCCAGGCAAGTTTAAGCAAGTGGTCAGTAAATTAAAAGGCAAGAAAGACAAAGAGAAATCATACATTCCATTGTGTAAGTTTTACCTCTATTTCTTAATACAGTGAAATCCCGCTATTAAGACCACCTTTGGGACTGAGAAAACATGGTCTTAATAGTGAGGTGGTCTTTGTTTTGGGGTAGAAAATAGTGCAAAACTGTAAAATTGGACATTGAAATACTGGTCTTACTATCAAGGTATTTTAGGGGTGGTCTTAATGAGGGGTTTTACTGTATTTGAAACTTAAATCTTTTACTAGTATAAAGTATTCTGCAACTTTAATTACACATTTGTACGAAAAAAGTTTAGATATGGTTAATTAATACATCTATTTTTGTTTTGGAATTTTTAACTGTCAGTATTGAAAAATTAATGATAGTTTATATATGAATTAGATACATGTAAATACTGATTAAGAATTAATAATTGTTTCTATGCAATCAACATTTAACCACTAATGACAGTTAATGCATGAAATTGATGATTAACAAAGACTGTTTCTTAACAAGCATCTAAGAAAAATGTCTCTCATAGCTATTTTGACAGCTGATTTAGTGAATATAGCTTAATAATTAAGGGTCATGGATGCTAGTAGAGCTTCAAAATCTGATATTTTTTTAATAAAGTATTTTCTCACAAGAGTATGCATATTATAATCTTTTTTTTCCAATATACTTAATTGTATATATACTGGAAAGGTTTTAAACCATTATTGTTGACCTCAAGGCTGGTTTGACAATTTATCAGGAGATGTTCAGTTCGCCAGTGGGCCCATCTTGATATGGCCTTAGTTGTTGAAAAGGATGATAAACCCGACGTCCAGTAAAAAATGTTTAATTAAACCCAAATCATATTATTTGTAAAATCTTAAAATCTTACGGTGCAAGTCTATGTTGCAGTATACAACGTAAATTCATGGACAGCAGAGGACGTGGGTCAGTGGTTAGATAACATGTCACTGTCAGAATACAGGGAGTCTTTCATTAGGCATGAGATTCGTGGTGCTGAGCTTCTCAGTTTGGACAAAACAGATATACAGGTATACTTTCATTGACTGATACAATACTGGAAAAGGGATTTTTGTTACTGAAAAAAGAAAGAAAGAAAATAAACATGCAGGAGATGCTGAAAAAAAAACCAGATTATTTAGGGGTTATTACATGATAGGGAGAAACTGTTATGTGTTAGGGAAGTGTAAGAGAAGTTTGTGTCAGATAGTTTAAAGTTTGTATGAACCATGAAGTTAGCAACTTAAACTTTCAGGGCATCAGCAGGATGTAGAGAGCAGTATAAAATTACCCAACGATTCTTTGATTTTCAATTTATAGTCTTAATGAAGTCAGAAGTTGCACAATTTTCAGATATAATAAGATGAATAGAACAGTATTGTCAAGATTTAATGTTAACACCTAACTGTGTCTACATTCCTTGTAATTTGAAAAGTTCCATCTGCTGATTTTAACTGATTCCAAGAAATGTCAGAATAAATTTCATGTGCCTCTATTTCAGTATTAGAACTTACATATATTTTGCATATTTTGATGGATACCTGCATCTATCTTTTTATTTTTTCATTAAACAAGATTTAAAAATTGGCCTTGCCATGGTGATAACATACGTAGCAAGGTTTAGCTTTTTGCTATTTTTTATGAAAAAAGGGAATTGTATGTTCTTATATCTCAGGATTTGTATTGCATTATGCGTCGGTATGGACATTAATGCATTTATTTGTTTTTTACAGGACCTTGGAGTACACAAAGTGGGTCATCTGAAGCGAATACAGCATGGAATTAAAGAACTTGCAACAAGAATGTCTGCAGTGGAAAAGTACTGCAACTACTAAATCTGTAATGGAAAAACCCCTCTGCATTCAAGAATGCCTGCAACAGATAAAAGTCTGCAATGCAAAAATACTGTAGCTTATTAAAATTGCATGGAAAATTCCAACTGGATCAATAACACATGACTGTATCTGCTGTGCGAAGTGGGAAAATACTACAATTGTTAGATCTTTCATAGAAAAAAAATCACAAATCATTTAAAGAATTCCAGCAATTGAAAAATACTAGCATGATTGAATGTTTTTATAGGAAAATCCCCATTGTTTCATGAATATTTTCTTGGAAAAATACTGCAACTGTAAAAATCTTACATTTGAAATTAAGAGTTGTTGCAAAAACATTTGAAATACAAGAATATTTCATATGTTTAAATAAAATTAACATGAAAAATCCAAACTGTTTTAGCAGACTGGGGAAATTAGTAGGTATTATGTTTAGTCTAAAAGGATCTTCATTATACTGTTATAATTTAAGCAGCTGAATTTTTGAAAATGTATAAATTCTGGTAAAAGTTTCATGTGGATTTTAACAATATTTATGGAAATTGCTTTCTGGTGATAACTGCAGTCAGTTAAAAATCAGTACATAGTAGTATGTTTTAATCTTGCTCTTCTAACAAGTTGGAGTATATTGCTTTGCTAAAGTCTGTTCGTAGACCTAGTAAATTCTGATCAGTAACTTAAGAACACATAGGTACAGAAATCTGGGATGTTGTTTGGGCATTTTTTGTATATGACCTGTTGCTTTTTGGCCCACAAGTTCAAAGGTCAAGCTTACAGGAGCCCACACTTTAAAAACAGTTTCTGCTCAGTCATTCAATGTTAAAGGTCAAGTTAACAGGCACACATACTTTGAAAAGGGTGTCCAGTCAATAACTCGAGGGACAACTGCTCTCTGGACCTTGAGTCTTTACAGGTTGGGCATGTGTAGATAAAGCCTATTGATTTGTACTTACTGAATCAGATGTCAGTTACATAGGGGCCTGTACTTCATAAGAGGTCTTCGATCAATTTTAAATGTATTTCATCTTTATGAGTATATAAGTCAGGATCCTCTTGTTTTAGGCTCACGGTCCTGAGTCAGTATTCCTCACTAGCCTCGAGGGATTTCTGATGCACGTTAAAGGGACATTACTGTCATTGTGACAGCTCTTTTTTAAATTTTTCAACATCTAATGCAGTGTATTTATCAAAGGTCAGTATGTAGTCTCTGGGGAAAGAAAGAAGTGGTGGTTTTGTTTGTATTTACTACAAATTTCATGTTGTTTTTAAAACTACATGTAGTTATTTTTTGTCTAGATATATGAAAGTTACTGTCTCAGATAATGAAGTTATTTTATGTTTTATTTTTGTCTTGTATTGTTTTTATACAGATGTAGAGCATACTGAATATCAGGCCAATTAAGAGAATATTTATATATAAGGTTATTAAATTTGCAAATGAATGTCTGACGTTAATTTTGCAATTTTTTTTATTTAGCAATTAGGAAGATTGAAATCACCGACAGATGGAAAAAGTTGCAAATTTCAGTGTTTGCCTACCAGTTAACAATTTATTTTGTTTCAGGTATGAATTTCATTGAAAATTAGTTCTGCTTTTAAGAATTTATTTGATGATAAGAGTGTAAAATGAGACATAATTGATAATATGGAAATATATTTTCGGTTTTTGGCCTTAGATTCAGTTTTAAGAGGATATTTGTTTTATAAGAAAAGATCTTTCAGACATCAAAAAAGAAAGATCTGTTATCTGCAGTTTTTGTGACATGAGAAATGGAGTAGTCATAGTGTAACCATTGCCTTAGACACATTGTAATTTTTTTTCTCAGTATTTTGGTATTATTACATTATAATGATTTTATATCCCTGTTTATTCTTTTAGCATTACTGATTACACTTAGCTTGCCTTTTACCAACAATCTAGTGAAGCATTTTTTAACAATTTTACAATAATTTTATCCTTTAAAATGCCTTCTAAGAATGACAGATTATTTCCCTTATAGATTCATATGGAGTCTCTTTCTCACACACAATAAAAAACTCCATATAGGGATTGTTTGTGAAATGAATAATAAACTGGTAAAAAGGCTGTTAGAATTATTTTGTTGATGTCATTGGTTTAAAATAGATATTTTGTTTTTTGTTTTCCTTCTGTTGAAGAAGTTATTGTATACTGATAATATTTTCACATGTAGAAATAGTACTGTTGTAGAATGGATTCTGTTCTGTTTATAGAAGTATTTTTCTACAAAATGTCTGCAAATCTATGTGTCATTTGCCATTTAAACGTTTATTTTGTACTTGTTATTTTATAAAGATTGTTTTTCTTTCTATTTTATTGACCTTAAGGCATCTTTCAGTATTTATGTCCATTATTAATATTCCATTTAAAGTCTCAGCATTATTTTTGTTTGTACGTTTGATGCTATTTGTCTTGTTAGAAAAGATAGACGATAAAAACTGAGTTAATTACAGATATACATGTGCTTAAATGAAATCTCAATTTAGGTTTAATAAGTACTGGTACCTCCCTGCTTTAAGAGAAAGTGAATAAAGTGACATTTAACTGTTTTAAGGAAATATGTTGCCTTTGTATACTTAAACAGTAAAGTGAATTGTGTTTAGATCATATTCTAAAGAAGTGAGGACAGATACATTTTATTAATGTCTTTAGTAAATATTTGTTAAAAAAAAAAAGAGGAAAAAAATGTTGTTTTTTTTTTGTTTTTTTTAATAGACACAAACAGACAGAAAAGAAAACATGATACTATTATTATTATCATTACCCTAAAATGTTTGCCTTTTCTCTTTTTATAACAGTTGACACTATTGCTTGTGTTGAATTTCTTAAAAGGTTTCGAATATTTTAATATCTAGAGAGCTTTTTTATACGGTTTTATATCTCATTTATGTAGTGGTTGTATTTTGGAGGGAAAAAAAGCCCTACTAGTTTTCTAAGCAGTCGTAGATGTCTGTATTCCTTTTTCCAGGTGCTATATGTAGTTTTGCTTTTCTCATATAAACAGTGCAATAATTACCATTTCTTTACTTCCATATTGCATTATTTATTCTTGTTTCATTATTAACCCTTACCATGCTAAATATCTAAAATGAACTTGTCCATCTTCCAATTTGGACAGGTCCATTAACTGTTCATGGGGATGCTGATTGAAAATTTACTGACTGAATGGATGTGCAGGCTGATCTTGGTCTGCACTAGTCACAAAGGCAGTGTCAACTGGTTTTAGCAGAGTAAGAGTTAAACTTTTCATTGAGTGAATTTACATTCATGCACATGCTTAGCACATCCTGTAAACAAGAAGAAGAAATTCAATTTTCTTAAACTTGAAATTTATCATCAAAGAGTCTTTGAACTAGCAATAAAGTTAGACTAATTCTGTGTACAAAAAGAGGCTTTGTAAGGTACAGCATTGTCCTTCTGTCCATCTATGTATCCTTCTGTGTCTGTTCTGTCATTCATCCATTAGAGAGAAAAATTAAAGTAAAAAATTATAGTAGGCGTGTTTCTTAGATTGAAGCAATGTGTTGTGAACAAAATTTGAGGTTTGAAGGACTATTGGAAAAATGAACATTAATCCAGAATTTGAGTGTCTGCTCTTTAACTGAGTTATAAATAGATGAGTCATTGCTTTTGGCAAATCACTTTCAACAGAAAAATGTTATTGGGGGCTTGTGTCTCTTACAGCTACATTTCTTGTTTAACTTCAGTGTTTACATTAAAAAAGATTCCTTCTAGTCATTTTTTTTTCAGATACATTTTGCTTTAGTCAAAACAAAAATTCAGGTTTTTTTTATTGTTAGCTTCATGCCACCAGGAGGTGCATGCAAAAAGATTGAATCGGGTTTTGAATCATTTTGATTAGTATATTTTTTTATTGTAAGAAGTTTGATATAGTATATAGGTACATTTATATGTATTTTTCCTTCAATGAATTTTATACTTAGTTCAGTAGGAAATAGTATTTTTACAAGTTTTTGTAATCATATGCCATAAACTTAATCATTCCAAAGATTCTATTTTTTCATTTTAAATCTGTTCTTTGTCTGTTTTGTACTAATCTAAATTATTCTGAATGAAAGTTTTTTTTGTGTGTGCGTCTTGTTTTGTTGGTAGGCAAGATATGTTATATGTATATATATAAATATATATGTTATGTGTTAACAATGGTTTACCAAACTATGTTTAATGAGAATCGAAATCAGTCATTTAAAAATTACATTTTCGTCATATGACTATGCTAGGTTGTTTGAACTACGTGTATTGTGAGTAGTTAGGTAAATTTTGTATGTCATTTGTAGTAATTCTAGATACAAAAAATCCATATGTGTTATGCATGAGAGAGATTTGGTTCGGAAAAAAGCAGCACAAAATCTAATGCCTTCATTCAGAAGCATTGATACAGTGAGACTTCACAAATGAAGGGACCATTATCTGTTATAATAAGCTAGTGTGTTGATGTAAAAAAAAAACAACTGTTGACCCAAAATAACATGTTAAGAAAGTGTCAGAGGAAGTTATAAGGAAGGGCCATATCCGAATATGGTGAACAGGAATTTTAATGCTGAAACAGTTTGCAATGATTTCAAAAGTAATTGTTTGATACTACTGGCAGTGACTTAGTAATAGCATTCTTACTGTGAATTAATGGACAAAAGACTTAACAGATACAGATTTGCATAAACCGTTTTTGGATCTTTTGCAATTTGAAAGTCAAGGCCAGATTTATCAGTGAACCTGTTCATGGCTTTGAAAGTTGGTTTTGATGTAAAGGTATGATGGAAATATGATGGGCTATTATCATGAAGGGCAAAGGAAATAATGTATAGAAGGGCCATTCTAGTAAAACATATCCCACCCCAAGAAGGCACATCCAAAATGGAACAGCATTCTTTAGTAGTTTGACAAGAAAAAAAATGGAAAGAGAAGACCACAATACATTGATTTCTTTCTTTTGCCATCCTGGAGTGGGAGATATGTTTTGGCTCTAAGTAAACATATATAAGTATTTATGTAAGATTGATGGTAAAATTTGTTGAACAGTATTGATAAGAGAAGCGGTACAGTACTCGGATATATTCCTTATTTAATCTTTTTTCAAGATTTTAAAACGTTACAACTGTATTTCATAACAAAAGCAGTCAAAATCCATTTTTAAGGTCATATAACTATCATTTGTCATATTATTTTTTTGTATTTTAGAGTATGAATAATTTACATTATGTACTTAGGAAAAAAACAGAAAGTTGTTAACAGCGATACCAAGGTTATATAGTCTTATTATGAGCTGTTGATTGTGAATAGTTCAGATAATGCTGTGTTTGCCTCAGATCTGCATTTAGGCATTTTTTATGTATTTTTTTATTTCTTAAAGACACTGCCATAACGTTTGTATTATATTTTTATTTACAATGTTCATGAATTGTGTAGAATACACAGATATATTGAAGTATTCTACATTTAATTGTTGGAGAATAGAAAAAATGTTTGTTTACAATTCTCATTTACTTTCAAGTGTTGGAGTGCATTTGAATGCCTGGTAAAATGTTTAATTGAAGAAAATGTCATCATTCTATCTTGAAATCAAAGTTTACAAAAAAACCCTGATAAATCGATTGTCTTTGAATTCCACATTAAAATTTCTTGTAAACTGGTCACATGCCATACACTGATTTTCATACTGTTAATTCTCGTTTTTAGCAAACTCGGCCATGTTTTGTAACTGAGCATTAGGGATTTAAAGTCTAAACAGATAGATAAAAATACTAAATAATTATAACCAGATATATCAATGCTTATCTTCTAACTAGGCCAGGTCATGACTGGAACACATGTGAGTAGTCTAGCAGACGATGAATAAATGTATATTCTTAAAATAGCAATGACTTTGAACCACAGTGCTATATAGGAACATTAGACAGAAAATTGTAAAAAAAGGAATAGAAAATCTAAACTGCCTCTCAAACCATGGTAGTTACAAACATATGGAATTAGGTAATTTCTATATTGCTAAATAGTCACTGAACTTCTAAGTATGAAAATATTATTTTACATGTTTGAAATGATAAAAATATTTTTTTTTGTGTTAGGTGGAAAATTCTGGTCGTTCATAGGTTATTTGTAATAAGCTGGTGACCTTTGTAACATTGGATAGATTGTGTGACAATCTATCCAAAAAGTATACAATTTGAATTTGTTTTATTAATATGGTTCTTGATGGTGACTCAGAAGTGTTTAATGTATGTGAGTAAGTAAACCTCAATGTTAAAATATTAAAAAAGGCATACTACTGTCACCTTTATTAATTCAGTTTTATATTAAGATAATGTATTCTAGGATCAGATATTGCTAGATTTCAAGTATCAGATATAGCTAGACTTCAAGGATCAGATAGGGCTAAATCTCCATGATCAGATATTGCTAGATGTCATGGATCACATATTGCTAGATTTCAAGGGTCACATATGGCTAGATATCCTCGATCAGACAGAACTAGATTTCAAGGACAAATAAGTGGTTGTTTTGTATGTTTAAAAGCTATTTAAAAAAATTGAAACTGTGTCTACTGTCTAGACATATCCTTTTTTATAAACAGGGATACGTGACGGAGAAATGAGAAAAAAATCAGTTTTTTTTTTTTAAACTGTAGAAAGTAAAAGAAATCACCTATTTTGCAGTATGTCATGCTTCTGCGTGAATGGTCTGAGATGGATTTTAGTCATAATTGTTCTGTGTACTTTTTGTCGTTCATGTTGTAAGTCTATAAGGGTTCTATGCACCTACATATGTTATTACAGCACATCTTCTATAGATATGTCCATTTTTATCCCTACACATATGTTTACACAACTTTTTATAAGACTCTGTTATACCATTATTCATCCTTGATATGTATGTCTACAGTTTAGTGTGTTCCTCGAATTTTAATATAATTTCTATGTTGTTAAGAAATAAAAGGATTACTTTTATGGGTTATCTTTTAGTTTATACCAAATTTATTTTATTTCGATTGTGTGGTTTTAGCTTATAGACACACTCTCGAATCCGTTCCTGGAACTAACCAGTACTAAGCAATGAGTGTAAAGTTTCTTGCTCAAGGAAACAACGGCTTGACCCTGACAGGGTTTGAACCCGTGGGAGTAGCAATCCTTTGACTACTAGTCCGACGCGTTAACCACTCGGCCATGCTGCCACAAAAGAGTTATCTTTTCATTGTTACTGAGTTAGATTTTCAGTCATTGTTAGATCAATGGCTGCACTGAATATTGAGCCCTTACTAGGCTAAGTCGATTGAGCATCTTGAGGTATACCTCCCATTATTTTGCTTCTGGCATACAATGCAGATACGAGCTTCCATACTGTTTTTTAAGCACCTGCACAGCTAAGTCTCTGTAACTGTCACAAAGTAGTACAGCTACGAATTAAGTGTTGCACAAACAACAGCTTAAGGCGGCTTGTTTAAAGTTTCTACCTGCCTCTCCAAAATGTTTCATTGATTGTATTCCTTTTTTTTTTGCTGTATTGCTTATATTAAAAATCGAAATCATTAACAGTAATAAAAAGGAAAGACCACCACCATGCAAAATGAAAATTAGTTTGACTAAACTATTTATTATCTATGCATTATTTATTTAGTTTTTGTACAATGTCTTATTTTAGAAAATCGTTTTCTCATAAGCTACAAGCTCTACATAGTGCTCTTTTCGTTTGCCAGATGTCATCCGTTGGACACCAAGACTTCCCATCAATTCGTCTAACTCATAAGTCTTAGAACCCTTTGATGTATATATCCTTAAATTGATATTTTCGAGTCCGTTCTCATGTATCAGTCCCAAGTGAAATTTCAAATGTTCACCTAACGAATGAAAGTCATTTCCAAAAATATCAAGATTACATCCTAAATCTAAGTCATGGTGAGCTTTGAAGATTGTGCTTGCAGACAAGAGTCCATGTACAGTTTCCTGACCCGCTTCAGTTGTCTTCAATGAGAGATCAGAAAAGAACGTTGTTCCATTTCCCTTGAACAGGGGGATGTTTGTAAGTAAAAACCTGTACGGAACCCAATCCAAGATGATTCTTCCCTCTGGAAAGAGATAGTTCCTATATGGTGCTGACAAATAATCAACATGTATGTTATCCACCTTCATACCATTTCCGGTTGAAATATCTTCCAGCAACATCAGCTTCTCTGCCATTTGGCTTCTTTGATATTCAAATAAATGTATCCCCTGTAAAAAACAGATGGTTTATAACCCTCTGATTACATTCACATGCTTATTTCAAATCCTCGGAAACTAGAAGTATTAATAAAACTTGAGATGTTACTGTTCTTTTGAAATCCCATTCTGGTCAAACCTTTAAGTGTTTGGAATTTGTTTTATTATTTCTTATTTTTAAGTTCGTTTGTCCATATCTTATAGATATTACAAAATGTGATTCAATTATTGCAGTATATTTTACGATTCTATGTTCTCAGAACAACTCGTATATAAACCTTGTTTGCAGCTGTTACTGATTAAGGGACGCATTCATCAGAAAGTAGTGGCAATGCAATTATATTTCAGCAGAAACGTTTTAAAGCACACTGCTAAACTAATACGTTATTCAAGGGCATAACCGACACAATCTTACATAACTAATTTACTTTGCTAATATCTAAGAGGTTATACCTTGGCAGCAACTGGCTTGTATAGACTGAAGAAAACTTTCAGAAGGGTGATCACCTTTGGTAAGGACAAGATACCTAAGCTTGCCATGTTTACTCTCACGTTCTTTCTACTTTCTTTTCTTAAAAACTGGTAAACTTGTTGCCCTTGATATTCAGGACTTACACGCCCGGCCCTTGTTACAACAGTTTCCCCACTGTCTACGTGACAACATGAAACGTAGGCAATCTGTAATATAAAGTTGTGTAGTCGTTATTTTTCAAAATTAAGTACATAACATATAGCAGGTGTTTTAGCAAATGAGCGCCTTTTATATAAATGTGTTTCTTTATTAAGAATAGACAGGGAATAAATAATAGACCTATGACAAAATTTTTCCAAAAAAAGCTTAGTGAGAGAGAGAGAGAGAGAGAGAGAGGAAGAGAGAGAGAGAATATATTTGTACACTTACAACTTTATCCTTTTCCGTGCATAAATATGACGTCACGTGTTCGCTGCTTTGAAAGTAGTCAAAATAATCAGGCAGGTAATCCAACCCTTCGTACACATTTTTATGGATTTGCAACACAGACAGTTTGTCTCCCGGTAATGTCTCGCGAACACAGTAATTCATTGTATAGCAAAATGTACACAAGGTTTACATTTACTTATATTAAGTTGATACTGTTACGTGCACACAAATGGAATTTTATCATCTTAATACACAACTGACCCAAATAATAACCTCACACAAATTTTAACACGTACTTTATACTACAGTTTCAATACTGTTCTACGTTTATATGTTTATGAAATATATAACATTATTTAGCTTATCCTAATGACATTGAACCCTTTCGCTTGTATATGTCAGACACTCGCATTGTATTTCATTTTGTTTGCAAAATATGGTAGACAATGTATAAATGAAAGATGTTAAAGGGGCTGTGCTCCAGATGACACAAAAAAGAAAGTCTTCTTGTATTATAAATTTCTTGTGATATTTATGATTAATGCTTAAAAACTGACTAACTGACAAAAAATAAGTCAGGTAATCACATTATAAATTGATTTTTTTCCTTTCATAGTGCTATACCGTAACGCGACGGTATAACTATTTTGTATAAGTTTTAAAGTAAACATTAGTTATTTCACATGCGGCGATAGTGGTGACAGTTAAAGCGTTGTCAATATTTTGTTAACATGAGGGTCCAGAGTTCAAATCCGGCTGAAGCGAATATATATTTTTTTGTTCTATTTTGACTTTTATAATCAGTTTTGAAGTAAAATATCATGTTGTTATAATCTCACGGCATCTAGATATTTAATATAAGTAAAAAAAAATTATGTCAAATCTGGAGTTCAGCCTCTTTAATAGGGTTAAAAACAGGATAAAAACAAATAAGTATACAATATTATGGGAACATGTGTGAAGCCAGCGCTGACTAGAATCCAGAGATTGTTTCAACGCTGACTACACTAGATGGTAATATGTTCCACTGTACTAGTGTCCTTGGGAAAAAGGAGTTTTTATAATAATCTTTAGTGGATGATGGTATGTGGTAGGCTAAGTGGTTCTCTGCAATATGGAGTGACATATTGATTTAAATTGATGTGTACATGGTGGTAAACCATTTTATGGAATAAAATAAGCCTACTGTATTGTCGTCTGTCCTGTAATGTGTTCCATTTAAGATCTTTAAGTATATTTGTAAAGGTGCCTGGACTTTTACTGTAATTATTGGTGACAAATCTGGCAGCTTGTTTCTGCACATTTTATAATTTATTAATCTCATTCTGATGATAGGGGTCCCATATACATGCCCCATACTCTAGTTTTGATCGTACAATAGAATTATACGCTGCAATTATAGTTGAACATCTTGAAGAATGAATATTACGTTTAGAAAACCTAACTTCTGACTAGCCTGACTAGCGGTAGAGTTTACTTGAGCCGTCCAAGAGAGATCTGGTGTAATTTCAATACCAAGATATGTTGCTTTATTGACTACTGATAAGGGTTGATCATGCAAAGTGTAAACAGTTTCTACTGGATTACTAGACCTTGTAATATGCATAATGTGGCACTTCGGCTATGTTAAAGGACATACTTCCATTTCTGCTCCCATAATGATACGTTGTCAAGATCTCTTTGTAACTGGATAGTATAAGCCTGTGATTTAATCTTTCTGTAAATGACACAGTCATCAGCAAAGAGGCGAACATTTGATACAACAGAGGCTGGGAGGTCATTTATGAAGAGCAGAAATAAAAGCGGTCCCAAAACGGACCCCTGAGGCACACCTGACAAGACTGGAGCTGTGCTGGAAGTTGCTCCATTAACTACAACTCTCTGACTTCTATTTGCCAAAAATGCATTTATCCAGGAGTGAGTAGAGCCCCTAATGCCCTAATGATACAATTTCAAGAGTAATCTTCCATGATGAACAACGTCAAAAGCCTTACTAAAATCCATTATGGCAACATCTATCTGGCTTCCAGTCATGTAATCAGCAAGGTCATGAATGAAACCGACAAGTTGCGTCTCACAAGACCTGCGTGAACGAAAACCATGTTGATTGTCCACTAGGAATTGAAATTTATCAAGATGGTCCAAAATATTGCTAACTACGATATGTTCTAGTACTTTACATGTAATGCAAGTTAATGAAACGGGCATGTAGTTACTAGCCATGAATTTTTCCTCTTTTTTGAAGATCGGAGTGACAAAAGCATCTGACCAATCTGATGGAATGGATCCACTTAATTTGATTTATTAAACAAAGTTGTAAAAATAGGTGCAATTTTATTTGAACACTCTTTCAATATTCTTTGCTTAATCTGATCAGGGCCTGCAGCCTTATGAGGATTTAATTTAACAGCAATTTTTTAACACCATTTTCTGTAACATTAATAATTGGCATGCTCGTATATGGGCTAGGCCCTAGCTTAGGCATTGTAGAACTAGTATCATTTGTAAAAACTGATGCAAATTGCCTGTTTAATATTTATGACTTATCTAATGAGCTAGATTTAAGTACTCCATTTTCTGTTAAGGGAGCTACACCACTAGAATCATTTTTTAAACTTTTTATAAAGCTCCAGAAACGTTTAGTTGTACCATATATGTTTTCTTCAATGCTACAGACGATGTTGTTCATGTAGTCCCAGTAGGAATTTTCTATGCTGATTTTGAATTAGGGGTTTTACTTTCTTAAGTTTTGTAAATAATGCAGTTTTTTTGGTCTTCTTAAATTTACTGTAAAATCGATCACGTTTCTTCATAAGCTTTTTAATGTCCAAGTTCAACCAAGGAAGTTGGGGCTTACCAGAAAGGATTTTACTTGGTATGTGTTTACTAGTCAGAGAGTTCAAAGTCTGTTTCAGAATTATCCCGAAGTTCTTGAACACTGGAATTATACATTTTCTCATTGGTAAATTCAGCTAAACCTTTTTTAATTTCTGCCCAATTAGCTTTATCAAACAACAAGATGTTACGTTTAGCTTTACGGTTAGGTCCTGCAGATGAACAAAGGTCAATAAATGGTATACAATTGTCACTAAGACAAGGAATCACTTTAACAGTTTCGGCAAATGTCGGGTTTGATAAAAGTACAATGTCTGAGCAATTAATAACAGTATCTGTTATTCTTGTTGGCTCTAATATCAAATGCTCAAATAAATAAGAATCTAAAAAATCTGAAAGTTTATTACATTCAGCTGGGTGAGAGGACCCAGAATTACTGTTTTAGACTCCCAATCAATATCACCAAGGTTAAAGTCTCCCCCGATGAGGGTTGTACTATTCAATTGATCAACTAGGTTCTAAAGTACGTTCTATTTCATCAATACATTTAAGTCCCTGTCAGGCCTATATGCACTACACACAAGTAGGTCTTTTTTACCTTTTTGTTTTATATTGACCCAAATTAATTCTGAGTCTGATTTAAGTTCTGGTGGAGAATGACTTTTGAATTTCTTAGAAACTAGAATAAAAACTCCACCCCCTGTTCTGCCTTTTCGATCATGTCTATAAACATCGTAGTCAGGTGGAAAAACTTCAGAATTTTTAATTTTAGATTTAAGCCAAGTCTCATTTCCTTGTACTATATCAGGTTTGACAGTGTCTATCATAGATTGAAATCCAGGGTTTTTCTTTTTAACTGATTGGCAATTGACAGACACTATTTTTAAATGTTGCACATGCTGTGTTTTAAAAGCTGATGGTTTAGCATGACGTTTAGATTTTGTGTTGTTTGGCCTTTTACTTGCAGGAGTGCTACAGTAAAGTGGGGTAGTACTCTGTATACTACGTGGAGAGTGTACTGATAAACTGTCCGTACTGATGGTAGATGAATCTGATATTACCTCTGTTTCCTGGTGTTCTAAAAAAAGATGAATTGAAATGTGCTACACCACAATTTGTACATTGCCATTCTTCTTGTGAGTGACCAGTATGAAATTCTTAAATAAAAGTTCTCATACCCTGGCACTCGGCATGAAACCAGGTGTTACAGTCTTCGCAAAAATACAGGGTGCCACTTGCAAATTACAAGTATCACAAAGATCAGATCTGGTACTATCAGGTCCCGGGTTTGACGCTGTATCAAAGGCAAGAAGTATCAAAATAAAACAGATGTAAGTGAGTGTGAGGCGGCTCTTGCATAAAAGTTTCTTTTTACGAGTAAAAAGACCTGAGCCCAAAAAACCAGGACAGTCTAAAAGACGATGGTTGGTTGACAATACTACAAAAATTATTTAGCGAGGCAACTGCCTGGCAAAATGAAATCTTCTGTTCAGAAATGTTTTACCATAGATGGAGGTGGCCAAGTGTAGGTCTAATCACTTTTTCATGATGGTACTGAGGACAGGAACCCTTTGCAAGCTCAGCACTCATAATATGTAGAGCAAAGAGCAGAAGCCCCATCAAACACAGGGTATGTGTGCACATAATTGGCAAAAAGGACAATTTTCAATGTAAACAAAGAAGAAGTGATCGTGAAAACATGTGACAAAAGTATCTACGCCAAAGAAAAAGGGAAAATTTCGGGGGAGGGGATGGGGGGAATTTACCAAACCCTGTTTCTGATGACTCTGTTTAATATTCTCAATACCCGGGATGTAATCTAAAGGTAAAGCATGATGTTAGTTAGTGAAAATTATTCTTTTCCTAAGGAAAAGATGATCCCCTCGCATATTGGACCTTGACCTTAGCTTAATATACATCTTTAAGGTTGTAAGTTTATTAATTAAGATTCTGTAATTTGTTCATTGACAACACATCGAATGACTTTCCTTGCTTAGTATGTGTACTATCATATGCATATACACCGTGCATAACATTGCTTTCTTCTAGCATAATAACACACATGTAAGCAATTTTTTAAAATGGTATTCATACTTTAAAACACTCAAATGATTCTACAAATGTACACATTTTCTTATGATAATAAAATCAAAAGGATAAATGAAGACCATGTTTCTTACACACATAAAGGTATTGAAAAATTGAATATATACTTATGTTATATGATGATCTAACAAGATTATTAATTCTAATTAAATAAAGAATTTACAATTATATATATAACGTGGAAATTCCTGTAGGTATAAGAAGGCAATTTTAAAGTTATACTAATAAATGATTTGTGAAATGTAATATTTTCTTTTAATGGATAAAATTAAATATATGCAATTTTGGATGCAGCTGCGTTTATACAGTGCTTAAGTTTTCAGGAAAAGTTTAACACAACGTCTAGAAGAACACAATTTAATTTAATTTTATCAAACATATTGGTGAATTACTGACGGTTGCTCATAGTGCAGTCGTTATATACATTTAATATCGTAATATGTCCATTATATTCAAATGTTCGGCACGATTTGACAATTCATCTGTTCTACAGCAAGAAAGAAATGTTAACTTGTAACTTGTACAACATCAACTTTTTTTTATCTACACAACTAGTGGAAACAGCTAGAAGACTTTCATCCTTGGAAACGCAGACTCTGTAAGGAGACTTGGTATCTAGCTTGTAAGATGACACAACGCGACCTGTTAGTGATATATGTACAATTGAGTCTGTATTATTACTACGGACCAAGATGCAGTCTGCCGGACCTACTGCTACACCACATGGTACCTTATTCTGATCGTTCTTGACAACGACGCTGAAATTGGTTGCTATGTCGTATATATAGACAGTGAGTGAGAACCACTTTGTCACTGCCCCTTAGATATATACAAGTGCTTGTCCCTACAGGATATTTCTTGTCTGAAAAGCTAAATGGAATTTTATCATAGTTATACACAACTGACCCAAATAATAACGTAACACGTACTTTATACTACAGTTTCAATATTGTTTTACGTTTATATGTTTTATGAAATATATAACATTATTTAGCAAACATTTTTACCCTGGCACATTTTGCACTATAGGTTAAGTAGTTAAGGCCACATTAATATACATCAGGGCCGTATCTTATCCTACTGACATTGAACCCTAATAGCCCTTTACAGTCGCACAGGATCGCTTGTATATGTCAGACACTCGCATTGTATTTCATTTTATTTGCAAAATATGGTACACAATATATAAATGAAAGGCTTTTTCCATTTTCAGGGCTTTATTTTGGCATATGTGTTTGTGTCCTTTTTATTAATTTAATTACACCTTTTATACTTTTAAAACGTATTCTTTTAAAAGCAGTATTGCATACAGGTAGCAGTGTCATACATTACTGAAATAATGTTACCTGTTCTCTTATTATTTTGTTTATGCCTTTAAGGTCATTAGTGCTAAACACTGACTTTGACTTGTCTTTTCTTGCATGTATTGGATATCTCTCCAGCCAATGAATGTACCTGTTGGAAACTTTGCACGTGAGGTTTAGTTGTTGGTCAAGATCGTTGTGCAAGGTTGGAAACTCTTGCCAGGTTTTACAAATTATCTCCCCTTTTTTGACATATAAACACCATGCAAAATGTTAAGAAATACAGTTCATTTCCAGAACCAATAAAGATATTTAAAGCTTTATATACATCTTTAAGGTTGTACGTTTATTAATAAAGTTTCTGTATTTTGTTTATATTGACAACACATCGAATGACTTTCCTTGCTTAGTGAGTTTACTATTATACGCATATACACCGTGCATAACACTGCTTTCTTCTAGCATAATAACACACATGTAAGCGATTTTTGAAATGGTATTCACACTTTAGAAAACATTCAAATGATTCAACATGTAGACATTTTCATATAATAATAAAATCAAAAGGATAAATGAAGAACATGTTTCTTACATCAAAATATGAATATACATATGTTATATGATGATCTAACAAGATTATCATTTTTAATGAAAACAAAAGAATTTACAAAATGTATATAAATATATATACAACTACTTTCCATTAATATAACCAAAGTATCACTTATGCAAACAAAACAGTTGTAGATTATCAAGAAAAAATATCGCTTGCATTACAAAAAGCGACTTTAATTCCACAATTTCACTTCATCACTGACTCTGAGCAAATCTGATCTAAAATTTGACAAATTTACTATCGCAGCGTAATCGAAAGATACCTAACTTTTCCCAATTGCATTGAGAAAATCCTCGCTTCTACATATATATGCAGTTCGTAGAATTTCTACCTTATAACTTTTGTCTTTGCACAGAACGACTTGGGTGTTAGAAGGGCTAAAACTAGTTCTTTTATTGACTGAGACGATTTTCTTTATTATTAATACATTTCCCAGTTTTATCTACATAAAAATATTTGCGGGACATAGGCATTTTTGTTTTTTCCCCCATTGGTCACACAATGTTTGATAAAAAAAATCAGTAATTAGTTTAAAACTGTGACTTAGATTTTGTTGATCACTTATCTCCTACAATCATTCTAAATTTGATTTAATTTAACGGGAAATCTTTAAATACCGAATAACCTTGTTCCGGATAATATAGGAATTCGCTATAAACAAATATATATATATTTTTTAATTATGATAAATGGATAATTGATAAAACGCGGATACTCCTATAGATATAAAAAGGCAATTTTAAAGTAATATTTAACAAATATTTTGTGAAAGGTGAACACTTCGTTCTTTGGATGAAAATAAATATCAGAAATTTTAATACAGTTACGTATATACAATGCTGAAGTTTTCAAGAAAATGTAAACACAACGAAGAACAGCATTTAATTTATCTTTATCGAAGATATTGGTGAATCACGTGACGGTTGCCCATAACGCATCTTATATCGATATATGTCCTTTTTATACAAATGTTCGGCACGATTTCATATTTCATGTGTTCTGCAGCAAGAAAGAAATGTTAACTTGTAACCCTGTACAACAACAATTTCTTATTACCGGCCCAGCCAGTGGAAACAGCTAGACGACTTTTATCCTTGGAAACGCAGACTCTGTATGGACCGTTGGTATCTATCTTGTAAGATGAGAGGATGCATCCTATTGGTGAGATCTGTACAATGGATTCTGTGCTATAACTACTAACCAGGATACAGTCTGACGGACCTTCTGCTACACCAAATGGTACCTTGATCTGATCATCCTTGACAGCGATGCTGGAATTGGTTGCTATGTCGTATATATAGACAGTGTTTTCTTCTCTATCCGAGAGAACCACTTTGTCACTGCCCCTTAGATATATACTAACGCTTGTACCTAACGGATATTTCTTGTCTGGAAAGCTGAAATTGAAATCTTTTTCTTCTCCTGACAGAGAAACAATACGGACATGTCTTGTATTATCGATAGTTCCAGCAACAAAACTTTCATCATCCTTCATAGAAATAGACTCATACTTAGTATTTACTTTACATGTGCTTGCTAGTGATATTTTATTCGACTTACTCACGTGTAGAAAGTCTATCTTGTACACATTAGCACTTGTTATGGCGACCTCATCATCAGCTACAACAACAACACTCTGTGGCATATACGATAACTGATACGATCCTACTTTTTCAAGCTTCTCGTTGTAAACCAAACATTTCTTGTTCAGGTTATCTACAGCTACCAGTCTACCATCAGACAAGAAGTCAAGACCAGTGTATAAAGATTCCTCTTTATCATCTCCAGTCTGCTTTAAATCTATTGACACCATCTTAGTCAGCTTCAGAGCTTCTGGTTTAGAACGTTTTAGTGTTAGTTTTCCTGGGATATAGTCAGAACTGAAGGGTGGACATAACTTCAAGAATTCATCAAATTCAAAAGACATATCAAGATTTTCTATATTCAGACATTCTTCCTCAACATGCATGCAAAGTTGTTCAGCGCGTATCTTCAAGTTATGTTCTACAATGAACTGTTGTGACGGTGTCCCATCCCGATAGACGTTTTCTATTGTTGTCAAGGATTCTGTCGCATCAGCAGCTTGTTTCTGACAGTATTTTTGTCTTGCTATAAGCCTTTCATATGTGATCTTCCTGAATGATTCTATTTCTTTGGAAACAAAGTTTTCAAGGTCATCGAACATATTCAAGACATAATCCCGCATTCTTTTTATTTGTAACGGTATCTCTTTTGCTTTGTGATCTAGCTGAACTATTGATGAATGCATATGATTGACGACCATGTCTGCTTTTGTTTTTATTTCCGAATACATGTCTGTTATTTCAGAACTGATCATGGGTTTCTTTTCGGAAATCTTCTGCACATTGTGGCATTTTCTGTGATTTACAATCGCACACGTACTACAACAAGGCAAGTTTTCATCTTCACAGAAGAATTTCAACAGTTCACCGTGCAGTTGACACTGGTCTAATCCATTCATATCAAATGGAGGTGGTTTCGATTTCGCTTCCTGTGTCCCAATTAACATGTGACTTTTCATATATCCATATTTGTCGTGTATTGTGGAACATTCCTTGCACTGAAATTCATCACAGATCTGGCAATACACATCTGCTGCATTTTGTTGATTTTGGATAGAACACGGCTGACACAATGTGAGTGCTCTATGTCCCAGAACTTCATTGCTGGAACACTTGTACTCTATCTTGATTTCCTCCTTTTCCGCCATTTTAAAACGTGATTAAATAAGGCGTTGAAACTTCAGTGTATATGCATATTTTTGTGCGCGTGTTTTGTTACGGGTTTGGTTTGAACGCGGAAGTAAAGAAATTTTTGAATAGCCTACATATTTCGTCTTGTGTTCCAAAAATGGTTTTAGAGATATACCCTGTACTCTAACATAGAAATGTTAGATAGAATAGTAAGATAGTTGTCTCGATGTGTGTGTGCGCGCGCATGTGCGCGCGTGTGCGTTCATAAAAAGTCTCGAAATTGAATTCTGTACATTAGCATAAAGATAGAAACTTTGTTTTTGTAACTTGGAAATGAAATAGAAGCAAATATAACATTTTAGATATTCTGCATGTATGATTAGAAAATGTCTGATAGATGTGAAAACTTAAAGAAGTTTAAGCCCGTATTTGTGAAAACTTAAAGAAGTTTAAGTACGTATTGATATACGTCTTCGTACACACTAAATCTTTTTTATATTTGTGATTTTTTAAAAGTTACATGTCAGTATAGTCAAATGTATGTTCCCTCGCACATTCATACATCAAAGTCTTTAAATAATAGTCTATCACCATATATTTTCTTAAAGAATAATAAGTTTCGTCTTTTTATTTCTTCGGAATTCTTCAAGAGAAAGCTGGAAGAAAATTTAAGCAAAGGACGTTAAGGGTAAAGAAAGAAATACTTTGAATGTTATTTTGTAGAAATTTATATATTATCTTGATTTTTAATAAGCTTCATGTAAATGTAAATAGATTTTCACTCTGGTGAATTCTGAAAATCTCGAAGTTTAACGTTTGGCCCAGAACCAGGAGATGATAAAAGGGATATAACTACTTTAACGCTTTGTTTGATATCGACAAGATTTAACCTTCCTGCTATTTTGAATAGATTAAATATTGTTCATTGTAAGAAAAAATGTTCTACTGTACTTTATATTGATATTTAATGTCACAATATGACAAAAGTAACTATTTGAAAGTAAAACACAGGCAGTTATATCTTTTAATCTCTTCATAATTTAGTTTGTTAATTACAGATATTTACAGGATAGCATTTGGAGTTTTAATATATCGTCACTCTAGTCCGTGGTTAAAAGTTAAGCATTTTGTAAATTCTAAAATTAAAGTTTTAAAAGATATAAAGTTTGAAGGTTTTATTTGAAATTCCCCAAGTGATCTTTCAAGTTTAATATTTAATATCAAATGTATGAAGTATTGCTTTATTTCCGAATACGAAATGAAAATGTAACTAAAACCTGTGCACAAGCTTAAAGATAAAAACTTGGAAGAAGATAAAAACATGTGTCTTGGAAATGGAAGAAAACCAAACAGAAGATTTTAGATAACTTTTTACACATGAACATGCCACACATTTTGCATATAAAATATGTCTGGAAAATGTTAAACTGTAAAGAATCCTAGTAGAAATTTGTTCTCGTTCACAGTGTATCTCTTTAGAAATATTTAAAATGATGTATTTGCACGATAACTTTTATCTGTTTTTCTTATGTTTGTATGCTTGATTTAAATCACGTTGTTTCACGTAAGAGAAACAATAACAAAATGAATTTCTAAATTAGACATATCAAATAAATGGAAACAAAGAAACAGAAACAAACATGAAGAAGTCTGTAGAGTTTTTTTGTTTGTTTTGTTTTTTTCTGACTGAAGTAGTTACGGCCATCGGAAGATGCCGCAAAATTCAAAGCGATGCACGGCTCCGTTAATCCCGCGCGCAGCGAGTGTTCCCATTATGAGTTCCATCTTTTTACGGGCGTATAAAAAGTATTACAATGTCAAGTGTAAGTAAGTAAGTAAATATTTTATTAAAGTGACATGTGCAAACATAAATGATAATGACAATATACAGAAACAAAAAGGCATGCACCCGGCCCAATGGGCCTATAAGTCACATAATACTTGACAAAACATTTAGTATGATAACAGTAAGCGGTTCAATGGTTATGAATATAGTTAATATCGCAACCATGCTCTAAAAAATTTCATAAATTCATGTATTGAACAAAATTTAGAATAATATGAATACGTATAAATATATCATTTCATACAAATAACAGTGGCTAATATAAAATAATCAATCATTTATTTAAATTAGAAACTATGTATTTGTTTTATCTTTGAAATAAATTGCTTCTACGTTTCAAATATGCGGCTACCAAGTACTTTGCTAATCTCCTAGGGTGATGATTTACAAGGTTAACAAACTGATCACAGTCTCTCATGTCTATAAATTGATCACTTAAAAGAATTTCACTAAGGTAATTATGTCTACTGTCTTGATATAAAGAACACTTAAGAACAAAATGCAGTTCATCTTCAATGTAACCAGTATTACACAGTTTGCAAAGTCTCTGTTCTGGTGCTTCACCAACATACCGCCCGGTTTCTATACGGAGTGGCAGGATACCGCATCGCAACTGTGCAAGAAGAGACCGCTCGTTTCGGTGTAAGTTAATGTTCAGATAAGGTTCTTTTTCAAAATCCCTCTTAAACTGTATGTAGGTACGCAATTTTGCGACTTGGGTTACTTTCGTACGCCAATCAGTTTTATGGAGTTCAATAATAGATTGTTTAGCTGTTTCTAGATTAATTGGTTGACGGTTAATAAAGTGCTCATTTAATCCAATTTTCGACATAATATCTCTTGCTTCACTACTCCAGTTATTTTGACAATGGCTATAATCCATATTGAAAACTTGTTTCGTGATTCTGTTGTCATCGAGTAACACGAGTCTATTCCACATTCGTAGTATGTTTATCCATCGTCTGTAATTGGCTGGGACCCAACCAATATCACCGGTAATTGCGAGTAAAGGTGCAAATCTGTGAACACCGAGGTAGTATCTAATCGCACGATACTGCACATTGTCAATAACTTGGTATTTTCTGTAACCCCACACGCTCGTGCAATAATCCATAATTGGAGCAACGCATGAATTAAATAGTTTTTCAAATGTATTACACCCAAATTCCTTTAAGTCTCGAACCTTTGCAATTATTTTGCCTAGGGCCCTTCCGGCACTTTTTGCGAGAATTTCGGCGTTTAATGAAAAGTTACCCTTGCAATGGAATGTTACACCAAGATATTTATAACTATCCACAAGCTCTAAAACGTTTTCACCTATTTTGAATGAAAAGTTAGTACATGCAGCCCGACCTCGGCGGAAATGAATACACTTAGATTTTTCAGTGTTAATTAGTACTCGCCAACGTCTACACCAGTCAGGTAACGTGTCTAATATGAGCTGTAGTTCATCCTCTGTTTTGGCTATACACACGATATCATCTGCATACAACAACATTGAGACTTTTTTACCATCAAGTTCAAAGCCAAGGTCAAGGTCATTCACTTCTCTAATAAGGTCATTGGCGAATATTGAGGATAACGTCGGGGACGCCGTATCACCCTGTTTGACGTCGGTAAGACACGTGAACCAGCCTGTTAACTTGTTATTGACACGGACACTAGCGGTGGAATGTTGGTAAATGTTTTTTATCGATGTATATATTTTACCATCAATGCCGTTTAGCAACAGTTTGTACAAAAGCATGTCGATATCGATGAAATCAAAGCATTTACGTAAGACACTGTTGTATTGTTACGTATGATGCCGTTAAGTGAGAAGACGTGGTCTTCGCATGATCGGTTACGCCTGAAACCGTTTTGTTCGTCTTCAAGGATTTCGTTCTCGTCAAGATACCGAGTCAGACGTTCATTGATGAATCCAGTGTAGAGCTTGCTCGCACATGATAACAAACTTACTCCTCGATAGTGTAAGGGGACACGCGGGTCAGACAAAGGGTCCTTCAGAATAGGGCAAATAATGGACTTTCTCCAAATTGAAGGTATAATGCCAGTGTTAAACATTAATTGAAACAGTTCTTTTAATGTGGCAATAATAACGGGACATTTCAGAGCAAAGTATGGGATTTCATCATAGCCGCAAGCAGAACGTGATTTAGCTTTCATTACCAGGTCACTTATCTCCGTTAACGTAATATTGCCGTTAAGCGTTACATTTGGCATATACAAAGGATCATTGATATTGTTTTCTATTAGTAATTTGTGCACTTTTGCCTGGTTATAATGCTCGCTATCGAATTCACTATTGTCTGTTCGATTATATAAACTCTCAAAGTCACGCTTCCATTTTTCAAGAACTTCGTTTTCATTACGCACAACGTTACCATTTTCGTCTATAATTTCACAAGGGATAGATTTATCACTTCGTGGACCAAGCTTATTTATCTTATCCCAGAATTCCTTAGGATTATTTGTCGATATAGATTCTATTTCAATCGATTTTGTTTTTCTGTACACACGTTCTGACGTAATGATTTATGGAAATTGTCTCTTGCACGTATATACTCCTGTCTCAACGCTGTTTTGACTCGCTGATTACCGCTGCATTTTAAAAACTCGCGTTCCCGTTGGCGTAATAATTCCCACTGATCTGACAAAGTGTCATTCCAATAAGGTTTTCTAGTTTTATAACGTTTATTAGTTGACCGAGATTCATATTTCGGCAATTTTCTGTTCATTTCGTCTGTTATTGCTTCACAAAGGCTACTATAAATTATGTCCATATCACACTGCGTTTCTCGGCAACTTTCAATTTTTGAGATACAGTCTATAATAGCCAATCTCGCAATATCACTGTCCATGAAATCGTCTGGGACAGTTCTCACTTTGTACCGTTGTCGTCTGATCTCCTGACCCGAAGACACAGATGACCCATATTGTGCGAATGTGCGTGCTAAATTCCGTTATAATTGCTGAGTGATCGGTAACGTGATTCTGTCACCCGTAGTCTGTAATAAACAATTAAATCTACAATTGTTTGCATTGACAAAACAAAACCTTAAATGAGATACACTTTGTGATTTTGAATATGTTGTGCAGAGTGAAAAGATGCTGATCATGATAGATATGTTTTTTAATTTTCTAACTCATCAAACCTCTCAGGCTGCTGTTCAAATAAGTTATTTAATATTGCTCCGTACTGTCCAAATCATTATAGCAAATAAATTATTATAATGCTTTTAATGTTACTATAACAGTTAGGATTATAAAGAAAAAACATTTCTGTTTTCATTTCAATAAAAGCTGAATACTAGCATTCATTTCTATTCCAAGAAAAAAAAACTGAGTTAGAAACACAGACTCTATAAGGACACTCTAGCTTGTAAGATGACAGGATGCAACCTGTTGATGAAATCTGCACAATGGAATCTTTTCTTTTACAACAGACCAGGATACAGCCAGACGGACCTGTTGCTAGACCATGTGGTTCCTTGATCTGATCGTCCTTGACAACGACGTTGGTGTTGGTTGCTAAATCATATATATAGACAACGTTTTCGTATCTATCAGTGAGGACCACTTTGTCACTGCATCTTACATATAAACTGGCGCTTATACCAACGGGATATTTCTTGTCTGGGAAGTTGATGTTGAAATCTTTCTCTTCTCCTGACAGAGAAACAATACGAACAGGCATTTTATCATTGATAGTTCCAATGACAAAACTCACATCATCCTTCATAGATATAGAATCATAATCAGTAGTTACTTTACATGTCCTTGCAATTGATATTTTGTTCGACTTACTCACGTGGAGAAAGTCTATCTTGTAGCGTTTACCACTTGTTATGGCCATTTCATCATCAGCTACAACAACAACACTCATTGGTGGATACGATAACTGATACGATCCTACTTCTTCAAGCTTCTCATTGAAAACCAAACACTTCTCGTTAAAATTATCCACGGCTACAAGTCTACCATCAGACAGGAAGTCAAGTCCCGAGTATAACGGTTCCCTTATATCATTTTTAGCTTCTTTTATATCTCTTGAAATAATCTTAGTCAGCTTGATAGCTTCTGGAACAGATCTTTTTAGTGTTAGTTTTCCTGGTATATAGTCAGAACTAATAGGGGGTGGTAACTTCAATACTGTATCAAATTTAAAATACATATCTAGAGTTTCTACTTTCATACATTCTTCCTCAACATCCATGAGAAGTTTTTCAGCTTGTTTCTTCATGTTATGTTCTACAATGAATTGCTGTACATGTGTCCCATCCTGACATACGCTTTCGATTGTTGTCATGGATCCTGCTGCATCAGTAGCTTGTTTTTGACAGTGTTTCTGCGTCGCTATAAGCTTATCATATGTGATCTTCCTAAATGCTTCTATTTCTTTGGAAACGAATTTTTCAAGGTCATCAAACAATTTCATGACACCATCCCGCATTCTTTTTATTTGTAACGTTATCTCTTTTGCCTTGTGATCTAGCTGAACTATCGTTGACTGCATATGATTGACAACCATGTCTGCTTTTGATTTTATTTCCTGATACATGTTCTTTATTTCAGAATTGATAAAGAATTTCTTGTCAGCAATCTTATGTACTTCTTCCACATTGTTGCATTTTCTGTGACTAACAATCGCACATGTACTGCAGCAAAGAAGATTTTCATCTTCACAAAAGAATGTCAATCCTTCATGGTGCTGCTGACACTGGTCTAATCCCTTCATATCAAATGAAGGTGGTTTTGATTTCGCTTTCTGTACCCCAATTATCTTGTGACTTTTCATATATCCATATTTTACATGTATAGTTGAACATTCCTTGCACTGAAATTCACCACAGGTTTTGCAAAATACATCTGCCGCAGATCTTTTTTTGTCGATAGAACACGGCTGACACTGTGTGATTCCTGTTTCTTCCAGAATTTCGTCGCTGGAACATTCTTCCCTAGTAAAAATTTCCCTCTTTTCCGCCATCTTAAGACGTAAAGACTCAAGTTGTATAACACGATACGGTTGAAATGCGGAAGTAAACAATTCCGATTTGTCAAAGGACTAAAAAAGCTACTAATCGTTTTTTTTCTTACAACTAATTGTTCCCATCTGATCTCATTTAGTTACTGTTCTTCCTCGTTGTTATCCAATAAGTTAAGTATTCCTTGTTTTTTTTAATAGTCCCGAGATCACAAGTATATTAACTCTTTAGTAACTAAAGTTTGTAAAATTTTTTCGACATAGAAATTTGAATTTTGTTTAAAAAACAATATGGCCTGTTGGTTGCAATGGTACTATCCATGTCCTTTGGACAATGTGAATTAAAAACTTTCTGCTCTGAAATAGAAGATCCATTTTAACCCTTTTTATTGATGTTCATTATAATTACAGCGAGTTGTGTAAAATGTTCAGGGCCATTATAGGTAGACACATTCATTTGAATAAAGTGTTTATTTTCTCATATATTCAGGATAAGATTAACGACGGGTTTGAATGTTTACCGGTTATTTTTCAAACGGTCTTCAAGATAATCGATTATCCAAACACAATTAACTTGTAAGATAATTTGTTCGTAAGTCTTTTTGGTAAAATCGTCGCTCCAGACTGCCACTGCAATCATTCTGTAATGCAATATTCATAATATACTCTGTGGTGAGACACATCTGATACGTCATTAGAATGACGCAAATTCTATCAATGTGTTCAGCGTGATCGGCGTCATATTTTGACACATACTTTGCATAGGAAGATAGCTAACGATCTAAAGCAACCGGATCGATAAACGCCAGCTTTTACAAGTAACACAATGATGACACCAGAGGATACATGAAACACCTGAACTGCTGATTCATTAAATGCTTCATCTTATAGAACAGCGACCATATCGATAGCAGTCTCGTTTTTAGCTGGCTATTTAAACCAAAACAATACCAAGTGAGAAGGACCTTCATTTTGGTAGGCATAGTAATATTTTGCACCCACTGAGTTAGGCTATTCATTTTTTTCGTTTAATCCATCGATTGTGTTTGTATAAATTCTTGTTTCATGACTTTCCAAACTTCCTCGTACACCTCCGTGAAATAACAGGGAATGCCAATCATACTACCAATACTTCCAACACCGATCTAGGACAATATATACCCGATACGATGCCTTTCAAAATTAATTCAATTGTCTTAAATTTCTGATTGTCACAGCCATTTTGAAGCAAGCGTTGAATTGCACTTCCTACCTGGAATTATTCTACGGAAATCTGATCATTTTCTGTTCATACAGTATATAACTTTTTTTATAGTGTCCCCTCTACTAAAATGGAACCCATTCAACCTAAGCTTACCAAAATTATGTCCCAGACAATCTAAAAAAAACATATGTTTACCTTAAACACCTCACTGTACCCTTGACCCCTAAGTAGCAATCCTCGTCCTTACAAGCAACACCCCTTTCCTATATACACATATGCGCCAAGGTGTTTAGATTCCTCTACGCATCATAAGGTTATGACCCGGACATTTTAGATAGCACTTACTCTCTGCCTTTAACAATTGTTTTCCATTTTAAACTGACCTTTGAGCAATGGCCCTTTTTCTTACAGGTAGGTACAAGTTTATGCAAAGAAATTTCGAGGTAGTCGATTTCTTTTGGTTGAACTTCCGTTGATATGGACGCGTTGCTAATAACAATCTTTACAATCTAATCAATCAGGATTCGAGAATCTGAGTTGCCTGACCCAGTGTAATCTCACCGTCTAAGACGGTCTAACGACTGACAGTTTACGAAAAAGAGGGAATGGCTTGCCTTCGATTTATCTGCAGTTTGTTTAGAATTATCCCCTCCATCTTACTGACAAATGAGGATATAATCGATGTAACGTACGAAATGATTTTTTTTTTAAATCAACGGGTAAAATTCCGACTTTGTTCGTCCACTTGGGGGAAATTCGGCCAGAGAAACGAAAACTCCCTAAGCGCAATCGTATTACCTTTACTGAGAAGGGAATGTAGTCTAACTTGAACCGACAGATAAAGAGATAACATTTTCTTGCTGTCTTAAAGATGGAATTAGAGACATTTTAGAATTTTATTGCTTGGTAAGTACAAACCAGTTCAATTTATGTTGTTAAGTCTTCTGGACATTCGATGTAGGTTAACAGCTATACGGAATATTGTAGTTGCTCTTTTAAGTACAACAAAATCGATTAAACCTTTTCCAAGCAATTATTTTTTGACTGATATTATAAATAACTCTTTTAATGTAACCTGCTTCAACCAGCTGTTTTAAATAGATATTTCTTGTTTAAAATCCACCCATAGATGACAAAGTTATTGTCCGAAAGAACATTGAATGGATTGATGCACACAAGTCCCTTCGTAAAAATACGGTGATTGGAGATAGCTTTTTTAAATAGATACTTATAAAATCCATCCAAACATGACAAAGTAATAGTCCTTAAAAAATAAGACGAACTGATGCACACAGGGCCCCTGGTAAAACTATGGCGATTGTGGCGACTTTTTCGAGTCCTTGCAAACTCGACAAAAATGAATGTATAAACATACCTTTGAGATCTCTCTTAGACCTAAGGCACACCTACAGTTTAAGCGCAGGAAAACGTTATCTTACTGTTTAAATATTCGAATATAAACTAGTTTTACAAGGATGTACATGTTAACTGCACTTAGACCTTTCTGCCCAAGTATACACTTCCGGTTGTGGTTTAACCCGACAATCCCATACTTTGCTTTTCCCAGAAGTCGAATATTGAGAACTCGGAAATACTTGAAATATAGCAAGTATTTGAAATACTCGTAGCTTAGTTTTTATGTGACAAGTAGTCAGAAACAGGAAGATCTGTCTGAGACTGCAGATCTTCTGTCATATTATGTAACAAGAAAAATAAACTGAAATAGTTTGTTAAAAAGGGTTACAAACAGTTTGAAAGATATTGTCAAACAAGTCTCAGTCATCATGGTCATTCATAACATCATAAGGTATTAAACACGTTTGAGAAAAACGCTGTATACATTTATGCCATTCTTCCTCTTTTAACTTTTAATTTGCTTTATTTTTAAGATATCACCAAGGTTTAAACTAGTTTTACTATTTTTTGCACCTTGTCTTAATAACGTCAGTCAACAGCTATCCATTGTTAATTTTGTTTGTTTCTGTACTACCCATCAAATGAAAACTAGAGGTACTTCCTCGTGTAAATGTATTTATCTCTTTGTTGTACTGTTGATTTTATCATGCAAAAGTTGAGGCTGAAATATCTAACAAGAAAAAAATAGACATAATGTGTAAGAAGCTGGTCTGTCATATCCAGCTATAGTTGGACAATATTATATTATGTCCATATTCAGTCCTGATTTACCTTGGGCATCATTCCTATGTGTATTAGGGAAGGTACTTATAATTTTGGCAAATAATACAATGTACATTTAGTTGTATATAAAAAGCTTAACAGTAGCCGATGAGCACAGTGCAGATATATGAATAGGCTTATAATATCTTTGTCCCGGACACCTCGGATACAATACCTTTGTGAATTAGGAAAAGATTACTGCCAGCTACTTACTACATGTGTGTTTGGCTAATGATATGGCATATACTGAGGTGTGTACAATCAAAATGTAGAATAAGTGTTAAACTAATTGAATACAACTTTGGTAGGCCTGTTATATCTTAGTCTATTCTTGCAAATCAGACAGGGTATTCTACTTTTTACATCGGTGCTAGAAAAACTCATCTTGCACCCTCAGTGTAAGATAAGTCGCGTGCTTAAGATGACGTCACTCCGTTACGAAAGAAGTAAAGTCATACGCTACTATAAAAAATAATGCTGAATAAAAATATTAGTTATCGTTATTTTCTTCCGAATTTCTATGTATGTGTGATATGCAAGAAAAAGAATCAAGCACTGGTAGCCGGTACAGACAGCGATAACCAGGCTCGAGGGTTACTGTTTAAGGAGGAAACGAGGCTCTGCCGATTGTTATAGGACACACTGGACACCACGGAAAAATAAATGAGAACCTGCTTGTATTTTGCCTAATAATACCACGAGATGATATTGCCGGAGATGAGATGAAGTAAGATGAGGTAAAGTGAGGCAAGGCGATGCAAGGCGAAAAAAACAACAACACACAAACAAGACAAGGTAAGATAAGATAGATTTATTTTGAATCAACAAGATTACAAGTCTGAAAAATCTTTTGAACTAAGTTAACATAAGATATAGTAACAAAAAATAATAAAACTGTACAAAAGAAGACAACTCCTGCATTCCAATTGATAAAGCTGTGTTGGAGTTGTTGATCTTGACTCCAAGATGAAAACGAGGGGTAAGAAACTAACAAACAAAAGCATGCAATTATGAATGAATAAATGATTAAAACAGGAGTAAGAACTGTATCACTACAAATAAGATTTGGAGTGACCTGATCAGCAACTTTTTCACAGTAGCAAAGCAAAAATACAGCAAAATAGCATGGAATACATGGGCACAAAAGCAAAATCATAACAACGCGTACAAAAAAGCAAAAAACAAATACTATTTTTACTTCATATTAAGCAGACAATACATACAAAGCACATAAATTGTTTACAACGTTACTCAAATAATGAAATATTTCAAACAAAATAGTCCAATATCAAATGCTTTAGTTTAGTTTTACCTCAAAAGAAATATTTCAAAACTATCTGGTTCAAAGTCACTTCTATCAGCTGGAATATCACATCAATGTTGTCAGGACTCCAACATGAACATTGATAGAATTTGTAACGGTCTGCTTGGAAACACTGTAAATAAATTCTGGGTCTAATTTAGTTTCTGAGATAAATATTAAATCAATACACTTATCTAATAAAATAGTATGTCTTTCTGAACATTTGTAACGTAAGCTGTTGATATTAAGACGAGCAACAATAAACCTTGATGTGTACATCTGTGTGTTCGATGTTCATCGAAGTGTGATCTAGTGGTCTCGTCAAACGATTGATGTCAAGAAGACACACCCCGCAAAGACAGATTGAAAAAAGATTCAGAAAAATGAAACGTTTTGCATGGAGAGCAAGTCCATACTAGCATATTTGATATTCCACTACAAAGAACACTATCAGAAAAGCGCTGGATAATGTTTGTTACTGGCTTTTCACATTCGCCACATGTATTTACTCATTTTAGCTTCGTTTGATTACCTATTTTATTACTTAATTCATTCAACCAGGGCCTTGATTGTTGACGAAACTGTTCACTTATATATTGCAAACAAATAAATGAATAATAAAATGATAATATTAAAAAAAACACACACACAAACTAGATACCAGCAGCGCTTGTACGTCTCTCATCTGTAACAACATGTAATTAAGCTATCAAGATAAAACTCATCATCAGAACACTGAATGTCTTGCTTGCACTGAACGTTTTCTTTTATGAAAGTAACAGTGGCCATGGAAGAGCTTACGGAAAGAATAGTATCAGATAAAGATTTACTGTTACCTTATGTTCCAATAGCCTTCCAAGTATCTATTAGAAAGCACAGACAGACAGTCAGACAGACAAACAGCCAGGGGCATAATAATATAATATGTTCCTTCGGGCATACAAAAATAGTCTACCAGTTGAATGAAAATCATGATGTACATGTTTTCAATAACTGTAGTGTAAAAAGCATACATGCTTATTCGCATCTTCTGTTGATAAAGTATTCATCTTCCTTGGCATCCTCTGAGTAACAACATTAG
Organism: Cyclina sinensis; assembly: GCA_012932295.1. NCBI lineage: Eukaryota > Metazoa > Mollusca > Bivalvia > Venerida > Veneridae > Cyclina > Cyclina sinensis. The sequence goes on along the minus strand of JAAONU010000007.1, from coordinate 39,651,272 downwards.
TTCTTCACACTGTTAATATCTTAGCATAGTTTTTACGTGTTTCGACACCTGCCTCAGTTCTGCTGTCGAATGCTGGTGAACTTGGTAACACCTGAAAGCGCAAAACATGTATTTATGTATCTGTCAATCCATCCAAACGCACATTCATGCATAGAAAAAAAAAACATGCATGGATACATGCATGCATACATTTATTACAAGTCATACAATCAAACAAACGAACATACATACATACATGCAAACATAACATACCGTACCACACATACGTTCATGCATGCAAGCAAAAAGTTTGTTTTCCTGTACGTTTTGCCAGCTATGAAGTAGCAATTAGTTTAATATGATTACAGAGGTATCGGGGCAAATGACCCAGTACATTCATCCTCCATAACAGCAAGTCAACTTTCTCATATAAAGCGACAAAAGTAGCAGTATAGATATAACTCAAACCAGAGTGCCTTATCAGTCAAATGTATAATAACCAGAGGTCAGGTACTAAAGTCTTTTAATCACATGTATAATGACTTTCTTGCAAAACCATTATACCTCATCGATGAACAGCACATCTGGGTCTGCATCTTTGTTTTCCTTCAATATCATCATTACTGAAATGAAATTAAAACATACCGAGGAATGAAAACAAAAAAGGCTTCAATAATCAAGACTATATGTACTTTAATGGGTAAGTTCCATCTACAGCACAACAAGTTTTTGTGGATAACTGAATCGGATTGGAAGTATAGTAGCAATTTTAAGAGAAATGGTGGCTTGTATCATACCTTGCGTTTGAAAGTATATTTAAAATATATGAAAGTAGGAAGCTTCTTTCATCTGTATTTTAAAATAACAGATTGATGGTAAATTCAAACATTTAATATACATTTTTAAAGTATTAAACTCTTTCCAAAATCCATATAACTTTGAAAATGCTCTGAAAATGAGAGTTTTTCAAGATTTTTTTCTTCAATAAGCAGTTTTGGAAAATACAATGTACCTCCGTTTTGTTGGTCCACTGATGTGTATTTTGTGAGAATTTTTCTCTTAGTACATAAGGCTGTATTTCTGGCTGCAATAAATGAGTACAATCAACATAAGCATTCCTAAACATTAAATAGAATATATATCTCAAAATATTCATGCTGGAGGTCTGGTCCCTAAGCACTGAACTTGCCATCAATGCCCATATATGCAGATGGCACTGAAGGGGTCAACGCAAGGACTTGAATATGCATACTCCGGGTGGTCTTCTTCAAGTTGGATTGCATTTTTCTATTAGGTTCTTTCATGTTCAAATAGACCACCAAAACATTAAGTTTACACAGTTTACAAATGTACTGCCTATCTTCATCTTTCATATCGTCAGCTGATTCCCCAATACAGTTGTTTGAAATGATAGAATCGTTGGCAATTTCCACACTGCATGTTAAAAACAAAGGTTAATTTTGTTTAACTTTTGATTATGCTCACATTTACAACAGTAAATATGTGGTTCACAAATTCAATCAAAAAATAAAAATATTATTAGAATAAAAAAGCATTATAGTCATGTAATGACTGGTACTAACCAACAATGTCAAATGAAAAGTAAGGTTTAAACCAGTTACATGGCTGATGTTAGAAAACACCCTTTTCTTTTCTTGGACAAATACCAATATAAGTTATTTTTTCAGATTTCTTGAGAGACACATCAAATGTAGTTTCATATATTACCGTGTTGTCATCTACCACAACAATCGGTAATTTTATCTGTAAATATACGAATTAATGTATGTACTGGATTATATATTCTGAGTATAAAATATTTCACTAAAGTACAGAAATATTAACTGATACATGCAACCTGTAACATACTATACAAACATAAACTACCGTCAACACTTATAAGTGATGACAATCATTACATTTTTTTTCTTGTGCCACTTTAAACATCGCAGACAATTGCTCAGCATTAAGTACCTCTACTATTTTTTTTTGGGGGGGGGAGGGGGTGTAAGATGAAATAATTTGAAATTCATTCAGGAATTTATGTCAGTAATTAACTTATGAAAACATGTTTGTACATTTAAAATATATTATGCAATACTTTTACCTTCGAACAGTAGAATTTCTCAACAACACGCTTTCTACATACATGTCCATTGAATGATAGAAAATGTATTTCTGTCTCCATATCCATATGAGACGTACAATATTTAATAAATAGCAGAACATAACGACGGATCTGCACATTGCTTGAATATGGACTGTTTTAAAGTTGCTTTACATGTTTTTTGTAATTATGACCGACTGTATCAGATTTCTTATTTAGCACAATGCAAATTCTAAAATAAGGAATCTGAACGATTTTGAAATATCATATTTATTCATTACACTTATGGGTTAAAAGCAGGCTACTAAATAACCTTTTTGTCCTTAGTTTTAAATTGTTCTATACATGTATGTGTGCATCAGTCCTACAACATGATCTAAAAATGTTAAAGTTGCGTGACAAAATTCACGTTTTGCAAGGTTAATTTGGCAGAGTTAGACTATCAATAAAGATCTAATAATCTGCATATATTCACTCCATTCGTCTGCGTAGATGAAAATATCATCAATATATGCATTACATCCATGAAGACCTGAGATTAATGGTTGACGAGCCGCTGAAATGTCGCTGGCGAGTTTTTCATTTCAAATGGCATCACTTTATATGGACATAAACCATCTGGTGTTACAAAGGCTGAGATATCTTCAGCTCTGTTAGTGAGTGGAATTTGCCAACATCCTTTTAGAGGATCAAATTTTGTTACAAATTTTGCCTTTCCAATTTTGTCGATACAGATATCAATTCTTGGTACTGGAAATAAATCAGTTTTAGTTATAATATTAACTTTTTGATAATCTGTACACATTCAATATGTTCTGTTTGATTTTAGTACAAGAATACATGGAAAACTGTAATTGCTTTGACTTCGTTCAATGAAGTCATTGTCTAAAATATATTGAACTTCTTTTAGGTATTGTTGTTTTATAGAATTCATTCTATAATGATGCTGTTTTATTGGTTCTAAATCAGTCCTAGTGGGAATATATGGAAACAAGTGTTCATACTAAAAAAATATCAACTTCAGTTTATCTCTTTGTGGTGGTGTGAGGTGACTAAGTTTCCCATCTATATTTTTCAAGATATCCGTATTTTCATGCTTTGATGGTCTTGGATCAGATTTTTCAAAATTTTCAGGATTATTTAATGTTTCAAATGAACACTGTTTTTGTGAAACTGATCTAACAATTGATTCAGCTTTACTACTTGGGCTATCTCTGTCAAAAAATTCTTTTAACATATTTATATGGCACATTTGTTTTTGCTTCCGCCTCCCTGGAGTGTTTATAACATTAATAAGGTCACTGACCTTCTTTTCAATAAGCCGAAATATCTGGCTTGTAAAAGCCTACCAGGTATAGGCAAAAGAACAAGGACCTTATCACCAGGTTAAAACTTCTTTCCTCAGTTTTAATATCATATTTAGCTTTAATTTTACATTGTCCTGACAGCAAATAATAGTAAATGAATTCCTTCATCCAAACTTTTTTCAGTGTCAAAACAATATGACCTTATATTTGTAAGCATTTGATGAAATCGCTCTAAAGCGCATTGACTTTCGGGATGATAAGCTGAAGACTTGTACTGCTCAATTTTAAGCTCATTCATGACATGTTGAAAATACCAGACATAAAATTTGACCCTTGATCAGACTATACTGACTAAGCTAAACCAACAAATGTGAGAAATGTCACAAGAGGCTTAACAATAGTTTTGACTTTGCTATTTCTTAAAGGAATTGTCCCAGGGAAGCGTGTAGAAGCAGACATAATTGTTAAAAGGTATTGAGAACCTAACTTATTTAGTTTATCATTATTCTACTAAATGGTTCACTAACTGGTTCATCAAAGGCAGGAATAGGCTGTAAATGAGCCTTAGGTCTGATTAGGTTTTCCTGCCTTTTGACAATGTGACAAGATTTACAATATCTAGATACATCTGATTTAAGACCAGGTCAATAAAAATGATTAAACATTTTATGATAGGTTTTGTTAACACCTAAATGATGTGACATTAGCATTTCATAAGCCAAACTTAATATTTTATGGCGATATGACTTAGGAACCACAATATGGTGATTAACAGTCAACTCTTTGTCAGATGGGACATCAGGTGGTCGCCATTCGTATTATAATAACAAACTGGGACTTGTAAAGCCTTGTTTTAAAGCCTTTTGAAAAAGGACTGAAATCTCATTATCATTTTCTTGTTCCTGGATTAGCTATGACCTTGTCATCATGCCATGACCTTGATCTTTTGATCTTGCTTGGGAAAAGCCGGGTATTGACAAGTCTGTTTGATTTTCAGGCAGATTAGAAGAAGGAGATTAATTTTTCTCATCATGAAAGACTGACATATTAAAGTATCAGTTAAATAAATATCTGAAGAGCTAATTTGCTAAACGGCTTTCTTAGCTCGAGTAACTGCACATGAAGGCTAAATATCAGGAATTTCCTGTTCAACTGGGTCAGGTGTCTGATCCACATTTGGTGTGTCAGTTACAAGTTTGTCTCAAGTTAAGTTATTACCTAGCAGTAAATGAACACATTTAAAGGATAAGGTCTATTAATTTTCGTAGACAAACACCATCTATCAAATAACTGTTCTTTAACCCTAGCAAATTCAACATGAGTTTGACCTATTTCCTTTTCAGTATTACGACATTTCTGCCTGTAAGTCTCAGGAACCAATTCATAACCTTTAAGAATTAGATCTTTATCACTGTCATAAGGAGAGCTTTGTTCAACAGAAAGTTTTGTATAAATTTCACGGACTTTACAAATTAAGACACTTTGTTACAGTAAGGTCAATTGCTCTTTTGGCCAATTTAAATTTCCGGCAACTTTTCAAAATGAAATAAATATTCGTGTACTTCTTTTTCTTGGAAAGGTGGATTGAGACTAATATATTTTGAAACATCAAAATTCGACATTTTCTGTTCAAACTGATTTGCTTTTTCCTGCATTTCTAATTGTTTCATTTGTAACTGAAATTTTGTTTCTTCTCTCTCTTTTTGTAGCTTTAATTATCTTTTTTCTCTCTCTGATTGTAGCTTTAATTCTGTTTTTTTCTCTTGGTTTTTTTCTAATTTCAACTTTTCTTATTCTAATTTAAATTCAAGCTCCCGTAACCTTAGTTCTGAGCCAGATTTTGCTTCAACAATAAGAAAAAGTAAATTTTTATCAAAAGTTTCTTCTTCAGCATTCTTGAACTAAAAGTTTTTTATTATCTTGCTTACTAATAAAATATTCAACTGTAGACAATTTATCATGTTGAACAAGATTGAGCAAATCAGTTTTCTTAGCTAAATTAAACATCTCCTGGGAAGGTTCGGCTACAAATTTATCAAATTCGAAAGACATGAGTGTTTGTTGCTGGTTCTATTAACTTAAAAAGAAACATGATTTTCAGTAACACAAAAATTCAAAAGCGCACTTAAAACAACAAGTACGGTGTAAATTTAAATAAACAATTACGGTAACAGAAATTTTTCTCCAATGTTCTTAATGTAGTCAGAATGAATGAGTCATAAAAGGTTAGTAGCATATTCTAGCAATTTCCAAAACACAGGTACAACAACTAGGTTATTGATGTTCTAAAAATAGAACTGTAAACAAGCTATAATAAGACATTTATAGAGGGTTATTATACATATACATAGTCACGCTAAAAATGCAACAGACTATTGCTCCTCATATGTTTACCCTGAGGCTGACCAGACAAATTAAGTTGCTGTTCTGAATGCAGTGTGGAGGAAGTACCAAAGTTACAGCAGCTGTCTCTAAAATATACATAAAAATGAACTGGTACTGCTGTATTTCTGTGTTCATTGTTCCAGCAGCAACATTACCAACTTAATGCGCTAGGGCAACATGTCGAGCCTCCAGATGAACCAATCTTTTATAGCATCTGACTGATTAACTCGTACTCATGCAAATACACTCACGTGTCATTGTGTTGAATATGTCCAGCGACCTGCAAGCGGCATTGACAATAAGAGACCGCTAAAATGTTAGTTTGCTATCTGTTTTCTCTAAATTAAGTTAAATTAATTAAATTAAGTTTAATCACAATCAGCTGAAAAACATTTGATCAGTTACTATCTACACTATAAATTATTACTCAGTATTTCGAATATAATTGTTGAGAAAAATGCTAAGGTTTACATAATTTAAAGAGTTTACTTTTACTCCAAACTGTTACCCATAATCCACAGATTTGCATTTCTTTTGCAACCTGTGCAGGATTTGAGGAACATCAAGGAAAACAACATTCCTTTGTACTTGTTTGCTTTAAATTCAAGTTTCAAGTTTCATGTTTTATTTGAAAAAAATCTCAGTTTGTATACAATACAAAACACGAGACAGTTTACTATACACTATACATATTGTCATTTTGTAGGTATTCCAAATACCTACTCAGTGTAAATTACTAAATTTACTGACGAGATATTATTAAGTCATGTAACTACATGTACTTTACAAACTGTCACTGTTAATCATCTGTAAGTCTGATTCAATTTCTTGATCATCCTTCTACTCTCTGAAAGGTATGAATAACATCTTAACTTTGAAACATTGTGTTTGGGTTACTTTGTAAAATAAGAGAAAATAGAACATGCAGCAATTACTTCGAAATAAAAACTGCAACTTTTTTAACAATGAGAGAAGATATTAGGTAACTTTTAGAGTAGACAATTCACACCTCACGAAATAGCTCGAAAACCAACTAAATTACTACTTGTGTTAATGTTAATTTGTATACTGGATAATCAAAACAGGAAGTTACTTAAAAGTCGTGCTTACTTTAACTAGCTCCATGAATAAGAATCAATTACGTGGATGGTGATAAAGATCTCTGTCCAAAGTCATATGAGGAGTCATATAAGGAGAATGCCTAAACTCTGCTTGCAACCTATCCCATTATACAACATCTTCTGCAAATAACACCCTGAAGATGTGTTTTTGCAGGGCATGTGATGCCTTTTCCACTGGCAACAGGTACATGATAGCTGAATCGTCTCATCACCAAAGTAAGTAACAAACTGCTTGTCTTCAGCTTTACACAGTACTTCCATTGTGCGTTTGAATCTGGTGCCTGTAAATAAATAAATTAATTAATTAATTATTGGGATTCGCTCAAAATGTCCAAGAAGAAACGTTTTTTCTTATGACTAGAATGAAACATACTGAGTATAATGTAGACATGATTGTCATAATGACTTCTTACTAGTTTACCTGAGAGCAAGGTTTTCTTGAGAAAAACATATGACTACCCCACATGTCATCCATTAAAAATACTAGTTATAATTTATCATTGGGCGGTAACTCTGCTAAAAATCATTTAATCAGTATAAGCCAAAAATATGCGTAACTACACGTGCTAATGAGCAATGCCTTTATTTTTATGTTTTTTTTTTTTTTTTTTTTTTTTTTTTTTTTTTTTTTTTTTTAAGCTTGGTACTTATTGAAATCCAACAGAAGAGCAGGCAAACTTTGCGACCTAAAAATATACATACAGACAGACGGAAAGTAGGAGAACAATATGTCTCTAACTCCACCATAAGGTGGAGGGGGTGGGGATAGACAAAACTATGGGCTATAACTCTGTTAAACCTACCCGCTTAAATCCTTCGGAGACTTAATTGCGGACATATCGTGCTTTATTACACCCTTTGGTCGTAGATATTCCGGCACCGTCTTAAACTTAGAAAACCTCCAGATAACTCCCTATTCCACCTACACAAACCTCAAACCAGAGATTTGAATGGTTCATAATCGAATAAACAATATCAGCCTGGAATTTAAGGCTCTGCATGGGGTAATGTCAGTGTATTACTAAAATTTGTTTGATAGCGCAACCTTGGAGTGTGTGTGAATGATTTGAATAAAAAACTTATTTGAAAATTATATCATTTTCCTAATCATGCGGACAACCACCAAAACTAATATGTATTATGCTACTCCTCTTATTTTCTTGTATTGCAGTAATTTTGAAAAAAAACAGCTTCTATGCAGAAAAGTAAACATAAAATAGATACTATAGATATATAGATACACATAGCTAAAATGATAGAAGGAATAGCCTGTTATGTTAAGCTTTTGCTAAGCGTTTATACCTCTACGGCAAAAATTCTTCAAAAAGAATTTTTAGCATATAGGTCATAGAACCAGTCGTTTTACAGTTCATGTATGTTTGCTTAAAAAGCCTATGCATACATTCAACACAATTTTTTGTAGTAACACAAACTCTAACATCTTTACGGTAGGCCCAGAACCATTTCTTAAATCAAACGGTAAAAAAGCGAAAAAAAGTTGCAAAACTATAAAATGAAATAAGTGTATATTCCAGCTTGTTTACAATTCAAGGATCAAAGAAAAGAAATGAAAAAAAAAATTCCTGTTGTCCTAGGTCTTTTAAGTACAAGCTTCCAATAATTTACAGTGCGTTGTTAGCTTACAGTCATAGGAAAACAAAACATATTTTTCTAACAAATCATATTGTGGTTTTGAAAAAAAATTCTACCTGTAGCTCATGTTTTTTCAGGCTACTCACAAAGACAGTTTTCGTGCAAAAAATGATTTTTCTTGCTTCGGCAAAACAATTTGCAATATTTAAGCCCCAATAATGCACACTGACATTATTGATGGATCAGTTAGAAAATAGATTTTAAGGTTGAGTGATGTACCGTTGAATATATCATGTTGTCGGGTTCAGATAGGTTGTAATTTAATCACGAAGGCAGTAGGCCTGAGTGATTAAATAATTACGCATATGAACATATATTATAATATCTAGACAACTCCTGAAAAAAATGATATAGATCAATGAATATTGCATATAAATTTGTCCAAAGAATACTTATAGGAAAGATCTAACATTATCTGAATCTAAAAGAAACCTGGCTGATTAGTTGAGGTGTCATTTAAATATATAAAGAAATATTCGAAGTAACTGAGACTGAAACAAACATGCAAACATGCCCTAAGATTGCTTTTATTTCTGACTCGTCAAAGTCAGTGACAAAATATGCTGGAGACCAGCTTTGGTTGTGACTCTAAAGTATCTCAAGACCTTCTTGAATAGCCTCAGTCAGCACTTCAGTTTTCTGTGATGCAGGTTATAACAACTTGTTAATCCACATTCGTCTTTACACACACAAGAACAAATGCAGGTCAAATGATGTTGTTCTATAGGTTGCATCCATGAACATCATAGAACCGTAATGGGTTATCAGTCTTTGCTGTACCACAGACTGATGCACAAATGGAAATGTCTCCTGGAAGAAATACAAATAACACTAGATGCAAGAATGTAACAATGACTTCAGAGACAAATTATTTCTGAAGTTAAATTAAAACTCACTAAGGTTTTCAAGTCATGAAAAAAATGAATACTTTTGTAAGAGATCTTTCACCATGGGAGAAACCTGACTGATTAGTTGAGGTAAAATATATAAAACTATACGAAGTAATTGGCACTGAAACACACAGGCAAATATGCCCTAGATTGCTTTTATTTCTGACTCGTCAGTCAGTGACAAAAAATGCTGGAGACCAGCTTTGGTTTTTATTCTGAAGTATCGCAAGACCTTCCTGAATAGCCATAGTAAGCTCTTTAATTTTCTCTGATGAAGGTTGCCACAACTTGGTAATCCACATTCGTCTTTACGCACACAAGACCAAAAGCAGGTCAAATGATGTTGTTCTATAGGTTGCATCTATGAACATGACAGAACCGTAGTGGGTTATGAGTCTTTGTTGTATCATAGACTGATGCATAAATGGAAACTTACCAAGAAGCTTACAATGACTTTAGAGACAAATTATTTATGTATTGTGTTGATATCAGTTTGTTTAAAATGTTTTTTAAATACTACAGATGTCAAAGCTATACATATATAATGTAAAGTGGTAGTTCTGAATGCTTTAAATAATAATCATAATAAAAACAAACTAGTATGTATTTAATGCAGTATATGAATACAAATTAGCTTGAATACAAATTAGCATAGGGTTGTTAATGAACCTTGGCCCGGAAACAAAATATTGCCAGTGTGCTGAGCTGTAAACGAGAACATATTTCATAGAATAGATAATTTACTTTTAATCCTGTATTGATAACAAAAATACGTAACCAGTCTTGTCTTCTTATTATAAATGATTAGGTTAACAGGATATGTCAGATGGAAATTCAACAGAGAATAATAGGTTAGTGTCTTAATTGAGAAAGTTTATCTGGCTTGGCTGCGGAATTTATCGGGTGAGCCTTTAACTATATTATTATATTTATCCTGTCACATCTGGCATTTGGAAATAATTTACTAAAGATATTGAAAACCTGTCTTTAAAATGTTTTAAATTAGGCTAATGTCAAGGCTATCCGCAAGGGGTACATATAAATAATTCCAAAGTTTCAATAACTTTATCTCTCTAAATGATCACTATATTGTAAGATCTACATATTGAAATATTCCATTATTATGTTCGTGCAAGTAGTCTCTGTTTATATTAACACCAATTTTATCACTTCCTTCTGATTATAAACACAAAACAAGTCCGTGACGTATCATGTGCCGCATAAAGCAAAATTTATACGGCACCCCTTTATCGGGTCGGATACGAAATATTTGATAGGATAAAATTATTTATTTTCATAACAAATTCCGTGTGCATCAACAGTAATAACTGCATTTCTAATAACACATAACTTTGCTGGTAAGAGAATTCAGTCTCGAAGATTTGAAACTATGATTTATTCATTAATTAAAGGATGACACTTTTGTAAACGGTAGAAATTCGAAATGTGTTTATTATTTGGTATTACTAGATAGATATGTAGAAAAAATAGTTCAATATTTTAACTGATGTCGCACGTTAAATGATTCTGCATGTTGATTGATTGATTTCTTAGAAATAGCAGTGTCCTAGTTTGAACAAAAAGGAGGGTTCAAGACAAAATTTTACAACTGATTGTAAAGGCAATTTACTCATTATTTTTGTGTGTTGCATTTGGCATGTTTTTAATCTTTTCTAAGAAAATACTACGCCTCCAATAACTTTATAACATTATGTATTTGATAGTTTTGTATCAGCAAAGTAAATCAGCTTGGATATTTCTAAAACTTGAAACGTTTTGATTTGATGAGACACCTAACACAGAAAGTATATTCACTCGCGTTGTACACAAAAGCAATTTAAAACAAAATAGCTATTTTATAGAATAAACACACTCATCTATAAAAATACATATACTGATATCTATAAAAATAATTAACTATGAAAAATTATTAATATCAACATCAGATCACACATAAAATTGGCACACAGCATCAAGATCATAAACTGTCTATCTTATACCTCATACACTTATTGGAACCAAGATTCAAAATATCTGAAGTACATGGTTTTGAGGTTTCTCTTGAATATTTCTAGAGACTCAGAGTTTCGTACATACAGTGGTAGACTATTCCACAATTTTGAACCTGCAGTTTTTAAAACTTGTATCACTGAATGTTTTACGTTTATTAAATGGTTCATTATAGCAACCAATATCCAACGTACTTGATCTTAGTCTACGATTTGGTTTTTTTTTCCGGACAGAATCGCAGAAAGGTATGGCGGACCTTGATCGACAGTACAGTTGTACATAATGATTAGCATTTTGAAGTCTATCAAGGCATTAATGGAAAGCCAGTGTAATTCATACAGGGCTTGTCTTGAACTGTCATATTTTTTTTCGTTTTAAAACAATCTCTGCGCACATATTTTGTATTTTTTGCATCTTTTGCTAATCAAATTTTTGTGTATATTGCAATAATCCAAATGTGAAATAACAAGTGATACTAAAATTAACACATCCTTGTGTTTTTGTTTATATCATATGTTGTAAATAGTCATTTCTTAAACGAAATATTGTCTAAACTGATGTTGCATTTGCAAACTTTGTTTGCGTAAAAGCATAATTAATTTTAAGCTACTTTTTCGCATAAGATACGAATGGCTTTGTCAATACATTTAAAAAAAAAAAACAACAACATAATTCTTTTCTGGTTTCTTAAATATATTATTGCCAATAACTCGTTTTCATTTTATGACTCACAAACGAATTCTCCAATTGCCGGGGAGTGGTGTGGGAGGCTGGGGGAAGTCTTAATTGCTTTTTGCACAGAATTAATGGCAATTTGATTCGAGTACGGTACATTTATATGTAATGGTCAACTTTTGCACTTGTGTTATCCACTAGTGAAGTTTCAATTAAAAATGAACGTCTTTTGTCATCAATAGAGCCACCTTGGAATAGATGTCAAAATGTGGAACTGGGAGATCCTTTTCAAAGAGTAAAGAACCGAGAAGAGAGTTTTGCTTTGTCTACAAGAAATATTCGATGATTACCAAATAATTAAATTGATATTCAGTAACAGGAAATAATTATGCGGGTTCAATAAATTATTTACATGTCAATCATCTGAAAAGAAAATAATAGTTGAAGCAAGACATATTGATTCTCTGAGGACTGGAGAAATGATAACCAGTCTGTTCTTCAAAACCAATAAATATTGAAATAATTTCACCAGGCAGGTTGTTGTGTTCTTCTTGAATGTTAGATGTTAACTCAATGAACGACATTAATGAAGATCTTCTAACAACACATACGAATAATGTGCATCCCGTATTGTAGTTTTAAAGACTTTGTAAGATTTCTTGCATTTCTTTTATAAATTCATTTACTATATTAAAAGAGTCTTGAAATCAAAACATTTAAATTCTTCTACGATAACAATGCTTCTTATGCTCTTGACAGTTTTCAGAAGTATCTGCCAATAAAGAAATGAAACTAATTGGAAAATTCTTTGTTTTTACCTTAAGTCTTTTTGTTTTAGTTATTTTTTCTCACGCTGATTTTCTTAGCTTAATAAGTTCAAGTTGAAAACAGGCCTTCCATTTTCCTTTTCTAGTAGTATTCATTGAACTGACGATCAAGCCCCCCCCCCCCCCCCCCCAAAAAAAAGAAAAAAAAAGAAAAAAAAGAATAAAACAAGAATAAAAAAAAGAAACTTAAGGAAAATGAGAGAGGAAATTACATTCACGAACCAACCAAGTCAGGAATAGCTGTGCACTTACCCAGTAATAATTGTAACTCGTTTATGTTTTTACAGCTTTGTGAGAGGTTTCTTCTATGAATCAAGATAGACCGGTGTAAGTTAAAGAGAAAATAATAATAGCAGACGATAAATAAAATGTTCTTAGATATTATGAAAAAAAGTTTAAACAGCAAACAAAAAGCGAAAAACACCGATAAAAATACTTATAGTAAACCCTTGCACGCTTCAACACACATAAAAATTCGTTGACCAATACCTTTTTGGGATTAAAATCGCTAAAAAGAGAAATGTAATGGCCTGATGATAACAAATAAACAAACAAATAAAACAGTTTCTCTTGTAGCGTGTATTGATTAAATCACCGCAATTTATCCACATATTGCTTACTGTCATGCACTGTATGGCAATTTGTAAACGTCACTAGCAATAAAATATTTTTAAACATCTCTTTTTCAAAAACAATAGATGTATTAATATAATATACGCAAGAAATTCGGCGATGTTTAAAAGTCAAGCAGAAGTTGCAAATTCTTAAAAATGAGCTAGCCTAAAGTAAACGTCGTTTTTAATAGCTCGAAATTTTCGAAGTTTTTGTAGCAGAACTGATGACTTGGAGCCATCGCAGATCGACTGCATCAATTTGGTTGACTTTTTACAGACTTACGTTTGATTTGTTGCTTAGGTTTAGAAAAAAAAACTGGGCCATTTATATTTTATTTGCTTCACTTTATCTAGATTCAAAATGTATATCTTCTGTTCCTGAAAAAATAAGCACTTACTGATACACTTGGGAGTAATTCCTTCCGTAATTGATAAACATACCTTTCAGACAGACTTTTTTGTCTTTGTTTGGAAGATAACTTTTCATGTAACATTCTTGGCTTTCAACAGTTTTTCGACATAAATATGAGAAAATATGTGATGCTAGTCAAACAAAACTTTTTTACAATTAGTGTGGTTAGAAAAAAGAAAGAAAAACGTTTTACAGAAGACCGATGGGCCGTGTCATGAGATCATCAACAATTTGGGCAAATTGTTTTTCACTTTCAAATAATAGACTTTTTCGAAATATATTATATATATATATAAATATTTTACGTGTATATTCTTAAACGTACTCTGTCAGAAGGTACACTAAAATGCGAAAAAAGCGTTATATATATATATATATATATATATATATATATATATATATATATATATATATATATATAAGAGGAAATAATTTTGTAAATGGCAGAAATGCAAAGATTATTATAATTTCAAAAAATATGTGAACGCCGAATACTTTATTACATTAAATACCTGGCCTAATTAATGTTTTATGAGATAATTAAGAACTTGTTGACAATTATGACAATGTTGCTCAAACTAAATGATTGTAATATCATATGATCAGGACTCTTAATTCGTAACCAAATATTCAATATTAACATTATAATAGGTATTTCAATGAGATGCATTTATACACGCTCGCAACCACACAAACATTCGAGGCTAATATGTTATAAATACTATAACAGTATATGACACTGGATGTTACCGGGAACGTTTTACTGAAACAATTACGTAGTAAGGACAACCTTAATAAACCGAAAAAAATGTTTTCCTGATCTCTCACTGAAAACAAGTACAGAGGGTCAGGAAACCATTCAAGGACTCTTGTCTGCAACCCTAACCCTAACCCTGCAACACACCACGACGTTGATTAATGGTGTAATTTTGATATTTTTGGAAATGACTTTCATTCGTTTGGTGAACATTTGAAATTTCACTTGAGACTGATACATGAGAAAGGACTCGAAAATATCAATCTAAGAATATATACATTAAAGGGATCTAAGACTGATGAACTAGATAAATTGATGGGAAGTCTTGATGTCCGACTGATTACATCTGGCAAACAAAAGAGGCCACTATGCAGGGAACTTGTAGCTTATGAGAAAATGGTTTCATTTATAAAGTATGAACAAGAATAAAAATAAAATAAATCATACATAGAGAATAATTAACAGTTTTGTCAAAGCCATTTCTAGAGAACTTTAAATATTTCAATGTTTGTTTTATTGAAATTGCTTAGAGTTCCAAACTGTAAAATAAATCCATATTTTACTGAGAATTTTTGTTAATATACGCTTGCTTGTTTTGGTCTTTCATTTCAGATCGAATATGTAGCAATTACTCATGTAGACGACAACAAAACTGTTGTCGAGAGGGAAGGACGTGTTTGTCCTGAAGAACATGGAAAACATGTTTATAAATATTTAATCGACAAAGAAGAGAATATTGAAAAATCAAGCGGTAAATCTGAACGCATTATATTATGCCATCTGAAAGTTTCCTTCAGACTTACCATTAAGCTGCAATGAACGTAAATATTACAATTATTTCATTAAATCACTTAAAAGCTATACAGTCGACTCCGCTTATAACGAACTCAATGGGACATTCAAATATCGTTCGTTATATCCGAAGTTCGCTAAAAGCGAAGTAGCAACAACTTTCGCGGACTTGTTTAGGTGGACAAATTTGCCGTGAAAAAGCATACCTGTCACCGGTCACTTGTGCAATCGGTATTTTACGGCAGCGGTAATTTTATGCGGGGCAATTTATTGTACACTATATTATGCACATGTGGCTTTTCTTTAATCCATATTTTTCAGCAATTTGCGTTTTTGATAATTTTCCATCATCAATTTCATTAAAAACTCCAATTTTAGTGTCCAGAGAAATTGCCTTTCGTTTATTTCCAGTTTTTGATGGCGTTGCCATTTTTACACTGTAATTTTACAAAATCATTTAATACTAGCGAAGCAATTATTGCAATACATGTAGTTTGTGAGAACATTTTACCAAAATCTTTATTCCCTGAAGGCATAACTTACCTGTGCAATCACTCGATTAAATAATTATCGGATAGCGGTATTTATGTACTGATCATGAATCGAGCGCATCCCAATTTTCAATTATGACAGTTCGTTTCAACCTAGGAAATTTACGTTTTTGTTTCTCCATTTGGGATTGGAAAAAAAATGGTTCGCTATAGCCGAGGAAATTAACGTGTTTTTCTCCGTTTGGGACTTGAAAAATGGTTCGCTATATCCGAAAATTCGTTATAAGCGAGTACGTAATAAACGATGTGATTTAACATAAAATAAAGAAGGAATCGGCCTGGGATTTCAGAATTAGTTCGCTATAGCCGATAATTCGTTATAACCGAGTTCGTTATAAGTGGAGTCGACTGTATGTATATTTTCTAAAAAAATCTCCATTTCAACGTCATTTCCTTTATAGTCAGTATGTAGTTTCAGTATTGTCATACATCAAACGCCTGTTACCCGTGTTGTGTTAGGTGGACACTTATATCCTGCGTTCCATTTCTCTTGAACATAGGGATGGTTGTAAGTAAAAACCTATACGGAACCCAATTATAGATGATTCTCCCCTCTGGAAAGAGAAAGTTCCTAAATGGTGGTGACAAATAATCAACATGCAAGTTATCAACCTTCGCACCATTTCTGGTTGAAATATCTTCCAGTTACATCTGCTTGTCTGCCAGTTGGCTTCTTTGATATTCAAACAATGTATTTTCTGTAAAAAACGACGTTTTAGCACCCTTTCATTACGTTAACATGCTTATTTCAGATCCTCGGAATCTAGAAGTGTTAGTAAAACTTGAAATGTTCTTTATAAATCCTACTCTGACCAAACAATTAAGATTTTGGAAATTGTTTTATCGTTGCTTATTTCTATGTTCGTGTGTTCATATTTTATAGATATTACAAAACGTGATGAAACTATTGCAGTATATCTTACAATTCTATGTTCTTAATACAACTCGTGTATAAACCTAGTATGCAGGTGTCACTGATTAAGAGAAGTAGTTGGAATGCAATTATTATCCATAGAAACGCATAAAAAGCACACTGTTAAACTAATATGATATTCAAGGACATAACCGTCAAAACATGCAAAACTTTGGGCAGCAAAAGCGTGTAAGGCAGGAGAAAACTTTCAGAATATTGAGTGCGTTTGGAAGGGCAAGATACCTTAGCTTGCTTTTTTTACTCTAACGTTTTCCTACTTCTTCTCTTAAAAACTGGTAAAGTAAATATCTTTGATATTCAGGACTAACACGCCCAGCCCTTTTTTCCACCTTTTGGGATGTGTTTTTGTGTCCTTTTTATCAAACAATAAGGTGTTATAACACCTTTTTCATAATTTACGTTTTCAAAAATCAGTATTGCATACAGGTAGTAGTGACTTACATTACTGAAATTATGCTAGGACCAAATTGCTTTCGATCCATGTAGAATATCAAAACTATTTTCATCATAAGATGCGAACCGATTTTTTTTCTGACCAGGCCTGCCCAAAAGCACGAGTTCGAATGAAGACCTTGCAACTCACATTACCCATTGCCCATACGATCTTCATCTTCTTTGTTGGTGCGTGTTCGTGGTTTTTTGCACCTCTGATGTTTTCTTGTCTTTACTTCCAAAGTGAAGATTCAAAGTTGCGACTGTGGATGCGACTATGGATTACTTCCACAGTCATGCAATGACACGTGAATGCCTTCTCTGTCAGAAAATTCGGCAACCCGGCATACATAACGTACGAGATCATTATGCCTGATCTATTTAGCTGCTAAGTTTAATAGTGTTGTAACTGAAATAAAGAGGTATTGCAGTCTAGATTTAGTGGGACAACATCTCTCATACGTTGTATTTAGTTGCAAACTTCTAAATGAATCGTAACCGGTTTTCGAAAATGTCATTTTGATTATAAATTAAGAAGGCAATATTCGTGCACATAATCATGTAAAATTATTTTGATGGATCGTCGGCATTCTTTGATAAATCTATTTTCAAACTCTGATATAACCTTTAATCTGATGAAAAAACAAAATAAATGATAAATGTTTCATAAATTACTTCACAAAGGGCATTTACAACAGTTCATTGCTAATGTAAATTGTGGTTCAGTTATCGTATAAATTTTATACTGTGTAACAGTATTTCAATTAGTTAACATGTTCGATGCTTTTAAACAAGACAAACGCCTCAATATTCAAGAATGAAATTCTCCAAGGAAAGCATATTAAATCCCACGGATTTTATTTTTTTTCTCCTGTAAAGTTGTTTTAATTAAAACCCTAATAGAATAATATTACATAATATACATTTGAGAATTTGAAATCGTTGAATTAGTCTCTCAAGCCACCGTAAAACTCAAAGACATACTGTCTGCATTTTGCCTACAGAGAGAAACATGGTCATTTGTTAATAAGTACATACAATTGTTTCCCTTTGTAATAATTACAGTCATACTGAATTTCTTATTTCTGATGTTTCCACCGAGCAGTTTGCACATACACTTTACCTCTATTTTTTTCCAAAATTCTTAATACTTTCTTATTCAAATTCCAATATTGTCCGTATTGTAATTTTCAACAGAAGATTGTTTAAACTGTTTTCATTTTTGATTATATTATTATATTATATATTTTTGCACTACAAAAGTCCACACCATTTATGACAGTAGGTGAAACACAAGAATATGAAGAAAAAATTATCAGTTATTTCTATGATTCTAATGTAAAGGAAACTATGAGACTAAAGATCACTTAAAACAAGTCCGTCTGATCGAAGTTATACTACAATTATCTCAATTTTCCTCAAATGTTCTCAGATAATTGTTGTTTTGTGATTTCTACTTATCAATAGACCAAGATAATTTACCAGGTCAATATATGTGAAAGTATTGACTAATAATGGAATTCCAAGGTTTTAAAAGAACTATTTAGAATAAACAAATGTCGTGTGCGTTAATATGTCTTCTCAAACTTTAAAGTACTTTTAAGTACTTTGTTATCATACCTTGCTTTTGTTGTAGACAAGATTTTAAATGACCCACCGTCAACAACATCTCTGTAGATTTAATCGAATGAAATATTTATATCTTTTATTGGAGAGATTTTAAAACATTTCTTTTTGTTCAGACATGAAAAGATAAATTGATTATACATTTTGCCTTATTAGTTTGTTTATAACGGATGACTTTGAAAAAGAAAATGCAGCGTGTTCAAATACAGTAGAATTGAAGTACATAGTGACATATAAAACTTGAAACCTAGTGGGAAAATGCAATTTTTGAAGTCCTTCAAACTGGTTTGAATTATATTTCCTGTGTATTATATGTACTGTTATCGCAAACAAAGAAATGTTATTCATTGAAATGAATTTCACACCGACTTGTAAATTCATGTCAAATAGTATGCGTTTTGTCTTCAAATTTTGATAGACGTAAAAGGAAATGACGCATGCATAATCATGTTTTTAAAGTTCAAGTTCAAGAAAACAACGTTCTACTTTTCGTTCTGCCTTTATATATCGGCTTACAAAAGATTAAAAGCAATATTCGTGTAGGCATTTTGTCATGCAGCAGTATGATTTTTTTTCATCCTGATAATAACTTAACATGTAAATATGTCAAAGACACACTTGTTAATGTGTTTATCACGAAAGATACAGCGTATCAAGGTTTGCTCTAGAAAATGCAAAAATGCTTTTTTTTTTGATGATGAGTCAAGATAGAAATGACGATTAGTAAGTCAGTAAATATTTTATTATCGTGACATGTGCATATCTACAATACATATCAAAAAAAAAAACTTATTTGAAAATTCTTCATTTTCACCTTAAGATTTTTTTTTGTTTCAGTGTTTTCGTCGCGCTGTTTTTCTCATTTTAATGAGTTCAAGTTGAAAACAGGCCTTCTTTTTTTCTTTTTCTAGCAGCGTTCATTGAACTGATGATCTAGCGAAAGGGAATTAGACAAGGAATTACATTGACGACCCAAGTCAAGAATAGCTGTGCACTTTTACTCCGTAATGGAAATAACTTTTATTACAGCTTAAGCATGAAGCTGTATGGAATGTTTCTTCTTTGTTTCAAGATGGAACGGTGATAAACAAAGAAACAAATGAAACATACTTTCTTGTGGTGTGTGTTAATATGATTACTGCCATTCTTCCTTATACTTACTATCATTCACTGTATGGCGATTTGAAAATGAAATATTTTTAAACATACTTTTGAAAAAAAAGATAATAGATGATTAAGAATTCTCGAGATATTCGGCAATATTTAAAAGTCTAACAGAAGTTACATAATTCGAAAAATTGGACTAGCATTAACAAAAGCTTCTTTTTTAATGGCTCGAATTTTTCAAAGTTTTTGTAGAAGAACTGACGATTTTAAGCCATCACGAACGACTGTATCAATTTCGCTTATTTCTTACAGACTCACCTTTGATTTGTTGCGTTGCTGAGGTTAACAGAACAAAACATGTCCATTAATATTTATTTGTTTCTTTTTATCTAATTAGAAATATATTTCTTATATTCTTGAAAAAATAAGCATTTATTGATACACTTGAGAGTAATCCCTTCCGCAATTTATAAAATACCTTTCGAGAGAGTGAACATTACATTTTTATGAAAAGTTGTCAACTTCCAGAATCTACTTGGAAACAGCATTAAAAAAGAGAAAATATCACAGCTTCCCATTTCATTTATTCACATGCATGTCCAAAGGAAATGCTATCAATTCTGTTGCGAAGTGAAACGCTACACACTGACAAATGAAAAAAAAGTCCATGTTTTTGTTACACTTATGTGAAACAACAGTTTTTATCTTTGTTTGGAAGATACATTGTTATGTAACATTCTGGAAAAAAAAGTTTTTCGACACAATTGTGAGAACATATCTGTTACTAGTCAAACATGATCTTTTCACAATAAATGCAACTAGTGTGGTTAATTATAGAACAAAGAAAGTTTCACAAATAATAAGAGAGGGTTTTTAAAAAAAAAATATGTGCATTTGCTTTCTTAAGCTTTTCTCGACATCATTTAAAACATTTTGCCATAGAATTAATGTTACAGAAGATCAATCCGATAATGAGTATGTTTCACCCCTGAAATTAATCAAGATCTTGAAATTAACTGTTCCATAATCTTATCGTTGAGATGCTGAATCCATTTTTTACAAGATTATACTAACACGTGCTTAACTAAAAGAAAGGAAAATGTATATTTGTTACATATGATAAGCCATAAAATGAGTTACCAAAGTGGCAAGTAAAAGGTCTGATCTGCTGAACATTGAATCTGATCGGAAAATAAATAAATAAAAACAGTTTTATTTGTAACATGCTTTTATACAAACCTCGTATCGAATCATATCATCATATCGAAATGATATAATCGCCCGCGTTACAGGAATTTAAAAAAAATAAGGAACTTAAAATCGTATGGCATTGAAGTTCTTGTGTAAAACCCTATTCTCTCAAGTTACCTTTTTCGTGGCCATTACCAGCTTCATAACATGTTTACCTGAACATAAAGAAAATAAATTTTCTGTGGACAGGCCAAAGACTGCTGGACATGATGACTTCATAAATCGTATATTTTATAATCTATTCACAAACATGCCGAAAGCAAAATGTAGTAGTTGTAACGCTAAGAAAAATATTGTCTAATTCGATTTCGAAATTTCAATTGACATTTAAATCTCCGTTTTGTATCTCTGTTGCCATTATAAGTTTTTATTTAGGAGGGTTCAAACCACATTCTTAGATTTCACTGTATATCTGAAGCAATAATTATAAGAAAACGTTTGTGTAAGATAATGGACCAAACTCCCTATAACTACTTGAATCTAAAATAGAAATATCTTCAAAGAATTACACGATCGCCATGTTGTCATTCGCAAGTGAGATAACCTTTAGCATAGGCTTACTTCAGCATAACATTAGGAAGTAATAAGGGCCATATCTGTGTATTTTGAACAAAACTGTAAATAGGATATACATTGTATTAGATTGAACATTTTACAGTGATTTCAAAAGTAAATGTTTCATACGGCACTGAATGAATCATTGTTATAGTTAAGGAGGAAAGAATTTACAGGTAAAGATTTGCAAAAAAGTGTTGTTAGATCTTTTGCAGTTTAAAAAACATCCCCTAGTTTTTCTTCATTATCCTGTTCATGACTTTAAGTTGATTTTTATATAGGTGTAATGAAATTATTATGAGCTGATATCATTAAGAGCGCATATTCTTATTATTTGCCTTATGTTAGGAAATCGTTTTTTCATAAGCTACAAGCTCTACATAGTGCCTTTTTCTTTTTCCAGACTTAATCCGTCTGACACCAAGTCTTCCCATCAGTTCATCTAGTACATCGGTCCTAGAACCCTCTGATGCATAAATACTTAAACTGATATACTCGAATCTGTTCACGTGTATCAGTTCCAAGTGAAATTTCAAATGTTCACCTAACGAACGAAAGTCATTTCCAAAGATATCAAGATTACATCCTAAACCAACATCATGGGGAGATTTGAAAACTGTACTTGCAGACAAGAGTCCTTGCACAGTTTCCTGACCCTCTTCAGTTGTCTTCAATGAGAGATCAGAAAAGAACGTTGTTCCATTTCCCTTGAACAATGGGATATTTGTAAGTAAAAATCTGTACGGAACCCAATCCAAGATGATTCTCCCCTCTGGAAAGAGATAGTTCCTATATGGTGCTGACAAATAATCAACATGTATGTTATCCATCTTCGTGCCATTTCCGGTTGAAATGTCTTCCAGCAACATCAGCTTGTCTGCCAGTTGGCTTCTTTGAAATTCAAACAAATATATTTCCTGAAAAAGCATCAGATTTTGTCATTAACTTGTCAAGTAATCGGTATCAGTTTAGTTTTACAGCTGACTGTTGAATATAGATGAGTACCTTTACATGGCTGTATAAAACATCGCTGGAATAATAAGAATCGATATAGGCTTGAGATATATCTTTTCTCTAGAAATCCTACTCTGATCAAACTTTAAGTTGTTAAGCATTTTTTATATAATGGCATGTATATTTACTAAACCCATAATATGTTTTTGGTATTCATTTGCGCATCTTTGATAGACATTGCACTTTACCATACAATTATTGCATACGTTTATCTTGGAATTGTAAGCCTGTTTGTAAACACCACTTTTCATGTAGGTTTGAGTATGCACACTGTCATAAATTCAGAGTCGCGTTCATGACAGGTTACAGCGAGAAATGTGCAGTTTCTATTACGAAAGTTAATGAAAATGCAAACGCATGAAAAGGACACAACAAGACGCAAATGATATTTAAGGACACAACCAACAACATATTGTAAATTTATTTACTTTGTTATATCTCACAGGTTATACCTTGGTGGCAACTGGTTTGTAAGCCTGCAAGAAGCTTTCAGAAGGTGGTCCTCCTTTGGTAAGGGCGAGACACTTTACCTTGCCATGTACACTCTCACGTTTTTCTATTTCTTTTCTTAAAAACTTATAAACTTGTTTTCCTTGATATTCAGGACGTACACGCCCAGCCCTTGTTACAACAGTTTCCCCATTGTCAACACGACAGCATGAAACGTAGGCAATCTGTAATGTAAAGTTGTATATTCGCTATTTTTCACAAATAAGTATATACCATATTGCAGGCTTTCTAGAACAAGATTGTGTTTTACACAAAGGTGTAAGTAGTATTAAGAAAGGATTTTCAATTAAAAAAACTGAGATTAATCACACATAAGACAACACAAAATTAAATATTACATACTGTATAAGTGAATATTTTTTTTTCGTGCGTCAAAAAGTTCGCAAAATCATAATTTAAGAAGTTTTACGAAGTTTCGTGGATGGAAATTTTTGCGAATCCCGAATCATTGATTGCATAAAATCTACACACCGTTTAAATCACTTATCCCGGAAATCGGTATCCGTAACATAAACAAAACTTTAACTCAATTATACTGCATTAGTATTTGATTTTACACGCGTCTTCCTTTGTTATACCCTGTTTTTTTATATTTTAAAACAACTTTTGAAAACAATGAAATCCTCGTGCACTAGTGTTCCTTTGCACGTGACCAGGTTGGTTTAAAATATCAACCTGCACATGTGCAAAGATAAACCCGTGCACGAGAAAATTGCTAGTACTGTTTTAGATAACATAAGGAATAAACAACTAAAATTGTTACATTAAACTTGTATGACTATTTCAAAACAAAGTACTGCATACGAAGAATAAACAGTTAGAATTTGTTACATTTTATTTGTATGACTATTTCAATACAAAGTATTGTTCATGTATTATTACTTCTTATGAATTTTCGAGTCTGACATTTTGAAAATTGCACTGCTTACTGATAAAATTTAATGGATGAGAAAACATAATTTCTTCAATTTTTTACAAGTACATCATAGACAGTGTATTGATAGAAATATATCTCTCAGAATGATGAAAGTTACGCTGGCAGAAATTTTCGCGATGTTTATGAATTCGCAAAAATCGCGAACATTTCAACGTCCCGAAATTTACCACTTACAAAGTATGATCATTCTCGATCCTACTGCTTATATATAAAGATATACAATTTTTTACTTACAACTGTATCTTTTTCCGTGCATAAATATGACGTCACGTATTCGCTGCTTTGAAAGTAGTCAAAATAGTCAGGCAGGTAATCCAACCCATCGTACACATTTCTATGGATTTGCAAAACAGACTGTTTGTCTGCTGGTAATGTCTCGCGAACACAGTAATTCATTGTACATATATATCCAAACTTTCACTTTTTAAATAGTAATATTTAGTTGATGTTGTTATGTGCACGCAAGTGGAAATTTATCATTTTAATACACACCTGATCCGAAAATAAACCTTTAACACGTATCACATTTCAGCCAGTCAGTGAAAAGTGTACTACATGTTTGAAATATATAAATTTATTTAGTTGTTGCAGCCAAACAGCAACTGTTTAAATGATATACAACAAACAGTTTTGTTATAGTGTATTTTACACGAGACAGAGGCATACATATTCCAAATGTGAAATTTTTCAAGAAAAAAAAGAAAAAAAGCGCGAAAACTTTAACATATCATATTAAATCCCACACATATGATTTGTCTACTGTTCAGTTTTTAATAAAACCCTTAATAGAATATTTTAAAATCAAAGACCCTTGGTGAATTTGAAATATTAAATTAGTCTCAGAAGCTAGACATATTGTGTCAGATAGACAGAGATAAATGATCATTTGTTAACAAACACATACAATTCTTCCCCTTATGAGTTAATATGAGTTATTTCCATCCCTATTTTCACGCTGGCGATGAGTTTCCTTCTAGCAATTTGCACTTGCTGTTTCACTTTTTTTCTTGTTTTGTGTTGATTTTTTCAAAATTCTAAACAACAAGGCTATAACATTTGTGGCAGTATAATGTCAAACCAAAGTAATTTTTCGCAGTCTTGCGTTTAATTGTTTTGAAAGAAAACTGGGAGACTAAAGAACACTTAAAACCAGTCCGTGTGATCGAGATGACACTATTATCATCTCCATTTTGCTGATTTGTTCTCAGATTTTGTGTTTTCTTCTTACAAATAACCCTAAATGAACTTACCAGAATAAGATATGATAAAGTATTGTAATGCACAGTTTAAGCACCATTTAAAATACAAAAATGGCATGTGTGTTAATTTGCTGCACCGTGTTCAAATAGACATGAAGTAATTAATTTCATATGAAAGCTGAACTTGATGAAGAAATATGTGGCAATATTGAAGTGCTTTGAACTCTTTATTTTTTCATTACATCTTATGTATGGCATACCACACTCGCAATATATAGGTGCTATCAAAATTAATTTCACTCCAACTTTTAAATTCATGTGAAGTAGTACGTGTTTTTTTGTACTTTTTGAAAGAAGTAAAACCAAAAATTCATGTTAAAAAAGCAAGGGCTAAAATATCAGTTAACAACGTTCCACTCCGTTCATACATGTATATATATGCATATATATATAGTCTAAAAGTATTCGCGTAGACACCTTTTCATGAAGCAGTATGATTTTTTTATAATCTTGTACATATTTTAACATGTAAATATGTCAAACACGAAGAGAAATACAAATTACAAACTGCAGCACTCGAAATACAGCATATCGAAGAATGAGCAGAACATGCAAAAATGTTAATTATCAATGATGAATCAAGATAGAAATCCCTTCACTTCTATTACATTACTGACATACTATCACACAACACTAATAATGAACGGGAACTTTTTTAAACTATGCAAATAGCAGTCGAAATCCAAGTCACGAAAACTGCTTGCCAAAGATTTTGTTATCGCCCTGTAGCATACAATTAAAATCATATGAGACTCTTCGCAACCGAAAAGCAATGTCCCATCATCTACATTACTTTCATACAACCTCGTTGTAAACATCCTTTTATATGTAATTTCTAGTCAATTGGCTTAAACGAATTCTAAGATATTTATAAAAACAGAGACAGAATGTGTATTGTGAGTCTATTTGCAACATGTAACTTAAGTTGCTATACTTTGTGTCTTGCAGAATGTTCAGACCTGACTTCTTTAATTTTTTTCTTATACCATCCTGCCATCAATGTAAGTGAAATATTTTATCTATAAATGGTTACATTTGATGTGAAATATACTGAAAACCTGTACATGTATTTGAGCGTTTTAAATCAGCGAATATTTAGGTTAATATTTTACGTCCTATTAACGATTTGATTTAATTTTTGCTAACTAAAGGTACTTAAGTAATATGCCATAAAGCTTTATCTAGACTACTTGCCCAACCTTACCTAGTGCATTTCAGATGTCAGCTTCCTCCGTTTTACTTTGTGTCAGATTACTTTTTCAAAATTGTTTAAAGTAAAAAGAAAAACAAAATAAAACAAAACATTCATTAATATTAACATTCAGATAAGCGTTCAATAAAAACGAAATGTGTTTTTTTTTAAAGATAAACACATACAGACCAGTAACGTCAGAGAGGGTTCGTGAAAGATAATGTATCAACTTTTATTGCAACTTGTTGAAGAAATATCTTAAAATATTTTCACGATCGCATTGTTTTTTTTTTGTAGCCAAGGAAATAGTCTGTAGCAAGACATTAGATAATGCGTTTCATGGATCTTATTTCAAATCAAATTAAGATAATGAATGAATGTGTGAACAAAATTTCCATTTTTCTCAAAATATATATTTAAGATGTAAATCTGTTGACCTTATTTTATTCAAGATGTTTCGTCTCCTATTTATTTTTGACTTATCAATTTGATATAATTTTTCGTTAAAGTACTAAAATCAACATACCGTGAAGCTATACCTAGACTACTTGCCCAGCATGATTGCCAAGCCTGCTGTGACCATCTGGCGTGAAATAACTTTTTTGAAAATGGTTAAAGAATAGAAATAATATGAAGCGAAACATGATCATTTTTGATAACACTCAGGCAATAAAAAACAAAATATGTTTAAAAAATTAAAATGCATGTTAACTAGTTACGTGTATGCTCCTTGGTATCCCTACTTTTAAAACTTTTTTTAAAGCAGAAATTTGTGTTTCAAAAAGGAATTTTAATATATATTAGATAAAAATAAAAATTTATTGACAATACAGTGGTTTTGCGATGAGTCAACATACAATATCTAGACACGTCATCTGACTCGAAACTGATGCTCGGTCCCGTAAATTTCCCCAATGTTTTCCATATAAATTCAATGCAAGGAGTTGAAATTTGCTGACTCGAAAAATGTGTTAACTCGACACTTATATGAATCCCCGCCAACCAAAATCATTATAAATTATATTGCAATGACTCGACATAATTACCGAAACTACCAACTACCGAAATTTTACCTCTTTGATAAGCATCCCCGCTCAATGATCACAGTTTAAGTTGTCAGTATCAAACGCGGCAATTTTTCACAATTTGATTATTCTTTGTTCGGATTTGATTTTGTTTTCATATAGTTTAAGTGATATAATTATTGTGTAAAAAAATTGATCCTGTCCCTGTTAGTCATCATTATCGCCACACCGCACTGATTGCATTCAATGTATCTGTATAGCTGCAGTTGTAAAATTTTCTTTTCAAGCAGTTGTAAGTTAGTAAACATCTATATTAACATTTATGTGAAAATAAAAGAACGAACAAATAAACATCGCGCTTAGATCGATTTTATTCTGTCTATCGAGCAAATTTCACGACGAGCTAAAACCAGGACGCCGAACTGAAAACGAAAGGGGACAGGCGACCTGAAAATGAGCAATTTCTAAAGTCCGAGTGGCCGTGAAAACAATTCTAGTTATTTTGAAACATTCTACAAAAGCAACAAACCTGTCACTTTTTATTATTTAAGGATATATAACATTCATTTAAGAAAATAACAGTTTCCATTCTTTGCTCCCGATAATAAAATCTGATAGCAATTTATATTTTCCCAACCCACCCAAAATCACAGTGGAAAAAGTTGAATATGGCAAAACTTCAGGAAGATTGACAACATTCAAATTTGCCCCAATTTCTTTAATGTTAATACTAATCTACAGTAGAGTTATTGAAAAGTTCAAAAAAGCTCAATAAAGTAGCCGTCATACGTTAAGGTTTTTTTGCTAAATAAAATCCAAGTCCCTCACCGGCTTTGCAGCAGCAGTCAATGTTAACATTTTCATTTTCCATTCCTCCTTTTGAAGAGTCACAAATACACACTAAGCTACAAATGAATAGTTTTGGACACAAATCCAGAAATATTGCTTATTTCCTCAACACAAATGACAAAGAATTACACTTACAAAACATTCTCAATAATTTTTAATACCTTCAAAGCACCAACACTGTTCTCTTAAGTAATTTCATCGGGGTAAAAGTTCGAATATGTCCCCTGTCCCCAAAGTACAAACTGAACACTCGACAGATGCTTTGAGTCGACAAAAAGGCGAACTATCATAACTTTGCAACAGCAGATAGACTCACATAACCGTGCAACAGCAGATAGATTCACATAAGTTTGCAACAGCAGATAGCCTCACACAACTTTGCAACAGCAGATAGACTCATATTACTCTGCAACAGCAGATAGACTCATATCACTTTGCAACAGCAGATAGACTCACATAACTTTGCAACAGCAGATAGACCCATATAACTTTGCCACAGCAGATAGACTCATATCACTTTGCCACAGCAGATAGACTCATATAACTTTGCAACAACAGATAGACTCATTTAACTTTGCAACAACAGATAGATCCATATAACTTTGCAACAGCAGATAGACTCATATCACTTTGCCACAGCAGATAGATTCACATAACTTTGCAACAGCAGATATACTCACATAACTTTGTAACAGCAGATATACTCATATAACTTTGCAACAGCAGATAGACTCACATAACTTTGCAATAGCAGATAAACTCATATAACTTTGCAACAACAGATAGACTCATATAACTTTGCAACAACAGATAGATCCATATAACTTTGCAACAGCAGATAGACTCATATCACTTTGCCACAGCAGATAGACTCACATAACTTTGCAATAGCAGATCGACTCACATAACTTTGCAACAACAGATAGACTCACATAACTTTGCAACAGCAGATAGACTCACATAACTTTGAAACAGCAGATAGATCTATATAACTTTGCCACAGCAGATAAACTCATATCACTTTGCCACAGCAGATAGACTCACATAACTTTGCAACAGCAGATAGATTCACATAAATTTGCAACAACAGATAGCCTCACATAACTTTGCAACAGCACTGATAGGCTTACATTACTTTTAATCAGCGGATATACCCACATTACGTTTCAACAGCAAATACACTCATAACTTTTCAACAGAAGATATACTTACATAACTTTGCAACACAAGATAGACTCATATAATTTTGCAAATGGTAGAAAAGTCAAGATTATCATCATTTACAAAATACATCTGAAGGCTGAATACAGTTATTACATTCAAGTGTCTGCCCCAATTTAATGTTTTTTTTAGTTCAATAAGAACTTGTCGACAAATATGACATCGCTGCTCAAACAGGATGTAAAACTAAATGGCTGTAACATAATATGTTCAGGATTCTTCAACCGTAACCAAATTTTCCATATCAAAATAATTAAATATATTTTTAATAAGATGCATTTATACACACTCGCGACCGTATGCAACTAATAAAGCCTTATATGTAATAAAACCTTTTACGGTCTATGACACTGGATATTACTGTGAACGTTAATTACGTTTATACATAATTAGAATAAAAGTTTAATACATGTAATCTTAAAATCAAAATGAACACTTCTCGTTATATTAGAGAATGCAAAGCAGACGACAAAAACTCTGTGTTACAAATCGACGTCAGTGATTCCTATATGGGGCTGGATTATCTGCCTGAATATTTCGACTTTTTTCAAAGCAGCGGTCATACTATTCCATATGTATTGAACGAAAATGACAAAACTGTAAGTATTTCTTAAAACGGCTGTCTCTTTTCCATGTCTGTTACCATTTTTATTGCCTGAGTTTTGTTAAATATATTTATTTTCAGATCATATGTCAATAGTATAAACAGACATTAGGATTTATTTTGATACTTCTTGAGAACTTAAACTATTTCCATGTTTATTTTATTGAAATAACTTAGAGCTCCAAATTATAATGCGTGTTTTACTGAGAATCTTTGTTAATATATCCCATGCTTGTTTTGTTTTGTTTTATTTCAGATCGCATATGTAGCATTCACTCATGTAGACGACAACAAAACTATTTTCGAGAGGGCAGGACGTGTTTGTCCTGAAGAGCGTGGAAAACGTGTTTATAAATGTTTAATCGACGAAGTAGAAAATATTGAAAAATTAAATGGTAAAATCGAACGCATAACTTTAGCAAAAGTGTTATGCCGTCGGAAAGTTTCCTTCAGACTTACCAGAAAGTTGCAATGAAAGTAAATATTACAATTATTTCATTCAATGCATTAGCTACTGTATGCATATTTTCTAAACAATATCTCCATTTCAACATATTTCCTTTATAATCAGTATATATATTTTCTTGTTGTCATACATTAAACATCTGTCACCGGTGTGGTGTGACGTTGACGCTTATATCGCAGCTACTTGCGCAACCTTTTTGAGGTCGTTGTGATGGTCCGATGCGCTGATGCCGGTCGTTGCGGGTTTAAATCCCACAGGAACTTCATTATTAAATAAAACAAATATTTATTTCCCTCATTTATTGTAATTTTTAAAGGTGCTTGTTTGTAATCTTGCAGAAAATTTACATGTATGAATACCGGAACCGCAATGTGGATTTGAAGACAGAAACTGGAAGTCTGTTGCCCGCTGCATATAATCTCGAAGCAAAACAGGTTGATAGTATTCCTGCTGAGTTCCTCTGTTCACCGTTTAGTAACTATCTTTTTCCAGAGGGGAGGATCATTTTAGACTTGGTATCATATCTTCCACTGGCAAAAAATATTCCATTATTCAAGGGAAATAATACTGTCTTCTTTTCGGATGTATCTGAAAGGAATCCAGTCAGCGAAACAAATAACAGTGAAAGCAGTAGACGGCTTCAGATGCCAGTACAAGGGCTACTTTCTGCATGCACCACATTTCGGGTTCACAAAACTTATGATGTGGATATATGTTGTAACTTGGATATTTTCGGATCTGACTTTCGGTCATTAATGGACCATATCTGTATTCACTTAGAGCGTATTAAATGTATGAGATCCGAGAACATCATTATAATGGTGTTTGCAACCAAATCCTGCGACAACATTTTGCTTGATAAAGTTTTGCAGAAATATGGATTACATAAACATTTCTGTTGGACACGAACATCCCGTTACCGTGAGCTTAACGTTTACGAAAAGACCATAAAATAATGTAAAACTCGATATTGGTTTCGCTTCACAAGGTTCATATATACTTATTCAAGGACTTACAATTTCACTTTATTTTTTTTTCTCAAAACGTTTAAAGCTGGATGATTTCAGATGCTTGAAAAAGTAGATTTTTGTAATCAGGGATAATTATAAAGCAAGGTCAGTGATGTATTGCTGTTTACGAGTAAACATAAACATAAAACTATGAAGAAAACAGACAGGGAACATAACTGTCAGTTAAAGGAGATAAGAATTAACTAATAAGAAGATGGCAGTAGCACTATGCAGTAGCAGTTGGCAGTAGAAATTAGATCAAACGTGAAGTTGGCAGTAGCATAAACAGCAGTAGCAGTAGACAAAACGTAAAGTTGGCAGTAGCAGTTACAGTAGTAGAAGTAGCAGTAACAGCAGTAGCAGTAAGCAAAACGTGAAGTTGGCTGTTACTGCTACTGCAAGCTTCGTGTTTTCTTTACTGTGACTGCTACTGCCAGCTTCACGTTTACTTTACTGCTACTGCTGTTACTGCTACTACCAGCTGCACGTTTTCGTTACTGTTACTGCTGTTACTGCTACTGACAGCTTCACGTTTTCTTTACTGCTACTGCTGTTACTGTTACTGCCAACCTCACGTTTTGCATACTGCTACTGCTGTTACTGCTACTGTCAGCTTCATGTTTTATTACTGCTACTGCTGTTACTGCTACTGCCATGTTTCTACTGCTGCGTACTGCTACTGCTCACTTTCTATACATTGAGAATTAATGGATATTTATATGTGTCACCTGTGTAGCATGGTAGACATTTGGGCACCATGTTGTCTTGTGTCTTTTTCGTGAACACAATCCGCCGTCCTTAAACTAAAGCTTTTCTATACTTTGCTGTTGTTTTCCGTAGAAGGATTTAATAACAAAAGCCAATTTAATTGTTACTTTCAAATGGTTAAACAATTAAAAGTGTGACTTTGGAAGGATTGTAAAAAAAATTAAGCATGTTTGTTAAAACACTCTAGACTAGAAATGTTTCGAAATTTGTTCACGTTTCATCAACACCACAGTGTACAAAGCCTGCTAAATGTGATGTTAATGTGGTAGCTCTGAACGTTATATATATTAAATACAAGTACGTAATCAATGCAGTGTAATAAATGGTAAACACTTTGAATATCAATTAGGCTGAATACCAGTTAGGGTAGGGTTGTTAATAAACCATTCCCCAGGAAACGAAATAGTTTCAGTGTGTTGGCTGAATGTGAGAACATGTTTCATAAAAAAAAAATATTTTGTAAAAAATTATCACATAATAGATATTTTATTTCTAATCCTGGATTCTGGATTGATGAGAAGAATATGTTGTCAGTCTTGACTTGATCGTAAATAGTTATGTTTACTGGATAAATTAATGAAATTTCAATTTATTATTAAAAAAAAAAAAAAAAAAAAAAAAAAAAAAAAAAAAAAAAACACTACAATAATAACTGCCTTCCTAATAACACATAACTGAATTGGTAAAAGAAAGATTTCAATGAGGTACATTCCCGATAACAAATTATCTCCCTTACTTAGATAACATCAAAGGTAGACCAAATTGCACATCGGTCCTTTCATTTGGAATCCTCCGACTTTATCCTTGTTTCTCCTTTATCCTTGTTTCTCTTTGTGATAGTCTTGACTTTAGTTGTGAACAATTGTTACTTATATAATAAATAAAAAGTTAGGATTATCAAAAAACAAAGATAATGATGTTAACAAGACGTGTTGCTAGGCTTAATGTGTATTCTGACAACCATTGGTGCAACAAATTAGGCTTAATTATCACCATACCAAAAATGAAAATAGCGATGAAAGCAGAGGAATCCAAATGGAAGGACCAATGTAATATCAGAGAGTATTCAGAGGTAGATAAACCATTAATGTCCCCCATTCAGATTCGAAGCCTTGACGGTATTTTTTTATTCACTGTTGTTTTGCAAATTGTAGAAATTTGAATCTCTGAATTATTTGCTATTCCTAGATAAATATATGATATGCATAAACTTTTCTAGAAAAATAATTTTAAAATTTTGCTCTTGTTTACCTCATGTTGCACGTCAAGTGATTCTAATTGTCGGTTTCTTAGATGCTGGCAGTTTCCTAGCTTGTATCTAAAAGGTCTCAAAGAGACATTTTCGCATATAACTTTATAAAAATCAATGTAAAGCCGGATTCTTTAATTATAAACATTAATATGTTTCCCCTGCTGTGGTTTAAAAACGTTGTGTTGATTTTAAGTTTCTTACATTCCTTTCAAAAATTCAGATGCAGCCAAACTCGTCTATGATAACAATAATTCGTGTACTCTTGACATTTTACAGAAATATC
This sequence comes from Cyclina sinensis, assembly GCA_012932295.1. Taxonomy (NCBI): domain Eukaryota; kingdom Metazoa; phylum Mollusca; class Bivalvia; order Venerida; family Veneridae; genus Cyclina; species Cyclina sinensis. Next base: position 39,616,897 of record JAAONU010000007.1, on the reverse strand, counting down.
TGCCAACGAAGAAATTAAACTTATTTGAAAATTCTTTGTTTTTGCATTTAATCTTTGTGTGTTAGTTTTTCTCGCGCTGTTTTTTTTTGTCAGCCTAATGAGTTCAAGTTAACAGCAAGCCTTCATTGTTTTTTTCTAGCAGTCGTCATTGAACTGATTATCTATAAAAATAGAATGAGACAGGAAATTACATTCACGAACCTAGTCAAGAATATCTGTGCACTTTTTACACTGTAATGATCGTAACTAGTTTATTTTTTACTGTTTAAGCATGCAACAGTATTGGATTTTTCTTCTTTGAATTTATAGGAAATTTTGGTAAGGAGAAATTAGAATAGAACAGTAGAAATAAAACGCACGTAGATTTTACGGAAAAAACGTCTTAATAACATTTCTCAGAAAGTTAAAAAAAACTTTTATGAGAAAAACGATTTATAGTATACACTAGTGCGATTCAACATAAAAAAAATTGCTGGCCAAAATCGCTAAAATGATGAATGTATTGCTTGAGGACAAAACAAACAAAACTTGTATTTTTGTTATAAGTGTATTGTTAAATAACTGCTATTTATCTTCATATTGCTCACTGTCATTTTATATTGCCAATTTGAAATTGACACTATTTATGAAATATTTTTAAGCATTTTTTTTCTTTAAAAGTAGATGTATTAATACACTTAAGAAATTCGGCAATGTTTAAAGTCTAGCAGAAGCTACGTAATTCGTAATGAGCTAGTATTACCAACATAACGTCGCATTTAATGGCTCGATATTTTTTTTATAGCAGTACCGACGACTTCGAGCCAATCCAGTATCGACTGTACCAATATGACTAACTTCTTACAGTCACGTTAGATTTGTCGAGTGGCTGAGTTTTAGAAAAGAAAGAACTCGGCCATTTATATTTTACTGTCGTCTTTTTATCTAACTAAGCATTTATTATGCCCCCGAAGGGAGGCATATAGTAATCGCATTGTCTGTCTGTCCGTCCGGTAAAATCTTGTCCTCGCTTCATCTCCAAAACCGCTAGTGAGATTTCATTGAAACTTAACAGGCAGTGATTTGTCATTAAGTCTAGTTGTGGATATCGTCAGGAGATTCCGCTCGATTTAGTTTTGGCAGAGTTATGGGCACTTATTCATTTTTATGCCCCCGAAGGGAGGCATTAAGTAATCGCACTGTCTTTCCATCTGTCCGGCCGGCCGTCTGTCCCTCCGTCCGTCTGTCCTGTAAAATATTGTCCTCGCTTCATCTCCAAAACCGCTTGAGGGATTTCATTGAAACTTAACAGGAGTGTTTGTCACCAACCATAGGTTGTGCATATCGTCAGGAGATTCTGCTCGATTTATTTTTGGCAGAGTTATAGGCACTCAGTCATTTTTTTACTCTTACTTCTATATTAAAGTCTTGTCCACACTTAATCACCAAAACCGCTTGGAGGATACTTCACAGGAATGTTTGTCACCAAGCCTAGTTGTGCATATCGACAGGAGTTTCTGCTCGAATTATTTTTGGTAGAGTTATCGTCACTTAGTCATTTATTACTATAACTTCTATATTAAAATCTTGTCCAAGCTAATCTCCAAAACTGCTTGGGGGATTTTATTGAAACCAGAATGTTTGTCACCAAGCCTTGTTATATATAAAACATCAGTAGGGGTTGGGAATAAAACAATATTGTTGTATTCAAGTCAAAACTCACAGCTTTCTATTTCATTGAATAATTATGTCTTCAAACTTCATATAAGAATCTGAAGCAGAAAAACATTACTTTACCATTTACCTTCAGTTCATGCTCTATTTTTTGTCTGATCTCTTTTCCATCAGGCATATTCAATGATATATGTACACCAGTTTCATTTCAAAGCTACATTTCGGGGACATATGTCAATTTCCAGTGTCAGCTCTTGTTTCTTTTATTCTTGAAAAATAAGCATTTATCGATACATCTGAGAGTAATCTTTTCCGTAATTGATGAAAAATACTTTAGAAGAGTGTGAAAGTCAGATGTTTATAGGAAGTTGTCAATTAATAAAATCTGCGGGGAATCAGAAGTGAAGAAAATGGGAAACATTGCAGCTACTTTTTTATTCATTCACAAGCAAGCTGGCAGGAAACGTTATATTTTCTGATGGAAACACTCTGATGTACACACTCTCTATTAAGAGAAAATCTTTGATTTTGTTTACACTGATGTCAACAATAGGTTTTGTAAGTAATGAGATTTTTGAAGCTACAGTCACACATCATTTCAATGACATACAAGACTTTTCAAGAACTCTTTTTTTTTAAAAAAACGAACGAGGACATTAAAAAGTTAAATTAAATTCAAAATCTGTTAATTTGTGATTTCCTTTAGAGTGCTTTCTGGTTGGCTAACGGATACTTCCAACTGGAATAAATTAATCAAAAGTACTAAATTTGTCGAAGGTATCAATTCCCTTTGATTAAACCCGTACTAAAGAATAGAATCAGCGACTGCTGTGAAAATTGATTAACACTGTTTGTCTAAGCTCCTTGTTATTTACATGTACATGTATATGTATTTATTCGAATTTCGTAGGAATCACATTACGGAATCGAAAACATTAAGAGACTTAAAATCTTGAGGTATTATTAGTTTTGGTGCAAATTTTCCCACGTGCATATTAAGTAATCCTTCTAAAGGTCATAACCACTTCTGTGTTCTTTGCTTTTACTCTTATATCCATTTTAGGTAGTTATGCCGTGTGCATTGTTTTTGTTTATTGCCAGTTAGTATAAACATAATAAACAGGGAATTTTGGGCATATCAAATTTGTATTTATAACATGTATGTTTAAGCGTAATGAACATAAATTCTTTGTGGATTGGTCAAATACTTTGACAGCTGGAAATCATGGCATCATAAATCGTATTTTCTCTTTTTAATATTCATTCCCAAGCACGTAGAAAGGAATTAAAGTTGTTCTAATGCTGAGAGGTATAGAGAGAAATACTGCCTCATTCCTGAAATTTTCGATTGACATTTAAATCTTTGTTTTGTTTCTCTGTTGCCATTATCAGGTCTTATTCAGTAAAATTTCAGATTCTAAGATTTCATTGCATTTCTGAAGCAATAATTATTAGAAAGCGTTCGTGACAGATAATGTATCAGGACTCACTAAGCTGTTTAATATAAAGCAGAAACATCTTTAAATATTAACACGACCACATTGTTTATTTGCTAATGAGATAACCTTTAAAAAACATTAAATAACACCTTTCATGGGACACTTTTAAGATCAAATTTAAAGTTTATGAATGGAAGTATAGAAATGTGTATTTACTGTTTCTATAATGTATATTTAATAAGGATTAACTCATTTATGTTGATTTAATTTACAGTCGAAATGTCTTGTCACCTTTTCAAAAGGAAACCATCGTCGGAAACCCACGTTCGATCCATTCCGTTTCACTCTATTTATCTACCGTGGGACAATTGGCTGGTAAAATTTCGTACTCATGAATAATTCATTACCTACTTTCATTGGTTTCCGTAAGATTTCCCTTGCGGAATCTCAGCCAGTGAAATTACTTGTTACAATTTGCCTTCTGCGCCTATGTTTAAATCCTGGGAAATACGTCTATTTTAAGTAACTTGTCATTATGCCTACTCTCCACACTGAAGAGTGTCTATTTGTAATGCGGCATCTCATTCGACGAAGAGTTACAACCCTTTGCTAATAAATATTCATGAAAACGAATAATCAGCAGTCAATTATCCCACGGTACATAATGTAGTTGTGCGGAATATGTTCCGGGGGTCACCGACGATGAAGGAAACAGTTTACATAACAAATCGCATGAAACTTTCAATAAATCTCATAAGTTTGAATTTGAAATGGAAACATCCTAAAAGGTTTACACGATCGCACTGTTTATTTGCGAATGGGATAAACTTTAACAAAACATTAAACAATAACTTTCATGAGATATAATTGAGACCATATTTTAGGGGTTTTGAATGGAAATATACAAACGTATATTTACTACTTCCTCTGTATCTGTTTAAGAAATATCATTGTGTAATCGATGTTGGAGATTGGACTTGAACGTCTGATTTCGTATTTTTTTCCTGTTATGTATTTTTCAGTTTGTTTTAAACTAGCTGTTTTCTCAATAGTATTTGCCATATTTGCTTGTCTTGTGTTCCGGTAGAAGCAACTTATCGCGAAACATCTAAAATATATTTGACCCTCATGACGCGATTGTTTCTGGGTACACTCACAGCTCTCGTCATTGGGAAATCTCTTAGACAGTTATTAGAAGTAAGTTATATTATTGTGTGCATGCTCAAGGTTGAAAACCTTGGGCGAAAGTTTCATTGACACTGAGATCCGGTATGCTTATCTATTTGCAGAAATAAAGGTCATAAGAATGACTTTTTGTGTAATTAACCCTCCCTTTCCTGCTGATTTGATTCTTCCTCAAGATGTCTTGTCACCTATTCGATATAAAACACTCAACACAAAGTAATTCCATTATTTAAAGAAAAACTCACATGAAATACTAAATACTAAATACTAAAAGTAAACTAGATTTGCTTTAAAGGGAAAACAATATCTCCGACCTCTTGACTCTACCAAAATGTTTATGTTAGAAAAGCTAAGCTTGGCACTGATGACTTTGCGAAATTTGGTTAAAATCCGCCGGACGGTCTAGGAGCAATAGCGCAGACACTAAAAAACTCATTTCATAAAGGGCAACAACTCCATTTTAAAGCAATAAGTCGGACAATTTTGAAGGTGTGCAAGGTTTTGCACTGATTATTTCTATTATGTTTAGTTGAAATGTATAGTAGACACAAACAATGAACTCATAAAAAGCAATAACACCGCTGAAAATCATTGAAACAGGGAGTGCCGAAGACATATATAACACAACCTCCCACTGGTTTGCTTGAAATCAGCTCAATTGTATAGGAAAAAAAAACACGGAATAAATAAATGCATAAAAGGCAATAACTATGCTGAAAATAAATGAAATGGGAAAATTTTATTAAGTGCAGACGCATACAGTTTTCTTTCAGGAGAGGTTAGTTTATACCAAATTTATTTGAACAAATACATGAACAAATACATTCCTCTTTTTAAGGAGAGAAAATAATTATATTATGGGGCACGTGTTAACTCCTCAAAAGTATAGACATGGACAATGCTAGATTTTTCATTTTCTTTATTCTTACGGATGTTAAATGGAAACAGAGTAGCTTCTAAATCTGAAGACACTCAGCAGATGTCTGTCTGTCTGTCTGTCTGCAAGACTCCCTGCCTGCCTTTCCTACGTACCTTCCCAGCTACCTACGTATACCTACCTTACTATACCTATCCTACTACCCTATCTACATACCTACCTACCTAGCCTCACTATCTCCCTAGCTACCGACCTACCTATATCCCATGAGGGACAGGACATATCATGCAGTTATCATGCAGCATACAAGCATCATGTTTGCTCTTTTATGAAAGCTGCAAGGCCGTATTGATATTTTTCTTCTTGAAGTCTCAGGCACAATCTCTATTACGGTATTAAGTTTGTAGGACGAAAACAAGTGCATCGCTTAAATAATGATTGTCAAGCATGCTTTATTCTGCTGACTGGCTGTTACGAGAACAGAACATCTTTGTCTTTGTTTCACATTTAAGATAACTATCGTAAACATAAGCAAAAAGAAACCTGTATTTGGTTCACCACACACTTACACACATGCGATAACTAGGTATTTTTGTTGTTATTCAAACATCGAGCAGTTAATTTGATCTTTTGTTGGATTAAAAGCAGTCAACTTGAAATATAAAGCTTAACCTGAATGAACAGTAATTTGTAAGTTCTGCTTGTTTCGTGTTCTAAAGGCAGAGAAGGGATTATATTTTACTAAGTTATTTTCTTAAGGGTAAAAGATATGACTTCCAGCATTCTCAATACTGATACCGGATACCGAGAAATACACATTGTCCCGTGAATTGAAATCACTTGGAACTTTTCGATATATATTTCGTCGACATGTTTTTTATATTTTTTTAATTATGAGTTATTCGAACGTTCGAACGCAAAATGATCCAAACATTCGAATGCTAAAATGAACGAAATTTGCCATCCCTAATATATAGGTATTATTGCCTTTTTATCAGAGAAATAACATTCCAGTTATATGCTAATACAAAACAGCTTTTAATATTGTGATTTTACACTTTCATACACCTTGATCAGCATCAAAGGAAATTATAAATGTTCTGTCATCAAAGCAGGCGTTTTAAAATTGATTAAAAGAAAGATGGAAATGTGCGACCCTTTCGTATCAAGAAATTTTAAACCTGGGCATGGATGGTGCTCCGTTTAACATTTAAGAGAAATATCTGCCAACGAAAACAATTAACAAATTGGAAAGTTCTTCTTTTCTGCCTTTTGTCTTCTTGCTTATTTTTTTCTCTCACACTGCCTTTCTAAGCTTAATTAGTTCAAGTTAAAAACGGGTGTTCCTTGTTTTTCTTTTTCTTGCACTATTCAGTAAACTGTTAATCTTCTAGCAGAAAAGAATGAGACAGGAAATTACATTCATGAACCTAGTCAAAAATATCTGTGCCTTTTTTAAACTGTAATGATTGTAACTCGTCTACGTTTTTACAACTTGCAGTTCTTTGGAAAATTTCTTTTTTGATTCACAAGGAAACGTGACAATAAAAGAGATCTCAAAATAATAGAAGAGAAATAAAATGTACTCAGATTTTACGGAAAGATGTCTAAGACACAACATTTCTCAGAAAACGAAACACAAACATATACAAAATAAATATAATATTCTCTCGCGCGTTTCAACACAAAATACGGTGATAGACATTCTATATCAAAATCACTTATAAAGGAAATGTTTCGGCCTATTGGTATGTTCCAAGGTCTGATATGTTTATACTATTTCATATTGTATAGTCCTGTTCAATTTCTATATAATTGTTTCTTTTCTGTCTCTCCAAAAGATCTAACACTTTTTTCTAACTTCGGTAACGTACCTCATTTGTTCTCACAAATTCCGTTCACATATGCGCACAGTCAGAATAGATTTCATGGTGAGAACTTGGAAGTCTTTGCCTTTTCAACATTTACCATATGATTATTTAATGCTGTTACATGTTTAATACGTAGATATTTTGAGATATATAAATTTTCTATACATGTTTTTTTCTATATTCTGCCATTCTGCCGTTCATGGCGTTTCAAATATTTTTTTTCCAAATATAAATTTGTGTTTAGCACAGCCAGAATAAATTTCATATTGAAACTTGAAGTCTATACCATTTCTATATTTTCCTTATTTAATGATGTTGCATGTTTTACAGACACTGAAGAGAACACACGAACATTATTTAGGTTTGTGTGTTGAATTAATTACTACTTACGGCCATTTTCTGTATGGAGATTTGAAAACGACACTTTAATATATGTTTAAAAATCAATAGCTGTACAGAGTAGTCAAAACATTCGGCAATGCTGAAAAGTGGAACAGAAGCTACATTCGTAGAATAAGTTAGCGTTAGTGAAATGATTAAAATCAGAATGCCCATGGGCAGCATGTCGAACCCGCGAATAGAAAGCCACCTATGGGGATTGCAAAGTGAAATGGAAACTCTGGGAAGATGATGATGGAAGGAAGGACATGGCAGACCTTTATGATGTCTCTTTAAAGGAGCATAACAAGTGTATCATGGTATTTTCAAATTATTCCATGCATAGAGAAGTGATGGCCAAGACAAGGATCTATCGTCAATATTTTGGACCTTTGAGCTGTCAATGTGACATTGACCTCTGAGCTAGGAATCTGGATATTTCACGCAACACAGCATCTCATCAAGGAGAACAAATGCCAAGCTATTTGAAAATCCTTCCATGCACAGAGAAGTTATGGCCCGGACAAGGCAATCTGGACGCACGCACGCACATACATCGAAATGCGGTACCAAATGTTATGACAATGTTAAGCTGTCCGCAAGCGGGCTAGACAATAACGTTGCATTTAATGGCTTGAATTCTTTAAAGCTTTTGTAGCAGTACCATCGACTTCGAACTATTGAGGATTTGACTGTCTCGAATGGCTAATTTCTTAAATAGTAACGTTTGATTTGTGGAGTTGCTGAGTTTTAGCAATAAAGAAATTAAGCCATTCATATTTTATTTGCTTGTCTAAGTAAATAAGAAAATTCCTTCTTTTATTTTTTAATACATAAGCATCTATTGATACCCTTCAGAGTAACCCTCTCCGTAATTGATAAATATACTTTAGAGGAGAGTGAACGTTAGATTTTTATGTGATGCTGTCAACTTACAGAAACTGCAGGGAATCAGCAGTCAGGAAAAAACCCCGAAACATAACAGTTTCATCGTTTTATTTATTCACAAGCATGCCGACAGGAAACGCTATCAATTCTGATGCCGATAGAAATGTTGTTCCACACACTCTCTATTGAAAGAAAATCTATGTTTTTGTGTGTTTTTGTTACAATGATGTCAACAACCGTTCTTGTCTTAATCAGGTTTATTTGAAAAAAGACATTTTTTCATTCTGGAATTTCAAAAGATTTTCGACATCAAACGTGAAAAAATATCTGCGACTAGTCAAACATGATATTTTTACTATTAGGGTGGTTAGTTGTAGAAAAAGCATGAACGAATAGAACGTTTAAATAAGTGCAATTTCTTTCTGAAGCTATACTTGGCCATCATTTCAAATATATATCAGTCTTTTCAAGACAATAACGTTTTTAAAACGAACGAGGTCATTAAAATGTTAAATTATATCCAAAATTTGTTTATTAGGATGTTTCCTTTCAAGTGGCAATCTTGTTGAATAACGGACACTTCTGCTGAGTAATATACTTAAGCCATGAATTTTCTGAGAAAATTGTCAGACTCCATTGTAGTTAAAATACCGTATAGATGTACATGGATAGAGTTAGCACACTAAAGGTACTTTTGCAATAAAGATACAGAAGCCAAGTCCGATAATTATTTAATTAATTAAGGAATAATTAATTATTCCTTAATATTTGAGATGCTTATGCAGCTTAAAGTAACTGTTCTTTATATATTTATACTAACATTCTTTCAAATTGATATGTGTAACAATTATTATATGGAATACTGACGTTTTTTAATGTAAAATTTCAGACGCTTTTCCTTTCTGAAGAAAAAAATATCCGACTTTTTTCAGTATTCGGAGATAGCTGTGACTTGTTTGAGTAAATAATTCTGATGTTTTCTTGTAAAAGGACAAGAGTCCATAGAAATTGAATAAAATTGTGAACAGTTATCTTGATTTTTAGTCACAATGACACAATATCTGTATCGTTCAAAGATGTGAATGTGTATGTATTTTACCTGTAAATTTTAAGATTTATGAAACATATGTTAATACATTAACATGCCACTGTGGCAATATAAGATACAATTTTAGTACCCCTAGAGGCAATTAATAGTCTAAGCGGTAGGGCTTTAAATCTCTTGATACACAAACAAATTAATTAAATGAAAGAAAAATAATAAAAAATGTATTTTTATAATGTATCAAATGAATGTGCATTTTACTGGTATATTGTGATGACTATGCCGTAATGTATCAATTCTTTGAACCTGTCCAGTGTTTCGTTCCTTCTTGATTTGTTGAGGACAAATCTGGTATTTAGACACCTAGGTCAGAAATCAAGGAATCGTAAATAGAACTTTTCCTTTTTAAAATTTATTTGCAAGCATGCCGAAAGGAAAATGAAGTTATTCTAACGCTGAGAGAAATATTGTCTCATTCCTAGGATTCTCGATTGATATTTGAATCTTTGTTTTGTAGTTCTATTGCCATTATCAGGTTTTATGTTGTACAATTCCCTCGTTTCATATTTAAACCGATCATTCTTAGATTTCACAGCATTTCTGAAGCAATAATCATTAGAAAGTGTTCTTGACAGATAATGTATCAAGTCTTAGTAAAGCTATTTGAACCTGAAGTAGAAACATCTTAAAAGATTTACATGATCACGCTGTTTGTTATTTGCGAAAGAGATAATTTTTAACAGAGCATTAAACAATACGCTTCGTTAGGACACAGTTAAGGACCATATGAAAAGCCTATGCATGGAAAAATAGAAAAGTGTATTTACTATTTCCTGAATATATATCATATAAGGACTTAACTGATTTATGTTGACATAATTCACACTCAAGACGTCGTTTCATCCTTTTTAATAGGAACCAGTTATCATCTAACAATTTTATGGTTCAAGAGAAGATTCGCACGAGACACTTGAATAAATTTAATAAGTAAACTAAATTTGTTTGAAGGGACAATCATATGCCTCCCACATCTTCACTCCACCGGGAATTATGATATGCAAAGCTTAGTCTTTGCCTTTTTGACCTCTGTGAAGGCACTGACATTAATTAAAACAATTGCATTTATAATTAATTAACCAGAGAATGTTAAAGTGATGCACGACTAGGTTAGGCAAAAATAATTTCTAGTGTTTGAGATGAAATCTACTATATGGTAGAGCAGAAATAAACACTGAAAGCATGAAAAACAATTACCATGCTGAAAGATCATGAGTCAAGAAAGTGCCGAAGATATGCGTAACAAAACTACCACTAATCACTGCCGTAAAGTTACCTAAAATCGGTACAGTGGTATAAAATAAAAAAGTGTAAGATACAGAACAAAAATGCATAAAGGGTAACAACTCTGGCTGAGAAATCGAAGAAACGGAAAACATTAATTAAATGCACAGGCACAGACGTGACATTGATCGCTTATGAGAGGTATGTCTGATATCTGTTCAATAGTATAGGAAAAATGAAAAAAAACAAAAACAATAACGCATCAAGGGCAATATCTCCCTTGAAAATCAATGAACCATAACATTTCAATGACAAACACAAGAAAACTTGGCACTAAGCGTAAGTATGGAATTGGAATGAATTCCACAAGTAAGTGACGGAAGCGTTGTTCAGACAAAGAATTTGAACTTGAATACATAAAAAAGCAATAAATCTACCGGAAAATAAGAATTCTATCCACAACTAGCCCCGGCACTGAACATATATCGACAAAGTTAAGTTAAAACGCATCAGGTTTTTAGCAGAGTTGTCCGGACAGAAACAGTGAAGAAAACCATGCATTAACGAAAATTAACCGCTAACAACCACTGTATCGGAACATGCCGTTAGTATACACACCAAAACCTGGCACTGAACATGATTTATTTATCTGTGAAGTTTGGTAAAAATCAACCTGTTTGTGTCAGACAGACTGGCGAAAAGTCGGCAGAAAATTAATACTTCCGCTTGCAAAACTTATTAGAGTTTACACTGTTAGGTAAAGAATTATAATTAAACATAAATTTGCATAAACGAAAATTTACCGCTAACAACCACTGTATCGGAACATGCCGTTAGCATACACACCAAAACCTGGCACTGAATATGATTTATTTATCTGTGAAGTTTGGTTAAAATCAACCTGTTTGTGTCAGACAGACTGACGAAAAGTCGGCGGAAAATTTATACTTCCGCTTGCAAAACTTATTAGAGTTTACACTGTTAGGTAAAGAACGAGACTCGTTGGTGCACCTGTCAAAAATCAATTAAAGCACCGCCCAATGTGTTTCTTTCAAACTCCGCCTGGCAACAGTGTCATTCTAGTGTCATTCTGTGACGAAATGTGAAAGCGGTTCGGGAAAAAATATTGAGTGAAGATTTCCGGTAGCAACGCAGCGACAATTACGACACAGCAACTTTAGCGCCCCCAGGCACATTTTGCTGGCTGCGGGTAGATTGCAAGATCCAGTTTCATTGACAGGTATCCCTACGAAAACTGCTTCGCTGTAATTGGATGATCAGTAAAGTGACAGTTTACACTACTGAAATAAACATCGTAACGTCACTTTTTATCGCGTTCAGAACACGTGAAACTCTAATCATTTTTGCAAGCGGCAGTATATCTCCCCCAAAATGATGGGAACTATAACGCAAATTAATGATAAAATGAACTCAGAGACAATGAATCTGATCTAGACAAGCTAGGCAAAATGTCAAGAAAATTAGATGAAATCATTATTGAATCCAAGTAGCGGATTTAAGGTGTTCAGATGTTTTAAGTTTAAGATAAGCTGGGTAATTAGAATATTCTTCTTATGAGTGAAACATCTCATCAGATGTCGCAATAGCATCGTTGACACACCGCATGAGTTGTCATTAGAACACTCGTAATTCAATAGCGAGAAGTTTTTGTTAGGTAACATTTAGAAAAAAAACAAGACTCTTTAGAATTAAATGTGTCCGGTGACAAATGTTTTTTTTTCCAACTGAGGATTGAAAATGAAATTCTAAATTGAATAATTGGTACTGAACTACATAAACCGTATGTGGTCTCTCATCAATAAAAAGCAACAACATTAACAGAATCGTTTCTCTCTTTAAGACGGTAAGATAATAATGGGGAAAATATTTTTGGGGCATTTCTCAACTCCTAAAGTTCTTGAAATGGAAAATAGTAGATTTTTACGATTTCTTTATTCTAAAGCAATTTACATGGAAACGGAAGCTCTTCAGCTGAAGAAACTCAGCAGATGTACATCTGTCTGCCGGGCTAGTCTATCTATCTTTCTTTCTATCTATATATCTATATTCTTAAATGGGTTTAAATTACACACTTTAGGTACTGTATTGTTAAACCATTTTTGTCTAATCAGATTCTATTAATTTTTCACGAAACAAAATTTATTCAAAGATTGATACAATAAATAAAACATGCCGAAATAAGTACTATTCCTGAAGCTTCGAATATCGTTTGCTCGCTTTGGCGTCGAAAGTCCTACAATTACCACTTTTTACGTCTAAAATCAAATATGTATTAATCATTATGAAGGAAAAAAAAAGATTTCAAACCCTGACAACATATGTGAAAGTAAACCATTGAATGATGTTTTTAAATAAACTTTTTCACTGTACTCAATTACATTTTCTTTTCTCTGTGTGTGTAGTCTTTATATTTTAGTGTAAAGTTTTACAGGAAAGGGCATCTCTTTAAAAAAGCAAAGGTAGTCATCATTAAATATTACAAGATGTAGGCAAAAACATCTTTACCCATTTGCCGATCAGTATTGTCTGTTGAGTAATTGCAGCTTTGCTACACGGTTAAATAGTTCAGTTTGACTAAACAATATTTTTGGATATTTCACGATCAATTGAGTTTTCACGAATTTCAAACCGTATTCGTGGCTGTGCTATAAAGGCCAAAATAATCATTTGATACATATCTATATTAAACCTTTTTAACACAAATGATCGAGCTATTCGAAGATTTTACCGCTGTAAGTCATCTCACCTTACACACCAGGCAAGATGCGTCATGAGGAAAATTTAAAGTTGACAATTCTTACGGATACTTGGAGACTAGTGGAACGTTGGCTAGATAAAGTGCTCACCTGATATGAGCTAGATAAACCAAAAGACACGTTTACATCTCTGATAAAAATTTAAACAGCATTTTTTTTTTCAAAATAATAGCCATCGTTAAAACAAATAAATGTTTAATAATTCTTTTACAATCATAGCTTATATGAGTGGACGCTTTTGTAACTGAGGCAGAGGTAAATAAATGTTAATGTCAAATGTTGCGTTTATTCCTGTATGTCAATTTTTCCATTAGATAATGTCAAGGTTTCAGTTGAAACACAACAGGCTTACTGAATGGATTTATATAGATGGTTCTTATTAAACCATTTTCGGAAGGGTAGCCGATAGTAATAAATGCACACTTACTTTGTTACTATATGCCTTAGGGAAACATATTATATTTTTAAAATTATGCCTTAGGGAAACATATTATATTTTCAAAATATATTCTTATTCAAATTATCAGATACTTTTAATTTTAAAGTGACTGAGCCAACAGAATACGTATGTAGTATATCATCGGCATGCTTGATTTAATTATCAAAATTCACTAATTAAGACTTAGGCTAACTAGAAACAGGAGAGGTAACGAAAAATGTCTGTTTTTGTAGTTTTGTTAAATGTCACGTTTTGCAATCAAATTGAAAAAGAAAGAACGAAAATAATGGTCTGACAGATACACGTGCATTTCCTACCATTCTATCAAAGATGTTAACATTTAATGATTGAACAAATTCAATTTTAAGCCGAATTGTTGTTAACGTTTCATTAAGGAATTAGAAGTGAATGACATCCAAGATTTATGAATGTTCTCTCTTATTTTATGTTTAATCCTTTTTTCAAGTCTCGGAAGTTATAGACTGCTTAATTCAAAAACAAAAAAATAAACAAATTGTTCTAGCATCTTTTTTTTAAATTAGCCTTAATCATTTGAACATCATTTAAGTTTTCATTTTGGCTCTAAGCGTGAGATACTGGAAGGCTCGTGATGAAAAGAAGCGTGCAGTTTTGAAAATGTTATATAATACCGACAGGAAACAAAACATCACGTTTCAATTTTCTATTTTAAAGTTTTAATCGTGCATAATGCTTGTAACAGGGTCCCGAGAATAAATTGGAAATTTGGAAACGTTTTACGAAATAAAAAAAAATGTGCTGAACTGTTTATAAGATAAAACCTTGCAACAAAAACATGTTTATTTCTTGCTTTATGTATATTATATACTGAAAAACAATTCTAATAAGAATTTGTCAGTACATACATTCTGTTTTCTTGGTTTCCTGTCCTTACAAAAAACAAAACAAACAAAAAACAACAATTGCAAATAGCATGAATAGCATTAATCAGAAACAACATCACATACTTATTCTAAAAAAAGGTCATATAAACGATAAAGACAAACCACACACATAACATTTCAGGCCTGTTTTGGTTACTTTATAGTCCATTGTTTCAAAGACATGAAACAAAACATCTAATTAAAAGTTGACTAAACTAAAGTATGTCTTTATTTTGAAGAAGACAATTTAACAACGCAAACGAAAATGATCGGAATAATGAGTAATTTGAATATATTCCTGTTTAGAAAAAGAAAAGATTTAGTCAACAATTTTTTTTCAGGCATTTGACAATGAAGATTTTGAATGTACTACTCAAAATTTGATATGGATGGCTCTGATAAACTTATTTCGAATGTTTATTACTTGAAGAAGCGTAAATATCTTACTGTCATCATTTATATAAAACTTTACGTTCTGGTGTCCTCTTAGTGATTTTGCACATAAAAAACTAAATAATTTGTTCGTTGAAATAAATCTGTACGCACACGCGGTTTGTTTGACAAAATTTGTGTCACGTTACTTTAAAACAAAATAAACGTAAATGACCAAAGCTGACGTTGGTCTAAATAGATAGGTCGAGATGCTTGAGGTTGGGCTTTGCCAAAGGCAGACAGATCACTCTTTTGGTATGTCGCAGATCATTCTTGGATGATGTGCACAGCGTTACAAACGCACAGTAGTTTTGCAAAACCATACGAAAGAGTTCTTGCAAAACCTACCACTCCGGCTCTGGACCGTTTTATTGTGACACATGCCGCACAGAATTATTTAATCGTATTAACATTAACCCTAAAAACGACTTAATGAATGTGACTAGAGGGCGCATTTCTACAAATCGGCTTCGTGATGCTGATTTGAATGGAAGAACCCAAACCATACATTTCGCGTACCTTGGATGAATGAGCACGTCCAGGCACATTTGTGTTGGATGGAAATATATGACTGTACTCTACTTTTATTCATAGTCGAGTCCATATTCCTTGTAGATCTAACAGAGAGGAGCACTAAGGGCCTGAATAAAGAGAAACAAGCACTTTGGTGTAGTCGGTGCCGGTCATAGTGTGGAAGAACCTAAGCATGGAGGGTAAGACTGACTACAAATTATTGTAATGGCTGAATACTGCAGTTAGATTTTAAACACATAGGTTTGTCCGTGCGCTTATAGAACTGGACTTTAGTTTATTCAAATGGACAATAACGGCCGTTAATATAATCAATTACATTCTACAGAACGATGCTATATTGTCAGAACTAACTAACCGTCCCGACCCCGATCAATATCCACTTAATATGGGATATGCTTCAAGTTGCGATTTCTGCTCGGCGTGCTCATTATCGATCCAGAGCCAAGAGGAATCGAACGAACTCCCTAATGATGAACACGGACATCAGAAACATGCGATGATATTGCCAAGATGTAATTGATGCCCTTGGACATCATATCATTGTCCATATTAAAAACTTTCTCTTATTTGCCCACTACTCGCGCGACGCAATTGTTTGACCCTTATTTTGTCTCCGTGCAAGTTACCTCTAAATGATCAATTTGGCTTTGCCACTTTATCTTCCTTTTCATATTTACTCAAACGCAAAATCATTCATTTATTTCGAACTCCGAAGAAACATTTTGCTCGTTGACTAAGTTTACTGTCGATATTTTTATCGAAAGCCTCTTAGAGTAATTGTGATATTCTGATGATCTGATATCAATTTCTTAGAAATTTTACTCAGTCATTGTTAAGGATCACTTAGTTTGTTCGATGTAACTTTCATTTAAAACACCAGGTGACATTTTTGTATTAAAAAAAGCACAGAATGATAAAATTAGGGTAAATTGAGCGACCACGTAACAATGCTCAATTAGTCACAAAGTTCGTGAAATGAGTAAATTTGTTTGTCGATATAACAATATCCTTTTGTGACCCTAGTTGTTCGGTCACAGTAACAATACAGGGAAAAAGTTCAATGGAATTATTCTAATGATTTATATTGTACTGAGATATAAATTTATGTCTGTTTTGAAAGGCACCTTTCAAAATCACTGACAGCCAATTCTGCTTAAATGCCATCTTAACGATAAATCATGAAGATGATATAAAAACGCATAAAAATAGCAGTACATGTCTTTTGATTGGTCATAAACAAAATCTTTTGAAGCTATAAATTTCGAAATTATTTTTTTACATCCCGAAAAAAACAAAAATAGTGTTACAAACTCCACTGAAGATGTTTACAATAGATCACTAATAATGTACACTGTATAAATTAGTCACTGCATAAAATTATAACTATGTTGTTACTGGTACTTTTAATGATGCGACATTACCCGAAAGATAAAGATTTATACACTTGCTTTTCATATTTGATGAACATATTCCACTTTAATCAGCCCTAAATATGATTGTGTAGGTGGTGGCGTGTACAAGAATCCCTCAGTAATCAATTTTTACGAAAGGAGTGCGGTATTTTTACTTGCAACCTGCAGTTCATGTATTTTTGTTACTTTCCATCCATACGAATACTAGGAAGCATATTTCTAATGCCTCTTCTGTGCGTAATTTAGGTAGATACGTTTCGTTTCAATTTATTTCAATGTTTCCTCAAACATCCTTATAACAGTTGACACTTTGTAGTTTATCAAATTAGAGCAAATAAGTCACGAATTTCTGGGAGAGTATTAGTTAATTTTTCTTAGGAAAAATAAGTACATTAAAGAAGAAATTAAATTCACTAATTACAACAGTCTGTTACGTAATCTAGTAAACTCAATTTTCTTTTCTTGGTATTTTGATTATTTTCAGAGTGACGATCATATTACAATCTACCTAAGTATTGACAAAAATAGGATTGTAAGTACATGTACATAATATAATCGAAAACCCAAAGCTGAGCGTGGCAAAATAAAGCTTATGAAAGCTTAATGCTCAAACTTACCTGTCTAAGAAGTTAGCATACATTTTCTTTTTTAATGGTATGACTTCAATATTTTTAACCAGTTTTTCACGAGCCAAATGTAGATATTATTACACAAATATTTTAATTTTGCTAATTTAGAAAAAATGCTTTGGTAGTAAATTAAGTTATATATTATTTATTGAATGTCTAGTTCTATACGAAATTTGAATTGAACAACGAGAATTTATCAAATTATGTTTAAATATTGTCTGAGGCTTTCAAAAACTGGCTCATTAATGAAATAAAAAGATAATTATAACCTCGATGATAAATTTGATATTAAAGTAAACTTTTAAATTAGCGACTTGTGTACTTTAAAAAGATACACATGCATGGCTATTTATATATAGTAGCTTGGAAGCAAATGCATTGACGGCTGAAAATAGTTAAACAACAAAACAGTTAACCGATATACGTGCCCATTTCTCGTTTTTATGATGTGTCCTCTTTTAATGTAAGAACAAGATAAAAGTTATCTCACAATTTGTGTCGTTTCTTTATTTAGAGGTCATCGTTTCGAAATAAACACTATAGTTTTCTTTACGGGTATTCTAGTGACATAACCTTTTATCTAAAACAGACAATTAAATCAGTGGAAGACTAGGAAATGACACAAAAGGGACTCCTATCATAACAGATTTACTACCGCCCTTTTCGGAAGGACTGGTTTCGGTCTTTGATGGTATGCATTATCACTTGAAGCGTATTTCAAGCACTGGCTGTAATTGTGGTATGCTGCTGGTCCTTGCAACTGAAGACCGGCCGACTGTTGTTTCGAAGCTGGAATTCTGCAGCAATATGAAATAATATAAACAGAAGAAAATCATTTGGAGAATTCATAGAATAAAGGCAACTAGCTGTGCATGTCAAAGCAGCGTTTTCTGTTTTGCTTGTTTAAAAGTTTTCATTTTTCTGACGATTGTGAACTACCTATCAACTATAGAATAAGCTTTTCTCCAAAAGGGGGAAGAAATCATTAAACAGACTTCTGTAATCGTAGCTTTCTAATTAAAGTCATATGTCTAGATTGTTTCATTAATGTCAACAAAGCAATGCAATAAGTTAAAATATCTCAAGAGCTCATAAGTAAGATACATCAGTTCAGGAAAAATTGAATCACAGACACAGCGGGACTGTTATATAACAGACTTCACTATATTTTTGATTACTTTTCTACATTTCAATTTTGTTTTCTATGTTTAAAATCCGAATTAAGCGACAACATAACACTAGGTATGACGACACTAAATCTAAGCCTGTCTTAAGGTTATGAAGAAATAAAATAAACAGATAGGTTTTGTTCAAACATTTTATTGTAAGAAATAAAGGAACATTTTTTATGTAAGTAAATTCCAGTAATTAAGTGGCAAGAAAATGAAATTACTTAGACGAATTAGATTTGAAACTTGAAAAAATAAGGCAAAAGTTTAATCAACTGTGTAAACAACGATAAGTTCGAAAAAGATTAACCATGTACCTTATTTTTTACCGTTAGAAACATAAGGTTGAAGATGTAGCGAAAATTATTTGGAAAAAATTGCTTTACTTAAAACATGTTTCCACTTTAGTATTAAGGGATTGCAGGGACTCTAAATCATGTCTTGTAAATGTAATTTACTCCTTGCTGTATAGTTTATGGCACAAATGTGTCAAATCATTAAAATTGTTTTCCCCAGATTGCACGCATTTTATGACCGTTTTGACAAAGTCCTCTAACTTAACTGATTAATCAGACATTACTAATTTTAGAATATTGATATGAGTAGAAATTCCAAGGACAATTACGCAATTAATTTTCAAACTATAAGTTAGATATTGTATTTACAGATTGTCTCTTTTTATACTCCAAAATTGTTATTGATACCCCAGCCAGTGAGAATGCACCCTATGACGCGGTCAACATATGGTTTACCGGTACATGAACGTGTAAGTCTATATATAATATGACTACGTATTAATCGTCAGAGGCGGACGATCTTGACTATTCTATTCGGCACAGCTGTCTTACCACATGTTGACCTATTCAGGGATGATGACATAAGACAATGCTGAATGAGTATTTGCAAGACTTCCATTAGTTTATGCTTCATCGAAAAAGTAACACTCTATTGTTTGTTGAAATGGCAAGTAGCTAAAATATATGCTTCATATTCACCAAATTTTGATAAGGTATTCTGACTGAGCAGCAGTTTCTTGGATAATTACATTGTTGTTTAATACAAAATATTTTATTTTCGTAGATGCAAGTTGAAACCTGTTTCAAGCCAAAATACAACCGATAATTGTTCTCCGTTGCTTTAATCTGTGGAAGGCCTTTTTTCGAGGCAGAGTTTTGTTTTTATTTCGTGGGAGCAAGATATTCAAGTTGTGGGAACAAGATAGCCATACTGTTAGAACAAAATGTTAACTTGTTCTCCCAATTTAATATCTTGTTCCAACAACATAATTATTATCTTGTTCCCACAAATTAGATATTTAATTAAATACTTAGTTTGCCCCCCTCCTCAACCCCCTTTCTGCCTCATTCACGTAAATGGATGTGTTTATGAAAAAAGTATGGAAAAAAAAACTTATTTGCACAAACAAGGGCTATTTTAAATGTTTGCATTATTTTTTTATATAGTATCCAGCCTGTTTTGTTTTCAATTAATATAAGTTATCAATAGCCTTTTATATAATCAGTATTTTTTCTCTTCTCCTGCACGAAATGAGAAACACCGTTTATGACACTTGAGACGAACTTCCCTTACATGAAATTTTAAGAAAATGATGGAGTATGAGAAAGATTTCTAGTGATTGTGTTCGTACCTTCAACAATCGGGAGTCTGCAGTCATGGCATTAAACATACTATATTTTCCATTTTATGTACATGTATCCTCAGGCAAGTTAAATGGGGAAGAAATTATTTCAAAACATGAAAATTCTAGAAAATCCCCGTGGTCATCAAACGTTGGCTTTTGTTTTCCTCTTGCAATCAAGGGTTTTTGTCCAAATCTGATTTATTTTAGTTTGTTATGTTTTGCTTTGCTTTCTCGGATTTCACGACGATGTTGGAATAAACTGAGACAAATATGCATGACAAATGATATGAAAATTCTAATTGATGCATTTAGAGACTTAAAGTACACACATTTTAAACAACAAACAACAATATTCCTGTTTAATGCGACAACGTTTTAAGTATCATCTGACAAAAGTTCAAAGACTGTAAAAATGACTATTTGGCAAAGCTATAACAAAACTTGTTGTAAAGAATAAATGCTTTACAATGCCTCCACTGATATAACCAAAGTGTAAAAGCCTTAAAGATTTCCGCATTTAATCTATCACCAAGGCGGATAATGTTCAAATAACATCAGACACAATTCAACAGCAAATTTGTTGACGGGAATTATGGTATTGTCTTTATACGTAACTGAAGACCTCTCAGACTATAGTATGGCACAGATTTCAGTAAAGTGTATAGTTGTGTGGAACAATTGTAATCTAAAGACAATGCGATACGTTTTGACCAATCTGTTTAATTTTCTACAAACATTTGTGCCCTGGGACATAGCAATAATTTTCTGACACGATTGTTTGTTTGGTATATTCTTAGCATAATCAGATCTACGTGAGAAGAATTCATTTATTTTGACAAGTTGTTTGACAAGGTATTTTAATCAAAAAGCAATCACCCTAAAGAGACACTTTACTTTCTCACACCAAAGAACTGGTCATAGGAAACAAATATTGTTTTTTATCAAAATAAAGTTGCTTAATTCAATTAACGATGTTATTTCCCTGGCGTAAACTTTTTAAGTACAAACGTCAGATAGAATGATTACAAGTGCATTGTTTTACCTATAGCATGCCATTTAATCGTAAATCAAGACCACTCCGCAGACCAGGAAATGTTTAAATCAGAGCGAAACTGGCAAACATTCTCGAATATACTTCAAAAACAGTAGAAAACCTACGAGTTTTTTTCTATTAATTATATATTATCATCATGTGTAATTTAAAATGTATGCTATGTACTTCTGACTTTATATATATATATATTTCAAAACTTTAGCAATTTGACTGGGAAGCCGAAAGTAAATTTTGAAATACTTATGAAAGTAATGATAACATATTTACATTAAAATTAGATTATTTGAAATCATAATATTTTATATAGACTTGTCAAACATGTTTTGTTTTTCTCTAAAGTCAGTGACGTTTTCCCGTCTTCATATTTTCAACACCGATCAACTTTTTTTCGATCCTAATATCATAAATACCTAGATAGGAGTAATATTTGCAATATGACAATGCTACAGTGTTCTAAAAAAGTAACTCATACAGTAACTATATACGTTACAGCCAATCTGTGAAATCCGCCGTTTCATGAAATGGCTAATTTTTTTAGCCTTTTCGTGAAATGACTAATTCACTCAGCCGTTTCATGCAACGGCTAAATATTTCAGCCTTTTCATGAAATGGCTAAAATCTCCATGTCAGTGTTACACAGTATAACTGTCTTTTCATACCAACCCCATTCTAATTGTTATGATGCATATTCAATAAAACTTTATGGATAACAGCCCAAAGTGTTAATCCTTTCAAATACACTTTATTTCAAAACCTGGGCACAAACAAGAGAAAAAATTATCTCATTTAGCGCAGACTTTGACAGACATACTTCCTTTCTTTCTTCCGATAATTACTGAGATAATTAGCTGATCATTACGTCATAAGGGGTGGCAAGTTAACAGTCAGATTGTTAAAGAAAGAACCCAAATAATTCAATTTAAAAGAATTTAGAAACACAAAAATGCTCTGTCAGTATAATTACGTAGTTTCCTAAATTCCTAATAATACTTATTTCTTTATAAACATAGTGCACTATGAAACAAACACCTACACGTCCTGTCTGAATAAAATTATACAGTAGACGATCGTAAAAATACACTTTTATTTAATTTATTTAAGATAAAATTCTCAATCGCTCTTTTGATAACCGTTCCAAACATTGTTATGTCGCAAAATTCCCGAGAGAGATTTTCTGTGACGTCATCAACATATTTACATTAAATATAACGGAGAAGATTGAAGCATCCCGGACTACACAGTATGGCGGCGGAGAGTAACATATAACCCCTACAAACAATATTCAGGATTTATGCATTCGAGAATCGGACTTGAATAGAAAGGTTAGAGCTTATTCTTCATTAACCTATTTTTTTAAGACTTTTAGCTGACAAGCCTTGTAATGTCAGTTTCAGAGCAAGGAATCACGATTTACCTGAGTAAAATGTGTGACAATTATTCCAGTAAGCGCTAGATGACTTGCTGTTTCTAATCGGGTATAGACCTAGGAATTGAAGTAAAACCTTGAAAGAATAAATACGCAGGTTTAGTATGAATCAGGGTTGTTTCTTTATGAATATTCATGCTAATTATTAGATGGTATGAAAAATGACCGTTGTAGTTTTCAACCCTAGGAAAGAAATATTCAGAAACAAAATTCACTTCTCGACACATTTTTCAGGCAGGTCATCATGTTCCATCAGAAGGGTGGGAGACGGAGGGGGAAATGTTGTAACACAAGAGAGAGGGAGAGGGGGTGGGGTAGGGTAGGGGAAGAAGTTTACAGCCGGAATGATCCTTCAGTTGATCGCAATTCTCTGTGTTTTTGAGTAACAACTTCATCGAAGTGGGTGTTCCGAAAACAGTTACTTTTAAATTAATAAGATTCTCTTTCATTTTATTGACTTAAAATTGCATTGTTCTCGAAGTGTTTGTGTGCAAATGTAGAGATGTCACAGCAGAAAGTTGCAGGGAGTGAATCTGAGACCAAGGGGTGCATTTGTTTGTCAGGAAGAAAATAAACATTTGAGAGATTCAATAGAACATAATTTGCTCACATCCATATGTTGATGCCTAAAATGATGATAAAATTCGCTCTTCCTTAACTTTCGTGTACACATAAGTACTAATTTTACAGTGACTCAGACTGGCTTCACAAAGAAAGTCATATTTGTTGAAACCCAGCAAGAATCACATATTTTTCAACTTAACCCTTTGCAGTGCTGTACTATGGATGTATAGTAATTGGTCTAACAAGAACTTATCGTAACTTAATAACGGGTGTTAATATAATTTACGGATCTTTACCCACGGGATGTATCGAGACGAATACTTACTAAGCTCTTTATCACTTACAAACAATAAGAAAGAAGGAAAAATACTGGAATAAGACTTTAAAATAAAGTTATCTAGAATTTCAAGCAGGTTTATCTATCTTAAAAATTCATATTGTACATAAACCTTCAAAATGGGTTCTATTATCTTCTTCCTAATTATTGAAGTAAGCCGTCTTATTATGTCGATCTTATACACATCCTATAATTATTGAACTTGTATTGTTTCTAGTGATCTATACATCTTTTGTTTTTGTGTACCTTATTATTTATTTAATTACCGCTTATCCACTTCACAAAGGGTAGAAAACTCTGAAAAAAGGACACAGACGATATGATTTCACAATTTTGATTTAAAATAGAATCTCAATTTGATTGAACAGACGACAATTAAAACAACAGCAGATGGAAGATCGAAATGTTTGAACAGAATACATATTAACACACTCGCAGATAGAACCTCAACTTCAAAGTAATTGAACAGATGACATAATAACACTATCAAGATGCTTGAACAGACAACGTGATAACACCGTCAAGGTGTTTGAACAGACGACCTGATAACATACTTGCAGGTTGAACCTTAAGGTGTTTGAACTGACGACCTGATAACATACTTGCAGGTTGAACCTTAAGGTGTTTGAACAGACGACCTGATAACATACTTGCAGACAGAACCCAAGGTGTTTGGACAGACGACCTGATAACACACTTGCAGGTTGAACCTCAAGGTGTTTAAACAGAGGACCTGATAACATACTTTCAGGTTAAACAGAAAGGTGTTTGAACAGATGACCTGATAACACACTTGCAGGTTGAACTCAAGGTGTTTGAACAGACGACCTGATAACATACTTTCAGGTTGAACATAAAGGTGTTCGAACAGACGACCTGATAACACACTTGCAGGTTGAACCTCAAGGTGTTTGAACAGACGACCTGAAAACACATTTGTAAATTTAACCTCAAGGTGTTTGAACAAACGACCTGATAATACACTTGCAGGTTGAACCTCAAGGTGTTTGAACAGACGACCTGAAAACACATTTGTAAATTTAACCTCAAGGTGTTTGAACAGACGACCTGATAACACACTTGCAGGGTGAACCTCAAGGCGTTTGAACAGACGACCTGATAACACACTTGCAGGGTGAACCTCAAGATGTTTGAACAGACGACCTGATAACACACTTGCAGGCTGAACCTCAATGTGTTTGAACAGACGACCTGATAACACACTTGCAGGATGAACCTTAATGTGTTTGAACAGACGACCTGATAACACACTTGTAGGGTGAACCTCAAGAGGTTTGAACAGACGACCTGATAACACACTTGCAGGTTGAACCTTAAGGTGTTTGCTCAGACGACCTGATAACACACTTTCAGGGTGAACCTCAAGGTGTTTGAACAGACGATCTGATAACACACTTGCAGACAGAACCCCAACGTGTTTGAACAGACGACCTGATAACACACTTGCAGGGTGAACCGCAGAATGTTTGAACAGACGACCTGATAACACACTTGCAGGGTGAACCTCAAGAGGTTTGAACAGACGACCTGATAACACACTTGCAGGCTGAACCTTAAGGTGTTTGAACAGACGACCTGATAACACACTTTCAGGGTGAACCTCAAGGTGTTTGAACAGACGACCTGATAACACACTTGCAGACAGAACCCCAAGGTGTTTGAACAAACGACCTGATAACACACTAGCAGGTTGAACTCAAGGTGTTTGAACAGACGACCTAATAATATACTTGCAGGTTGAAATTTAAGGTGTTTGCACAGACGACACAACTGCAGATAGGACTTCAATTTGTTTAAACAGACGACTTGATAACATATTTGCAAATAGAACCTCGACGTATTTAAACAAACGACTTGACAACATACATGCAGACATAAGCTCAACGTATTTGAACAGACGACTTTATATCACAGTGACAGAAAGAAAAACATCAACACGTTTAAACAGACGACTAGACAACAGAAGATGGGTGCTTTTAAAAGAAGAAGATGGGTACTTTATCTCATGGTATAGGAAAAACAAAATCCAGAAAAAAACAACAACATTTAACACCGTGACATTAACTCGTAAACATTAACCACAACACCAACCACAATAGAATTATAGAACCATAGAAATCAGGTTTACATCCTAGTATTGCAAGTTTTGCTTCCTTTTCTGTTTGCAATACCATCTTTTCAGGCTTGTTCCATTGTATTGTTTCGTCTTCGTCTACATCATACAGTGATAAATGAACTTTTGTCAGGCTTTGAAACCTTAGCTTTCTCAAGTAATGAAGGGCAATTAATATCCTTGAGAAATGTTGCATGTTCGTGGTATTGTTATGTTTAGTAGCTATGTTCTCTTCAAAGCACAGTACAGTGTAAAAAGGTGTATGGCCCAGTAGCGCACTGGATGACAAAAAATAGAGTATGTGTTTCTCCTTTCCTTACAGAATTTAATTATTTTTACTATAGCACGTGTACAAAATAAAATAACGTTATATACAGAATTGCTATTACTCACACTCAAATGAGCATTTACGGCAAGGTTTTAGTATTTTAATTCAGGAAAGAAAACATAAACATGTGTTAATTTATAACTTCCTTTTTATCTGTAAAAGAAAAAAAGAGGGGAAAATAAACAGCAAAACAAAACCAGCAAACAAACAAAACAAATATATACCTGACAGTTTTGTTGATTTGGAATATGCCAACATACTTCTTGGTCTAATGTGTGTTCATCTGGACAATTTTTATTTTCCTCGACACCGGTAACAAAACGAAAAAAAAAAAAAATTGAAATATTGTTGTTTTTGATTACAAGTCGGAAGTTACCAATTTACTTTGAGTTCTGTGGATCTGTTGCACGAAATCCTAATAGAATGGTGTTATATTTTACACGGTTGAAATCGCCTGTTGACGTCGTTAAATCAGCATGACACTAATCGGATCATAATAATAAATACAGATTTGTTAAGATTACTTTCGTGTTTTAGTCAGTGTTTAAAATTCTTAGTAACAGACAGTTATGTTTTGTTCTGATAGCACGCTAAACGTCTAAGCATTTTAAAGTAAAATGCAGTCTTTATTATTTCCATGCAGTTTACATATGTTTGAGCAAAATCAAAGCTCAGGGTGACACTCAGGCGTCTGTTATAATAATTATGTGAATAAAAAAAATCAGCATAAAACATCGATAGTGTCTTTAAAAAATGGCTTTTCTTTTGTTTCAAAGTTTTTTGATGAGCGTTACTACGTCAAATGTTTTGCGAGACATTTCTAACTTAAAGAAAGGAGATGTTACCCGAAATAAAAGCCATCGGTAGCTGAAAAACAGAACTATTTATTGTAAAAGATAAAATATGTTTAAAATGTATAGAATTGTTACACTCATTTTATAAGATTTCATATCAAAAACACTATCATATTAATCAAAGGCCAATATGAACACGTACACACTTTTGCCAAATAAGAGTTTACGAAGTAATTTTCAGGATTTGATTTTCAGTTTTGAACCTGATTTACATGGGGAGCTTAAATTTTCAGATTTATATCCAGATTGTTTTTCTTTTTCAAATAGGTGAACATACCAATTTGAAAAAAAAAATACAGATCGTATGAAATACGAGACCCAAAGTTTTTGTTTTTCTTTTGACCGACAGAGCTCAATTTTCCCAATCTATATTAGATAACTTATGTAGCATGAAACGGTTTGTAATCTGCAATTATTTCAAATTCTCTTGTATACATGTTTGGTATAAGCACCGAAGTATATACTAAATATTAAGTTTTAAAGATTCTCATAGAACTCATAAGAGAAACCGTATTGAAAAATAAAACTATCACAGGTTTTACAATTCTAAGTTTCTCGAAGTGCATCATAATTAGATATTGTACTTAAACTAGGGTGGTTTCGTATAGCTGAAATTTAGAAATTATCTCAAGCTCACTTAGTTGAAAATGTTTAATTTCCTAAAACGATGAGAAACTTTCAGTCTTCGTTATAACTTTAGCCATTAATTGTTCTTAAAGCTTCCCAAAGTGCTTGTAAATATAAGTTATTATTTCAGAGTTAGGAGTCATAAACGGATTTAATTGTCCAATCAAATATAATTTAGTGTGCTACGTTTCCATTAATGAATATCACAATTTGTTATAAGTAGCTCCAATTTTAAAACTTATCCCTCATCAAATGTCAGATTTTAGTATCACTATAAAGATACGGTATTAGTTTGTTTAATAATTATGTGTATTTACAGGTTTAAATGTATATACCTTACTTACATGTTTATTGACATTTCCAATGAGAAAAATATTTGAAACTGCTAAGATATATCAATAAGTTATTTAACGCTGTTATGTGCAATATTTGTAAGACATATTTGAATGCATGCACAGCTTGTTAGGTCACGCTGGATAAGCAGTTGGACTCTAAATAATTTTTATACTGTACGGAACAATGTGCAAATTGTAAATGGTCTTTTTTAAATTTATTTTGTAATCTTATTTTAACTTAAATTCGCTTAAAGAGATGCAGTCAAAAAAATGAAATTGAGAAATATTCCTTGACCGTTTTATTTCTTTCTGCATGTTAGCAAAACTACTTTGTATCATTGCTAACATGTAAGCTTATTCCGGCCGTTCCGCCGCTGCGATACGGTATTTGAATAGAAAGTTTCTATGAAAACAGCGAAAAACACCGAAGCTTACAGATGCAGTGTAATATTCTATGGTTACATCGGGGATAACATGTTCCCAATTTTGACCGGATATACCCTATCCACAGACATAATTACTTCCCCAGACGATAACTGCCTACTTTACTCATAAGAGGTCAAACCATCGCACTGGTTTTGTCCAACAGAGATCAATTCGAACTTTTTACGTCTTTCTTTTCGCACTGGTTTTGTCAAACACAGTGGTTTGGCAGGTCACGGGTTGGCAATGGTATTCAATAATGTTTTTTTGCAATTCTTAGCGTGTAATAAAAAACTGAAAGTCCATTATACACAGGTATACACTATCAAGTATTACACCATTGTATGTAAAATTCATGCTGAAATTACTTTGTTAACGGACTGGATGCTAGCTGTTAGCTTGTTCTCACTCTTTGGCTTACATTGCTTTTTGTTCTACCAGAATGAAAGGTCTACTGTGTTTTTGTTTAACATTCAGGTCGTTCGTTCTGACAAGTTTTATTCCTGTAAATTTAACCATCATCCGCCCTTAGACTGTTGGGGTCTTTTTGATAACAAAAATGTTTGACCCCAAAACTAGATTATTGACTGCTTAGCATATTTACTAAGTGTAATAACCTTTATGTTACTTTAGAATGTTCTAGAAAATAGTGACCATAATGAGATGCTGTTGGGTCGGTTGCAAAGTATCTCTTGTTTCCATGACAACAGAATGAAAAATAGTAAACAATGGGTATTTTGTCCTATTGTTTTAGATAATATAAGATTGGACTTACGATAGACCATTAGTCATATAAACCAGACATTCCTAGTGTTTGATTACGAGTGTTTACATATCTTTTACACCCAGGACATTAACAATGGTCGAAACGAATACTAAACTTAAATTTAGTATTTGGGAAACCTTTAAAACTTGCAGCAATCATCTTTGAAATAAGTCAATGCGCTGAGGTCGCCAATGAACTTTTCTAGAATTTAAAACCTAGGTTTTACACGCCTTTACAGTACAAATTTTATATGAAATTATTTTTAGTTGTGTAAGCAAAACGTGCTTTCAATTAACTTCTAAAATTTTAGACACTCAATGTTCTGAGGCATGACGGTTTTAGGGTCGTAACATTATTACAAATGGAACTGCAGACAATCATAATTACCTTTTAGAGTTGCTAGTACATGTATTTTGTACTTTTTTATATAACTGCACTTTATCAGTTTATCGTTACAACATTGTTTAAATGTGAAAAAGCAGTGTCCCAGATTATCAACAAGACAACACAAATGCAGAGAGCTCCTCAATCTTGTTTCTTTAACGCCATTTTCCAAATTATAAAAAAAGGTCACAGGGTAAGAGGGAGTTAGTGAAACAAACATTTTAATCTGCGATGAAGTGTACGTCATACTTTCTCTCACATCATATTGTTTTGAATATCAAGCATATATGTTGAAGAGTTTTAAGTAGATCTGAGAAAAGGCATCATTAAAACAAGCAAATTCATTGAATTGATGTCCCCGGCAGATAATACAAATGACTGGAATGGTGCTGTTAAATTTACATAGATCTTTGAATTTGGAATTTGAGTGACAAATCAATTTGGTATCCTTTTCTATAATGCTATAATGGATCTATGTCTATAAAAAATCAAGCTGTAGCTTTTATAGTAAAGGTTGGCATGAACCTACGCATGGGAAAAAGAATTGGGAAGGGTGACAGAGAGCTCTGGTTTGGTAGAGTCGGGGTGCAAGTGCCTACGCTAAAAAAAGAAAAGAAAAATACCGGGGCCAGCAAGAGTAGTAAGTAAATAGTTAAGTAGTAGGCTCTGTGCTTTCCCATTTAAGGTTTAAAGCTTTATGCTATTAAAGGCTATGCAAAACCAAGTGTCCCCTGCGGTGGAGCTTATTTTCACCTCAGGGACATAACTTGAGAAACAATGGCAAAGTTCTACTAGTGGATGCTTCACATAAAATTACAAAGCTCTGTAACAAGCGGTTCTAGGGATTAACAATTTCGAAGATTTTCCTTTATAACTATATATCATCGTCGGTTACCCCCGGTACATATTCCGCACAACTACATTATGTACCGTGGGATAATTGACTGCAAATTATTCGTTTTCATGAATATTTATTAGCAGAGGGAAGTAACTCCTCGTCGAATAATGAAATTCCGCAATACAAATAGATACGCTTCAGTGCGAAGGGTATGAATAATGACAAGTTACTTAAAATAGACGTATTTCCCAAGATTTAAACATGGGCGCGAAAGGCAAATTGTAACGAGTACTTTCATTGGCTGAGATTGCACAAGCGAAATCCTTCGGAAACCAATGAAAGTATGTAATAAATTATTCATGAGTACGAAATTTTACCAACCAATTGTCCCACGGTAGATAAAAAGAGTGAAAAGGAATGGATCGAACGTGGGTTTCCGACGTCAGCCCTAGGTCAGGGTCAATAAATGATCCTTGTGTCATGATTTGAAGCAACATGGAGTTCCAATAGAAAATGGTACACACCAAATATCAAAAGTCTGAACCTTATGGTTTATCAATAATAAGCAACATTAAAGTTTTTGCCGACGACACCGAGTTATGTTCCAAATAAAGTGTAATGGTGGAATAGACTGACGAACAAACATCCGGAGAACAATGCCAAATCTATATTCCTCTTCCGCTTAATGACATCTTTGCACCAATGAAGTTTCATGTTGATACTTTAAATACTTTTTTAGTTATGTTGTGAACAATATCTAAGTACAAAACTAAGAAAGGGCAATAACACAAACTTTATCAAGTGAAGAGTTACCGCACCTATGCACTGCATGACTTCAAATACTTTTAGAGATATGGTCCAAACAAAAAGTTTAATAGGGAAAAATAAAAGAGGAATAACTCAGAAATATGAAATGAAGAGTTACAGTTCATATGCGTTGCACTTCAATTCAATTAGATATAACTACATATGACGATTTAGGTTTATAACTTAACTTAAAATAGGAAAAATAGCGAAGGGGTTTTACTACAAAATATGAAGTCAAGAATTACTATTGCTATGCGCTGCAATATTTCTCAATGAGATTGAACTACATATGAAATTTCCGGCTAATAACTTAAATAGTTTTAGAGTTATATTCTTATCAAAGTGTGACGAACTAACAATCGGACGGACAACGCAAAATCTATATCCAAAGGTTTTGAAAAAATGGGCAAGATATAGAGGATATTTGATTTTTCAGTGTGTGATCGAAAATTTATTTCACTCGTGACCATTAGATTTTAAATATTTTCACGAGAGGAGTAACGAAAATTTATTTCACTCGTGACAATCAGATTTTACAAATTGTGGCTAAACAAGATTAAAATAACCTTTTATCCCTTTCCTGAGTACCACAATTTTAAACTGCACGCCCAATGAAGAAATCAAGGTAAGTTCACCATAGTTTGATGTTGAAGTTTACATGCAAAGTACAAAGAAAATGTCAGCTAAAGTCAAAGATGATATCCACATGCAAAATTAGAAGTATAACTTTCCATACTGTAGCTGCAAATACAAGAAAGTAAATTTCGTGTGTGTGTTGGGGACGGGGGAGGAGGGGTAGGGAACAGTGATTGGGGGCAAGTACCTACGAAAAAATCCCACAAAATTATATTAAGAATTTGGTGGGGGGGGGGGTGGGGGCCTTGGGGAAGGCTGGGTGAGAGGAGTGAACCTACGCATAAAACAAAGTAAAAAGAAGAATTTTTAGATTTTTTTGTGGGATGGGGGGGGGGGGGGCAGGGGCAGAAAACGGTGTGGGGTCCCATGCAGGAGTAGGGTAGGAAAGTACCTAACCATCCCATGTAAGTGAATAGTTAAGTTCTAGGCTTTGTTCTTTTCCATAATTTTTTGTTTTGTTTTGCTATATAAGTCTATTCATAATCAAGTGTCCCCTAGAATAGGGCTAATTTTCACCCCAGAGACATAATAAAAAAATCTTGGTAGAGGTTTACTAGTGGATGCCTTACATCAAAATACAAAGCTCTGTTTCAGGCGGTTTTAAAGAAGATTTTCAAAGTGTTACCTAAATAACTATATATAAGCCCTAGGGCGGGGCCAATATTGACCCTAGGGTCACGATTTGACACAACCGGGTAGAGTTGCACTAGACAACGCTCAACAAAAAAACACTAAGCCTTACGGTTTATGGATATTCAGAACATTAAAGGTTTTGCACGACGTCCCCCATGATGACGCCCGCCGAAATAGCAACCATAGAAGCTTTATTTCTTCGAAAACAGACGGGCCAAAATGGGGGCTGCTAGAAATATTGTTCTTGAATCTGACACCACAAGGCCTAGAGCTAATAGCCCTGAGGATTATATAGGAAATATACGTAAAACATCTTCTTGACAGAGCATAGATAATTCTTACGTAGCATTGTATAGTGGATACATAAAATGTACCAAGGTTGTTCAAATTATGTCCATGGTGTCAAAACTGGCCCTGCCCATGGGTTCTTATGAAATATAAGTTCTTTGAAAATCTTTAATTCAAAATCTGTTTTTGCTTTTGATGCTTGCACAACAGGAGCCATCATGGCCCTCTTAGTGGTCGTGCTTTTGTTTATTAAACTGTGGAAAAAGAATCATATTCCTAATATTTACACATTTAAAGACGCCAAGTCTTTTTGTTTTATTTAGGCATCTATAAAATACATAAGAATTAGACAAACTGGAAACTGAGTATTCATTAATTGTTAAGAATAAACTGAAATTCGAACATCTTCTTTTATACGTTGCAAACATTACAGGAGACTGATCTAATTTACCCTTTCCCGCGATAAAGATGCTTTTACGTGGTATAGACAAATTAAATTGCTTAGAATTAGATAGGAATAAATTTTCAATAGTAACAGTTGGACAATAATTTCTTTTTTCCGACTCATATCTTAATAGAAAGCCAGGAACTAACAGAGCCAACACAGCTTGAAAGACAGCACAAAAACATAAAGCAATTTAAAAAAGGAACTTTGAAGTCTGTTTTCTTTTGTTTGTTAAAGTTTGTCTCGAACACCTAAACGTTTAGTCAAATAAAGAATAATTTTAAAACGATCGTGGATATAACTTTTTAGATATCTAATTAATGTTTACAAGGTAATCGTTGATACGTTAAAGTTTGCTTGAAATCATCATCAGAGCCATTGCTTTAAACGCTTTGTTTTTCTCAAAGATAAAACTGTTCTATTTACGGAAACCCTTCACAGATATAATTGACACAATTGTAAACACTGAGGATGTTTCTGTTTGGATGATCGTGAAATATTCTTTATTGAAGAAAATCACATACCAAATTGTATTTGATTCTAAGCAGTAATTTCCCCGCGTCGCATCACAAAGTATGTCCAATTTGAAAAAAAAAAATCTCAATAAACCGACAATTTTGGTTTCTTCTTACTGGACAAAGACGTTTAATTATGTGTAACAACAATTTTACGACAGAAGGTTTTAGTTCCTGTTTATTTTTTTAAAACAATGTAAAGGGAAACATAAAAAACTAGGATCATTTATTGTAATAGCTTACTTGGTTATGAATTTGTTTAGGAAAAACAAAGTTCCTCTTATTCTTATTTAAATTTACAAAACTAAAAAATATGTTATGATTCTACGGATACAAGAAAAAATAATGTGTTTCCAGCCCTCGTATGGAATACATATTTGTTCAGCTAAACTCTTTACAGTGTCAAATATGTATGCAATAATTGGCCATATAAACCAGACATTCCCGGTGCTAATATAATCCACAATCTTTTACACACAGGACATTAACAATGGTCGAGACGAATAATAAACAGGTACTTCGTCACTTAAACATGGTAGTCGAGAGACTTTAAAAGCTGCAAGAATCAGGCTATGAAATAACTTAATGCGTTAAGGTCGCCAAACGAGTTTTCTGGAATCTTTAACAGGCTAAATATGTGTTCACAATACCAATTTTTTATAGACCCTGTTTAGTAATCTTAGCAGAAATCATGCTTCAAATTAACTTCTAAACTTTTAGACACACTTATTGTTTGAGGCATGACGGTTTTGAGATCGTAAAATATATTACAAATTGAACTGCAGACAATTATAAGTACCTATTATCCTTGATAGTGTTTTGTACTTATAATATTATTGCGCATTACCAGTTTGTCGTTTTAGCTCAATAGCTTGTATGTATGTGAAGAAGGTGTCTCTAGAATTATCAACAATACAACACAATTGCAGGGAGCCCCTCGATCTAGATTCCGTAAAACCGTTGTCCAGAATTAAAGTAGGAAGGGCACGAACATGGTTACAGAAAGTTACTAAATCTAAATCATTTTTTTACCTGAGGTGAATTATACTGTTGTACACCACAGTGCAACAAAGTGAGTCATAAGTATGCACGACATATAAAGAAAAGAGTCGGTTGAACAAATGAAACACGAGAAGAAAACTTCATTTGAAAAACGTCAAACAGTTCTTATCAACAGAATACATTTGAAGTTTTCTGTCAAGTGAATATTTGAAAGCTGTTCTGGTATATGTTTAAATCTTTTCGGAACGTTATTTCAGTCAAAACACTTATACGGCAATTTCCTTTGGCTTCTGACAAACAAAATCACATTGCAACTGTTAAGAGATTCCCCACTAGAACACTGTGTGATTGTAAGAGATTTTAACTTCCTTTGATAAAAAATCCTACAAAAACAACACGTTTTAACCACAGGCGACCAGACAGCAAATGTCACTTAGGTAAGGTTATATAATGGTGAATATTTCCTGATGGCCTTGGTGAACATATTGGTAACAGCAGCTGCCGGTACCAGTTTTAATCATAAAAGATAATAATAAAGGTGCAACGATAGATTACATTTTTATGCTTAGAGTCAAAGAAACCATGCTTATTGATAATATCATATAGTGTAAATTGGGTGTTTGCTTTCGAAATTTTTATTGTTAAAATACTTCTTAAAATAATGCATATATTTAGCAAACCTTGTTTAATTGAGTTACACAGACTACAATTAGCGTACTTTTTCCTCAATGAATAAAACCATTTATTTTTTATAATATAAATAGCACCGTCTTTGGACAAAGCCACATCTCAATCATACCGTAAGATACAATTCGACGATGCTCAAGTATGCACAATTTTTAGGATTAAGCATCTTATTCATATCCATTGTGTAAATATTTTATTAATTATTATTTAATTTTCCCAGAGCAATTACAAATATATAGTAATTCTGAAACTGTTCTCTTTAATTTTAAATACAACGCCGTTGAAATAGACGTGTCTTTCTTTTTACAAATCGACCTATGCTTTAAAAACATTTTCCACGAATTGTGGCTGCAAATGTATTAAACTGAACAATTTCTAGCAGACAATTTACGCCCACAGTGAATCTTTTGAGAAACTACATAATAAATGCTACAAGTCAGCAACGCAGAAATAACATGCTGTCAGTCTGTGGGAAGTAGTATCTTTTCTTGTTAAAAAACTGTGAAAAAATGTTATAAAATCAAGAACATTTATTTCAGTAAGACCAATCATCAATAGAATGAAGCACTTTAAATCACATATAACAACTTTCTAGGAAATTAAAAGTTTTTTATTCAACTGAGTAAGAGAAAATGAGTAGAAAAAATGTAAATAGTAAAAAATAAAAAAAAAATAAAATAAAAAGAACAATTAGTTATTATAATATCTAAGCTTCTTTGGTTTTAAAATGACATTGCCGTCAAATGTGACAAAAATGTTTGATTGTCATGATCGTATTCATTGGTCAGATGTATCAAGGATTGCGTCTGAATGTTTCAATATCTAATAATTACGACTAAATTGAAAGCAATTTAAACACATAGAATGTAACATTTCGTGTATTAAACACTTAAACCAAAAATCTAAGATATTAGTTTTACATTCATGATTGTCAATAACGTGCTCTATTTTGCCTGTAAGAACTGAATACTATTAATATTAGTTTTATTTTGTGATTTATGTATTTCATCTCAGACTCTGTTAAAATACTTTATTCTTAATTGAACCGCCAGGTTATATTAGCTACATGTTTTTGTTTTCTTTGATAGTTTTAGCAACAATATTTGAGCTGTCAAGCATTCAATAATCTAAGTAATCTTTTGCAAATATCAGGCACGTTAGCTCTTCCTCAGTTCAAATTTCTCCGGTAAAGTATATGCATTACGAACAGTAGAGAAAGTGTCTTTAATTTGTATATATCCCCAATGAATCAACGTATAAGTGAATAACATTTGGTTATCAAATTAGCTTGAGGGTTAGTGAAAGTTATGTCTCACATGATATATAATCCTTGGAATTTAATTAGTTATCTCCTTAGCTTCAAACATACAGAGCATTTTAATAGAAAACGGTACGCATTCAGGAACAATTCAAGATTAATGAGTTAAGTTAATGCATATAAGGTTTTATTTTTAGATACAATTAACTGCATGAATAATAATTATAATAAAAAAACTAAAAATGTACTGTGGTGAAAAGAGCTACTTGTACAATTTAGTAAACCATTTCAGCATTTTATTTTATTAAAGACGTTTGAAAGAGGACACATGAAGAACAATTTCTGTGAAGTTTGAAATTGGCCTAGTCGTTTAGGAAGAGATGTCGTTTATAGGAAAATGATTACAACAGACAACAAATGGGCGGACGACGACGGACGACATACATCACAAGAGCTGAATTAAACATTTAAACGACGTCTGCGACCGTTATGCGTCTTCTTTAAAACTAGACTATAAATAATTTGTGTTTCTTTTGTCGTATCATCTTTGAAAAAAATCTTTGTTAATTTAAAATGTCATAAAAACTCTTTTGTTCATACAAATTTATGGCAACTGAAGGTGTACTAATATCAAGACAAACTGCTTACTCTAGTACAGGATCTATGAAAGCCCATCTGTTGTACTCAACATAACAGCCATAGCTTTATGACTTTTAAACTAATGACTTAATCGTATCTTTTACTTTATGTTCTTACCGTATTTTTTAATATGTTAAACAAGTATTATAATCTTAAGATTTTCTTTACTTAGGTACAAACTTAGTCGGACAATTTAAACAATACCCTATGGAGATTCCAAGGTTGTTTTATATCTTCGATAAAAAAACGGGTAGTAATTGTAAATTTTTAGAGCTGTGAATATTACATAAGTCTTAGTTCACTGCTATTTGTATATTGATGTTTAGTTACGTTGAGGTATATGTCAGTGAAATACTGTCATACCATGTAGATAATGATCTGTGTTACGACAAAATGCAATAGTTTACTGAAGGAATAAAACATACTAAATTTACAGGATTCAAACTTATGCTACAATTGTCCTCCTAACAAGCCTGAACGTGTATAACAGATATTCGTTATGCGTGTGATAGATTTAGATCTGCCTTGCTCTCTTGACTATCCACGTAACCATTGCTAAATCGATTCAGTTGATGAATCAAGAAAACGATTGAACCGTATAAACAGAATATAATATGATGCACCCTCTTTCCTAACAGTTAAGTGCTTGTATGTTTATCATGGCGATGTCAATTGTCTACTGTGTACCAGTGTAAAATCTCATAAGCTGAGGTGATGAAATTACTCAAAAATTTTGTTAAGATGATAAATTTGGACCGTATCATATGAGCAATAATTTTGAAGGTCACGTTTGGGGAACAATATGCGATCCACAAAGTGGTGAATTAAAAATAGGTCAATAGGTTTTACCAGATATTAACCTTATCTGATTTACAATTTTATTTAATATACTTCGATTTCAATTTTCACATAAACATATTCCATTCAACGTTGGTAATGTATCGGTTAATAATGCATCTTTGTTCAAGACTTTGTTTCTACAGAACTCTGACATGCAAACTTTGGCCGACAGCTTCACAAATATTTACACTAATTGTTCATTGATCTTTGCGTAATCTCAGGCTTATCTTATTTAGACCAATTTCTTCTTAGATTAGCTCTTTCTCAATATCTCTACACACGAAACTCATTTAAGGTAACAGATTACCAACTTAGAAATACAGGAAGTATGTTAGCACAAGCTAATCATTTTATTTTCTGCCGACGAAAGTGAAGGTATATGCATTCACACTGTTCACATTTACGGCATTCAACATATAAAACGTCGTTGCATTCCCGAAAGAAAACCAGATAAGAAATAAATACACATAAAGTTTTGATATACTGTTAAAAAAAGAACAAAGCCTGTTCCTATTAACAGGTTTTAAAACTTGTTTTATGATGGTTATGTCTCGAAGCATTGTCGCATATTAAAAAGTACCGTGGACACTATCAAAAAGTAAATGCTTACAGCATCACTTCAATTCCTACTACGTCCATAAAACTTGTACAGCCAAGTAAGTCAGCCAACAGGCAGTCAGCATTTCAAGCACAATACATTAAATCAAGCCATACAATTTAAAACATTTCAAAACACGATTTATACGTGATAATTAGTACAATTCTTTCAGTAGCATACATATGAAGACGATGCTAAAATATGATGAAACACTATTCATGAAAATAAAACACTTCTGTACCTGTAAGGTCGTGCCTGATATGTACGACGTAAAGGCCTTTCAACAGTCCATAAATTTAATTTTTATTATATTTCCCATTACCTTTTCACATTACATCTAAACACATAGTAAGATGAATGCACAATTTGTTTATTTCTCCCAGCTTTCAGTTCAAATCAGTCGCTCTAAGACATTTTCCAGGCCATGATTAATGCATGTTTATCGAATCATTTACAGATTGTCTTTCATCTTGATTCTTCCTCTACTAGAATTTCAATATTCAGATTGCCATTATTTGCAGGATGACAATCAGGTCAATGTTAGGTTGATTTCCGTTATTTTCTATCATTTTCGAAAATACTTTTATCATTATAATTTGTTAAACTGTGCTCTGTTTATATGTGTATGCATCTTCAAAGAAATGTAAAACGTTATAAAACAGTTG
The DNA here is from genome assembly GCA_012932295.1 of Cyclina sinensis. Lineage (NCBI taxonomy): Eukaryota > Metazoa > Mollusca > Bivalvia > Venerida > Veneridae > Cyclina > Cyclina sinensis. Next base: position 39,577,261 of record JAAONU010000007.1, on the reverse strand, counting down.
AATCAGGAGGGTTAGTAAAATTGATCGTAGGAAATGAGAAATTTGTTTGGACCGTGATTAAAGGTAAGGAGCACCGGACTCCTGATCCAGAGATCGCTGATTCAAAACTCACCACATTTAATATTCCCTAATGAATTGCTACATTTAATATTTTTGTAACTGTAACATTGTTTGAATAATATTCATCTTGAACTTGTATTCAAGTTTAAGTGACTCGCTTAAAGAATCAACACAAAAACTAATTAGGTTAACACATATATCCATAGCCGTTTAATTGAAGTACAATATGTGTTGATGACTTATTTATTACTCTTACTAAAAGTAAATATTTCTTACACAAAATCAATGAAAAAAAATGATATATGATCATTCCGTGTAAAGTTCCCGTTTGAATAGTCTTAAACATGTGCCTTATATATTATTCTGTGTTTCTTTTCTGATGTAATATTGTTTTTTTATTGTTTCATTGTTTTTAGCTCACCTGTCACGTAGTGACAGAGTGAGCTTTTCTGATCACCTTTTGTCCGTCGTCCGTCCGTCCGTCCACAATTAGTTTGTTAACACTCTAGTGGTCACATTTTTGCCTCAATTGTCATGACACTTGGTCAGGATGTTTGTCTCATTAATATCTCGGACGAGTTCGAACATGGGTTTTCAGGGTTGGAAAACTAGGTCACAGAGCCCAAATATAGAAAAACCTTGTTAACACTCTAGAGGCTACTTTTTAGTCCAAATATCCTGGAAATTTGTCAGAAAGGTTCTATCGATGATTTCTAGCTTAAGTTCAAATATGAGTCATCTGGGTTCAAAAACTAGGTCACAGAGCCCAAATATAGAAAAACCTTGTTAACACTCTAGAGGCTACTTTTTCAGTCCAAATATCCTGGAAATTTGTCAGAAAGGTTCTATCGATGATTTCTATCTTAAGTTCAAATATGGGTCATCTGGGTTCAAAAACTAGGTCACAGAGCCTAAATATTGAAAAACCTTGTTAACACTCTAGAGGTAACATTTTTAGACCAAATACTCTGGAAATTTGTCAGGAAGGTTATTTCTATGATTTTTAGCTCAAGTTGGAATATGGGTCATCTGGGTTCAAAAACTAGGTCACAGAGCCCAAAAATAGAAACATCTTGTTAACACTCTAGAGGTTACATTTTCAGCCCAAATAATCTGGAAAGTCGTCAGAAAGATTGCTTCTAAGATTTCTAGCAAAGGTTCAAATATGGGTCATCTGGGTTCAAAAACTAGGTCACAGAGCCCAAAAATATAAACATCTTGTTAACACTCTGTAGGTTACATTTTCAGCCCAAATAATCTGGAAATTTGTCAGAAAGGTTGCTTTGAGGCTTTCTAGATCAAGTTCGAATATTGGTCATCTGGGTTTACAAACTAGTTCACAGAGTCCAAATATGGAAAAACCTTGTTAACAATCTAGAGGCTAAATTTTCAGTCCAAATGTCCTGGAAATTTGTCAGAAAGGTTGTTTTGATGATTTGTAGCTCAAGTTTGGATATGGGTTATTAGGGTCAAAAACTAGGTCACAGAGCCTAAATATCGAAAAACCTTGTCAACACTCTAGAGGCTACTTTTTCAGTCCAAATGTCCTGGAAATTTGTCAGAGAGATTGTTTCGATAATTTCTAGCTTAAGTTTGAATATGGGACATCTAGGTTAAAAAACTAGGTCATAGAGTCCAAATATGGGAAAACCTTGTTAACACTCTAGAGGTAAACTTTTCAGTACAAATAACCTTGAAATTTGTCAAAGAGATTGTTTCAATAATTTCTAGGTCATGTTCGAATATGTGTCATCTGGGGTCAATTAACTTTGTTAAAAGAAGTCATACTCAGGTGAGCGGTACAGGGCCATCATGGCCCTCTTGCTTATATATAGTTCGTTTTGTATCCCTCCCACAACACTGTCAGAAAAAAAAATCACATGTATCATTTCTTTCATATTAAACTCTTAGATATTTTTTATAATAAAACTTGTCCCCTTGTAGTCCTTATGACTTGAAACGTAGTAGGCCTCAAATAAATGCATAGGATGAAATAATATTAAGAAAGGAAGAAAATGTTTCATGTATTTTTCTGTTTATGTATTACCATAATAACATGTAAAACATGTAATTAAATTATGTCTATTTATTTATACAAATACTAAAGTTTTTCTTTTAATATAATAATAATAATAATAATTCGATGGTAACGACGTCTTTCAGTATTGTATTTTACAAAGATTTACTTATAAGGAAACATTTTTATAATTATTAAATTTTTCTTTTAACCTTATGATGCAGTGTATTTCTTCAAAGCAATCATTTATAGTGACGTCTTCTGACAAGTATTATAACTGGGTTCGAGTCCCAGTCGAGCCAAATTTTTTCACCACCTGTTACATTTGGCGCCTAACGTAAATATTATTATAATATGGCTACTGATTCGGCATCTCGAGAATGTATTACAATATTCTTTGTGACTCTGAGAATTCGGGACGAATTCTAAATTTGGAGGGGTATATGTAGCCTGGTACAGGTTTATAGGTGAAAGTCTATAAAGCAGAACCGTGTGGCTTTATAGCCCAGTTGGTAGAGTGTCCGCCCTGGGTTCGAGCCACGATTTTTCTCCACCTGTTGCATTTACTATTTCTAGAGAATATACATTGTGATGTGTTTCGTAAACATGTGGTACTTGCATTTCCAAAGGATACAAAGTTGAATGAACTTAGATGTTATTTTTCTTGAACAGAAAAGCCTATAGCAATGCCAAAGTCAATTAACAAAACTGTTTTATATTTACGTATATTTCAGCCAAAGTTTTAACGTAGTTAATTCATAGTATTACGAGTAAAGGAAAAAGTAGTCAAAACACAGCTTATCAAACCTGCAGTACTTTGATTTAATAAAACAAAATTTTGCTCAACAACAACAAAAAGTAACAATGAAACAGTATTGACTTATAACAGTCTGCCGAACACGTATTGCATCAATGCTTAAAGAAAGTTAAACTTCTAAATTGTGTCCTCTACTTTTCCCTCGAAGACTATAGTAATATTTTTTTCTGATTTTTATTCTGTGCATAATTGTATGATTGTAAAACAAACAAAAATGAAGCAAAAATTGGCAACCGGAAGAGACAAAATATCAGCTATGTCTTTATCTCTCTGTGTTTTTGTCGGATTGTTTTTTGGGTCAGCTATCACATGTATAAGTTTTTAATTTTGATACTTATAAATATTAGTAGGAGCTACAAAAAGTGGGGGTTAAGATTGGAATTCAGATGCTTTCAAAAATATGCGCATTTTTTTCGTGCTATCAGAATAGTCTATGGCAGCTTTTTTCGTAGCTAATTACAGTCACTGAGTAGAAGACAACAGACAATGTACACGATCTGTTAAGCCGAATCCAACCTGTTCCAACTTTGCCTATCACGATCGTATTTTTCGATCCCATCGTATATTTCCCTATGTATTTTTCTACATGTACTCGTTAAGTCGAAGTGTGAAAATTTATTGATTAGTATTCTTGCGGACTTCGACATCGTTAGGTACACCAGCACAGGACAAGCCGAAGTAAATAACTCGGTCCGCTCGAATTCGAGATATTGAGAGTGGACTGCATATCTGATATATTGACACAAATCCAATTATTATTTCAAAGTCCTTTTTGTTGACTGATATAAACCAGAAGAATGTTTAACAGCCGTTTATAACTTAAACCAAATTTTCTAGTTATGGCTTACAGCTTTCTTAAAGAATATCAAATTATGTTTATTCTTAAATATCAAACTAAAACAGGCAGCATAATGCAATTGCTGTAGTTCCTTTGGGTTTGAAAGAAAGCTTGGTAAACAGAGACAGCGGGTTCTTTGCTGACGTTTGGATTACCTAAATCTTGTTTAAGTAAGACAAATTACATCTGATTTATTGTTACAGGGTAGGCTTAACAAACACTTACTGAGTATTCAATTGCTTCCATTAACTTAAAAATACAAAATTTGATTCAGAGAAATATGGTTGTTTCGTGTGCTATTCAAACACAATGATATTCATGGGAAAAATAAAATAAACAGGTTCCACTGCTTAAGTTACAGGTTCATAGGCAAAATGTTTTTTGTTTTTGGTAATGTTTTATATTCTTATAAGAAATAAGTTTTTGTCTACATAAAGATAATTCAAAGGATGATTTTATTTAAGCCACTTGAACCATAACAACTCATAACGAGGCATTTAGGTGAAATTTACTATAACACCTCATGTCGAAGGGTTTATCATGACTCTCATTATAAACAAGTAAAACTGAAACCAATCTGACAAGAACAAAAATCAAGTTGTAAATTGGTTCAATGAAACAGTACTTTCAAGGTGTACTTATTTAGTGTGATGTATTACTGTCACTTAATATATGGGGTTATTTTGCGATACAAAACGTTTCTTAAGACATGCAAAGAACATGCTTTCAACGTAACGTGGCAGAAATTTTGTTTCATTTTGCAGCGTATTTTTTTTACATAAAACGAGCGAATCTTAGTTGACCAGCAACCTACTGGCAAACATGAGATAATGCCACCTATTTCTGCGAATACGGTACCATTTTGTGAAAGCTGTGACCGTTATCAATATCATCTGGCGCGCTTTCAAAATAAGGCTGGATGTAATTATAGAAAAACTTGTACGTAAAAGCCAGTTTAAACTTTGAAATTTGTGGTTATATTTTTCATTATGTTTTGGTAATTTATTTTTTTAAATATTTCTGCAGACACAAATTATAGATGCAGCAAATAAAAAGAGAAGAGATAGATAATTACATTTCCTAATTCAAAGCGACAAAATTATAATTTTCGAAATTGTCTGAATGTAAATTCAACAAAACTGAATTTAAAGGTTATAAAGAAATGGGTTACTGCAAAACAGACAAAGATTTCATGCCAAACCTCAGTAAATTAAAAACTGCATGTCAAATACTACCGATTGCAAAACTGACTAGATTTGAAAGTGTTAGGTAAAGAACGAGACTCGTCGGTACACCTGTCAAAAATCAATTATGTGCCGCCCTACCTGTCAGTAGTGTCATTCAAGTGTCATTCTGTATACGAAGTGGAAAAGCGGTTAGGAAAAAAAATATTGATTGAAGATTTCCGGCAGCAACGCAGTGACAATTATAACACAGCAACTTTGGCGCCGCCCATGCACTTTTTTCTGGCGGGTAGATTGCAAGACACAGTTTTATCGACAAGTATACCTGAGAAAACTGGCTCGATGTGATTGGATGATAAGTAAATTGACAGTTGAAGCTATTGAAATAAACATCGTAACGTTTTTTTTATTGCTTGAAACTCTTATCAGTTTTGCAAGCGGTAGTAAGATCTGAAAAAAGTCAAATTTAGATATGCTAAAACTTTTAAAATTAAAATGCGTTATAAACATAAAAGTGCACCGAGGGGCGGACCAGTGCTCGTCTATTTTATTAATCGGAAGAAAAGGAAACAAGAATAGGAAGTACTTACTCATCCAAGTCGAGGGCGGAGGCAGGGGTGGGGGCATGATAGCCTTGTGTCCTCACCTGATTTCTTTGGCTATAAGGCTGCTGTTGAACAAACATAAGAAGCAAAGTAACATGTTTTAAACTGTTTTTTTACACAAATAGGACCACAGAAGCAGGGCAAATTTTGACCCAAGGGCATACTTTGAACAATATAAGTTGAGAGTCTCTAATGCAACATTTCAAAGCCCTAAGCTTTTGTGTTTCAGAGATTTTTTTTAAAGATTGTCGTATGTGATTCAACTGAAATCAAGTGACCCCAAAGCTGTGGCAGTTTTGACCAAAGGGACATACTTTGAACAATCTTGGTAGAGGTTCACAGAAGACATACCGAATATCTAAGGTCTAAGGCCTGTGGTTTCTATCAAGAAAATAAAATCAAAGATTTCATAATTTACATTAAAGCCCCCCCCCCGGGCTGGATCAACTTTGACCCCAGATGCATATTTTTTACAATCTTGGTAGAGCATCTCGAGATGATAATCCATGCAAAATACATTAGCCTTGGGCCTTGTTGTTTCAGATAAGATGTTTTTAAGTATTTCCTATATAAATCAATTGAAATCGAATGACTTCCAACAGTGTTATTTTTTACCCAAAGAGACATAATTTGAACAAGTTTGCTTGAGGTCTAGTTTAGGATGCTTCACGCCTAATATCTGAGAGATAGGGCCTATAATTTCTATAATTAGAACAATACTATTCAAGATTTTCTAGATATTGCCCCATGCAATATTCCAAAGTCCTAAGACTAGGGTTTCAGAGAAGATTTTTTTCAAAGTTTTTACTGTATTTATCAGCTGAAATAAAGTACCCCCTGGCAGTGTCAATTTTGATCTCAAGGACATAATTTGAACAATCTTGATAGAGTTCTACTAGAGAATCCTACACACTAAATATCTTAGGTCTTTGGACTGTTGTTTCTGACAAGAAGATTTTCAAAGATTTTATAATTCACAATTGTAGGCCTGCCCCGTGTTTGATCAAGTTTGACCCTGGGGGCATAATTTAAACACCCTGATGAGAAAACCACCAGATGATGTTCCATTTAAAATATCTTAGCACTAGCCCTTGCAGTTTCAGAGAAAAAGATTTTCAAAGTTTTTCCTAGTATATTATTCAATGAAAATGAAGTGACCCCGGGCAGTGTCAGTTTTGACCCGAGGGATATAATATGAGCAATATCAGTAGAGGTCAACTAGATGATGCTGTACAACAAATTTCAAAGTCTGGTGGTTTTTAGACCAAATGAATGTTAAATTTGTTTCCTTCCGCTTGCCATTGCAACCAGAGCTCTTTATGGAATTAATGTCTTTGAACAAGTTTGGTAGACATTCAGCAATTACCCTCTCATCCCAAAATAGGAAAATGAAAAAAAAATGAATTTTTATCTGGGGCGGTAGGGTGGGTTAGAGGCGCAGTGGGGAAAACAGACGAGCTAAAAACTATATTAGGACGATTTTCTGACGAATTTTAACCCAAAAATTCTAGAATATTGGATGTTGAATTAAATTCAATACACCACTTCGTTCTTTCCTGACCAGTATCTCTGCAAAACACTGCTTGGAGACTGAGGTAACCAGCAAAGGAAAATCACGATCTGAAAAATTCATCTGGCGTTAGTTTCATTGCAGTTCTTAAAATAACAAAGGTTACAAATTGCTCTTTTTTTCCGGTGTTTGTTAGACACAATAATCATTTGTTTAACATTTCTCTAGGTGTCGTGAAAAATTTCACGTAGGTATATGTTTGAAGAACAACTGCTGAGAGCTTTAATTTGTAAATCATTCGACTATCCGCACACTTGGCCTGACTTCCTAACACATGCAATACAAAATACATTTAATTTATTAACGGTGAGTGAAATTAAGCAAGTGTGTTAAAGAATTAAACAAATCACATTTTATATTCTCAAAACCCTGCATAACACCCTTAATTTATATTTCAGATATGACTTTTGTTCACTTCTCATTCTTTATCATACCCTTTACTGATAACGTTTTAACAATTGTTTAAAACAACGAAAGTCTGTGGAAAATAACAGAAAAGATTATCTGTCGCTAAATTGCAGTTTATCACTTACCAAATCAGAATATTTTCAATGTTTCTATGTTTATCTAAATGCCAAAAAGAATCTACAATTGAGATATTAAAGAATCAACAATTTTTAACTGAACAATTTCGAAAGAAAGTCATCTAAGTCAGTTAAGAAACTGTAATAATACTTTCCAATTTCGAAGTAAAATGTATTCTTAAGCGGTCCAACTAGAACGATATACAAATATGTAAAGGGCAGAATTTTTAAAAACAAGTTTTGTATAGAATTAAACAATAATTTCAAATGACAAAGCATAAGAGTAAAGTAAAATCTGATTTAAATGTTTTGTATTAATCAACGTTTTAACACCTCTTGCAAACTGATAAGTGTTTACACTGTTAGGTAAAGTACGAGACTCGTCGGTGAACCTGTCAAAATTCAATTAAAGCGCCGCCCAATGTGTTTCTTTCAAACTCCACCTTTTACCTGTCAGTAGTGTATTTCAAGTGCCATTCTGCGTACGAAATGGAAAAGCGGTTAGGAAAAAAATATTGAGTGAAGATTTACGGTAGCAACGCAGCGTCAATTATGATACAGAAATTTTGGCGCTGTCTGGGCACGTTTTTCTGGCTGCGGGTAGATTGCAGAACTCAGTTTTATTGACAGTTATACCTGAGAAAACTGCCTCGCTATGATTGGATGGTCAGTAAAGTGACAGTTTAAGCTACTGAAATAAACATCGTAACGTCACTTTTTACTGCTTTCCGAACACGTGAAACTCTAATCAGTTTTGCAAGCCGTAGTATTTTGTTAGGAAATACTTTTTCCATAGCGTTCTAAATTTCGTAAAAAAGTAATGTTATAAAATATGCTGCTGTAGCTCTTCAGCAAGTTTTTGGTGAATGCCTAAAAGACCGAATAACTGCATGCAATATTCATAGGCATATAATCCCATTCAATTAACAATCAATCGAGATATTGTAAAAAAATTATGTTGATGTATCTCTTTGAGAAATAAAGGATATACATTTAAAATAAAAATTAGGGAAAAAGAAATATAAATTAATAAGTACATGTTAGTTTAAAAAATATACGATAACAATATTAATTAAATAAGGTTGCCATAGATGGTTTTTTCAGGCTAATATATTTACGGCTTTAAACCATCACATACAAAATTAATGTATTTTGTTTGAAATCAAGAGACCGTTATTTTTTCTTAAGGAAATAAACGTGACAATGTCTGGTACAATGAATGTCCATGAACGTATGTAGTTGCTATAGTTCCCCTGCTTTTAGACATTGTAAGAAAGCTTCGCAAACAGTAAACTCAGTTGCTTATTGATATCTGCATTATCTTGAGCTTTTCTACTTAAGCCAAATTACATTCTTATTTATTTTGATATAACCCTAACAAAATACTATCACAACATATTAAAGCGACTGACATAAAAAGATTTAGCTTAAAGATTTTCTTTAAAATGAAAAACAGGTTTATATGCTATGGAAACAACAACAACACCACCATAATTGCATAATTCTATAAATTATGGAAACTGAAGAAAAAAGATTTGATTTTAACAGAATACATACCCACGCCCTTCAGGTCAGTGAAACTAGGAGCAGCGACCTAGATCACCGAGCCACTACGGACTTTACATGTGTCAAAATTAACAACGTAAACAAAGTATCTATCTCGTGACTATCAGAGTGAATTTTTTACAGATAAAAGTGTGAAAAAGTTTATATTATGATATGTTTCTGTAACAAAAACTGAGTCAGTAACTTAGTTTATATTCCTCACAACTACAACCAGAATTTTGTTTACATTTTCTTTTTTATGCATCGTCGACGCATCTGCGAGTCAGTCGCTTTACAAAAGCTCGAATTTATTTACGTTTAACAATAAGATAAAAAATCTTATTTCATTAGTTACTAAACGAAGAAAACAGCTTTACAAAATACGATTTCTCCTTCGTTCAAAAGCAATTAGTCTTGAAACGTTTCTACTGGAAGTTGTGTATAGCGTAAATAACCTCTAGATCGTCAAATGTTAATCGATCTCTTCAAAATGGCTTTGATATGAAGTTCTCGTATAGCAAGAGTAAAGAAAGAACTTCAACGCGAATATATGACTGAGGATAACACACATGTAACTTCATAAAAGTAATGTTACACCTGCCTTGTCATATCCTTGACACACAGTTTTCAGTGTCTTTACTTGTCATTAAAGATTATTGAATATAACATTACACTGACATAATTTTAAGAATAAATTAAAAGGCCAAATCATTATTTTTTGTATATCTGGTCAAGGACGGTCAAAGACATTTTACGACATAAAATGTAATTGGTGTTGCAATAGCTTGTCCATTTTAGTTTGGTACCTTTGACATTACACGAAATAACAACAATAACAACACAGTACTTTACAAAAGGAAATTAATATAAATTTAACTTTAAGTGTTAACAACTTTTTTCTTTTTACAGAAACCTTAATCATAGTGTTACTTAAGTACAGGACACAGAATGTAATACAGGAAAAAATGTATGTTAATATGTTACCCTCTTTAAGAAACTACAGTGCTAGAAATTACATGCTGCTGAACAAAAAATTACATCATAGAAAATAAATGCATGCTCCATAGAAATAAAACAAATGAACCTAACATCAAAGTTGGTACGGAGACAGGAGAACTGCTTGCCAAGTAACTTGGCACCATCTAGATGTAATCAAGCTTATTGATTTTGTTTGTAATTAACTAGGTGGGGACCCGCGCAAACGCGGGCTTAGAGAATCTACTTATTTGCATTGGAAAGGCATGTCTGTAGCAATATGACATGATCTGATTTATCAGTAAACTGACTAATCTACTACCTTTATAATGTTTTCGATACCGTAATGTTCAAAAAAGCGTGTAAATTAGAATAGTGAACCTCCGCAACATATTCAATTGCATTTACACGGAAAAGTTTCCTAAAAATCCAGTTAAATTGTACTTCAACAACAGACCTGACTATGTTTATAACAGTAGTAAAGACAACGGACGTATAAAACATGTAGATAATGTATTTAATATTTTGTGATTCACAGACTACTCGTTGCGCCACCTTGGTGACATTTCAAAAATTTGTGCCACCCTCTTTAAAGACATATTTCACAAGGCAGTCTGAAGGACAGCAAAATGCCTCGGTACATTAGCAAATGTTGAAAAGGTTATTGATGGTGAAAAAGAAATGTGACGTGAAAATTTTGATTATGTATGTATGAAAAATGTTCCACGCTGGGCTCACCATTAGTTAAGGTGAATCCATGACAGGAAAAAGGTCTGTGTATGGGAGAGTTAATTCGCCAGATTAGCACGACCAAAATTTCATGAAATTGCTTCCATTTGTTTTAAAGTTATGGAGCTGAGACGAAATGCATGGCCTAAACCTTTGAACACAACAGGCGACCGTGACTTGAGTCCATACGGTTGCAACATAGGTTCCCCCCTCCCAACCCAACTTAAGATTGTATCATCTCCTAAATCATGATTAGGTTCATTTTCAAAAAATCAGGGGTTATAACACTTACATTAATTTTACAGTGACTTGACATAAGTACAATCACTTGTTTGGCTTGCTGCTCAATGTCGTTCAAACCCTTGACCTCCATGTGTGACCTTGAACTTCAGCCGGCCAGGTTGGATCATAGGTTTTGCACATCATCTTGATGGGATGAACATTTGACCAAAGTGTCAAGAAACTCTTTCCAGGGATTTAGAAGTTTAGAAGCGGACACGAAATCCAGATGCACACACACTGACAAACAGACACAGTAAGACCATTCCTATATTCCCCTATCGCTATGCGGCGGGGGATAATAAAGATCACGTTATTCATGTGCAGTTGACCTATTCCTACAATCCATAAGCATGTAAACTACCTTCTTGAAGTTAGAGTGCAATACACAGTTGAGAATATGTTCTGTAATTTGACTCCCCATTTCCCCGCAAACTACCCTGAAGGATACATGGCCTGCAACATTTAAAAAAACTGCCCTTTTTAGCAAAATTTCGAGGAGTTTAATTAGAGTGACGTGAGGAGAGGCGACAAAACGTTCACGGAGTTGTCCATCGAATCGTCCATCCATCAAATGATTTTGGATGGAGCCATCATCAAAGATCCGTTCGCTTTTTTCTCCCACTGAATCCACCGATTATACTGGTTTTCGTACATGACGGGCAGATAGCATCGTAGGGACTGATCTGATTTGATGAAAAAAACTTCAAACTATCAAATTCAGCTTCGTTACACCACAGAGTGCAAACCTGTAATCGTTCGATTAAATTTTGCGAAATCTATTTATAGTTAATTTAAGCAAAATCTAGTTGTAGTATTTCTATTTTTAGCCTTAGGCGTTTTCCGGTACTTGTTTGACTATTTTCTCTATTTTCGTACGTATCAGTGTTTATTTCAAAAAAAGAAATATAAATTCAGATGCTCAAATATGAGTGTTTCGGCGACAGAATAGCTTGAGATAGCGCTGTTTCTCCAACAAAACGGCGAACCTATTCTTTTAATAGTATAGATGTTTATGAGTGTTATGATGATACAACACGGTTAATGCAAAGATAAAAATTTAGATAACAACTGAGTTGTGATATTAAAAACATATTATTAGTCTACTTTTAACTGACAATATTCAAATTGTCAGTGATCATTGTCACGGAAGTTTTGCAGGCAAATACAGCGTTTGCAGTTTCTCAAAATATACATGGTAAATGAATCGTGATACTTAGTTAAATTAGCTGGAAGTGTTCAAGTTACAATAAAGTAAAATGTTGACTGATAAAATTTTGTCAATGGTAAGTGATCACATTCTTTGCAAAAAAGTTAAAGCTCATGTTGCATTTATTTTGCTTGCTTGTCTGTCTGCAAACTGTATAGCATAACAGTAATGTTCTAGGTAGATATCTAAATAATAAAGTCGTTTGATAGACCACTTGATTTAAGTAAAGGCGACGTTTCTTGATAATTTGGATTTCCAGTATTGTTATTTATATCTCAGCCAATGAGACTGCATCTTATGACAGGTCTTTATTGTTTACCCGTAAACTTCTATAGCACTTTTAAATCGTTTTGAAAAATTTGAAAAAATTTTGTTTTGTAGGATGAATAAATTCTCCTTCGATTAATATATGTTTATTAAAGTTTCGGTTTGTATTTTCTTAATGAATATTGATTAGAGTATAATCATAATGACGGAAATACTCAAGTAAACGGGCCTGTTTATTTCGGTATATATACAGTACCTATCAAATGTCAATGGCTACTGGAAATTTTCAATTATCTCAATATTTTACAAGATTTCCTCAATTAATTGTGACGTTTATGGCAGAAAACGACTTGTCTTGGATCCCAGGAATATATAGATTTTTCACATGCGCTTAAATGGTTGAAAATAGAAACTGATTTACCTTCAAAAACTTGAAAACTAGGCACTGATTGGCTGATTGGAAGGTCATGAGTAGGTGATCTTCTTTTGCTAACGTTCAGATCCTAATAGCAGAGCGTTATTTTTGAGCTGATTGTAGTCAGATTGGACTCAAAATACATAGAGGAGACATAGTGCGCAACATGTTTGCCTATTGTCAGTTCTAACAATTGTATAGATACGATAGATAATATGGAAAGTAAAAGTCAATGATGATATTTACAAGCAATTTTTTAGAGATAACCCAGACCAATTCCATTTTATTTTGCAAATCTTTAATCGTTCTCTTTAAGTACAACGCTGTTAAAATAGAAATGTCTCTTTTATAAAATCGAATTAGCTTAAATAAACTTTTTCGAAGAATTTTAGCTACACAAACTGAACAATTTCTAGCAGACAATTTACGCCTACAGAGAATTATTTGAGAAACTTGATAAAAATGCTACGAACCAGTAACACATAATTTACATGTTGATCTGAGGGAAGTAATAGAATTGTGAAATAATGTTAATATAAAATTTAGGACACTTATTTCAGTAAGACTAGTAATTCATAGAATAAAAGACATTAAATCACATAAAACAAACTTGGAAAAATGAAAAATATATAAAAAAATCTGATCATTATTTTAACCAATTATTTTGTAATATGTAAATATAATAGGAACTTAATAGTGAACCTAATAAAAAGTTTAAGACCTTTTAAATAAACATGTGTTTGGAAGAAAAATTAAAAAAGGATGAGTAATTTCCACTGCAAAAAAAAAAAAAAACGGATGTTTACATGCATATATTTTAATACATACTTTTAAACCTTCAATATGAATGAAAGCTAATTGAGAATGGACTTCGTTATATGCTTATAAATATCTGTACAAAACAGTTCTAGTGATGCTAGGTTGGCAAAGATTTTTATATACTTGAAAAACAGATGGCGATGGCGAATAAGTAAATGCCGTCAAGTGTGACAGTTACACGTGATTGTAATAACTGTATGCATTGATCATATGTTTGAAAAATTACATTCGATATTGCAATTCTTAATGATTTATTTGAACAATGCAACCTTTCGAGGATTACACATTAAAAATACCTAAAGGTTTAGATTTATGATTGTCAGTAACATGCAGTCTTTGTCTGTAAGAATTGAATTTGATTAATATTATTTATTTGAGATGAAATAATTTTCATGTCAGACTCTGTTAAATGCTTTATTATTGATTAAATCCGCCAGAATGAATTTACAAAACGCTTTTTTGTTTTGATTGATATCTGTGGAGAAAAGATAAGACGGAGGTTTTACCAATACTATTTAAACGGTCAAGCATACAACACCCAAAGTCATATTTAGCAAAAATCAAACAAGTGAACTCTTCCTAAGTTCAGTGTCTTAGCATAGTAAATGCATTTGTTACAATATATAATATTATTAGTGTTTACAAGCACAGAATATAATGAATAGACTATACAATATAATCTCTGAGAACTAAACTATTATGGTTTAATTTTAGAAAATAATTAGAGTAAATAAATTTAAATAGAGCTAAAAAGAGAACAACACAACAATTCTAAATTTTAGAAGACTTTAAGTTTCAGTGTACATCATATTCACGTTTCAGTGCTATACACTGAGCATGGAAAAGAGCCAGAGGTGTCATTTGAATGAGAAGGTTTCTGTATCGTGCACTATCCCATAACAGCCTCTTTATAGGGCGTTGGTCACATGGACAATCTGTACCGACGATAAATAAGTTCAAATAGAAAGCAATACACAGTTATTTTAGCAACGCTCGCATCGCATGCTGGTATTAAAGACATTTTCAGAATTCTAGAAGATTGCACGTCAGTCGTTGTACGTGTAGTAAATAATTTTCAATTTTATTGCTGTCTTTGTTAAAATCTATGAAACATTATATATCAATTGCGATCAATTCTTTCTTTAATGTAAAAACATAATTTATCTAAAACACAAACAAGTATTTGGTACTCTTGCTAGTAAACATTAAGATAAATCTATTCATTGCAGGGCCGCAAAGGGGGTCGCAGATTGGATCGGAGGTCCCAAGATAAAGATGTCCAAAAATCTCTGGCTCCAGACGCTCTGCTGCATATGCTTTGTCATTAGACGCTCTGTCGAAGTTAAAAAATTCGCTTATATACTAAGGGGTATAACCCAAACAACTTACACTCTATGAATTGTTGCATTGCTGCTTATCTTTTTTGTCTCTTAGAAACGATACATAATAAACTTAATGGTGTGTTCACACCGCCGATCAGATCAACTCGATCAAGCACGATCAAGCGATTGGATACCGGACTAGCTCGGTCTGCATGCGTAATCGGGGTGGTCGGAGCAGTCTACCTTGGTCGGCATGGCTGGGGCTTGGTACCCGAATTTTTGTGACATGTCAAAAAAATTCGAGTAGCGATCGTGTACCTCAGCCGTCGAGAAGCGATCGTATACTGATAGAGTAGAAGATTTAGTTGATCGAAAATCAATCGTGTAACTATCTAGTTTGGTCGGGTATACATATTTTACCCGATCTGTACACGATCATCTCGACTTCTACTCGAGCATTATCCGATCTCAACCCGATCAACTCGAACTCTGTTTGATCTATTGTCCAGAATAACAATACTACTACCCGACTGCTACACGACCGCATACGATCGCTTCCCGATAGTTATTCGACTATACACGAGTCCACGTGACCAAAATAATATGAACTGATTTGAACCAGGAATGATTGAAGATTTTATTCTAAACAATTCGATACACGACCATTCATGACTCGATTACGATCATTACGATCTGGTCGGGTGGAAATCTGGCTACGATCGAGCAGAGGTCCAGTTAGTCTAGTTGAGATCGTGTATGACTCGCGTATAGGTCTGGGTGATCGAGGAGAAGTCGAGATGTCGGTCGTGTTGACGTTGTGAAGAAGTCGTTAACAATCGTGTAGGGTCGACTTGAGGTCGTGTAGGAGGCGTGAATGTGCATTTAATCGAGCTTAATCGGGCTTCATCGGGGAATTTATGTGATCTGGACAATCGAGTTGATCTGATCGGCGGTGAGAACACAGCTTAACTTAAGTTAGTGTTTTTTTTTTTTTGTGTGTAATAGACTGCATGAATAATAATAAGAAAATGCAAGGAGCTGAAAAAAGGCAAAACTTAGTTAACCATTTGATGTTATGTCTACAGAATTTACATTATATATGTTTTACATTTAATTCAGTAAAATATTATAACATCATGTGGATAATGATCATTGTTACGACAAAATGCAATTTTCACTTGCAAAAACAAAACAAACTAAAACATTAAGATACGCGTATATGCTACAACTGTTATTCTTATCGACATGAGACATAGTTATATTTGTGGCAGATCTAGATCTGCCAATGACCTCTTGACTGCCCACGTGACCATTGCTAAATTGTGTTTAGTTGATGAATAATGAAGTAAGTGGAACCGTAGGTGTTTTTGTTTTGCTGACTGGTTGACATGGTTTTTAGCTGTTGAAATTACTGGAATTCCATTAGAAGCATAATAATTCGTTATTGAAGGACTTAAGTATACCCCGTCGTTTAAGTATATTTAAGTGTTTATCTCTTTGTGTGGAACTGGGTATTTAATGTCACATAAACTTTCGCAGATTTTTTATTTCTTACAGAATCTTATTTTATAACATTGCCGACCCTCTTATCTCACAATACAACTTTAAGTGCTCGTATATTTGTTTCGGTGATGTCATGTCCAGTGTGGACCAATGTAAAATCAAATAAGCTGTGGTGATGAAATTACGTAGAATTTTGTGTTAAGATGGCAAATGCAAACTGTATCCAATGGCTAATAATTATGTAGGTCACGTTCAGGCTACAATATGCGATCCACAAAGTGATGATTTAAATGAATTAGGTCAATTGAGTTTTGCAATTAACAAACCGAATCGGTGGAGAAAATTATATTTACAATTTCAGGGAGATACTATCGGGTCAGCACGTCTCTTAACGTAAAAAAAATCGTTATATTTCTTCTTGCATGATCACAATGATTTCTTAGCATTTTTTTTTCAACTGGGCTCACACAAACCCCGTCAAGGATTTGAAGCTTGAGCTGAGAAATTAATTAAATTAATTAATTAATTAGATTATATCAATTTAATTAGATTTTAACAAAAGGTCGTTGAAAGAACTTATCAGTCATTTTACTTAAGGTAGTAATACAAAAATATAGAGTACATTCAGTTTGATACCGTATTAAGGAAAAAATAATATAAGCCATCATTCGCTAGAATATTCGATTTTTTTTCAAACATAATTCAATCTTGTTGGACACTTCTTTAAAACTTGTAACTGACAATAGGTTAAATATAATGATGGCAACATTTAGCCAACGATTCACTTTAAACGATTGACAATTTACGTAATATAGTTCATGTTCAAATTTCACACAAAACTATTTCATTCAACGTTTGGATAACGTTACCGGTTAATGTTGCACCTTTGTTCAAGACTTTGTTTCTACAGAACTCTGACATGCAAACTTTGGCCGACAGCTTTACAAATATTGACACTAATTGTTTATTGACATTTGGATAATCTCAGGCTTATCATATTTAGATAAATTTCTTCTTAGATTAGCTCTTTCTCAATCTCTCTACCAACAGATGACCAACTTGGAAATACAGGAAGTATGCTTAAAATAAGCCTATCATTTAATTATCTGCCGACGAAAGTTAAGGTATTTGCCTTCACACTTTTCACACTTAATATTTCACATCAAAAATGTCGCTACAGTGTATATTTCAAAAACAATACTCCAAAATAGAACACTAGTAAAGGTAAACCGAAACAAGCCAGATAAGAAATAAATACAAGAAAAGGTAGGATATACTGGTATAAAATTCTAAAAATAATCAGTTTACAGCAGAAATAGCCTTCAATTTAGCTTTTCGTAATCGCAAATATGTATCAGCAAAGTTTCAGTTCTAGTTCTTTGGTGTTTTAGCAAATGCAGAATAATTTATTTTAAATCAAAGGCTATTTACCAACTGTTGTGTATTAATACTTAAGAAATCTAAAATTGTTTATTAAGGACATGTATACCTAATAAATGGTTTGTGGCTGCCTTTTGTGTTTAATCCGCATACCTTAAAAAATTGCGATAACTGATTACCTGGAAGGCAGTCATACAACTGTTTCCGATTAACATGAAGTCACTATGTCTGCATCAGTGATATAATATTTGTCGCGGTTTTAATGGAATTTGACAACTATCACTGTTAACAAAATAATAGTAAAGATATAAGTTCAAACTTATTAAATAATAATTGATCAAACCAATTATAAGCTTAATTAGTACGTGGCTGAAGTATTTCAAAGTTTAGAAAAAAAGCACATAACTGATTCAGTTTACTTTGGCATGATATTGTTATCCCGTAGCATCTCCTTTGCCTCGGCTAAATAGTATGCTACGTTAATGAGTATTTTATTTTGCAAGAAAAGCAGATGTTGACGTTTTAATTTTTTTCAGGTTAAACTTTTTTCTAAAGCCTTTTCTTATTTACAATTTTTCAAACTGTTAACTTAGTTTATGACGAATATTTCTCGGAGCATTGTCGCATGTAATGTAACTCCCTTAAGGAACAGTTTCCATTGACTCAAACACATATCTAAGAGTTAAGGCCAACAGCAGCACGTCTGTTCACCTGTGTCTATAAGACCTGTACAGAGAAGTAAGTCAGCTTACAGGCAGTCAGCATTTCTTGCACAATACCTAAATCAATTCATGAAATTCAAAACACTTCAAACACGATTTATACATGAAACGTTATTCGAGAGAGAAAAAAACTCCTGTGTCTGTAAGTTCGTGTTTGATGTGTAAACGTAAATGCTTTTCAACAGTCCATAAATTTAAATTTCATTAAGCCGCTTATTTCCCATTACCTTTTCAGATTACATCTAAAGATATAGACAGATGAATGGACGGTGCGCTTATTCTCCCCCGTTAAGTTCAAATCAGTCACTCTGAGACATTTCCCAGGACGTGGTGAATGCGTGTTTATCTAATCATTTACAGATTCTCTTTCATTTTGAATTTTCCCCTGCTGGATCTTCAATAATCAGATTATCATTCTTTCCAGAAAGAAACATTGTCCCCATTTTTTGATGAAATTGTTAATTAAACATAAAAGGGCTAATTTCGTGTTAATATTTTCCGTAACGGACAACTGTTGCTCAAACAATTTTAGCATTAAATTTCGTTTAAATAATACCTGCTGAATGAAATTTCGTTATTTTTGTCGTACAAAGACTGGTTATTCAAACAATATTAGTTGATTTTTTTGTTATTTCTTCAAAGTAATGTAGACTTTAAAAAAAACATTTGATTCAGTAGAGTCATTAAATTAATCGTTAACATATAACAAATGCATTTCAATTTTTCAACTAGAATAATTTACCAAATGCTCAATTAAATTTCAAACACACACATTTATATCTTTGCTCTAAAAATTTGCTGAATTTATTTAGAAATGAGAGATTTGTAAACAGCGAAATTAATTGGAACAGTCATTGAGGCGGGAGGACTCTTAAACCGTAGATAGCTATTATTAAGTTTGATTTGCAAGCCTTAAAAATCAGGGATAGGTGTGAAAATACTTTATCTTCCTATACATTCTGATGTAAGTTATGATATATTTTTGTGTACATCTCAGGAGTGTTTAGGTTCTAATTATATTTCAAATGACTGTGTCTTGAACATACTGTGTTTTGAACATGAAAAAAAGAAAAATGCAAAAACAAAATAAAAAACAAAACAACTTCGTTTGTTAGCCTACCAAAAATGTGATAATAGTGTTAAGGGATATTTCTATAAGAACTAGGCAATAACATTTAATTAATTTCAACATAATTATAATATCACTGTTTACTAACACGTCATAGATTGAACATTATTGAATAATGTTTTGTTGTAAACAAAAACATATTTAAAACTATTTTGATTTCTTAGGTGAAAGATATAAACTTATTTCTTTAAGATAAATTCAGATGTTGTATTTTCATTAATACTTACAATAATCTATATTTCATTTCGGTTAAGCAAAGAAAAACAAGAAAAAGAGTATGGCAAAGATAGACTTTCAATTCATTTGTACAATGTTATATTTAGTAATTTCTGTCTTTTTATTTTTCTCAATTTCCACATTATGTTTATGCTTTCTTGCAACTTCCTTTGTCAACAAGTGTTTTATATCTAGACCACGTCTTGGTTTTTCAAGATTTTAACGAACGAAAGGGTTCTTCAATGTGTACTGCAAGTACAAAATAACATGTTTATAGTTTCGAATATCTGAAAGTAACTCAAACTTCAATTAATTGAAAGGACAGCGACGTCTTTCAGTATTGTATTTTCCAAAGATATACGTACTGCGAAATATTTTTATAGTACTAAATACAGAGAAAAACTATCTTATCAAATATTTCATTAAAAGGACTATTGTGCACTCCGCTATTTTCAATTTAACTTTAGGACGCAAATTATTTCCTCCAAGAAAACATTTATAGAGACTCGTCTAACCATGTATCATGTAGTATTTCTAGAGACTGTACATTTTGTTATGTTTCTTAAACGTGTGGTATTTCCGTGTTCAAAGTAAACACAAAGTTAAATAAAATTAGATGATATTTGTCTTAAACAGAAAAGCATGTTACAATGCAAAAGTCAATAAACA
The DNA here is from genome assembly GCA_012932295.1 of Cyclina sinensis. Taxonomy (NCBI): domain Eukaryota; kingdom Metazoa; phylum Mollusca; class Bivalvia; order Venerida; family Veneridae; genus Cyclina; species Cyclina sinensis. Next base: position 39,556,466 of record JAAONU010000007.1, on the reverse strand, counting down.
AAATCTGTTTGAGTTTCTATTACATATCTTTCAGCCAAAGTTTTAACGTAGTGATTTTATATAAACGTAGACATTTGCTCTAACAACGTCACTGAGGAATTCATTATATTTTGATAATAAAATGATTTCGTTTAGCTCCACACGTTTAATAAAAATTGTTCAGCTTACGTCGGCAACTGCAGGGAAGAAAAGCTTATTAATAAGCAGTAGTTCTTGTATACAAATGGCCACAATTCTCGCCGAAAATAGAATATATTATTACATGACATATAAAAAGCTTTGAAATGCCTTACTCTGTTTGGTGCAGGCGTAACGTTTTGTAAAAAAAATACCGGTAAATATCAGAGCATATTGACCGTTTTTTTTTTCAAAATAGATTTCCTGGAAATCCCCCGCATCTGTTTATAATATCGGACATTTCCGGCGAAACGACTCACTTTCGGGAAATGACGAATGCAGTTTCGGCAAATTCCGTCGAATGCGCCACCTGACAGGATGTTGTTAATTATGACGTTTCCGTTTGAAAGCGATATAAGAACAAATTGTGCCATATAAAAGCTATTAATAGATTATATAATAAAACAAATATGGACTTTTTAGCTGGTGAATATGATGTAATATGTACCTAAAATAATACTGACAGAGGCGATAGATAATGATTAATAAATGTAAAAATTCTGGTTGTAGTTCTGAAGAACATATCTAAACTCAGTAACAGTCTCACTTTTTTGACAGAAATACATTATGATGATTTTTAGTAATTTTATTGGTAAAAACACTTACCCTATTAGACACGGGGTTGTTACTTTGTTTATATTGTAAATTTTGACATATGTTAAGGACATTGGCTCAGTGGTCTAGGTAGCTGCTCGTAAAAAATAATTATGTATAATTATTTACCCAGGGAAAGCCTTAATGATACAATTTAAGTTACTTAAGTAGTATTCTTAAGGGATTAAGATTACAAAATAACTAAGCCTATTTCATTAAAGCGTAAAATCGGTAGAAACAGTTTCAGACATTCAAGCAGTTTCGATAATAGAAAATATAATATTATAATCATATTTTGAGTTAGTAACAAGGAAAGAATATTCCAGGCATATGTATTTTATATACTCACAGAAATGCAAATATTATTTTAAAGGTCATTTTAGTTTAAAAGGTCATTTTGTTGACGGAATTATACCAGAAGCAAGTTTAACAGCCGTTTTTATCTGAAACCATATTTTCTAGTGTACAGCTTACGGTTTTCTTTAGAAATTCAAATTATGTATAATCTTAAATACCAAACTAAAACAGGCCGCATAATGCTGTTGCCATACTTCTTTTGCGTTTGAAAGAAAGCTTGGTAAACAGAGACACCGGGTTCTATGTTGACGTTTGTATTACCTAAATCTTGTTTAAGTAAGACAAATTACATCTGGATTATTCTCGTAGCTATCATTTAAAGTAATAATGTTCAGAGCAATATGCTTGTTTCAATTCAAGGACAGTGATATTCTTGGGAAAAATAAAATAAAAGTTTTTACAGCAAAATGATACTTAAGCTACAGTTAATGTTCATTGGGCAAAATGTTTCTTGATAACATTTTCTCTTCAAATAAAACAAATTCTACTATAAAGATATGTCAACGGATAATATTACTTAAGCCATTTCAACCATAACATCTCATGACTAGGCATTTATCACGACTATCTGAACTTTCTTACCTTCATGGATAATTAAATTTGAAACTTTTCTGACAAAAAAATCAAAATTGTATATAAGTTTACTAACAAAGTATTTCCAAATGTATTCGTTTTGTGTTACCGTTTCTAAAAATAGAGAGTATTTTCATATGTTTATTTGATATGCGAGGAAAAAACGTTTCTAAAGACACATAAAAAGTTGTCAGTTGCCTTCAGTGAAACGTAACATAAATTTTATTTCATTACTTTCCCGTGGAATTATTTAACTTAAAACGAGGGAATCATAGTTGGCAAACATGAAGTAATGCAATCTATTTCTGCGAGTATGGTACTATTTTGTCAAAGCTGTGACCGTTATAGATATAATCTAGCACTGATTTCAAAATGTTGCTTGGCGGAATTATGAAATTCCTATACGTAGAATTTAGTTTAAACAGGTTTGAACTTTCCTGGCATTTTGTTTTTCATTTTGTTTTTCATTATATTTTGGTTATTTTGTTATTTGTTTAAACAGACACAATCATTAGGATGCAATAAAAAAAAGTAAATGACAGAGACAAATTTTATTTCCTAATACACGACGACCGAGTAATAATTTTCGAAATTGTATGAATGTAAATTCATCAATAATATGAATTTTAAGATGTTTACAGAAATTAACAACTACAAAGAGAAGTTAAACATTACATGTCCAAGCCTCAATACATTTAGTACTGCGTGTCTCATGAAGTCTGAAAAGAACACAATCAAATTTAGATATGTTACAACTTCTAAAACCGAAATTGCATTAAAAATAACAGTATAATATTCGGGGGGTAATCTGACGAATTTAAAACCAACCCTAACAATTCTTGAAAACGTTTGATCTTGAATTAAATTAAATTCAGTCTAGAAATTTCTTCTTTCATGACCATATCTTTGCATAAACACTGTTTGGAGAATGACAAAAATAAACTGCAAAAGAGCATCACGATCTTTGTTTCAATGGCATTCTTAAAATAACAAGGGTAATATATTGTTGTTTTTCTGGTGTTTGTGAGACAAAATTATCATTTGTTTAACATTACCCTATGTGTCGTGAAACGTTTCACGTAGGAATATGTTTGGGGAACAACAGCTGAGTACGTTTTTTAATAATTTAAATATCTGCACATTTGGTCCATGACATTCTAAAGACAATAAAATAAACAATAAATAATTAACGGTCTGTTAAGTTAAAAAAATGTTTATACATTTTAACAAATAACATATTATATTTCAAACTCCTTGATTACACCGTTAATTTATAATTCAAACACATCTTTTAATTATACAAAAATGTATTTTGTCAAGACACTGTTATTGTTTCTTAAGAAAATAAACGTGACAAAGCCTGGTACAATGAACTGGCATGAGTATAATTGTGTTTCTATAGACGTCGGCATTATCTTGAGCTTTTTCTCCTTAAGCTAAATTACATTGAATTTCTAATTTATTTTGCAATAACCTTTACAAATTACAAACAGCATATTAAAAATGTCGAGTTCATTTACGTTTAACAATAAGAAAAAAAATCTTATTTCGCTAGTATTTTTACGAAATTAATTCTTTTGCAAAATACGATTCCTCATTAATTAAAAACAGTCTTGAAATGTTTCTACTGAAAGGTTAGTATACTATAAATAACCTCTCATCATCAGTTTCTGTGTGGGGAGGCTGTGTCTTATGAATGTAGTTTTTCCTGATACAAAAATATGCGGTTTCAACTTTTCAAATCATAATCGTCGCCTTCAAATGGCCTTGTTATGTATAAAGTTATCGTATAGCAAAAGTAAGGATTAAACTTCACCACAAGTCCCTTATTGAGGATATGATAGATACATGTAATATTATGAAAAAGTAGCAAATTATTCCAAAAGACCATGACACACAGTTTTCAGTTCGGAAAATTGCATTTTTCCTTAATTTTTCAATCTAGTTTATATAACATAACTTTACACTCATCTGACATAATTTAAATAGGAATGTAGTTGGTACAATAATGATCATTGGTGTCTGTCTGGTCGAACAACTTGTAAAAGACATCTTATCAGGATCGTCATTGTCTGTCTATTCTAGTAAGGTACATTTAACAAGACTTTAGAAATAAATATAATATAAATCTATATTTAATTTTAAACAAAATACGTGTCAGAGTTACGTAATTTACAGAAACCGAAATCATAGATAATCTTAACTACATGAGACACAGAATGAATTCAGGAAAAAATGTATAAGTTGGCGGTTATATAAAAAAATATATGTAAACTTATATTAGAACTTGCAGTGCTAGAAATAAACCTGATGCTGAACAAAATTTACATAATATGTATTTCATCCGCTATGTTCATACAACGTGTGTAATTTCTACTTATCATTTCAAAAAGAAATGAAGTAGTAATGCCACTCTTAAGTTATCATAAATGTTTTAGCTTGATCGAGATTGTTGTAGAAAGTAACAATGTGTGTTACCAAAGTCGTAAAAACAAAGTTATACTTAAAGTATTCCGAAAACAAAACAAAAAAAAAAACCATTTTAAGCAAGATGATTGGCTCTCAGATTTCCGCGTTTTGCATGCTCTATGGAAAAGATGGCAAACGAACCTGAAATTAAAATTAGGATAGAAGCATGTCAACTGCTTTTCAAGTAACTTGGCACTTTTAAGAGACAACATAGGTGTCAAATTTCTGTCTCAGAGATCTGGACGTAATCAAGCTTATTGATTTTGTCTATAATAAATGTTTACGAGTGTTTTGATAATACAACACAGTTAATGCAAAGATAAAAATTGAGATGTTAACTGAGGTGTGATATCAAATCCATACTGTTAGTCTATTTTTTATTTGACAAAATTCGACAATTACCTCTTGTATTTCCTATATTTGATCTCAGTTCATTTATTAAACGAGGATATATACTCATGATGTATGGCTATCGTTTTTAATCAAATATTTTTATAACCGAAACAAAGTAAGCGACAAAAAACACTGTAGACTGTTAAGTAAATACTCAATTATTTTTACGAGACAATTTTGTTTAAAAAATGCTAAATAAATAGTGTTACAAAGTTAAACAAGCAAATTCGTTGAATTGATATCCTCCCATTTTTGACCAGGGGCATATTTTGAACAAGACGTTTAAAATTCTAAGTAAATCATGAGACAACTGTTAGAATCAGCTCTTTTTTATATTTAAATATTTAACTTTTGTCAAGACTGTTATTTTTTTGATACAGTAATGCAAGTAGAACTCAACATCAAAATTTCATCAAACATCCCCATTTTGAAAATAACCCTCTCGATGATGAATATAACACACACTTGTTTCTTGCTTTTCAAAGTGTGGTCAAACTACTGATCAGGAGAGATAATGCCATTCTTGGTCATTCATTTTAACATACACACTAAATGTTTGTATTCAGCTTCAACAAAAAAAAGTTATTCTTTATAGATAGTGCATAACTATACAGGGGCATAACTCTGTGTGAAATGGTCCGACCGGGACATTCCAATGAAATGCACATCTCCTTTTGGTATTGATGGTTCCCAAAAAGTTTTGTTGAAATCCAGTAAGCAGTTGCTGAGAAATAGCGCGGAAACGAATGTTACTCTGTATACATACTGAATAACTAACCAAGGGCCATAAATCTGTGTTGAACCGGAACAAGCCAGGGATATGCGCATCTCCTGTTGGTATTGAAAGTTCCCACAAAGTTTCGTTGAAATCCTTTCAGTAGTTGCAGAGAAATAGCGCGCAAACGAAATACTTTTCAGAGGCCATAACACTGTGTTAAATTGTCTGACCGAGACATACCAATGATATGGGCATATCCTTTTAGTATTGATGGTTCCCATAAAGTTTCGTTGAAATCCAGTAATAAGTTGCCAAGAAATAGCGCGGAAACGAATGTTACTCTGTAAACATACTGCATAACAATTCAAGGGCCATAAGTCTGTGTTGAAGGATCCAACCGGAACATGGCGAGGATATGCGTACTTCCTTTTTGGTATTGAAAATTCCCACAAGGTTTCATTGAAATCCAGTCAGTAATTGCCAAAAAATGGCTACAGACGGACGGAAGGGCATCGCCAAAACAATATCCCCTTTACGATTCCGTCGGCGGGGAATAATTAATTGGAACTGCCTCAATTACATTGACGTAAAATGATATTGCCTGATTGAATTGCGTCAAGGGTAAGTGGTCATATTCTTTGAAAAAGGATTAAGGCTCATGTAGCATTCATTTAGCTTGTTTGTCTGTCTTCAAAATATAAAGTACATGTATAACGGTAATGTTATAGAAACTGACTTTTCAGTCAATTTGTTCTTCACGTTCACACACTTTTATCAAAAAAAGCAACGTGTCGTGATGTGGATCTTACAAGAAATTCGTATCGAGATTTTTATTTTAGTGTAACTAACCTCATTTGAGCTCTTGGTTAAAATTATCTTCTTCAAATGTATTTGTTATTGAGTTATACCTTCTAAGTGATAGAAGAACTGATAATCACGGAAAATGAATGAAAATGTATACCGATTAATACTAGGGTCATTGCAATCATTTTCCAGTTTAAATATCAATAAAATTCTAGCGATATGAAAATACTTTCTCTAGATACTGTGTGTTTATCTGTGGAAATAAATTCGTTTTCTTTTGCATGAGTGTATGACAACTACATTTTTATCCATGATGAAGCCAGCTATTTGTTAACGTTCATCAGCAATAACCTTCTTTTCTTCGTTTAACTAACCTTAACAACTATATTCTTCACTCTTTAAATGCGGCCAGACAAAATTGATCGCAAAATATAAACAATTTGTATGCATGCTTGGTCACAGAAACGAACTTTAACGTATCGCTCCTCTTGACAACACAATGCATTTTAAATAGTCTGGTTGTTGTTTTAAAAGTCTGGTTGTTGTTTTTGATGCATTGACGAATGAAGTCTACACATATCAGTGCCAAGAATTCTGGAAAATACTAAACAGTTTTGAGAGGTAAGAAACAAATCAAGTTATGATTCGGAGTAACGATTTCAGACACTTTTCAACTGTGAAACATCAGCACACCAAGTGTATGTTAAAACTGACAACTGAATCACATAAATAAAATACGATTGCATGTTACACCGGTAATACATGTTGAACGAATTGAAAGAATTTTGTCAAATTTGAAATGTAAGCCTGCGTTCACACAATATTGTTAAGGGACATGAATATGTAAGTGTATCAATTATCCTAATATACTTGATTTATGATTAACAATGAAGAAAGTCCTAACATTTAAATTTCAAAATATCGAATAAAAACCAGCACAATAACGTTACATTCTTGTGAATTGGAAAAAGAAGACATGCTGGCGGTGTAAAGCATTTTATTTAATGAAATTTTTATTTAAAGTATTGCTTTAAATCGGTTGTTTGGTGTATTTTGTAACTTTTACAATTTGTCGACTTATCACGGAGCAATAAAATTGTGTCAACATATTGATTAATTTTGAAAACGGTAAGCAACAATTTTTGGCTTCCCTCATTCAATTTTCGAAAGAAACAAATGTGCTTTTGCATTATGGTAACGTGGCTGGCTATGCGCACATTTTGTATAATCTTTCTTCCAATCGTAAAGCTTTGGTTTTCTGTTGTGAATGTTTGTTTTTTAATTAAATCATCTGTCTCTCGTAAACGATATAAGTTTACCCACTTCAGTAATTGCATTTCACTAATATCATTGACAAAAATGCGTGAGAGGAAATTCTTGTAACCAAGTTATTTTAGAGACAACTTGTTTATGCCTACATCAAAGAAAATAGTGTATCTATGATAAAGGAACATCAGCGCTGAACAAAGTCCGCCTCTTTCAAATTGTAATTTACAAAATGTATTACCGACTAGAAACTCACATATACACACCATGTAAAAACAAGAAGTTAAACATTTAAGATTGAAACATAGTTTCGAAGCGTCTGCATTTGAATTGTTCGATTTGGTTTTATTTGGGTTTAACGCCAAGTTTTAACAGCTAAGGTCATATCCCGGCTGTCAGTCCACCTTACCACTGTTCCTGGGTATCCAACCAGTTTACTTACCAATTTCTCCGCAGGTGACTGACTACTTCCTCACTTGCTTCAGAGGTGAGGGACAAATAACTTATAGAAGCATTGTCTGAGATCAATTATCACGGAGAAATTTTGCAGGCTCTGAAGGGGATTGAACCGGGATCGTCAAGATAGACAATCCGATGTCTGCATTTAAACATATCAATATAATACTATAGAAAGAAAGTGATGCCAATCTAAACAGTTTTATATAAAGTTTTATCTGTTTAGTAAAGTGGTCATGTGCTTTGCTTATACACATCTGTGACATCATTAGGGGTCGACACCGAAACGAATATTTATTCATTTCTTAGTGCAACAGAAAAATCCAGCTGAAAATGTTTACTGTGAGAAGGCTTTACTAACATGAAAAATCTTTGTTAACATGCATGTGTAAAAGAAATTAAGGATTCTTTTTTTATACCAGAAAAATATATAGTTTCTAAAAAATTTAATCGATGTTTTTGACTTAATTACATGCTGAGAATCGGTTGGTTGTATAACATGTATTTTACCTAAAGTAAAACCCATAGTTTCTGTATTTGCATATGATATTCAACCTCCATTAGTAAACAGTTATTACCATCAAAAACAATGTTCATAATTTTGACGAGACCTTTTCAAAAGAAGTTTAAATTTCGTTTTGCACGAGTTATAGAATTACTAGAAATAACTTGTCCTTCCTCTTGTCCATAAATGAGAGTCTGTCTAACCGATGATTATTCTACTGATCATGCACATACGGATTCTCAAACAACAGTTGTTCAAATCCTGTCCTAAATTGTGGACACGATTACAATATACAATGCACTTCGTCAATCAGAATCAGTTACTATCAAAAACTGGTATGTGTAATATAACCTGATATAACAAAAACCATCAAAAGTAGTAGTATTTAAATGTTGTATCACAGAAATGATAACTCGAGCGAAAACTGATACCGTTGACTGACCATTCGGTTATACTACTTCTAGATCTACCTTATGTAAATACCTTTCGAATGCTTACTACATAGGTTTGTATTGACTTTGTTCTAATCCATGTATGTTATTGATTACTGCACCTTACAGACAAGCGTTTGGACAGTGTTTCTTAACAGATATACTACTTATTTTGAGCTAAAAAAGTTCAACTTTAAAAAGATAATAATGAACTTCATAAAAAATCTTAAGTAGGTCAAAGAGCAACAGTTAGTGTCAGTAAAAAATGAGAAACCTACTAAACCTAGAAAAACTGTCGGTAACTATGTAGCTGGTTTAAGAATATGGATTGTATATACCTAATAACGTACGTGGCAACCTGGTAACCTTCCAATAACAACAGAAAAATAGATAAAGCTCCATTCATTTCCTTTGTGTGTATCGATGTTGAAAGTATTTATAGAAATATAATCCTAGTGATTATTCAACTGAATGTAAAGAGCAATTTGAAAGGCATATTCGATGTAAGCCAAGTACATCGCACCTGTTGTTTAGTTTTGAATGTGTCATACATCTAATAAAAAAATCTTAATACTGATAAAAATGATATTATTTGTTATATTCTGGGCGAAAAGTAGTAACAGGAATAACAATGAAGTAATTTTTAAAATCAATATTGAAAAACTCTCAATCTTAAGCATATCGTCATGCTTAAATATTAAGCATGCTAAAAAGACAAAACATAACTGACTAGTAAAGTAAATTAAGAAAAATAGTATTTTCTGTATCCTATAGCTACCGTCATCACATGTTTCTTGCCTGTTCTCTTGGTAACACAATCAGTTTATATTGCGTTGATCCATACTACAGGTCTAAATAGCGTTAAACATTTCTATGAATACAGGCTTAAATCACAGGGTGGCCATACCATGTGGTATATGATGTCATTTAGGTTGTCGCGAGCAGCATTTTCTTTTACTCGAATCGGAGAAAACTGCTGTAAGTATTTTATTTCTACAACGGAATATAAACCCGGCAAAGTGCATGCTAAGAGGAAAGAATGTTTCTTACATTCAGGTCCTGATGATTTTTGCCAGATTTACAGTTTTTCTTAACATTCAGAAAATAACGAGTTTGTAACAATATGTTTGTTATCTCGACAGGGACATAATTTGAACAGACGTGGTACATATCCTCTATACAATGCCTGTATGCAAAACATCTAAGCTCTAGGGCCAAAAGTTTCAGATGAGAAGGTTTTCAAAGTTTTTTTCCTACACAGTTCCATATAAAACAAGTGACTCTCGTGGAGTGTCAATTTTGACCTTAGGGAAATGATTTGTACGATCCTGTAAAGGGTTACAATACTGCATACCAATTAACTAAGGTCTATGGCTTACGTTTTCTTGAACACCGGGATATATGCTGTGGTAAACTAAAAATGGAATACGTGACAGAATACTTCACAGAGACAAAGTAATATAATAACACAAAGTAAATGGCATGCGGATTTCATAATCAGTCGGTAAATTTAATTTTCGGGACAATCCCTGTGAAAACAAAAGATATGCTTCACAATAATTAAAATGCAGTACAACAAACAAACACTAATATGAGGCAAGACATTATTACTTAAAACTAATTAGTTTACTACAGTAGCAATTAGTTAAAACATTCACACCATAAAAATGATAATTTAAAGTTTAGACAATTTTATTACAATTCTTATGCAATACACAAAACAACCAATCAGAAGAAAGCTCTCAAAAGATATTGTCAAATAATGTCTTTCTAAAAAAATAATACCCGGTTATCAAAAATAACGACAGTAAATAATTGTTGTCTAAATGATATAATATTGTAAGCTACATACATACATGTATTTTCTTACATTCGAATTCAAATTTGGAGAAACGTGCTTTAATAAAAGTATTATGCAATCACATTTTACATTTTTGCTTTGTTGCCGGACCCAGGTTACCTAAAAGAAGAAGAAAAAAGACTGTCTTAGATCATCAGTACATAAACATATTAACAAACACTGAAAAATGTAATTAGTATCAGAAATTCTTTAGACGTACATTGCACAGCATACACTGAAGCAATTATTATCGACATTTTTATTACCTTTTGCTACAGAGTGATACAACGTACAGTGCAAGAATTCAAGGCTATGGTTTGATAATAAATCTTAATTTTACACCACTATGCTCCTGGGCGTCCGTTCCGTCCGTCTGTCCGTCCGTTAGCAATTTGGTTTCCGGCAGGATTACTTGAGAACTGTTTGACCTCCAGTCTTTTAGCTAAAAATGGCGATTGCCCATATTGAGAGCATGACCTCTATTAATTATGGGGTCAGTAGTTCAAGGATCAAGGTCACAGTGACCTTAACATTGAAAACCATATCCGCCAGGTAAGTTGACAATAATTTGTTAAAGAGACTTCAAACTTCATATCGTAATTGTACACATTGAGTGGATGACTCCTATACAGTTTGGGGTCAGTATGTCAGAAGGTCAAAGTCACAGTGACCTAAATGTTTTAGAATCATTTACACTCTCTAACTCGACAACCATTTGTCATAGAGACTTCAAAATTCATAAAATGGTTGCACACATTGAGTGAATGACCCTACTGATTTTAGGGGTCAGTAGGTCAAGGTCACAGTGACATAAACTGAAAATTATTTCTGCTGTAAAACTTTATAAAGATTTGTCATACAGACTTCAAACTTCATAATGATTGATAACATTGAGAAAATGACCCCCATACATCTTAGGATCAGTATATTAGATGTCAATGTCACAATGACCTAAACACTGAAAAGTATTTCTGCTGTATAACTTGGCAACTACTTTCCATACATACTTCAAACTTCTTAGGATGATTGCCTTCATTGATTACATGACCCTATACTATTCGGGGTAAGTACATAAAAGGCCAAAGTGACAATCAATTAAACAGTCAATATTTCTGCACTATAACTTGATAACAATGCATCACATCATGCATATCATAACTTCTTAAAGACTGACATTTATACAAATTATAAAACCTAAAATTCAGATATGATAAAGATTTATAAAACTATACAATTAAAATATCAAAAAGTTAAAAATCAAAATATTATAAATAAGAAAATCAAAATTTAAAGCAAATCATTTAATTCCAAAGCCTAAGGATTCCCCTCTTATATCACAAAGACATCATACTTAGAAAAAACACCCTTCGGGTATATAATGCTCCGCCCAGCGGTGCTCTTAGACACTAAAGTGAAAAATGACCATGGACAATGTTTAACCTAATGATTCACAGTGACTGCAAATATGCCCACTTGATATTCTCTTATGAGACTTTACCTTTCTTTGTTAATTCTGTGTGTACCGTTAGAGATCAAAGTGACTTCGCTAAATGCTCTTCGAGGTATATCTGTCAAAACCAAAGTATCACTACCGAGGTTAAACAGGTTTTGTTTAGAACTATACTTTGTCACTCCTGTATTTGCTTGAACATGTCTTGTATTTCTAAAACATCAGAAGAAACAATATGTTTTATTGATATTACCATGTTGCACTGTCAGAAATAAAAACTATTTTAAGGAAATACCAATTGATTATTTTTAAGGTAAATGTTTACAGTTACTTACCGACACATCCATGTCCCCTACAAATTGCTTAGACATTGTTTGGTTTGTAACTTGTTCTACGTTAAACAGTTTTCTAGAGTCCTTATTTCTTCGTGAAAGGTACACAAATTACAAAGTTATCGGCTGCTAAATTTGTTTTGGCTTATAAAAGAAACTGTTCCGTAAATGGATTTTCTAAATGAAACACACTGATTGACTTTGAAGGCGACTTTTCCCGTTTAGCTGTATCAAAAATCGGTACACCTTAGATGTTTAAATATTTACGCAGGTTTGTCCTTAGCAATGAAAATGAAATATCTGATTCCATATAAGGGACATTACGCAGATTTGTTTCCGGTTCCGGTTCCGTTGAATACTGCGATTCATGGTAAACATTGAAGATAGCAAACTTCCTGCTTGAGCAACTTCAAGTCTTAAATCTGTTGACAATGTGAATATAAGTACATCAATTGGAGAACATTGATTTGCTATCTGCGGCAGTTTAATCTGATTGTGGCCATCTTTATGCGTTACGTCCTTTTCTATGATCCATGATCGCAATGTTGCTATCAAAGAAACTAATTTAGTCAGGATGCCTTACTACAATTTCAAGAATTTGAATCACATATTTCAGCTATTTGTCATCTTATCAACCAATAGTGTGTAAGTCGTGCAAATATTTATGCGGATTATTTTTGCATCACCATCTATAAATAGGTCAAACTAGGGTAGGACAGCTACTCCGAAATGTCCTGAACATTAAAAAACACGGGTTTATTTTACCATTTTTATCCTTAACTACAGGAATCATCAACATATCGAATGGATTGAAGATAAAGATATGCCCTAGGCATTATGTTACGAACGATAAAAATCAACACAGAAAGAAGGTAACTGGTTTTGAATAACCACATTGTATAGTGTCCATGCATGTATGTCAAGCGTGTACGCTGATAATGTTAGCTACAAACTCTGCAGCTAGGTCTGATGCACACATGTACCCTTTGGCAGCAAAATTCATTATGTACCACAATAGTTTGTTATATCATCCGAGGTTTTTGTTTTTTTTAGGTATGGCGTAAGTTATAGGTATGTTATATTTATAAACAACTTCATTTCAATTTTTTTTCCTGAATAACGACACTGACAGTTTTGTTATAAGTCTTTTAAACTTAGATTTTGTAAAATGACATCTACGTAAATCAGTGCCAAGAACTCTCCAATTAGAGGTTTGAGCGCTACAAATAAAACAATTAAGAATGTCTAAAAGGAAATTAAGAGTAATGACCTCAGACACCCAAATATAAAATACCAGTACATCTTGCCTGCTAAGTATATGTAATTTCTGACAGCTTCGACGAACAAGTAAATAGGGCTGCATGCTAAACAGTCATATAACTAGTAAAACATGTCGACAAATGATATAATGAAATACTTGAACTTCTAAAAGAGCAAATAGAATAATGTGATGCGGAATTTTTCCATTCTATTCATCCTGCAATGCTAAACAATAAAGAAAACCTTTAAAAAATCACTCGTCTGGAGTAATGAATGCTCAATGTATGCCTGGACAATAATATGACCGTTTTTCTCATGGATATTGCTGCATCAAGACATGCACACTGTGGCAATTAATTGTTTTGGAAACGTCTGTTTCGATTCAATATATCGTTTTATATTTATTTTCAATGCGTATTCTCCCGATTAGATTAAACCGGATTTAAAAAATCTCAAATAATTTCTGTAGAAGATTATTTTCTCTTAAAAATAGAGTTTCTCTGGTATCTAATGTAGAATGAACGCTTGTAAACATATTGTTGTATTAAAAACGGTAAATAATCAGTTTTTTTCTATTCTCACTGAAAGTATGATAGTATGCAGGCTGTTTCATATTTAGTCGTTATTGTTCCGAGTTTCATCGAAGATGTTTTTTTATTTCATCTTGCTATAAGTAAGCATCCCTTTGTTGAAAACTAAATGAGGTAGCAACGTTTACAAAAGATTGTCATAAACATCGAAAGCAAATATAGATATCGACAAGGTTATACAGCAGTCACGCATTCTTGTGCAATACGTTATATTTAAAGGAAATAAAACGAATGCGAAATTTTCGTAACCATGTTATTTAAAGGGCAACTGCTAGTTTAAACATTGGCTGTTAAAATAAGAAGTCTATTTTCATTGCATTTAATTAAAGATAGTATGTATATATACACTATATTTCTCTTCAAAACTGTGATTAAAGAAATGCAATACCGAATAGAAACGTAAGTTTATACATTATTCACAGCACAAGAAATTCTTCAGAGCCATGTTGATAAATCAATCAAAAACAACAGCCATTCTACGTACTGAAATATATTTTATTACAATTAAGCTGCTTAAAGTGTGTCAGTTTTAATCGTAGTATTTCTAAATATTCCAAAACATTGAGTTTCAAAATGAATTGTCATTTCATAGGGATAAACCTTTTTAATACGGTCGTCTTCAAAAATAACTGCAGACCGTCTTCCAGTGTAACTCTCAATTCTCAATCTGACCGTTGTAGTTTTTTTAGCGATTTGATAAATAAATTGCATTAACTTTTGACAAGTAAATATTTTAAATACGGTGGGTAACTATATTGTGCTGTTTGAGTCCAGAAAAAAACCCAGCAGTCAGTGAAAATTGTTAGTCAGATTCTACAGGAATAGGTATAATTGCTTTTTCCTAAAATACTTGGAAATCTGCAATACTGTTTAAGATAAACTATTATTTTCTGTGTTTAGAGTTACTATGTTTCATGCGTAATGATATTAGTGCGAATAAATAAAACCAAAATATTCGCAATCGGTTTATCGACAAAATCATCTCTACCTAAGAAAAACCGTGATAAGAGTCAACATTATCGTCAATTAGATGCTAACCGACAAGTATGTCTATATACGTATACATATTCTATTGTACTTGCTTAATTTTGTACCACTAATTATACAAAGAATTACTCACACTTTTTATTTTTCATCACTTCTCCATTAGTTTAACAGTATGTATTGACTATTCAAACATAACAGAGAAGGTAATACGTATAATAATCAATCGCTTTTCAGTTTTTTCACTTCTTTCATGCATTGCATAAAAGAAAGTAAACCTGCTCCTTTGAAAAGAAGATATAATAAATTTAAATTTGTAAATAAATAAAGTAAATCGGCAAATACAAAGACAATGATTAAAATCGTTTAAGAGCATTTTACACATGGCAATTTTAGCAGGATTTCTTTGCGTCTAAAGACTTACAGTGTATATTTGCGCACTTCTAGAAACATAATCTAATAAATAAAAAGTCATTATTGGGATAAAAGAAAAACTATACCATCTACAGTAACTTATACCTTTATCTGACAAAATGAACTTCATTTGTTTTGAAAAAGTCTTGTAAAAATCATGCTAGATTTTGATCGTAATAACTGTTTACGAAATGAGGTTTAACTGAGTTTGCAAATGTAGAAACTGAGAACGCATTTTACTCGGTGTTAAATGCAATAAATTACATGTTAGACATTCTCTGGATTTTCCAGTAAGTGAGTGATATCGTAATAACGTGTCTGTTTCATTTCTTGTATAAACACAAACGCGTATTAATTCGATCCACCCTTATTTTTTCTGTGTGTGAAAAAACTCTTTTCTTGAAATAAACATGGATCATTTTATTTAGGCCTAAATCCTTAACCAGAAAATAACATATTCACAGTGAAGATTTTCTTTGAAAATTGGAGGTGTATGATGTCATGAGAGTGTCGATGGACTTGGAGGAGAAGGTTTTTTTTGTTGTTCTAACTCAAATACATAATTTATAATTTGCTGAAGGTCACCTGACTACTTTACTTTGATACCAATCTACTCGTTTTAGCGTTCCGATGAAGTGCATATTAATAACAACAAGAATGTGATATATTTGTTTATCAATATCTAACTGCACAGTACATCAATGTGTTTGAACTATTTTTTTGTTCTTATTTTTTGTTTGTTTCTATTGATATCAAATATTCCCAAATGATAAATTCTATCGATGAAAACATTTGTGACACGGTGTAGATAAAGGGAAAGTCAAAACTTGTAAGAACTTATAAATACCTTTTTTATCTTTTTAAAAATTTCTTTTTTTTTAACATGACCTGTTGTAATGTGTCTTCAACAAGGCTTGAAAAAATTGTATATATATATAACGTTGATAAAAACCCCGAAATTCAGAAATGTATATAATATTCTCATGAAACCGTTTTTTGTAACCGGTAAATTTAGACCTATACGAATGCAGACAGTTACCACCCATACAAGTGTTTTAATCAACACCAGACTTTTTCTAATTTACTTCTGTCCTACTTATACCTATCTGATAAGTGTTTTGTCAAATCCAATTAATAAAGCAGTTGCTGTAGCAGTAAAATCTCGACGTTGACATTTTTCAAATAATTTATTTTAAACAATCTACAGTGGAAATATGTAGTTGTTAGTATGATCTTAATTCGAGTAATTACTAGGTAGCTGATACTGGAATATGGATTTTAGATATAAAAAAAATATTTATGACGCCCTAGGCAACTTCCTATTAAGGGTTAAAATACGCTTCCTTCACTTTTGTATGTGTAACGATATTGAACATGTAGTATAATTATATAAACAGAACTACAATCCTAGAAATTAATCGACTGATTATAAATAACATGATTTAAGGCACAGTTGTTGCCTGTTTACCGCACTGAAGACACTGCTGAACTTAAAAAATTCAGAGGCTGATCTTGTCATAAAGGAAAAAAAAACTCCTTGAAATAGGCAATGCTTCCACCAAACAGTAACATATTAACAATAATAGAGCTTTATATCAGTTTCAAGAAATAAGATTAGATATATTTTAACTTATTACCGAAGTTACTCGGTTATTACCGAAGATTCATTAAAAGGAAATACTGATATGACATAAAGAAAACAAGTAGTGAAGTGGTCTGAAGTTGTTTTTCCTAATCTAGGTATTTACAAGTAAATTGTTATCATTTTTATTATTCTGTTTATTGTATTTATTGTTATTATTATTGCTATCAATATTGTTATTTTTATTTTCATTCTCTGTGTACAGGATTTTATTTTCTATTTCTGGGAACCTAGGCAACATATTCGTAATATTTTTTTTCCATTGTATTTGATATTGAAAATGTAGTAGCCGGTTTCCTTCTTTACGTTTGCATCGTACATTTCACAATTATTAAAAGTTATAAAAGTGATTTCTGTTTAAACTATTACTAAATCTCCAAACTTACATATGTTCTTTACAGATGATCAATATTAAAGATCTATTTACAGAAACAGTTTATTCCTTTCATGAATTCCTACTAGAGATAGAACTTTCATATTTTGAACGAATATGATGAAATAAAAATGCTATTAAGAAGTCTCAAAATTCATCTCATTTCTTAAGCAGATTAACCTGCCTGTTAGTACATTCATAAAATACTACAAGGAAAGAAATAGAAAGTTTATTGTTACAAATCGGAGAAATTATTTATTTTCTGTTTATCAAATATTCAAGCTCCTAGTGGGATTCGGAATGCACCGATACTCATACAATGACGTTACACTTACCCTATCTCTTGGATAAAAAAACATCGTGTTCTGATTTGACTCATTCAAAGATTTTATAACTGTACATTAATTCTACTGATGATCAGATTTTAATAGTCATCCTAAAATATCTTTGTTATTAATTTTCATGTAAGAGTCTCATATTACTAAAGAAGAGATTAAACTTCAACAAGGGACTGTGAATGTAATCAAACATTTGTTACACTACTCAGCTTACATTATCAATGTTGCCATCGATTTGTTTCAGGATTTCTTCTAACCAACTTCAATGAAATAGTCGAGTCAAAATAGTGGATGCCTTTGAGCTCTTCTTTGTCTAAACTTTACTGAAAGAAAAAAAAAATAAATAAAATTAAATAGAGTCTTTATATTAGATGCCTTTGAACTCCTCTTAATATGTTTCTTAAGTTCTATTACATTTTTATATAAGCTTTACTGAGAATAGTAATAATAATAAGAAGAGGAAAAACATAAATGAAACATGAGTATTTTTTCTATATTCAAAGAAATTGTTTGAAATTCGCTTTAAAATAGAAAAAAAAAATGACGAAGGTTGATAGTGCAACATATTTTCATTTTTATCTAAACAATAACATCACTTTCTTAAAAGAATCAAACTTTTTTTCAACAACGGACTAATTGAACGCGTGCAACAACACAAAGAACTATCTTAACATTAAAAAACACGCGACATTTTATTTAAGAAACAATAAGGACTTAAGAAAAATCTTTTCTGCAGTCTTAGAAAGTAATTTGAAACTAATGACATGGGTTCCATAATCAGTTGATATAAATCAATTGTTCGGGTCGATCAATATGAAGATGCACGTAAAGCCGCAATAAATCGAACATAGTATGTCAAAAGAAGACTGCAAACCAGACATTCAGATTTGTTTAAATTTACAGCACCACAGGTAAATTAAGTCCGGACGATTTTACGACAGTCCTAACGCTCAGAAGAAAGCTCTGAAATCAGAACAGTAATGGCTTCTTTAATTACCCTGATAGAACAAGAAAACCAAGCAAGAAATGATTGTCGAGAAATGTCATGGTTTTCTGTTATCGTCTGGTGATTTCTCTCAAGAACATTCTTATGCAAACTAGCAGGCGTGTGTATATAATAACATTATGCCGATATTTATTAATTTTGCAGCTTTTTACATTTTCAATAATTAATTATATGAATGTAGAACATTTCAAATTGATTTTACCTTAAAGTGCTTTGTATTAAAGACCTTTGTTTTAGAACACAATGAGTGTTAAATTATGTGTCTCAACAGACTCAACACAAAACAACAACAACTGCCTTGCAAGGCGAGACCCGTTTAACTGGTTCACGTAATAGGGCGTTGACATACAAAATCACAGTTTCAGTAACAATACAGATATACCGATTCTAGTTAACGGCATCATGAACACTATTTCTGTGCAAATTGATAAAATATAAATGTACCTATCAACCACGAAGCATGCTACATTCGAATCTGTATAAGTATTTCTGATTACTATGCAAATGCCGGTTGAACTCAGAAAGAAGAAAAAGCGTGAAGATTTCAGTAAATAGTTTCAAATGCAGTATCGGTTATGGCTTACGAAAACCCCGAATTCGATTGTGTATTTCTCAAACGGAATACGAGTCTCCCATGAAAAAACCCATCTTTTCTTATTATAGAGAGGAGGAAACGTGCATTAATGCTCAGACTATTCCCCGAATTACTGAACAACGGAATAAATTCAGCATGCATTTGTGTACCAGATATACATACATACATAACGAAGTTATAATTTACCAACATTCTCCAATCGAATTTGAATGCAGAAATGTTAACCATACAATTCTCTGCGTAGAACTGACTTAAATATATATATATATATATATATATATATATATATATATATATATATATATATATATATTAGGGATGGCAACGAATACCAAAATCAATACTCGAGTACTCGGTCATTTTTCCGATCGAGTACTCGGTTACTCGGATGATTTCCAATGATCTTCAAAGTTTTATCACACAATATCAACACCGTCTGCAGGCGGCATTTTGACACTATGGAAATTTTTATATTTTATTCTAAGCAAAAACTTTATCAAGATATAAAACGTTAGTTGTTTGTTTTTGGGGTTTAACGCCGATTTCAACATATGTTATATCTCGGCGGTCAGTCCACCTTACCGGTTTTCCTGGATATCTAACCAGTATTTGCCAATTTCTCCGCAGGTGACTGACTACTGTTCCCACATGATTTACTCTGAATCAGCGGTGAGAGACAAATGAACATAAGACACAATGTCTGAGAACAATTGTCACGGAGAAATTTTGCCCTGCCCAGGGGTCGAACCAACGACCGATGGATTACTAACCCAGTGCTCTACCTATTGAGCTAAGCGGGCGGACTATTTATAAAACGTTACTGATATTTCTGGATTTATATATATAAAGAAGAAAAGAGTGTTAATCTCCTTTATTGAGTTAAGAAAAACAAACGTTTAATCGGGTCTAATTACTACCTTTAATCTAACATTCATAATAGCAATTCGGCCCTTTGCTGTTTTCAAAACAGTTATCTTAAAACAAGTTTCGGCTACAAACTGTTACACAATTAAAGGTAATTAAATATTATAAGAAGCGACACATGTGTTCAATCCCATGCGCGTGTCAAACTGTTGATCGCCTGGTTAAATTTACGATATCATTTTCGCACCTCTGCAAGAATGTTCTGATTGCATTTAATAGGTGTTTATGTAGATACATGTACTTCTCCGAATTGCTGAACTTATTGGATACACAAATCTTTCTTAATCGCAAAAAATAGAAATTATATATTTTTTCCGAGTAATCGAATATCTCCGCTATACGATGTAATGTGGAGAACGAAATATATATATATATTTTTCTAAATGACGTGCTTTCTTGTTTGTTTAATTTAGTATCATAAAGCGAATATAAAGACGTTAAAGACTGAACCTGAAGGATGACTAGGGAAGATTATGACTGCAATACTGTCATGTTGACTTTTGCAGCGGAGGTAATTATCATATAATATTATACACTTTTAGAGGCATTACGTTGTTACAAGTATATGTGTTAAAGAAAAGATATTAACGTTCACGATCATTGTTAAAAATTAGACAAGGATTGAACGAATAGTATGTGTTTCTTTACATATAGTTAACAGCTTTCTTTCTAATATATTTTCAAGGATTTAATATAACAGTAAATATAATAAAGTTGTCATAAGATTAAGTACATTAATAAACACATTTCAGATATTTTTCTTTAATTGTTTCGAGATCATTAAAAGTTACTAATTGTGCAACAACAATAATGAATAATAAACATATTCGAGACGAATAGTATGTTAATATGAAGTATTAGCAACAATAATGAATAATAAACATATTCGAGACGAATAGTATGTTAATATGAAGTATTAGCAGTTTGACTAAGAATTGTTTAAACATAGTATGAATAATATCATTTATTATTAGAGGCAATACATAATGACAGTTATTTGCAGACACAACCTGTACCCTTTATGCAGTTGCTTAGAACTTGTTTGGTTTATAGATTTCTTCTTGTTTGTTTTGCGGAGTTCTTTCTTCTTTGTCACAGAAATGAAAAATGGATTAAGTTGTCGATTGCTAATTATGTTTTGACCAATGAAAAGCTGTTTGAAAAGGAGTGTTGCTAAAGAGCTACTTCCTTCCGTTTAATCTGTCTCATAAATTGATGCAGTCTCTTAAATGTATAAATATTTACAAGCTTTTCTTCCTTTCCAATGAAAATGAAATATCTCGGTCTGTATAAAAATATCATACAAGTTTATTTCCGGTCGCGTACTCTTTGAGAACTGAAATATACTCTGAACACTGATGTGAGCAAACTTCCTGTTTCAGTAACTTAAAAAATCCATTCGCCTTGTGAATATGATTGAAGAATTAAAGGATGTCCTTGTATCTGCTGTTAATGCTTATGGCGAGAATCCTTAAACGTAAGCCCTTTCCTGTGACGCGTAGTATTTCTATAGTTACTTGTATTTGTGTTTGAATAGTGCTGCATTCTTATAAATAAGGGTTTGTTCAACAACTTATTGTAAATTTGAAGAGTTTTATTGAAATCTTGTTTGAGTGTTTCTGTTGTAAAGCAAATGAGTTTGAAATGTTTCATCAATTCATTTTGTAAATTAACGTTTTTCCGACTGAACAGGAAAATTATGCATTAAAATATGTCACACAAATGAGAATAGTCGTCTAAGTTTTAGCCCAAGTCTGTTATGCGGCTTGTGTATGTTTTGTTTATTTATCTCTTACAGTCGAACATTTGGCAGCTAATTTTTACTCGAAACTCTTAGACAGAAGTTCAATGATTCACCTGACAAAATTATACCTGATAATTTTTACATATCTATTAATTTTAGAAGAATCTGAGTGTCTCGATATAATATTACACCATGAGCTTCCGTTAAATAAGAATTTGAAAAACAAAAACTCATTAAACATTTGCCTAAGTTGTACTTATCAAGGTAAGTATGTCAAACGCCTCACTACAATTTTCGTCGCCAGCATTTCAAAAAAAATTTCTATCATAAAGAAATTAGAGATTGGTCAGTAAACTTGTCGGGTACCTATAAACCAATGTTAGTTTGCCAGACGACAGGGTTTAAAACAGAGATTAAAACTGGCGTTAAACCCCAACAAAATAAACAAGCAAATATTTTAAGCGACATTCTTGTTAATGTAATATATTTACTTTAATGGGCTTTATATCAGTTTCAAGAAATAAGATAAGATATATATTGTTATTACCAGTCACGATACAATAAAGCAAAATAATCGTATACTGCCAACACAGAATGATCCAACAATTTAGACTAATGAGCGTTTCAAGGAAGAAAAATTTATGTACTTTTTCCAAGCCTTTTACCCATAAAAATGAGTCGTTCGTTCAATCATTAGAACATAGGGAGCATGTTTGTATATTTCACTAGCTAAGTAAAGATCAGATTCAACCTAATATTTTATATGTATATAACGTTATTAATCATCTGCTAATGCTCTCAGGTGTCGTAATTTTAATTTGGTATGTTGGGTACGTAACTTACCCTACTGCCTCCTCATCCTCCTCCTCCTGAATAAGACATTCAATACGCCGTTACTAAGTAATGTCGATTTTAAACCCTTCAAATTAGTGGTTTGCATGCATACAAAAATATAACTAAGAATGCCTAACAGATCACACAGAGTAATAATTTAAGACACATAAAAATGTAAAAATCAGTAAAGTCTGAATACTAAGTATAAATAAATTCTAACAGCTGCGCCAGACAAGTTAATAGAACTGCATTCTTAAGGGACATATAATTTGTAAAACATGTCAAAATATGATTGAAATATGAAAAAAAGACCTATAAAACTTCAACTTTTACAAGAGCAAATAGAATTAAGTAATGATTGAGTAATTTTCAAAATTTATACCCGTTATTTTAAATAAAGAAGAAAACATTTCACTGTAAATTCCTGAATGCTTAATGTAAGACTGGACAATAATGACATTTTAATACTAATAGGAAGTTGGCAGTAGCAGTGACAGCAGTAGCAGTTGGCAGTAGAAATTAAATCAAACGTGAAGCTGACAGTAGCAGTAACAACAGTAGCAGTAAGCAAGGCGTGAATTTGGCAGTAGCAGTAACAGCAGTAGCAGTAGGCAAAATGTGAATTTGGCAGTAACAGTAACAGCAGTAGCAGAAGGAAACTCTGAAAGTCGGCGAGAGTGTTTGAAACAGTCACAGACCGGTGCAATCGAACCGGGATGGTCCCTAGACTTTCTAGGTTGGCACCAAAATTTCTACAAGTCTGCAAGAATGTCAGAAACAGCAGATCATAACAATGGACTCCGGAGGGTCCCTTAACATAAAAATGACGTTTTCTCGATTTTGGCACCAACATTCCTGAAAGTCTGCGAGAGTGTCAGAAACAGTCGCAGTCCGGTAAGACTGACCGGGAGGATCCGTAGACCTCAAAAATGACATTTTCCGGATTGGCAATAAAATTCCTGGAAGTCTGCGAGAGTGTCGGAAACAGTCGCAGACCGGTAAAATCGACTAAGGACGGTCCCTAGACCTTAAAAATGACATTTTCCCGATTTGCCCCAAAGTTCCTGAAAGTCTGCGAGAGTGTCGGAAACAGTCACAGACCGGTTAAATCGACTTGGGAGGGTCCCTGGACCTTAAAAATGAGATTCTCAAAATTGGCACCAAAATTCCTGAAAGTCTGCAAGAGTGTCACAAACAGTCGCAGACCAGTAAAATCGACTCGAGAGGGTCCCTTGACATCAAAATTGACATTTTTTCCGATTGGCACCAAAATTCCTGAATGTTTGCAAGAGTGTCAAAAGCAGTCGTGGACCTACGCAATAGACCCGGGAGGGTCTGTTGATGTTAAAACATGTTTTATTTTCATTGAAATTTTCCAGATTTTAAGACTTCCTTACTGCTACTGCTGGTTCTGCTTATGCAAACTTCACGTTTTGTTTATTGCTATTGCTGTTACTGCTACTGCCAACTTCACGTTTTCTTTACTGCTACTGTTGTTACTGCTACTGCCAGCTTCACGTTTGCTTTACTGCTACTGATGTTACTGCTACTGCTACTGTCTATATACACATATTCTTTCTAAATATACCTTGATTTAAGATGTGATCAAGATTACTTTAAATGATTGTTTATATAAAAGGTTGATGAAAAACACTGCTAAGAATTAAGAATTGATATCATTTCCTCAGGAATGTTTTTGATTGTAATATTACCTTTTTCAATTAGGGCTTAAGTTAGTTGATACTCAATTTAGACTTACCCAATGTTACACGTGTGAATTGACAGGTACCACCCATATATGATAACCAAAATCAAACTTTCTTTCTAATTTGCACCCGAAATGTACGCATCTAGCAGGCAAGTGTTTTGTCAAAGCCTTTAGACGGAGCATTTGATGTTTTATTAATTATTAAGTCGTTAAAATCTATCAAGCCATTGCAATTCTTTTTAATGATTTACAATTAATATAATTATTATGTATTTGTTAGAGTGTAACTAAATTCAAGTAACTAAGTAGCTGTTAACGGGAATATGGATTCTGGTTAACCATTAATGACGCACGTGGCGAACTCCCATTAAGAGCTGAAATATTAATGTTGCTTCCTTCAAGTCTTTGTGTGTTATGACATTAAATTGTAGAAAATATATTTAGAACTATAATCCTAGAAATCAAATGATATAAAGAGCACAAGCATTGTCAGCTTACCACAATGGAGACACTGCTAAGCTTAGGATTTCAGAGGCTGATCTGTATCATAAAAAGTATTGTTTAAGATGGACAATGCTACCATAAAACAGCAAAATATTAACCCATTTATGCTTAATGGATTTTGCCATCCTTGTCAGCTGGACGAGTCAATTTTCAATACAAAGGTCTCTGTAATAAATTTTCAATTTATTCTATTTAGGAAAGAAGGTTATTTATGCAAACAGTGCATACCCAGACCAGGTCTCGGATCTTTGCCTGTACTGACTGTCTGTGTCTACTTTTGTAAACGCTAAGCATTAACGGGTAAACTACAATAAGGTTTCAAGAAATGAATAAGATATTTTCTTAGTTATACCCATAGTTAGAAATTCATAATGAAGTCATAGTGATTTGACATTTAGTAGAGCGGATTTTTGCCTGAAGTTGTTTTCCTTAATCTAGGTCTTTACATGTTATTGCGAATATAATGAAACAAAAATGCTATGGGGAAGATTTAAGGGTTTGGAAATTTTAAGCAGATCTGCTTGCTTAAATATTGTTCATAACAGAGACATAGATAACAGAGTGTTATCTATGTCTCTGTTCATAAGTAAAATAGCACAAAAAGTGCATACTAGTTACAAAAAGGAATGATTATTTATTTGTTTATCAAAACTTATGCCATGAAGTTGAACTTACCTTTTTCTCATAGATAGGAATAAGTTGTTTTTATTATTATTATAACTTTGGTTCATACAAAGAGGGTAAAGAGTTTAAATTACTTCTACTGATGAACAGATTTTGATCTGCATTATAAAATGTCTTTAGTTTGTTATCAAGTTTCTCGTTAGTGTCCCGTGTTGCTTAAGTAGAGATTAAACTTCAATAAGAGATTGGAACTGTAAGCAATCATTTGTTACAATATTCAGCTTACATTATCAATGCTGCAATCGAATTGTTTCAATAATTCCTTTATTAACTGCAATGAAAAGATGAGACAAATTATTGGATACCTATAAACTTTTCTTATTAAACTGTTTCTACAGTTCTGTCACTTTTAAACCTAAAACTTCACTGTGAAAATTACAACAACAAAAACACACAAACAAACCAAAAAATGGTCCTTAATCACTCACCTGTAAAAGGGCTATCAAACAATTGGCGGTTGTGTGTGTGGTGTGTGTGTGAGGGGGGGGGGGGGGTTTGAATTAAAAAGGACTATCAAACAATTGGCGGGAATGTGCATTGCATTCTTTTTTAAACATTACATATCAGATGTTTTTTCTAACATTTTCAAGGATTTAATATAGCGGTCAATTCAGCTTATTTGTTATAGGCTTTAGTACATAAACTAGAACATTTTAAAACAAAGATTTTCTTCAATTGCTTCGAGATGATTAAAGTAACTGCAACAGCTTACACGAATTATAGACATATTCAAGACAAATAGTATGGTAATATGAAGCTGAAGGGACGAACCTACCCAGTTCGTCTAAGAATTGCTTACGCATAGTATAAATGGTACAGATCATTTAATCTTTGCACACACAACCTGAACCCCGTGCATAGTTGCTTAGAACTTGTTTGGCCTGTGGAGTTCATGATGTTTCCTTTCCGGAGTTCTTTCTTCTTTGTCATAGGATTGAAAAATAAACAGAAAAGTTTAAACCAGATTCTGGGTCGCACCAGCCTCACACTTGCCCCCAAGTGGACAATATTGCATGCGAAAGCATACAATCATATAAAACATAAAAAGTTAATGGCATTGTAGAGTGAAAAAAGGTAGGTACTCAATGACTTTACTGAGACTAGAGCATTTGAAGTAAAATCAGCAAGAACACGATGAGTTATTGACTGCTGATTTATTGTGACCAAAAGAAAAGCTGTTTGAAAAGGACTGTTGTTAAAGTGCTTCTTCCTTCCGTTAATCTGCCTCATAAATTGATACAGCCTCTAAAATGCGTAAATATTTACACAGTTTTGTCCTTTCCAGTGAGAATGAAATGCCTCCTTCTATATAAGGAATATTATAAAAAACATTTCCGGTCGCGTATTCTTTGAAAACTGCTTTGAACGTTGAACATTGATGTGAGCAAACTCCTGTTTCAGTAACTTCAAAACTCCATTCTTCTTGTGATTTTTGTTTCAATCGGACGATGACATTGTTTCTGCTTTTTAAGATGATGGCAACCATCATTTAATATAAGTCCTTTCCTATGACGCTCAGTATCTCTATAGCTACTTGCACACGTGTTTGAATAGTGCTATTTTTTTAAATATAGGTATGTTCAACAACTTACTGAAAATATGAAGAATATTTTTGAAATCTTAGTCTGAATTTTATTTCTATGTAATACAAACGAGTTTGGAAAGTTGCGTCAAATTAATTTCAAACGTTTTTTCGAACAAGAACATTATATTTTACAATATGTCAAACAAATGAAATTATCCTCATGTTATTTTTACTTCAAGTTTGATAACGGACTTTTCTTTGTTTTGTGAGTTTACATTTTTAGTCAGCCATGTGGCAGATAAATTTACCTCGATACACTACTGGCACAGTAAAGATTCAAAACATCCCCCAATATTTCTGAAAATGAGAGACTAGCAATAACAGCATTTGCCAAAAAAAAAAAGAAATTATCAAAACAGACAGACAAAGGAGGAGCAGTTGTCATTATGAATAATCTGGATTACATAAAAGAAGGTCTCAGACAATTAATTGACCCGACATATTACCGAAAAATACTACATAAACAACCAGAAATATATCAAAAGAAAAAAATACTTTCTTAAATTATCTAAAAACACAACCTTATACCACTTCACCAAATACAGAATCTCCCTCCCAAAAATTGTTGCATTCCTAAATTTTATATATTGCCAAAAATACATAACAAAAATAATCCTGACAGACCTATAGTATCAGTGTGCGATGGACCCACAGAAAAAAAAACTTTCCGAATTCGTTGATTTTCACATAAAACAGCTCGCACATGATGCCCATTCTTTCATTAAGAACACTAACGATTTCATTCTATAGCTGAAAAAACAAAGGCAGAATAACTCCCAATTCTCTTTTGGTCACAATTAATGTTAATGCACTATACACATCCATTCGTCACGGAGAAGGCATAAAGGCATAGCGTTAGATAGGAGAATAGTAGACACACCAAAACTTTTATTCTCCTTAGGATCATGTTATTTATTTTAAAAACGGGCGAAAGTTTCTTTTTTACCTTAAAAATAAAGCACACCAGCCAATATTCGGTGCACAACATAATGACCATTTTTCTTTTCAAGCGACGGATTGTTGACAAAAAAAAAAAAAAAGGTCCGCGAGAGAGCATAAAAGGGTACGCGATGACGTAGTATCCTATTATTGAAAATATAAATAGTGAAATTTATTCAGGTGTTAGACGCGTTGTGCCTCTTCCTTGTTTATTTTAGTGTAATCTTCAATAGGAGTTAAATGATACAGCAGACAAGACGTACATATTTTACCTGAGATTTATTTTATGTAGCAGTTCATTTTAGAAGTATCCGAAATGATATTTGGTTTATATAACTATTCATTATAGAAGAATCTGAGTGAACATATTTTATCTGATGTTTGTTTAATATAGATATCATTTTAGAAGTATCTGAGTATCTCGATATAACATTACAACGTAAGCTTTCTTTACATCAGAATTCGAAAAACTTTAACTCAATTATTCAAACATTAACATTTGAGATTTACCGAAGTTGTAAGGTTAGTTTGTCAAACGCCTTTCTGGAAGTATTCGTCCACAGAACATACGTTAATATTCTATCATATAAAAACATTTCGTGTTAATTTTGTAGCATAAATACCAGTAAGTTCAATGCTGTGAAATTTGTCACATCGGGTAATTCACGATACCATGTACTAACTGAAATACCATGTGCTAGATAATTGATATAATTTTTATACATTTTTAAAAATAAAAAAGTGTCTTTAACGCACAGACAAATAACAAAAGTAACATTTGGCTGAAATTCAATGTGTTGCCGAGAATGTTCTTTAGATTCAGTAACAGTGTGTATCAATTCCGGTCTATTATCATAATCTTTTTTTTTTCGGAAGTGGCGTTGACCGTTTTCAGTTGCACGTGTGTAGAAACCACTCATTACCTGTAGGGGCAATAAGATATAAAAACAATCAAACAAACATACAAATAACAAGGCAATGTTCAATTTTATTTGTCGTTCCCTAGGAATATGTACATGGAAAAATACTTCAAAGTGGGAGTAATTGACCTAAAAACGTCATCTTATGTCGTTGAAATTACTTCGTTAGGGGAAAGCAACACTTAAATCCATTAAAATGATGGACGACTTCTAACCAGTTGTTTGAGATAATTCGTTAAATTAGTCATTTTGTTTCAACGAGGAATCAATCTGTAGATTGGTAATACACACTAGTGTTTGTTCTGAAAGATTAAACACGCATTGCATATGTCTTTTGTAGGCTTTTCTATGTATGATGTAAGAAAAAAAATGTTGTTACTATTTAAAGTTTTTTTTCCACAGTAACGGAGGTATATAAATACGAGAGTATATTGTCACAAAAATGTCAATAGAATTTATTAATCAATAGAAACAATATTTGGAATATCTGAAAAACTTGGCAGAATATGCCGTTTTGTAAAGTAAATGTGATTCTGTTTAGCCTATCAATTCGACATAAAATAACACTTTAACACTTATAGTTATTCAAAGTGAAAATGTGTAGGTGTAGTAGTGATGTCTATCTTTGTTCAACGTAAACCTGCGTGTAAATGTATCAATTGTTCAAACCATGTTATAACGTGCTGTTTTAGCAAGTCATAATGCTATTTTCAATTCAATTAACAAGTACTGAAAACGCCATGTAAAAACCTTGTCACATTCACGAGTTTACTATCATAATAAGAGATTGTCAATCAATGTTTCATGGTACACTTTTTGACTGTGATAGGAACACACCCACTTGTCAAAACGTGCAACATTTTCTTTTTTGTGATTTATAAATCCTATAAAGTTACAAAATAACAATAACTTATAGTTACCACATGTTATCTCATAATTATTGTATTGTTTGCAAAACGCTATGAAATTTAAACCGTTTCTTCACTACAGCAACGGGTTATTATGAATGGTTATGGCGACCAAAGTATTTGATACCACAATATTCTAGAAATTCAAGAATGTAAGCGATTCTTTTCCGATAAGGCTTGATTTCTGACATTATCCGTGTTTCGTTATTATTCGCTACAGAGAATGATAAAAAAAGACCAGGGAGAACTTTAAATTTATGAATTCAGTGATACCTGAACGTTCATGAATTCAGTGATACCCGAACGTTTTGGTCGTTAAGTCAATTCACTCAATGAAGATGAAACTACTAAAGAAAATACAAAAGGAAGTCAGAAGATTTTGTTTTGGAGGTTCTATAAATTGTTTAAATAGATTAACTTAATTCTAACTAGCATTGTTACACCAGGATTTAATTCGTCAGGACAATTCTTTCTTTATTGAAGGCCAGAAATAAAACCTCTTTCTACCTAATATTGATAGTTTCCGCGTGAACGTACGCAAATTGCACACTCCCTAAAATAAACAACTTATTTACTCAATAGCTTCAAGTCCTATCGGAACGTGAGAACACCTTATCTAGACTACGTCATTTTCCTGTTATTTATAGATTGCCTTTTGAAACTTCAGCCTTATGGAGAGCAAACTACAGGAAACATTTTTGTTTCCAAATATTTTCATCGACTGAGCATGTCTGTTCTTTTTGACATGCAGGTTTGTCTCTAATTGATCAAAACGTTTACATACTAAGTCATAGTTTCAACACTAGCAACAATGCTTTCTAAAAATGTTCGAGCCCAAACTTAGATGGCTTGTTCTATTTAAGCAAAATAAAATAAGAGGTATAAAGTGCCTCCTGATGTTACTGAAAATCCTAGATTTATTTAGTATTTATAAATATGTGGTAAATATACTAGAACCTACATTTCCTTCAGTCACGTCTCCTAAGACATTTAACTGAAGTGTAAAATATTTGTTCTTATACCTTTATTCATACGAAAATATCAAAAAGCCATGATTGACTAAATTGGCCTAGTCACACGTTATGCAGACTCACCTCTATTTACGTTTAAGACAAAGGTGTCTGACTGCTCATATATACAAGCTTTCTACTGAAGAAAAAGACGAAAAAATCCCATGGTAAAATACATTAAATTAAGGCAATGCAATATTATTTTCTTATTTTTATGTCTTTCTTTCCTTAGGGACTCAAAAGAGAGGAAACTATCTCCCCGGAACAGGAGTAATCGACTTAAAAATATCGCACGACACCGTAAAAAGTAACATCGTTAAAGGAAATACAACACTTAAATACATTAAAGTGATTGATAACTTCTGGCTCGTTGTTTAAGTATATTATATATTTGAACAGCAAGTTTCTGTTTTTAAAAGTAAAATCAGACGATTTAAGTGTACCCTGTGTTTGATAGCTTAGCTAAGACTTCTAAAAAAGGTTAGACGATATATCTAGGATTACAATTATGATGCCGAAATTGTTGGTTATTACTGTACAGGATTATATGTTTCGTCATCATTTTTTATCGACTTTATTCCAAAGTGACAATGCTGAATACTTATAAATATTTCCTTTCTTTTTAACTTTGTTGGCCTAAAAGACCCAAAGAATAACTGTATTTTATAAGAACAACACGCCGTTAACCACCAGATATACAAATTTTGTTATATACTGCGGTAATACTTGTTTTTAGGAATCACCTTATTTTTGTTAATTTTACTAGATGTAGTCAATTTAATGAACATACTGACAGCATATACATGTAGAACTTACATAGTGTACATTACTGTTGCGATGGTAATTTTTGGTAACACTAAAAAAGTCAAAAATACTAATCGTGTTATCTTAAAATGTCCAAGATGTTTCGCGAAGGGCAAAAATCTTTCAAGAGGTATAAAACGCAAAACAGGAGGGGATATGTGAGACGTCAACTATATACTTCTACTTAACGTCTCTTTCGTCCATCGAAAAATCGATATCAATACGTTGTCAGGGATAAAAACCAGAACATATAGACAAAGAATCCTTTCAACTTTTCCCGCAAGAATTTAGGTTCAAATACTATTTTTATAAAAAAGCAAAAGGTAATAAATTTCCAAAATCTTTTTATTTATTAGAACTAAGTTAAAAACTCTGCCATAAGTGTACTATTAATAAATATTTTCTCAGTTATTTTTTTGGTATTTGGTAATGGTTTGAGAGTTTTTGTCTGAATATACGCACATTTCATTTACGAATAACAAGTCACATTCTACGACAAAAAAAATAAATACTTTCGATATTCCCTCATATAATAGATTAAATAAAAATGCAAAGTTTAATACTAAAATTCCCAAACCTTGCAGTTTCAATATGATTTATCTTTATCTGCTAATACAGGTTTATGTAATATTTCAATAAATATAAATTTATTAAGTCAAAACTTTCATGTAACATTGATGAGTGGGTCAAGTGTCTCTCATTACATTAAGTAAATCATGCTGACTCTAACACATGCTGCCTTATCATGGAAAGAAAATACTTTTCACTCTTACCATTTTCTTTTTCAGCTGTTTTCACGTGTCGATGAATTCCCTTTCAAACCAGACTTAAAACATACAAATGTGTTGATGTGTGTTTCACAGCAAGGTACTGTAATGAAGTTATCCTAAATGTATGCTTAAATCCTATGCAAGTACATGTGATCAATGTTTGACATTGTAGTTTACAGAAATGCATCTTTTAAGATTTCTTATTCATGTAACTAACACATACTTACGGGTAGGAAGTTAGCAGTAGCAGTACGCAGTAGCAGTTGGTAGTAGAAATTAAATCAAACGTGAAGTTGGCAGTAGCAGTAAGAGCAGTAACAGTAGGAAAAAGGTGAAGATGGCAGAATCAGTAAGAACAGTAACAGTAGGAAGCTCTGAAAGTCTGTTAGAGTGTCTGCAACAGTCGCAGAGCGGTGCAATCAAACCGGGATTGTCCCTTGACATCAAAAATAACATTTTCTCGATTGGCACTAAAATTCCTAAAAGTCTGAAAGAATGTCAGAAACAGTGCCAGACCGTAACAATGGACTCCAGAGAGTCCCTAAACATCAAAACTGACATTTTCCCGATTGACACCAAAAAAGCCCTGAAAGTCTGCGAGAGTGTCAGAAACAGTCGCAGACCGGTTAAATTAAGCACGGAGGGCCATTAAACATCAAACATGACTTTTCCTATTGGCAACACAATTTCCAAAAGTCTGCGAGAGTATCAGAAACAGTCAAAGACCGCTTAAATCGACCTGTGAGAGTCCCTAGAGATCGAAACTGACATTTTCCCGATTGGCACCAAAATTCTTGAAAGTCTGAGAGAGTTCAGAAACAGTCGCAGACCTGTGCAATAGGCTCGGGAGGGCCTCTAGATGTTGAAACATGTCTTAATTTCATTTAAACTTTCTAAACTTTTGAGACTTTCCTTCTGCTACTACACTTACTGTTACTGCCAACTTCACGTTTTATCTACTGCTACTGCTCTTACTACTACCTCCAACTTCCCCTTTTTTCATACTGCTACTGCTGGTTCTGCTACTGCCAGCTTCACGTTTTTCCTACTGCTACTGCTCTTACTGCTATTGCCAACTTCTTGTTTTATCTACTGCTACTGCTCTTACTGCCACTCTTACTGCCACTGCCAACTTCAAGTTTTTCCACTGCTGTGTACTGCTACTGCTCAGTTCCTATACATCAAATACTTATATAGGTTTGTTAAAATCTAAGCTAGAGATGAATTGTTATTTTACGTTTTGATGCGCCGATGCTGAAATGTTGTGTGTATGCGGAAAGGTTATACATGAATATGCATTTTTTTACTAACACTTACAACTTTCTGCACTTGTGCAATTATTGGGTCTATTTCTAAATTGCAGTTTGAAAATTATTTTAACTATCACTATCGTTTTATAGGTATAAAATAAATATATACAATTTTCTGGGTAAATGAATCAATCTTTTACTACATATTTATTGATGGTGATTATAAACAATAACACAATTATTTACCAGTAACAGAGAATTAAATAGATGGTAATTGGAAACTGGAAATTAGATTTTCTAGCAACCCTGTAATTCAAACAAAGACTAGTTTATCTGATTATTCTTAAACAATGTAAATTACTGTTAATCACGATGATTAGATATTTTAAATTGTCATAATGACATGTAAAGTGAATATATATTTTCGCATATAAAACTTAGCTCTAAGACTGAAATAATAGTATTCAAAAGGAAACAATCAGCTACAAAATTGGGCTTCACATATATAATCTAAAACTTGGAATCACCAATAGAAGCTATATATGTCTGTCCAACTTAAATTGATCAGGTCAATCTTTTTCTTCTGGTATTCAAACGGTCTGTAGAATTTCTAAATAATTCTTTTAGAGTGCACACTTCTTTGGGATCTTACTTTTTTTTGGTATTTTCACCCATATATATTTCACATAATCATCTTGTTATTTAGTTGAATGAAATAAGTGGAAAACTGTAACAAAGCTTGTTTGCCAAAGCAATACATCAAACATTTTCTCTAAATACGGAAGACACAGACGAACTAACGATGCAATTTATAATTTCTTATCATAATCTGTTTTCTGTTAAGCTTTATATGTAGGGAAAATATTAAGACAAGTGTTGTAGGGAGTTAAGGAGCATAACGTCTTTTTGTCTGAGTAATTGTTCTTCTGACAATAAAAAGGTCTAATTGCAGTTTGGAAATTTTCATAAGATCAAACTGAGAATCAGTAAAACGAGTATGGATTTGTTTTCTCTATTTTTCATTACAGTGCAAATTTTTATGTTTTGTTTTTCTTTTTGTATTTCTTTATTCAGATGTACCTTTGTTTCTTTATCCACTTGATGTCAGGTCTCGTCACAAGTATATGGATAGACAGCTTTTCTTTGTTGTTTTTGCTATATGTATTTCTGAGAAAAATAGTAAGACAAAATACCAAGCCTCAAAAAAATGGTGCTTTTTTTTTATGATCTTTGGCAATAAAATTTCAAACGAAAATGTAAAATAGACGTTTTAGTGTACAAAATGCGTTTCATTACTGTTATAACCTTTTTTTCATAGAAAAATATTATCCGAAAGACAGTCAATTATCATCGTAAGTGAACACTTTAAAGGAAAGAGTAGTTCACAATTTACTAACACTGTGGGATCTGTCCGTGTATTAGTACATTTTATTAGACTAATGACCAGTAAAAGCTTTTAACTTCCATATTTTATTGTAATCTAATAAAAAGAAATAGAATGTGTCTGTCTCTCCGTGGGGGGTCAAAACTAGAGAAGAAACAATCCCTCGAGAGCGAGGTTAACGAACAAATGTCTTACAACGACGTACAAATAATTATGTTACAAGGACAATAAAACCATTGAAATGATTGATGGTTTGACAACTTTTGTCCTGTTTCCTAAGTTATACTACACTCTCTTGAGATATATACTTTGTTCGAGAGAATTTAAATTAAAATATATGGTAGATGTCGATGTGTTTAATATTAAGTTCTTTATATCATTAATTCCAGTAAATAGAACCGTGAGAAAGAATCAGAGGTAAAATATTGATTTCTGTCGTTTTAAATCGTTTGTTATCGATAATTGAAATCTTACGTAAAAATACTGTGTCGTGTATTTAAATGCCATACACAAGGTACTCTGTAATTATAAGTTAGAAAAATATAAAAAAATAAAACCCACACACGCGCAGCCACGCATGTACACGATCACGAATACGCATACACATGCACACGCACACATGCAAGAAAATACAGATTTAATTATAAAAGACTATCATCAAATTAACTTTTCAAAATGTGAATGGCTGACACATTGTATAAAGAAAGAAAATTAACTCTTGTACGCTGTCGTGGTTATCAGTATTACATAAATCTAATTCCAATGGTCAAGAATACTTACAAGCCTTATTATATGC
The DNA here is from genome assembly GCA_012932295.1 of Cyclina sinensis. NCBI lineage: Eukaryota > Metazoa > Mollusca > Bivalvia > Venerida > Veneridae > Cyclina > Cyclina sinensis. Next base: position 39,520,135 of record JAAONU010000007.1, on the reverse strand, counting down.
ACCACAACACATGTCTTTTGAAATATGTATACTGAACATAGCTTTTTTCAGCCTTCCACTTCTTCATAATGATGAGCTACAGTAGTAAAGCATGGTAAATAACAGCATCTTTATTTCTAGAATTATTCCAGTGTTTTACTTTGAACATTGACTTAAACAAGTTAAAATATCCAATATCATTCCTTTCTTGTTTCCGAACGTGCTGAATCCAAACTTGCACGACTTCCTTATACGTGACAAGCAACACAAATGGGGCAAGTTACACGACTCCACCACCCTTATTTTCAAAATTATACCAGATATTACCTTAGAAAATTCATTAATTCACACATTCTTACACTTATAGCACTTCGAAATTTTCAAGTCACCTTTCATATTTACAGACCATCACATCAATATATAGTGAGGATGTATTAAGTGTTTCAAAAACAGCTGTTTCACATGCTTGTTATGTATGCAAACACACTGTACAACAGTCGTTTTCAGCGTCTATAAATGCACACATTTTCATAAAAACTGAGCAGTAGCAGTACACAGCAAGAAGTTGGCAGTAGCAGTAGAAAGAAACATGAAGTTGGCAGTAGCAGTAACAGCAGTAGCAAGCAGTAGGAAAACGTTAAGTTGGCAGTAGCAGTAGGAAAAAGCGTGAAGTTGACAGTAGCAGTAAGAGAAGTAGCAGTAGTAAACAACTTGAAGTTGGCAATAGCACTTCACAGCAGCGGCAGTAGAAAAAAACGTCAAATTGGCAGTAGAAGTATGGGCAGTAGCAGTAGGAAAAAACATGAAGTTGGCAGTAGCAGTTTTAGCAGTAGCCGTAGATAAAACGTGAAGTTGGCAGTAGCACTCAGAGCAGTAGCAGTAGGAAAACGTGATTAGCAGTAGCAGTAAAAGCAGTAGCAGTAGGAAAAACGTGAAGTTGGCAGTAACAGTAAAAGCAGCAGCAGTAGAAACAAGAAATTCGATAGAACCGATCGTGCCCCCATAGTAGCTCTATTTCATGGCAGAAGTATGAAAACTTGTGGAGGGGGGAAGAATCATACATTTTGGTAGGATTTACCCTTTTGAATACAGCGCATACGTGAAAGGGGAGATGAACGTTACAAGAAATCTGACCTGGAGATTTCTCCTTTGGGAAAAGGGCAGACAAATGTGACAACGAATCTGTCAGGAGGGATCTTAACTCGAATTGCTTCAAGATTCCTGAAAGTCTGGGAGGGACTCAGAAACAGCTGCAGACCGATGCAAAGGACTCCAGAGGCCAAATATGTCTTAATTTCTAATGGCATCAAGATTCCTGAAAGTCTGCAAGAGTGTCATAAACAGTCGCGCACCTGTGCAATGGACTCTGGAGTGCCCCTAGACAACAACAATGACATTTTCTCGACTGGCACCAAAATTTATGAAAGTTTGCGTGAGTGTCAGAAACAGTCGCAGACCTATGCAATAAACTAAGACGAAGTTATTCCTACTGCTTCTCCCCTTACTGCTACTGTCAGTTTCACGTTTTTTTCCTACTGCTACAGCTGTGTACTGCTGCTGCCAACGTTTTTCCTACTGCTACTGCTCTTACTGCCTTTGCCAACTTCATGTTTAACTACTGTTTCTGCTCTTACTGCCTTTGCCAACTTCACGTTTTTGCTACTGCTACTGCTGGTACTGCTACTGCCAACTACACCTTTGATTTAATCTCCACTGTCAACTGCTATTGCGTACTGCTTACTGCTATTTCCTACTAGTACATTTTCGTTCAGACAGGATAGTTGTATAATACTAGTAAATGTGACGGTCACAGCCCTGCTACATTTCATTACACTACTTAACATTTATTGATTGATTAACTTAATGATTACTGCAACTACCAGACTCAACATGGAAACCATTAAGAAACAGTGTTCTATACTAACAACATTATAATTGTACTTTTTTATTTATTTCTATGACATATTATGATTTTCAAACACACTTTGTTCCACCTTTTCTGACTAGTATCTGCAGATGGTCTTTTCACCCACCACACTTCTTTTTCATTCTGTTTCAATTCAAAGTTGTTGTTTTAAATTATGTTGTTAATATTAAGATATAGCCTTTAATATTCTCTTAAAGTAACTACAGCCCAGCGTTGGCACCATCAGGCGCTGCTCTTGTTTATTACAAGGTTACAACAAAAATAATTCTCACAAAGAATAAAATTAATGATTTTGTCGCTTCAGTCGATAATTTTTAAGCGTGAGATAGTACCAACCAATGGGAGATTTACGTATTTTTATGCTCAGTTAGAGCAAACATAAAGGAAGTGGTTCAATCTTGTAAATGTCATGTTGGTAAGAGAGAAGTGATCTTCAAAATTTTGCTCTAGATAAAAATTCCATTGAAACTAGTGTTTACTGATATTTTAGCGGATTTGAGAGGTTAATTATGAGAGAAAACAATATAAATAATTTTTGTATTGCGAATTGTATTTGCAGCTATTGCTTTCTAGTGATAACTTAAGACATAATCAATATGAATCTTTTTACAAGCCTAAAGTCGCCTAAATTACTTTTTGCAAGAATATTCATTTAAAATTTACACCTTTTATTTTTAGTAAACAGACATTTCTTCTTTCATTTCGCTATTAAATCTTCCTTATCATAGTGACCTTTCATACACTATGTATAATGGTGTTCAATGTTGAACATGTCAGAAGTTTTCGCACTATTCACATGTATTGTTTTTTTTTCTTTTTTTTTTTTTTGGATACATGTAACAGATGCTAAAATGTTTAAATACAAACAATTTTAGAAATTGTGTTAAATTGTGTGGTGCAAAAATGCAGAGAGCAGCTAACTGTAAAGTATATGATTTTGAAGAAAGCAGTGCGTCTGTAGTAGTCATTTTATTTATCCCTGTATGACTGGTCTGAAGCATTAAATAGACTTGTCCAAAGTTAAGGTCAATATGTTTTGATATCACATTACTTCGAGAGTGTTAAAGTCAATATGTTTTGATATCACATTACTTCGATAGTGTTATTCAGATTTATGTTTTCACTGCTTAAGAAGTTTTTTTTATTGAACACAACGAAAAAACTTATTTTTAGAACCGACTATGTATAAGTTTTTGCTAAATGTGAAGTGTACAGATAGTTTTTAAATACATCTAACGTGCAAATATTTACCAACTATCCCAGTTTTTAATAAAACAACATTTTTAGTCAAGTCCTTATGGAAATTGGGTCGATTTGTTTCCTATGACGTTCACAGTTTTATTTTAAAAGACCCATAAAATAACGTCTGAAAAATGCCAGAAAGCAGATCCCCCTTTTATAGACATTTCGGGCCTATTCGTCGTGATAAAAAAAGGTTTCACAATCAATGCTTGTCGTTTCCAGTGCTTGTTGTCTCAAAACTTCACACGTCCCATATCCGCCCATAAAGAAACAAAAGTAAATAAAAAGTACGTTTGATTTTACCGGTTTGTTTGGAATATGTCTGAGAATCTTGTCGACCTTTTATATAAGAGATATATGCAATTGCGAGTGAACTTGTTTTTTTATGATTCATTTGTTAAATGTAGGATAAAATAAAATTTTCTATTGACAAAGGTAAACATTTTACATAATCCTCATTTTAGTTGTATAAATGGAAACAACTCCTTCATAAAATTATTTTCTGAATATGTATCTGTTTTAGGACTAATCTTAGCAACTTGTTAAGACTAATGAGACAATTTTAAAAATTGCTACACTGAGAATTTCTAGAACTAACTGGTCTTCTAAACTGTCATCTTTATCTTGTGTAATCAATAATGAAAACAAAGTTGTTGTGTTTTCTTCTTTTCTATTCTCTATAAAATAGCACAGTTTTTATATATCAAACAAATTTGATGATAAAAGATAATATTAATTGTTTTCATATCTGCTGAGCTGACATGCTACAATGGGAAAGTTATGGAGCTTTAATCTTGAACAATTTAGAACCAGTTCAATTATACCACGCCGTAAAAGTCACCTTATAGATTATCATATACCCACTACCTACTGGTTGAGTAGGGGGGGGGGAGCTATAGTGGACTCATTTTGTTAGTCTGTCATGTCGGTCGGCCGGCTAGTCTGTCCCGAAACTTCTCCTGGATCTTAATTCACTGCAGGATTTTTAATTAACGGCACAAACATTTGCGTTAATGACGGCATGCCGCGCACAAGATCCATACTGTTGTTCGAAATGTCAATGCCATACTTAGATTTGAAAGGTCTAAACTGATTCCTGTTTTTTTCCGGGCACTTATTTTCTCTAGGGATTCTCACTTAAATACTAAACTTAAATATTTGCCTTTGATGAGACGGTGTGTCGCGCGCAAGAACATGATTGCTAACTGACAGGTCAATGTCATACTTACATGTCACATTAATTGAGTGCTGCTCTGTTTTTTTTCTGTTCAAAATTTCACCGAGGATTACGGGATACTCAAACAACTTAGCACCCATGTTAACGAAGTAGAGACGATATATCGCTTACATTTATCAGGCGCCTATCTCAAAGGTCAAGAATACACTTGAAAGTCGTCCATGTTTTCGTGTCTGGGCTATATGTTTGTGATGCATGAAAGGATTTTGAAGAAAGTTTGCACAATTTCAAACCTCATCACAGCGATTCATATATATTCTTCTACAATTCAGTTTTGTTATTACCAATCAATAAAGTACGGATTTAAAATAACAACAACATAAATCTTTTTTAACAGCAGTATAAAGGCGATATTAGGGAAAAAAAACTTCAGAGTATTTCAGTCTGTTCCCCTGACATTTTTGTGATCCATCATTTAGTTGTTACTTTATATTTTACACTTTTGCCACTGACAAGGCGCTACTGTGGGAGCGTTTATCACATTCAGCTCTAGTCGTTCCTGAACTTGTATTATATCAAAGTGAATTCAACTTACCTGCGATTCTCGAGGTTTTGCGTGAAGGTTTTCATTTTTCTCTTTTTATGAGAGACGTAAGTCATATTATACAATAGTATGCAAACAGCCATGTATGTAATTACTACCTGACTGTAACTCATTACTACAGACATAATTACTATGTCCGGGATATTCTATAATTAAGCGCAAATCATCAGTCTGATATTTATAAATGTGTACAACGTAGTTGAGAAAAAATGTCAACTTTTATCATTAGTCTTGCACTATAGATATGTGGCAACCAGCAGACCATTTCGTATTTGTATAACGTATTTTACTGACACATCAAAAGCTTTCCTAACATAATAAATTATCTGAAAAAGTAAATGTATTTTGTCTTATTATTCATTTCTTTATTTTAGTAAGGTTTCTCGTTGACTCTTTAAGAGATGCTATACAATAAAAAAATCATCTTCCACCGATCCCTCTCATGGGGAACAAGACATTTATCTTGTATAGGTTAAGGCAACACCAAATCCTGAAAACAATCATTAGTCCTTGTTAATCTGCACAATAATCTCTTCATTATTGTATTATACGATAATGGCATGAAACTCGAGTTATTTCAAATAAGCTTCATCGGCAGGTGTTCCGGATTATAATTGACAGTTTAAGCGACCGAAGTATCCGATACTACAATATTCCCGACATTCCAGTATGCTATTGATACTTTTCCAATAAGGTTCCAATCCCAAACAGATTCCATATGCTTCATTAATATTCGTTCCAGCGAATGTACACATGGGATCAGGTTAAATTTTAACGAACACCGTACTTCCTAACATCGTTTCCGTCGCGAAGGAATTCTTCAATAAAAGTCTTTTGATTGCGCTCTCAGAGTAAATATTGGCGGTCACGTGATTTGTACAAAGAGTCTTTTAAAGGCCGTGAAGATAGTCAATTTACTGGAGTTGAAAATTACAGATAGAGGACTCGAGAGGTGACATCTAATACGCAGATAGAATTTTGAGGAACATTATTTGCTTGACGGTAAGCTTAATTATTCTCAGGAAATTTGTTAGGGAATAAATGAAGAGGCCAATTTAATGTACAGTATCTGAAAAGAAAAGAAAAAAAAAACGTATATACTAGAAATTTTACATATTTATTTCTCTAAGACTTCTGCTTAGTTAAATTTAATAGTAAAATAGAAAATATTACTGGCTTCATTTAACAAATAAACTTTCAAAATAAAAGTGACGTTATAAATAAGACCCTGAAACCTGTTGAATTTTATACTAATTTTGGACTTTTTTTCATGAAATGGTAAGATTTTTTTATGGTTTGAATATACTAGAGAAAAGTGTGTTTTATTTGCATTTGTTTTTATTACTTGTTATTGAAAAAAGGATATTTACGAAACAATTTTTCATCAGACTCAAAACTGGATTTTACACGATCCTCAGGTACCCGTTACATTTCTTAACAGAATTTTACTGTTTTTTTTTCTATATTTATCAAAACTCTACATAGAACTTAAAATTATCAAACTTTTGGATTAGAAATAACCGTATTTATATATAAGTACTTGAGGGCTTGTTGCACTGTCTCCTCTGATAACGTTTATATTTAGGAAAAAATCGAATGGCCAATAGAAGCTGTTATTTATGAATGTTGTGGTTAGTGTAAATATTATTACAATCATTATCATGCATAGTATTATAATTATTTTATCATATTAATCTTACTGTTTCCATATCATTCTTATATTTCATAGATAATATGTCGTTAAAACATATTCAAAGTTTCACATTTTATGACACCATTTCACGGTTAAATAGTGGTTTTGTTAAGAGATAATAAATGATACATACTTCAGTCAAGAAAATGTTTATGAATATTGAACGTCGAAAACTAACAATAACTAACTTTAAAATAACAATAACTAACTACATTTGAACGACAAGTCATGTTGCTGTATTAAAATTTAGTGCAACTGGATCAATTTACACAAGTTATACCGTATTATTCAGCATAATTGACACCGGCGGTTGATAAGAATTCAAAAAGTTGACACCACCCTATCAGAAAGAAAATATTTTACTTTGGATTTTGTCCAAGCTTAAATCTAAGTTATAAATAAATAACGAAGCAGATGTTATTGACAGATAAAGTTTTGCAAGAAATACTTATAATTACCATATATTATTTACATTTAATACTTAAAAGCAATAAAAACATAAAAGCAATACTTCAAAGAGACCGTTTGCATTTGCTTAGAATAGTACAAAAATGAAATTGGATGTTTTCAGATATTACATCACTTCCATTGTTGTTTTCAACTTTACTGTTCCTGTTAATAAATAAGGTATTTGCCACTGGTTTTTGATCTGGCATGATAAAATTTCATTTACTAGACGCATAGGTACAATGTTGTCCGATTTTGTCAATAAATTATAATAACTACCAAACAAATAAAATTATCAATAATGTCCAAAGGTTTAAAGTTTGATGAAAGAAAATGGATGGCAAAGCAGTTTGAGTTATGACTTTGAAACTTTTTTATTTTCTGTGTTATGAAGTTGCATTTTTTATCAGTTAAGAATATTAAAAAGAGGAACAGTCGAATGCCAGCATAATTAATATAAATGTGTCTTTAACGTAATGCATAGTGACAAATTACAAATACTGTGTGAATTGACCCGGTCAGATTTTACGCACTGATCACATTTGGTTGTCAGTGTCAACACCTATAAGCTAACATGATTGATTTAGCTTTGTTCAGTTTAACGTCCGTGCAGCATTTCGGTCATTAAGGAGGACAACACTTATATTTAGCATAATTGTCGTAAAAGAGAAAAAAAAACAAATGTGTGAATGTGCAGGATCATCAATTATATTTAATGATATAATAAATGCTGTTTAATCTGTACTAAAAAAGCTTCCAGAATCTGGCAATCGGCAATTTTAAAATTTAAAAAGAGGATACAGGTACCTCGTAATGGCTGAATATAAAACAATGGTTTGCACACAGACGCGCTTGTAATTAATATCTCACTAAAACGACATTTTTATCTGAATTAGATAGAAATCTTGATCTCTTTTTTGACAGATATCTTTTTTTTGACAGATATCGAATTACTTAAGTTAAAGCTATAAATATAGTTTTATTTTAAATGTATTGCAAGGGCAAAAACAAAGCTCTGACATTTTGAGCATAATACAGGTATATACTTCAGTTATATGATAATGAATTACTAAATGATAACTGTGTTACCAATTTACTATCAACTGTTTCAACGCAAAAGAATGCTTATGGTACCACTTGTGTTATGGGAAGTGAATTACAGACAACAATCTTTTGCCTTTTGGATAAGTTTGTCACAAGACAAAAATCAATGAAGAAAATCATTTGATCAATGGCGGTATGTCAGATTACATACAGAAACAAAAGAATCATGACCATCGGTGTGGTACGCTAATGAAAAATAGCCATTGAAAATAGGGTTGAAACTATCATCTGATATGTTCGTGCTTGAAAACACACGAGTAAATGAAATATATTAACATGTTTACTGCTTGTTTTTATTACTTTAAACGTGGATTTATTTTAAGTATAAACGTTCACTATTGTCCTTTTCAAACAGTTCACAGCTCATAACATATCTTGATCCGTGAACAGGCGTCGCAAACTAAAGTTAATTTTAGATAAAAGATGAGGATGATCACTGCCATTATGTGCACTATTTAGTATGACTACGGTTCGTGTGTCTAACAAACTACATTCTTGTAGATATTCGTTACCAAAAAAAGAAAGAAATAAGAATTGTCGCATTTACAGAAACCGCCATTTTGTAAGAGCATTCAGCTAAACGCGGACCGGCCAGTGTATTATCATATTGTCATGTCATAGTTTCTGCCAGAAAAAAAAGTTAACTTTATATTATTATAAATGTGTTAACATTCTACCTTTCAAGTGTTTTTGTTTATTTCTATCTATTCTAAGTCTATCCCTGTCAGTCAAATACGCATAAATGGAATGCATCGGTAATTTCATAAGATATCTATTTTCAGCCAGACATAAAACTTTATTTAAAAAAAACCTCAATACAAAAGATATCAGAGATGCCAATATAAAAAAGGGATGACAATAGTTATAATGGAAGTGTTTTCTAAAATGCCTTAATACAGATTTAGTTCGAAAATCTAGATGTAAGAAGTTTATTTCTTATGCAGATAACAAAAACACTTGTATTTTGCCGAAATATTTCACACGTCTATTGAAATTGAATGAGATTGCCTAGAATTTAATTTTTCAATACTTACTTTATTTTCATCAGTGAAGCTAAGTACGCTCAATCGCTAACCCTCGCTACAAAGGATGTCTTTCAAGTTAAGGGAATCATGTCTGAGCTTTGAAGACTTAATTATGTAGGCTAAAGGGCGGGGAAGCACTTATATATACATACTTGATAATAAGGATTGGCGCCACAATAAATCTGTGTCAAACTTGTTTGTTTCATCGAAGGTTTGCTTTTTATATACACTCTTTCTAATATATGTAATCACGCTTCGGGCAGATGTGTGATCGTAGGATAGTAATAGGCGGGACGAAAGTTGCGAAAAAAATCATTTCTATTATGATCACACGAGATGCTCTAATACTCGCCCAAGCATTTATATTTCATTTTGCTTACATTTACAACTTTTAAAATCATGTTATAAAAAAATCTTTATTTTTCATAATAGTGTGGAAGTGCGAGAACCTAACATTTTTAAAATATATAGAATAACGTTATCGTCATCAGAATATTTAAGGGTTTTTTATTAGTATATTCTGTACAGATAATATGAGCTTAAAAGGCAATTGAATAAGCGTATGGACAGAGAATAAAACAAGGTTACTACAAAGTTGTATAAAAACTGACTCTTTGAGATGTCTTTTAAAATGCATCATAAGTGTTTCTACTTTTTTTGACGAATCGTTATAAAGCTGTAATGACATTTTTGGCTTGAAACTACCGATACATTAGCATCTGGCTCGAAGTAAAATCACAGTGCCGTTAAAGAGTCTTTTAATGTTTCATTTCCACCTTCTTAAACTTGTGTTAGAGCTGAGATCGTTATAAAATTTAAGTACTTTGAAAGGAAATATATTTTACTTGTTTTTGTCATACTGCAGTTAAAATAACTGACGTAAAACCATCGACGTGTCTAAATGTAGCTGGCTCAAAATACATTCCGTTATGGAGAGAAAATCATTATTGTTTATTTATTAAACTTAACAGAGCAAAATTGGTACTTCGATTTAAACAATCTGCAATTGATTTCAACCAAGATTAAATAAAGCATAAGAAACCAATTGAAAAAAAATGTAACAAACTGTCTGAGAAATGTCTATCCTAACTTCGCAACATCTGTAACGCCTTCAGATGTGGATTAAATCAATTTCGTTAAGTATACTTTCATCTCTTATCGAGACTGATTAGTTCTAGATAACCAAGGTTTGAATAGTATGTCTTTCAGTTTTAGCGTAGTTATTATCTTAAGATAAAAATAAAACAACAACAGCAAGAAAACATAAAAAAACAATAGTTTGTGGGGGGGAGGGGGCAAGTGTACAAAGCATACATAGATAAGCGTTGTCATATAGGAACTAATTTAAAACAAAACTGTACTTTTGAAGCAGTCTAAACTGAATCCATAAAGTATAGCTCAGTCGCATGTTAAGTACTTAAGTCGATGTGATTCATTTGTCTGTTGATGAAATAAATGTACCTATGCTAAAATAAAAGTCAGTTGATTAACGAAGTCATTATGTGTAGCTAACTTACAAAAGAAAAAAAAGCGTGACACTTAAAATGATTTGTGATTTGAGACAAGTGTAGGCTTGAAATAAGATGTAGGACGCTCTTAACACGTCTTATCTTGAACTGGCACATGCATACACGGATATCTGTTTCATTCTCTTTCTTTAAGACGCCTTTCCTACCTTTCGTACAGTTATACGTTTCAAACAGTGATATCGACTAGACATTTTTTTATGCAAGCATCTTGGGTATTGTGAAACATTAGCGCTGTTAATGAGCTGTAACGTTTAATGTTCTAATGTTTTATTTTCACCTTCTAGAAATTCAATGCCAGTACTGGCATCTTTCAGTATAAATGTATACAAAACAACCCACACGGGGGAGGGTTTTCTATTAGTATTTTTCCCTACTACACTTAACAGTTTATGGATGACTCCAGACATCACAGTTTACCGATGACTGGGATCGAATGTTATTACCACATATTTTATTCCTGTTGACCTTTCAATTCTCAACGATATTATATAAACGTTCTTTGTTCTTAGCTTGTTTCCAGGTGATATTGTTTTTGACCTTTACATATAAAATAAATAAAGGACAGAATTCAAAAGAAATTGTCCTAGAAATGTCTGTCATTTTCTTTTCAGGAAATAAAAGTTCTCTATCACAGATTCATATGAACAAAAGTTGTTGTAGGTAAGAATTCGAGAATAAATGCAGGAGATACTTCGTAAGATTAAAATGAAGAATAAACTAATGTTTAACCATACAATTGCTTGGGTTTCTTATGAAAAAGTAAAGTGTACGATTGTCACTTTAAAATTCGGTTAAAGTATGCTTTGTAAAGGCTTAATGCAAGCGGGAATGACATGGGCATGCAACACTAAGTACAGTGACATTTAATAATTGCAGTGAGTATCTCGTAAATATGCAGGCTGGCAATATTATTTTTATACGTTTTATTCTCACATGTAAATGAGCTTTTTGAATGAAGCAACTATTAAACATCAACATAAAGTAAGTTTGCGACATGTGTTTGTTTTTATTTTTGTTTTTAAGCTTATGTTCTTGCTTAATTTTTACAATCCCATTAGCAGGAATGAATTACTTTATAAGATCTTGACATTTCTGTTATAGATAATAGAATATCCGATGATCTCAATAATTAATATCCAAGACTTAAAAGAGAAGACAGATTATCTACCAATGTAAAATACAATATCTGTTTTGATTGCAAGAAACGAGAAACGATTAAGTCAAATCGCATACACTAGGCAAAAAAAGCATGCATTTGACAAATTGGTTTCTATTCCCTAAAATATGTCTTAACTGAAGAAAGGTAATTCAATACAACTGTAGGTTTTCAAAGGAGATGCATTGTCTTCAAACGGAACGTTTTCTTTAGAATTTGACTGCCTAGTCTAATTTATTCTACAAACTAAATATTTAAAAAAAACTGGTAAAAATCTGTATAAATTTTAATTAAAAGTTTTTCATGGGTAAACTTATCACATTTTAATACCAGCCTATAATTTGAAAGGTTGCTGTATATTAAAGGACCTTATAGATACAAAGGCAAGGTAAATGTCATTGAATATTTATCCATAACTGTATTAGACAAAATTAATATTACACCTTCTCAGCAATAAAAAATTCATTTATTCATCGTTTAATAAGTCTAGGAAAATGATAAATGTTATTAAGAAAGGACGCATCTGTTCATAAATCGAATGAATACCTTTTTACAATATTATGCGTATTGCCTTATATCACAAGCAAATGCCACAAAGGGAATGAAAAGCCTAAAACTGTAAATCATGCTCGTATGAAATCACAAAAAATTGTTATGTATTTTTGTATACTGGTAAGTCGAAAAAATGCATATTAACAGATGCGTTTGAATGATAAACAGGTACTATAATGCAACAGGTGAGGCTTACAGTTAAATGAAGGCATGAAATGCAAAACCGCTGTCCTCTGAGAAAGTCTTGGTTAATTTTCTCAAGGACTTCTAGAGGATCTGAGATGTGCATTTTGCCAAAACTCAAAACCTTAATCTTTAACAGAGTGTTTATATGAGTCTTTTAAAAGATTTGTAAATATCTCTCTGTCTTTTGTTGCCAACTATTTTGTGACAATATATTATCGTCTGCAGACAATGTATTAGTAATTGCAATACATTGTTGCGATAGTGCTTTGATTTTTTTCGGTGATTTGGTTTCTGAGTGTAATTGACCTATTTTTTATAAAGGCAAGATGATAACAACTTGAATTATGCTTTATTTTTTAGGAAATCATTACCCTGTATTGAGTAAAGAAAGAACAAAATTACTGGCGGCCGTCGTGTGCGTGATGTTTAAATAAATGTCTAGGAACTTAAATCTGTGTCTATGAATTGCTTCATTTACACCAAGTTTATACATATTGAATACTCCTAGGAAGTGAGTTATATTAAATAAACGTATTCCAAAAGAACATTGACGTTTTCTTGCAACCGGACAACATAATAATTCTACAGGCACGTTTATTACAAATACAGTGCTCAAACATTTATAAAAGTTGACAAGCTATAAAAATATAACAACACTGACAAAACATAAATGTTCCACTTTCGAACTTTAAAATTCTGAAACGAACGTAGATAGACCAATATTGACCTTTCAATGACAAAAAAGAATGACTTGACTGACAAGACATCACAAGCCGAAAGAGAAATAAAAATATATAAGATTTTCTTTTTAAAATCAATTGTATGCTTTTTTTGAGACCACACTGAAAACACAACACATTGTTTTTCGAACAGTATGCTTTGCCTAAGATATCATTTACAATATACCTGTTAAGTTGCATCAATCTATCTTGTCTCTGATACATCTCAGAAAAGGCTTCTTGTGTAGCAGTGATAACAATATTAAAACGACCAAATCTTCTTTTACGAGCATAAGATGAGCAAACAATTCCAGGAATAAACCCAAGAGCATAATTAATAGACACTTATCTAATAGAAAGTGTATCTGGAATGTGTCAGTCCTTATCGTTACAATGTTTTTTTGTTATTTAGAAATATGAATAATATTGGACTACCGTGTGTCATTATCTTTTACATCTTTGATAAAAATTTATACTTGTCACACGATATTTTACAAAGGCAATGACGTATAAGGTTTCCGTTCGTTTGTACTCTATTGTGATAGCCAAATAAAAGGACTTGCTACATATTGCACTGAAACATAGTTATTTTATGACTGTATCAAAATGTAGCATTTATCCAAGAAGCTTTAATATGTCCTCTACAATGATTTTATTCAGTGAATAACATGATATTAAGGTTTTAAATATAGCCCTTGCTAAAATATTTGTATATATAAATAGTGTATAACTGTTCTAAATGCAGTAGTATTGTGGTATAGCGTGTTTACGAAAATGTTATAAAAAGTAATAAATAAAGTCAACACAAGACGAAATAATAATTTGTACTGAACAAAGAGAGAAATAAGTATTAAGTCATATTACGTATGGTGTTTGTTGTCACAAATGTACTTATGTCAAAACAAAATCACGTAGCAATTGAACCTGTGATTTTGATTTCTCTTTTATAACATGACGAAATTTTAAGTCGTTTTTACAGATTCTATTTCGTTTTCACGGTATAATATCTCGTAGCTGTCGTAACAAAATTCAAAATTGGTAAATAAATGAACTTTAGAAAAATATATATTACCTTAAATAACATAAATTTCTCACATAAGAAAATCAGACCGCAGTGTCATTTTCGGTACTGTGTACAATTTCTTCAAATGTAGTTTTCTTAGTTTAATTTACACGTAGCGTGTACATGTACGGGCCGTCCTAGCTTACTCATTTGTATTAAGAAAGAGTCAGACGATTTTCTACTATGATTTCATTTTAAACTACACGTTCAAACCTTCGATACTTAATTCCGTTCTGTCAGCATAAACAAACATCGTTTCGAATTATTTCATTTCCCTTTTAAGGATATCATCGCCTTTAAGACGTTCGAGAGGCAATCAGTTCTTCTTATTTCTAAGCCATTGAGCCAGAAGTCTTTGCTTAGTTTATTAGGCCTAATCGCAGTTTACAGCTAAAATGACTAAGCATTTTATATCCTACGTTTGCGATGGCACCAACATACATAGCCTATTGTCACATAATGCAACTAATTGGAAGTTAAAACTTTTGTGGTTTATGGCAAAAAAGCATTTATTATTTTGTTTTTCATCTGCTTTAAAAAGTTTCCGTAGTAACAAATAGCTGAAATGAACATCTTGATTTTATGGACGTGCACTTCTCAGCATTTTTTTCACTATTTCCGTTACCAAAGCTACCAGAACAAAGTTAGATGCATAATTGCCATATTCATATCTATTCATAGAATAAGTTTAATCATCTAAACTTAAACGGTTTTTATGATATCGCACAATCCAGATTTCCGGACAGCCGGACGGATGGACAGACAGAGGGCAAACTTATAGTGAACACCGGCAGGGGGGACAAAAATTAACATTTGGTTATTGTTTCCGTATAGTTGTCAATTAAACGGATTCTATCGGAAATATATTTCGTTCGTGGATATGACCAAAGTAAAACTCGTTATGGAAGCGGTTTGTTTATGCCCGCGGAGGGAGCATATTGATTTTGGCCTGTCTGTCTGTTTGTTTGTTTATGTGTTCAAAACTTTAACCTTGACCATGACACGGAAGTCTTCCCACCTACAGTTTCCAAACTTCAGGGGCGCATCCACTTTGAGGTCACGGGGTCAATGGTCAAACGCCACCTGGGGCATGGCGTTCATTCGAACGTAGCGCATGTTTATTTATTAATTTTATTTATTTATTTATTTATTTATTTCATAACAACACCTGAACCCTCCTTGATTTCTTTTTAAAGAAGCTCGTATGTGTTAAACATTCTTCATTTGTGAAAGTTAAGACAGATTTACTTTGTTCAAGTTAACCGCGCAGTTACGACGACGGTTTTAATGTAAGGACGAAATTATTCTCTCATAAGTCACTAAGAGTAGTCATTATTTAAAAATTCTCATAGACGTTTCAAGTAATGGAATATTAGGGCAGTCGTTATGTGTAAATGTAAATTTCATTGTGCTTAACATAGTTACACACATAAGCCTAGAAGGTAATAAACTCAAAGGTTCTAAATACCTAATGAGTTGGATAGTTTAGGATGCACGTGCGATGCAAAATAACTCTAACGTGCAAGATAAGGTATCTTTAACAGATGTATTATTCAACAACATCAAATAAAACAAAAACAAAAACAAAATCAAAAACTAGATGGGTGTTCAGTGGAACACTTGTGTCGTCCTTGGGTACTCTGTTAAATAACTAAAAAGGTAAACAAGAGCCTGCTGGAAAAGACAGCATGCTAGTCCAAGTACAACAAGACCTATCCACAGACAGCATGCTCCACTTTCCTTAGTGCTGGATAATTAATTATGTGTCAAGTTAAACAAGAGGCCCAAGTGAAAAAAAATTGAGTTTGGGAGGAAAAGTACCTAGTCATACAAGATGAAAAAAAAATCGGGTCAAGTACTTATGTATTTTAAAAAAATCGGGCCCGGGGGTGGGGGGGGGGGGGGGTGGGTGGTGGAGGGGAGGATGGGAAGTCAAGTACCTATCTATTAAAAAAAATTAAAAAGTCGGACCTTGTGGGGAAAGGGGGGAAGAGGGTGACTGGTTTGGGGGGGAGGGGGGGGGTGATGGGAAGTCAAGTACATATGTTTAAAAAAATCAGACCTGGGGAGGGGGGTGAGTGATTGGTTTGGGGGGGGGGATGAAGAGTCAAGTACCTATGTATTAAAAAAATTCTGGGCCCGGGGAGTGACTGGTTTGGGGGGAGGGGGTTGAGGGTGGATGGGGAGTCAATAACCTATGTATATAAAAAAATCGAGCCAGGGTGGGGGGGTAAAAAAATGGGGGTTTACGTAGGGGGCGGGGGTGCTCCATGCAGAGGGGACGGTGGCGGGGGGAGTACTTGCCCATCTCATGTGAGGTAATATTTTATTTCTAAGCTTAAGAAGTTTTTTCTTATATATAAGTATAAGCAAAATCAAGTGACCCCTGGGGGTGGGGCTGACTGTGAACCCAGGGGGATGGGTACCAACAATCTTTGAGGGTCTTGCTGGTGATCACGTATTCCAAGTTTGAATGGAATATCGTTGACACTTTTTGAGACATTGACATTAAGAAAAAGATTAACCAAGGAATTTTAACTTGAAAAATGAGCATAACATTTCAAAAATAAAATTTGAGGGTTATCTGCCCTTGAGAAATAATGTTGTCTTATGTGATACAATCGTAAGCATTAAATTGGAAAGTTTGCTGAAGAAATATTAAGAAATGGCATAATTATAGCCAACGTTAAGTTTTCATGACAAAACTCAAGTACAAAAAGGGGCATAACTCTGTCAAATGTGACCTTGACCTCAAAATTTTGAAATCATCCCGACCCTGTTGTCATAAGCAATATAATTTGAAAGTTTGATAAGGAAATGTGGCGTCTAGCGAAATAAAAGCAAAGTCAAACTCACAATAGATTTCTGTTACATTTAATTACTTACAATATAATAGAAGTTTATTTCGATACTTACCTATCATTAGTGAAAAAATTGCCGCTTTGGTATTTTATTATCATGATCAATCGAATTAAAATTTAGTTTATTTCGACTTTGAATATGTCAAAGGCAATGACTACAGTAACTGTAAATAACAGGCTTTAAAGGTCATGCTCTTATATTGCAAGTTGTTATTTTAAATATGTGTAGGAAACTGCTGATGACTTCATTTTTGTAACTAAAACGGACTTATGTAATTAATCCAAATACAGCTAGATCAAATCAGTTGGAATCCTGAAAGCTCTAACAAAGATGACAATATGACTGAGTTTTTAGTGTTGATGATCCTTGAAATTAATGAACGTAGGAAACACTGAAGACAGTAAGGACAGTTTTATATAATACAGGTAATGAAAACAATAAAGCATTACTCTTTGATATTAAACGAACTAAATGACTCTGCTACGTTCATTGATTGTCAAGGTACCTTTTCTCAAGTTCCCTTTGTCGATACACTAAGATTTTGCTGAATTGAATTGTGTTGTGTTTGAAGTTTTCATTAGAACTAAGTCGCATAAGTTGCAACTAATTAGATTTATCCTTTTGATCTCGGAGCCATCACCTTTAAAGCCCCCTGTGTAGTAGTGATAATATTATTTATTGAACCAAATCTAATTTTAGACCTACCAAATCTCCTAGTTGTTCCTCCTTACAAGTGTTGCTTTATATGAACTCATTCTATCGACATATCAAAAGGAATTAAAAATGCTATTTTATAGCTTTATCTGAGGGTATAACTATGCCAATCTGCAATAAATTTGCTTCAAAATACCCAGGTGCGTAACTTCGCATGCTGACAACTTTTCTTACATAGTTTCATGGCTTCAGCAGTTATACGTTTCTATAAATGAACCCTGTCGATCTCTACGAAACAAAATAACGCAAAATAGTCTTACTAGCTTAGACATTTGATGAAGAACTTAAGAATTAAAAATAATTCAAACATATTGGATTACTGCTAGAGAAATGCCAACTCAGTAACGATCTAACACATTACATAACAAATGTTGATAAAGGAATAATCAGCAAACCTGTGACAGTAAATGTCATTTAGCAAATGTCCTCCTAATGTTCATTTGCAACTGCTCACTTTTTCATTTCCTATTTAGCTGATAATCATAATTAGTTGAATTTGCCTTTTTCTAATGAAAAATGCACTTGCATTTCATAATATCATCTCATCTTCTATCATTCTTTTTTTCTGCAGTCAAATCTTCTTATACTTGTTATCTCTAAACTATTAGGCAAGAGCTACCTTGTGTACCAGCGATAAAAATTATTTTTTCAGACCCTTATCAAATGTAAAAGAAATGCCAATAACTTTCTTATTCATAAACGAAATACATCTCATTGAAAGCTTATGACTTTATGTTATATTTTAATTATTTTGCACGGTATCTTTAGTAAGTTATGAATGACAAACTTTAAGTAGTTGTTAAGGGGGACTTGTAGAAATCCTTTCACCATTCTGTACTAATAAAAACACATAACTTATGGGAAAACAGACATTTTAGTCGTTTTCATATTAATAATGTGCAGTCGTATTTAGTAGCTTTAATTGCCTAATCCTATCTAATGCAGACATTGGGAAGTAAGTGACATTTTTTTGAAAACTTTACAATCATATCGAATCGAACAATACGATTTTGACACAATATAAAAAATAAGTGAATGGACATATGACTTTAAATCAAATCAAATTTAGCAAGTCATTGATAATAAAATATTTGTTTTAAAATGCTTTGATTTAAGGTCGGCTGAGATTTTTTAAGGAGAAAAGTCGCTAAGAAAAGAATAAAGGCAGAGTAAACTTAAACTCTTTTGCAAAGACCATTCGAAGACAAGGGACTTACATACACATATAAATTTTGAACCGGCAACATAAAACAAGTTACAGACAATGTTAGTGATTTATGAAGTCGATACATCTACCCTTACATTAACAGTTACTTAAACATATAATGCAAGCAACAACAAACTTATTGACAAACATAGGAAGAGATATCCACCGAGAGAAGAAATTCTTGTGTTAATTGTTCAGATGCACTTAGTCTGAGTCGCCAAAGTCAGAAAAGCGAAAGCATGGAAACTAATAGTAAATTATGGGTTAACCATTACTGTGTAGGTTTGTCAATAGAGACAAAGCTCTCTGGACCTCACCTGCTGGTGGGAAAACAATAACATATTTGAAACCTGACAGACTTTACAAAGTAACTGGCACATTTGAAATTCAAATTCAAACAATGCACTTTTTCTTTTTCTTTTGAGCTGTTTAAATGTAGGAATGAAAAAAATATGATTGTGTTATATTAAAATTTCGTTTCCTTTCAATATCGGTTTGTTTCTGTCTCTTCACAGCATAACATATGTCTTGAAAGGTAAAACATGTGTATTTTGTAGTAGACCTATGACATTTTAAAGATCATTTTGTCAATGGAAATGAATATTTCGAATTGAGAGTATTAAAAGCAGTTGCATAGAATACAAATGATCTAAATGCTTGTGAACCAAATCTAGATAGAATTTTTAAAGTTACCTAACATTCTCTATAGCATTTAAGTATTTTCAGCTCCGTAATTGTAACCTTACAAGATAAAATTACAGTGTTAAATCGTTTTTATACAGGCGGAGGTGTCACTAGCATTTATACAAGTGACATACATAACAATCAAAATAAGAATAAAAAAATATACCACCACTATTTGGAATACTGGCAATATTTTTTTTCTGTAATAACCAGACATCAGGAAAGGAAGTAATCTTAATATTTGCCATATCCTATAAACTTCAATGATAAAATCTCTCAGTATTTACCTTTTGGTATTTGCATAGATAGATAACAGCTGTTCAGTGAATATTATAACGTGTTTTCTAAATGATGTTCTGACAATACAGATTTTGCTGAAATGATCACGTGTCTCTTAAAGTTATATCTGTGGTCAAAACGACACTGCAAATTTCAAAAACATTAATTTTTGCTGAAGCGTGTTCTTTGAAAAAAAAAAACAAAGCTTATTTAACTATATTTTTTTGCGAAAGTAGACATTGAAAAAGTTTTACTCCATTGAATTGAGTGGAATACGGACAGTTTCTTTTTTGTATCAAATTTACGGTTATACGTGAAGTTCTATTTTCATTTATACATCCCGTAAAAGAGAAAAAAGTCATTGTCAGTCCTAATTTAGATGATTCTGAACAACCAATTAAGAAATCCATTAAAACAACTCACATATTTCAAAGAAACCACAGTATGTGTTCACAATCAGTGTAGCAAAAACTTTGTTTTAAGAAAAATACTCAAAATGGTGTCATTACATTTATAATTCCAACTCGATATGTAGATGGTAGAAGCCTCATATTTTCATGTGATCATCATGTCATGTGATCCAGTGATTGAGAAGCATTTATATGTCAATGAAGGCACAGCACATAAATATACCTCGGCGTAAAAACTGAAATTCAACTCTGTTGGTATAGACATGCTTAATAAATTGACAGATTAAAAATGACTGGCTTGAAATTTTTTAATTTTCTAATTCTGAGTGCATATACTGCGCCATGATATGTCTTGACTCAGCTGCTCATAACATATTTTAATAGCATAAATTGACAGTGGCAAAAACAAAAACGAGAACCTAGAGGACAGCACAAAATACTAACCTATCAAGAAACTGGGGGGAAAATCTGCTTTTTCCAAACCTAATGGTTACCATCTGATTATTAGCGATTGTCTTTTTTCTAGACCTTTTTACCGACACAATCAGCATTTGCTAAGATAATTCACTTTGCATTTTAAAGTATCATTTCCATAAGGTTGCTTAAGTTGCAATCAATTCTATTTTTTCTCTCTGAACCATCGCAGTATCAGTCTCTTGTGTGGAAGTGATAACAATATTTATGGGATCAAATCGTATTTTACCACCAAAGAATGAACAATTTGTACCTTCTTACAAACGCCTAAGATGACAATAGATTAAATACTGTGTCATTAAATTAATTGGTATTTGGTAAATGTCTAAGCATGATAATTAAATTAATGTTTTATCTATTTATTATTTTTTTAAAATCTAGCGTAAAATGCTCTGTTACTTTGCAGATAATGGGAGAGAAAATGTTATGCAACAGTGAAGAAGAAACATATTATGTCCTAAAGTTGTTATATTATTATTTTCATTGATTTCACAAGCAGTACGCATCCGCAAAAGTTCTTGACTACGCTTTTATCAATGAAAAAGTGTCATGCAAAATAGGGTATTTTTATACGTGTGCAACAACAAGTATTAAGTTTTTCTCTTACAACAAAATTCGATGTAAGATTAACTAGTTCATTCATTTATAAGTATTTTTTTTTTCAGAACCATTTTGCATATTCAATAATTCTCAGTACCTAAAGAAAAAAATGAATTAAATATAAGACACGGCATGATTAAACATGGCATGATTCAACATAATTCGATATGACTTAATGTATCATGGCATGACATGATTTGAGATAAAATAACTTGAAATGACATGATGCAACAAGACATGATTCGACAAGTTCACCAACATATCAAAAAAATGTTGTCAGCTGCATTTACAGTACTCTTACCATTTGATTGTAACACTAGACTTCTAAATAACGGTAAATTGCATGTTATCTTACTAAACAAGAAGTAACCCCCCACCCCCCCCCCCCCCCCCCAAAAAAAAAAAAAGAAAAAAAAAAAAAAAAAAAAAAAAAAAAAAAAAGAAAACAGTTTAATGTCATGTCAACTTACGAAATCACAGTTTTTGTCATTTTATTTGAAGAAACCACTAGCTAACAGTATACTGACATGTTACATTACGAAGCCATCGTCATTTTGTAACAAGCGAAATGCAGTCTGCTTTGGTCTCTTTTTATTAGGGATGGCAACGAATACCAAAATCAATACTCGAGTACTCGGTCATTTTTCCGATCAAGTACTCGGTTACTCGGATGATTTCCAAAGATCTTCAAAGTTTTATCAAACAATATCAACACCGTCTGCAGGCGGAATTTTGACACTATGGAAATTTTAATATCTTATTCTAAGCAAAAATTTTATCAAGATATAATAAGTTAATGATATTTCTTGATTTATATGTATAAAGAAGAAAAGGGTGTTAATCTCCTTTATTGAGTTAAGAAAAACAAACGTTTAATCGGGTCTAATTACTACCTAACATTCAAATTAGCAATCCGGCCCTTTGCTGTTATCTTAAAACAAGTTTCGGCTACAAACTGTTACACAATTAAAGGTAATTAAATATCATAAGAGGCCGAAAGATGTAAGCGACACAGGTGTTCAATCCCATGCGCGTGTCAAACTGTTGATCGCCTGGTTAAATTTACGATATCATTTTCGCACCTCTGCAAGAATGTTCTGATTGCATTAAAACAGGTGTTTATGAAGATACATGTACTTCTCCAAATTTCTGAACTAATTGGATACACAAATCTTTCTAAATCGCAAAAAATAGAAATTATATATATTTTTTTCCGAGTAATCGAATATCAATTTTTTTAACCGATATTCGGACGTTCGATCGAGTACTCGGTTAACCGGTTACTCGTTGCCATCCCTACTTTTTATTGCTTATAATTATGTATAAATGCAATTCTTCATACAATAAATAACAGCATTAAGTCTGAACTGAAGTAATTTCAGAGGTTTCGTTCTGTATGAAAATAATAATACGGATCATTGTAGACTTATTTTACAATCTAAAATTGTCAAAACACGGAGGAAAGACTGATTATGCTAGATTAAATTTTGCGCCTTTTTCACAACTTTATATGTGACAGAAATGAGATATAAACTTGTATTGTGTGGTGTTACTTGAAAGAAGTAAAAAGAAGTTATTTGTCTCAATGATTAGATTTTGAAACGAGGTCCAATCTTTCCGTACATTCTAAATGACACAATGATTATTACAAAAAAGACATGTCTTGTAATAAAGCATAATAAGAAATGAAAGTTCATGATTGAGCAAAAACACACGTTTATTAATCATTTGACTGCTACATTATTATGGTCAATCAGCATTTATGTGAAATATTGATTTTAGTCTGTCTGTAAACAAAATTCAGTTTCAACTACAAAGCCGATTAAATTTATAAATGCTCACGTGTGTAGAAAAAAAATATTTGAAGCTAGTCCGACGTCATTTATTCTGAAAATTGTTTTTTTTTAAATGAAATTTGGTTTCAGAATACCGTTATTTTAAAAAATCACTTACTGTAAAAAAAATGATTGAAAGCAAGCTAACTCTTTACATAAGTTAAAAGAAGTCTTACGACTTTCTTTAGAAGTATCATTTTTGTATAGATATTGATTGAATCATCATCAAAAATATAATTTATTATTTTTATTGTTATTATTGTAATTTATCTTAAGCTATCTTAGGATCTCTACAAATAACATTTATTAATCTTGAGTTTTTTCAGCTGTTGTCTGTGAAACTCAAGAATTAGATTTGAACGACCGAAATTCCTTAGTTATGGAAACAAAGAAAATTAAACATTTCATTAAAAAATGTTTTTTTCTTCTTCCAGTTGTTACAAAAAAACACGACGTTCCATTTTTATTTTCGTCCAGTTCAGGATTTAAATAATACGAGTAATACAGTGTTTTGGCTGGTGATACAAATGTGCAATATATGTAAGAGAATCTGACAAAAGTTTATGTCAACTTAACGTTCTATAAGTACGTTTGTTTTCATTTTACGCGGACAAGCTAAATTACAGGAAACCTTAACGAACATGACTAACAAAAACAGATGAAGAAGAAGTTCCTATTGCAAATCGTTCGAAAGAGTGACTGTGTTAAATACGAAGAAATCGAAATGGACATATTGTCATAGGTGCATCGTTAAATATTTTCAGGAAACAAAATGTTCAAACTGATTTGCATAAAATTACATCTTAGAGTTTATTGTCCTTTGTATAGAAAATACAAAATAGAAAAAAAAGATGTAGGGTTAGACATCCAGTTATTTCTGAATGTTAAGAAAAGAAATATTTAAAACTGCCTAAAAGACCTGTAAAAAAATGAAACAACTTTTGCAGAAACAGAGAGATGAAACTCCTGAATCTCTTCGCTTTTGTTGATGTTCTTTGTAGTTGCTTTGCATGCAACGCGATTAACATACAAAATGTCTTAATAAAAGAAAACAGTGCGTGAGACTCTTGACAATGGAAATTAAATTGAAGTCATTATGCTCAGTAGAGGCATCTTATACCCGAGTGTGCTATAAAATCTTAACAAATCCAACTAGATTATACTGAGAACGAAATCTATAACAAACTACAAATAACGTTATTCCCAATGTGTGGATTTAGGGGAATTAATTCAAAGGAAATACTTAAAATCTATATAAAAGAAATAAATGAACAAAACAATTCTGTAAAAAAACACATTAGTATTACTTTCTCCGTTTTCGTGTTTTTGGAGAAAAACGTGACGTGAGAATTAAAGGGTTTGCCTGAAGACTCGTCCCTAGAACAGCTTAGAGAGAAACATGAAATAACAAAGCCGATTAATTTAAGACACTGACTCCAATAGCAAAACTCCATCTTTTTCTCACTCAGATGGTTAAGTTTACATATTGATATGAAAGACATCTCTTTGACAAAAACATTTTCTCTCTGTAACTAAATAGCAGCCATGTTTTGGCAAATCCTTAAAAGGTTTTCATTTATTGCATAAGATAAATGATCACATTCACATAACTCAAATACAATAAAAAGTTCTCAGAAGGGGAAAACAACTGTTCATCATTTTCTTTGTTGTAATTGAGAGATACATGCTTTTTGCGATAAAGGTGAGCAATACTTCTCGACATTTTCTTTCAAAGTGCTAGTTAAGTAAATACCTACATATTTTATATCGAATGGCAAATACATTATTGAACTTTATATATCAATCCGATTATTATAATTAGTAAAGTATATAGTGCACTCGTTAACTTACTCTGTCTTTTCTTCCCGTTTTCTGTGTTTCATACTTTTTCATTTAAAAAAAAAGCTATTGGTGATCATCTGAACTGGTTCACCGTTGAAATATCTATCTGAGGTCGAAAAAGCACTATACTAATTCAAAATAATAGAAATCTATTTCTAACACTATCCGCAATTCGCCGACAATAAACAAAGACGGAATTGAGCGTGATATACCATATTCATTTTATCAAGCTGAGTACAAGTGCGCGCCCGCTGACGTCACTGCAAACTACTTTCGGCTGTTCTTATTAATTTTGTCATTGTAAACCGATAATTGTTTTAAAATGATTTTATAAGTGAAATATTGTTATTGACTAAATTATCTCCTCTGATATTCATCTATGATAAAATTATTGATATTTGTATTAACGTAAATTATTAACTGATACACTAAAAATGACCTTGTTCTTGGAAATGAACAGGGGGTAAATGGAATAGCCTGACAGAGAAAATAACCGTAAAAATGGCATGATAAGTAGTGCACACAGTTTTGTCCCTTATAACTTTATATACATCGTATGTGTTAGAATGGAAATAGATTTTAAAGTTTTGGTGATCTACCGTCGAATATAGCACCTTTTCTCGTTCAAATGCTTAATTATTTCATCACTCAGGACTACGGCCTTCGTGGTTAAATTTCTACGCATCTGAACTCGACACCTTGCTATATTTGACGGTAGATCACTCAAACTTAAAATCTGTCTCCTAAATAACACGTACACACAATACACACACACAAAAACACTATACTTTTTTACATGATAGCAAAACATTTCTGTACCTACCAATAGTCCTCGAGATGGTATATAGAACACATGGTGTGATAGAAATGATTCTTATATCTTACCCTATCATCTTTGAACTAGGAAGACCTAATTTTTTTCAGGATCTTTTGCTTTTACGATAATAAACAAAGTGATATATCATAAGTGATATATCACTGATGCACATTGTTTGCAATCATGTCTAGGCAGTAATATATACACATATGAGACCTAAACTGATCACTTCACTCGTAACACTCGTTTGCTTAAAACATTAAATACTACAGTGACAAGCAACAAAAAGTATTTATTGGAAAAATTAAAACATTTTTGCTTTTTTTAATGTAAGAATTAAATAATCATTTCTACGGCTCTTCATACAAGAATGAACCTTGGGAATAATAGAAGCATGTCGTCTACAATAATAGCATCAAAATAAATGAAACAAGAAAGATTGAAAAATGCATAGCCTGATCTGGTACCAAATACTGCAAATTCTACATAAAAATTATACAATATATGTATATTGTATGATACAGATTTAGGATCAATTATAATTTTAATCAATCCGATAAGTTATATTTGAAAATATTCAAGTTCTTACAATGTATAACATTAATGAAGTTATTTTTATTTTTAGATTTAATTGTAAGAATGTAATAAATAATATAAAGCTTAATATCAATAGCTAAAACTTATACAAAAAATACAGTGATTTGATATCAATGCCATAAACTAATAAAAAATACAGTGATACTCAAACAATTTCATGCATTTAGAATTATGCTTATTATAAGTAAACCAACGAGCGAGACCTTTCTTCCGTTTTTCTTAAAGAGATAAAATTAAATTTAATCAAACTATTAGTTTTTCTTTAATTCTACTCTATTTGTTCTTTGCGAATTCGTCTATTATTTATATTTCTCTTTTCCCTTTCGAAAGTCTATAATGTAATTTTTGGGCATCGAGAACGAAACACATTTTCGTTCAGTAATATATTCAAAAAGTTTATTCTCTCTCATTTCAGAACTGGAGGGTAAAGGCAGTAGTATGGAAAAGCCATGGGGTTTTACTTGTTTGTGTTTTCTAAGGTAAGTCACAAGACACAGTTTGTTATCACTGCCAATGTTAATTTGAAGCTCTTTGCATATATACTATGTGCTCGGAGCAAACAAATTTTGATAATGTATACAATATAAATGTGTGTGTGTGTGTGCGCGTGTGTGTGTGTGTGTGTGTGATGTAGAATGACAAATCCTGCAATTATTAGGTTAAAAAAATTGTAAAGCTATTTTTTCTTTGTCATTTCAGTTTCTTACTCGGAACATATGGTGAAAGTACATTGACCGGCTCAGATACTTCAGGGACAAAACTAAAGAGATCAGAACGCGATGCAATTGATTCAGGTGTCTTTTTAAATGAACCGGATTCTGACAGTGATGACTTAGGTGCAGAAATGGACAAAAAAAGCTTTGATCCCTTAGCTAGCAGTCTTGTCGGAAAGCGTTACGATGGAAGAAGTTTTGATATGCTTGCAAGCGGGTTAGTTGGAAAACGATATGACGGAAGGAATTTTGATTCGCTTGCAAGCAGCCTTATTGGGAAAAGATATGACGGAGGCTCTTTCGATCAGCTAGCTAGTGGACTTGTTGGAAAGCGATATGCAGGCAATTTTGATTCATTAGCAAGCAGTTTAGTTGGTAAAAGATACGATGGTCGGCATTTTGATTCACTTGCCAGTGGAATAGTTGGCAAAAGGTATGACGGTCGACATTTTGACAGCTTGGCCAGTGGATTAGTTGGTAAGCGGTATTTTGATCCACTGGCAAGCAGCTTAGTAGGGAAAAGACACAGATATCTGGATTACCTAGCCAGCTCTCTTGTAGGAAAACGTACCAGTGATGATCTGTCCGATTCGTATTTAAACGAACTTTCAAAACAAAAGAAAAGCAACTGGTATGATAAAAGATACAGGTATTTTGACAGCCTTGCTAGCAGTTTAGTAGGCAAAAGGGGGTTTGAAGATACCGAAAATACAGACATGGATGGCAACATTGAGAAACGGCCGTACTACAAGAACTTCGGCATGTTCAAAAGACCTTTTGATGATTTAGCAAGCTCACTGATAGGAAAACGGTCGGCGGAAGTTGTAAGCTAGTATCGGATAAATACCCGTTTACAACAGCGGTTGTGAATAATATTTACAATTTTCTAAAATATACGACGAACAGATATATTCAATAACATTCAAACTATTTTGTGTGCAAGTGAAGGAAATTTTTTCACAAAAACAGTCCACTTTTAAAGCACAGCTTTGTTATATCTTATCACATACATCAAACGAGTGTGACATAAAGATTTGTTAGACAATAATCAAGATACTCCTGCAAAACAAAATTTTTTTCTACCATATAAACGCTTGAAAACCTTATAAGAAATAAATATTTCATT
This sequence comes from Cyclina sinensis, assembly GCA_012932295.1. NCBI lineage: Eukaryota > Metazoa > Mollusca > Bivalvia > Venerida > Veneridae > Cyclina > Cyclina sinensis. The sequence goes on along the minus strand of JAAONU010000007.1, from coordinate 39,491,572 downwards.
AGTATGAATCAAATAAAAAAACGCTGTTTTCATTCTTGAATTATATCAGTATAATTTGCACACTGACATATGTTGTAAACAATGTTGTAAGTTAAGAAGTAGTTATCACTGATGCTAATGAAAAAGAAAAGAAAAAGAAAGCCCCCCCCATCAGTTATCAGAGATACCATTATTTCAATACATCAGTTTTAAAACCTGCTACTAAATGTATTGCTCCGAATACTTTTCATTTGAAACTAAGTGAACTAAAATAAATTTTTATTGGTTGTCATTGTTCTCTTTCATTGAACAGAACTGTCGTTACGAACGTACCCTATAACCCATTATAACTTTTCTTTAGATAAGCTGCTAGACTAAGTATTAGTGTCTTCTTATTTAAAATTTTAGAACAATTCAAGCCATGATAATTATTTCGATGAAAGGTGAATATAAATATAATACATGTAAAGTATACAACCTTTATCTTACTGCCGCGTTAAAGCAGTTAAATGCAGTTTTTAGTCACCGAATCTGTAAAACTAACTTAAACCGAAGGAGTTGTATGTCTATTGTATCAGTTCCAATGCATATATCTTTTCAGATTGCTTCTATGGTTTGAAAAAAAAAAACAACACAACAGCAGCCAGTTCTCAATGGAAAAAGTTGTTTCTTGCATCCGTTATTTTTGAAATATGCTAATTTTTATTTTATTATATTTTTGTTACCACTTTCAATCGTCTGGCGATAAAATAGCTGAAGGTTCCGCGAAGTATCATGTGTCAAGTATTTCTTATTCGTCGCCTCTCTACATTTATCAAACTGTTCATGCATGCAATGCAACTCAAGGGAAAGACAAATTATTTCCTATCACGATAAGAACAGAGGCAAAGAATCTGAATCAGTTCAGCGAATACTTACGGTTTTTTTTTACCTACTTCATCGACTGAGAAAATGATTCCTCTTGGAAAACTTAAATTGAAATGAATTGCTGCTGGAAATTTAACATCAAATTTAATATTGTCTTTGTTTATAAACGAAAAGAGCAGCATGTTAAATATGATATAAAGAATCATCTAACTAAGTGTCAACAAGGACATATTCAGTAGTTTAAAATCTTATAATGGGTTTTCCCATTTCTTTCATAACAACCTGTAAAATCAGTGCTAAAGGTACTGAATGATCTATAGTCTTTTCATAACGACATGATTAAAGTCATATCATACGCACACGCACAAACTTGTAAAGGTGAATTTGTTGTGCTCAGTATAACGGAGATAAAACAGACATTAAAACAATAATGTTTCTATTTACTTGCATTATGCATTCAGTTTCAAAGCGGGTGGTTATAAAAAGGTATTTTACAGAGCTTGAACGCGCAATGCTTACGAAGCTAAAAAATTTAAAATACGACCCTTTTTACAATAGATTGCAAGAAATGTTAATTATTGATATATGTAAAAGTTCAACTTCTTTACATGGGGAAGCAATCAGTATTTTGTTCTGCGCAAACTGTACGCGTACATTCAAATATAACACTCACTTCGATATAAGTGGCATTCTTTATCTTTTGTTTTGTTTTAAACATTCAGTTGAATGGACGTGATGTCTGAACATCAGTTCCCATGAAAGTTCGAGAATCAGCACTTACACGTGTCGCGACTTATCAATGAACAATTCTCTCCTCTGAGAGAATTGGATTATTTTGGCATGTTAATGTAATCTTGATTGCCGACGGGGTTGAATATATGATGATGTTGAAAATCTTTCAACGAAATAATAGTGATTTCGTCAATTTCTATCTATAAAACTGTAATCGAAAAAATAACCGATCTATTAAACTGTTTACTGTTATGATCTAGAGCACAGCGGCCTATAATTGCATAAATTAGCGTCAGGGATTCGATTCTTTGGATCAGAACTATATAAAATATGTTACACTGTATATGATAAAGAACATCTGATGAAGAGACATAACTGTATTTTTATTTTGTTCGTATATTTCATCATGGTACATTTACATTTCCTTATTTGTGAATTTGCACTTTGTCGAATACAAGCATTTCGATAAATCGTAATCAGTTAGGTTCTTCCAAATATCATTTCCTGTTTAGTCATTAAATATTTCATTTGTTTTGTATTTCCGTGCAAATGAACCAACATGTGACGGAATTCATAGCCATAAGTTATCAATCAAATAACATTTCGGTTTCTGTCTTTCCCCCCACCCCTTCCAGCCCACTTCCCCAACTTAGTAAGTTAAAAGCAATTAAATGTTTAGTGTTTATAAAATAAAATATATAAAATAGTTTTCATCTAAGACTCAGATATGCTTATATTTGTCTTTCGTTAGCCTTTGTTTTAATTTTAAATTGCATTTTACTTCTTGGAAAACAAAACTTCAAACGACAACAGAGCAGTTGACAAAACATAAACACTTAACGAAACCAATTCTTTTTTGTTTCTAAAAGAAACATCATTCAAAATTGTTTTCACTTGAAAACGTAAATCTATGTTTAAACAGTCAAAATATTAAAATCATGTTTCAACTTAATAATGGTATTTGTATGAAATTAGCTGTTTATTATTATTATTATTATTATTATTATATAATCACGATTGAACTGTTTTGGGGCATTTTTAAGTGTTTACAACTTTGTACTTTAAAAAGTTTGAATGAATCTCACCTTAATATTCTCATTATGTGACACTTGTGACCATTTCTGCAAAAAATGCCATACAAAATGATTTCAAGTTTAGTAACACGTCATAGTAATGCTAATGAGATTTTTTCTCACATTCACCGTTATATGCATGTGCTTTGACAATAAACTCGTCATAATGAAACACATTAGTTGTGCACTAATAATTGTGAAGAACCTAAACAAATATACATAATGAAATAAGTTACTGAAATGGAACATATACTAGGTAAAAACGAATTTTAGTATACATATTGAGCCCGGTGTGAAATATTTGTTCAAGATCGTACCTCAATCATTTGACTCAATAAGAGTGTCCTCTGTAGCTAACATGTATAATATTTTTGCAGCAAAGTCTGAGCCAGTGTTAAACATTTAAAATGGGCAGCATTTAAGTTGTTGTCCCTCTCGTTAATCATTTCATATTTAAGCTGAGATATATATTAACAAAAATAAGACAGAAAACACCGAACTTCATTTGTGTTAAATAAAACTTATTTTTAAATACTATAGTTCCATGTGTGGCACTTGGGCTGAAAGGCAATAACATATCATCGAACTCTATTCTATAACCAAAAATGTCCTAAGTGCATGTATTACGAGTTATTTTTAGAGATGAAATCGTCCTTAGCATTACACAATGGCATATATACCAAGAACCTTAAGGTACTGTAAAATTTAGACGGTAGCTGCAAGTGTTACCAAGATTGCAAAATGAACATTAAACCGATAGTTTATTGTAAGAAAGCTGTAACTAGCCTCAATTGACATACAACTCTGCTATGACAAATCTCAATAGTCGGAAATGAAAATTTTCGTACAACAATTTACGTAAGGTTCATGACATTTAACGGAAGAAATAGAGGCAGGCGGATTTTAAACGGTTCAAAGGACTGGATTTTAAGATCACTTAACTAACCTTCACTCAGTCAGCCACTCCTTACTTCACTCATTCAGGCTCGTCAGAAATGATTAATTAAGAAGACAGAAAGTAAAACTATTTTCTGATTGAAATATTTTTATATTTTGCCAATGGATAGTAAACTTTGTTTTCACTTCCCTTATTTTCTATATAGCGCTCCATGTTTAGAACATTCGACGCAACGAGCAATAACAATCTATCTCAGTGCTTCCACTACCTTACATTTTATACAAAAAGAAATATTTCCTTTTTTGAACCAGTGAAGTCATTCGTTTTATAAAAAATACTACTACAGTACTCTTTGTCAAAGATCACAGTATAGAGAACAAAATCAACAACAAAAAAAAACATCAGTTACGATAACTCTGCATTGTTGTCACTGTTATTTCATTCAGAACTTAAGCTTAAGGTTTTTTAAAGAAAGCTTATGAAAATAACGCAGTGTAAGCCTATAGGAAAATCTAATGTTATCTAACGCCAGTAGCTGGAAGCCATCCACTAATGGGTAATGTCTGATCAGCATTACCGCCCTCCACTCCGAGCTTGTCCTGTGTTTAAAAGGGCGAAACAAGCAGTGAGTGACAAGTGGTACCCAGCTGTAGACATTAGTGGAAACCATTTTACCTGTATTATGCAACATTTTATGATAAACCTTGCAAAAATCAGTGTTTTCTACAGCACATAGAAACCATTCAATTGATTTTAATAACAACCAATCACAGGTTGTACGTATTGTTGATATGTCAAAAGCTTACACACAACGGATAGCATTACATGATTCAATACGATTACTTGTTGATCTATTTGATTTCTATCAGGGAGCTCTGGGATGCAACGCAATTCCAGAGAAGGAAAGACAAGATGAATTACCCTAAATCACGTCAAGTAAACACTCTCTCTCGACATTCTCAGTCTTGATCGAATAAATTAATGGTAGTTCTTGTATCATTGTGTAAGGTAGGTGGAGAATTAGTTCAATGTGTCTTACAACAAATTCCAAAATGTGAAGTAACAATGACTATTTGCAATGAACAAACTACTTATAGAAAAAATACACATTTCATTCAACTCTTTTCTTTTCAGGACAAAAACAATAAGCTCAATACTTTGCTTTCTTTGAAAATAAACAAATAAATTTACCTGTTTGCCTTATAATTAAAACTTTCAAGAAAATATTTTTAGTGTTGTATATATTACAAGTTTTAATAGACAGATCAGGGTTATTCAACACCTATTCCCAACAAAGTTACAGTATCACCACTTGAACATTAAACACATCACAACTTCTCAATGCACGAGTCTCTCGAGTGTTGAGAATTAGATTAATTCGGCAAGTTAATGTAATCTTGATTGCCCTATGGGAACGCACATGACGATGTCGTGAAAATGACTTTATCAATAAAGAGAATACGTTTATATTTTAGCACCCATTATAACGACAAAATATCAATCCATTAAAACATCGAAATTATTATCTTTTATTCACCTTGTAACAGCTAACTTTTAATGAAAATTCTATTTTTAATTTTCATCATACGGTATAAAATGATTTTGAATGTGTCTAGAGTGAGATGTTAAACGCGTGTAGGGTTGAAAGGAACAAACTGAAAATTAACTGTAAATTAACTGAGTATAATGGCTTTGAAGCATCCATTAAAGTAACTTGTTTTGTATTAACCTTTCTTTTCTACGCCCATTTAAAAAGTCTTTTTATGGGAACGCCCATGGCGGGGAGGGCGGACAGGCTGGCTGACTGGCTTCCTGGCGGGCAGGCGTCGTCCAGTTTTGTCCGGTGCATATCATCTACATGCATGGTGAAATTTTAGTATTACTTGAAATAATTGTTCATTATCATAAGACGTAGTGTCGCGTGCATGAACCAAGTATGTAGGTAAAATGTCAAGGTCTCACTTAGAGGTCAGATAAAACGCTTCTCCGGAGGGATTTTATCAAAATTTTGCACAGATGTTCACCATTGTGAGTCGGAGTGTCGCGCGCAAAATTCAGGTTCCTGTGCCCAAGATCAAGGTAACAAATAGATGTCAAAGATCAGATACAAAATAGGAAAATGTGTATGCGGGACATAAAGTCATCATGAATTGAATGATTTTTTTATATATTGTCACAATCATGAGATTGAGTGTAACGTATATAAATCAATTCCATATATGCAAGGTCAAGGTCATTAGAGATGACTAAATGTCCAGATTTTGTTCGGATGATATCTTCATCACCCATCAAGGGATTTTAGTATTACCTGATACAAATGTTCTCTATCATGAGACATAGTGTCGCGCATGAACCAGGGTTAGAGGTCAGATGTCAAGGTCACACTTGGAGGTCAAATAAAACACTTCTCCGGAGCTAAACTGCTACTTTTATTGATGTATTTTAATACAACTTATTACAAATTGTCAACATTGTTAGACAAAATGTCGGGCGAAATTTCAGATCCCTGTGGTCAACGTCAAGGTCACACATAGAGGTTTAAGTAAGAAAGAAATATGAAAATGTGTGTACGGACCTTATAGTCATCATGAATTCAGTGATTATTTCACATTTGTTAACTATCATCAGACTGAGCGTTCCACGCATAATCCAGTTTTAATAATTATATGCAAGGTCAAGATCTTTAGAGATGATCAAATGTCCAGATTTTGTCCAGAGCATATCTTCATCATCCATGGAGGGATCTTAGTATTACTTGATACATGTATTCATCATTATAAGACTTAGTGTCACGCGCATGAACCAAGACTGTAGTCAAAGGTCAAAATAAGACAAAGAGGTCAAATGAAAACGCTTTTTCGAAGCAAAACTTCTACACGCTTTGGGGGATTTTAATATAACTTAGCACAAATGCTCACTGTTGTAAAATAAAGTTTCGCATTCAAAATTCAGGTCCCTGTAGCCAAGGTTAAGGTAATACATTAAGGTCAAATGTCAGATAAAAATATGAAAACGTGTGTGAATTGAGTGAATCTATCAGTTATGCTCACCATGATGAGACTGAGCGTAACATGCATAATTCAGTTTGTGTGTGTTAACAAGCAATATCTATTTGTTGGATATTCTTTTATTCATTCAGCCATGTCACAAACATCACTTCCTTTCCTTAAGACGATAGCGCTCTTTGATATGTCGTATCGAGTTCAAACTTGCACATTGTTTACATCAATTTCAAAACATACCGGTCCTTAAAATGCTTGAATCAATAAGGCAATTGCATACAAACTGCAATGCAAGGTATCGGGGTCTGGGTTGATAATGAACATGTTGTATATACAAAGTACGTACATCTTTAGCTGTATCAGTTCATCTCCATTTACGTCTCTATATCATTCTTAGATAGCATTCTGGAAAGTAAATGCGTAAATTAGTGTCATTGTAGAATTAGTTGTGATGAATGACCCAGTTACTACTGTAAGGAAACGTATACAATGTTACTTGTACCTAAACTGATTTACGGATTTGAATGACAAGCAAGATGGTTTACTAGATATATTGGGGATGTTTTATATGCTTGTTTATTTTAAAAAAAATTGTAAACACACACTGCAACATGATCTACGCAGTACTTTTCTGGAATATGTTATAAGAAACTTCTGTTCAAATAGTTGGCTATACTTTCTGAATATCTCGATATTATGGAAATTCACATGTAAAAACGCTGACTTGTATGATATGGAATGGCATTTTGCACTATTCTATGAATGAATCTTATTACGCCTCCCCAAAAGAAGTGGGACAGGATTCATATTGTTCCTGTATTGCCGTCTGTATGTATTTATGTCTGTCTGTTTGTCTGTCTGTCTGTCTGTATATCGAAAAGTTTGTCTGCGCTTTTTGTTCGTAACCGCTGGTTAGCTTTCAATGGAACTTGCTATGATTAACTGGAACTAAGACTAGTTGAGCATGACGTCGACACGTTCCGTTGCAGTATTTTCAGCGAAGATATGGGCTTTGTTTTGTCCAAATGTAAACACATATGGGCATATCTCAATAGCCGTTTGTCTGATGTTGGCGTAACTTCACCGGAATGTTTGCTGGAACTTTAAGGAAATCATGATATAAAAAGCGTTGCATTATTAATAATAATTACTTATAACATAACACCTTGAAGACTATTTCCATTTATATTTGATAAGATCTTATAAAAAGGTAGGTAAGATTTTTTCGAATATCTAGCAGTAGTATGTTACTCATTTCCTTTTATTCATTGTCCCCTTTCTGTAACTGACGAGTTCTCGCATGCCACGAAACTCCAGAGAGGGAAAAAAGATACCCCCCCCCCTCAAATCACGACGATGTAAAAATTCAAAGGTTTGGTTAAGTTCATTTATGCTTTGACCTTTGTCGCTATTTTCATGGTGGATTATCTCTTAAGTCTTGAGATGGGTGCGTTGGAGTTAATTCAGCAAAACAACTTGTTTGTTCTTATGATAAACTGTTGATGCAAGAGGCAGTGTGTTTTGATTCTTGATATGCTTAATCCACTTTTTTAGGAAGAAAATAAACAATCTTATCTGAACCAAGTTAGAAATGAATGAGAACTTTATAATGTGACAATAAAATTAAAACAGTGACTCTCTTAAAATCAAGGTTGTGTTACTTTATTTATTTCATTTTTTAACAGTTTAGTGCTGTTGCCTTGTGTCCTGGTATGCTTTTCACTCTTCAATTTGAACATTATTTACTATGAAATTATTCATAATATAGCATGACAAAAACTATCAGACAATGCAACATTTGTTCTTGTTGTTATTGTTGTTGATGGTAATAATTATTGATTTTATTCGTAATAATATTATTGTGATGCTGATGATGAAAAAAATAATACTGACGATAATAATTACTACCCAAACAGCTAAATACAGTCATAAACTGTATAGGAAATAACGGTCTATTACATTATGTATATAAATATAAATTACACTGAAAATTTGAAGAATCGATTTATTACACTGGATATAAAAATATATCTCAGCTTAATATGACTTGCTAGAGGGAAAACTGATCCCATTTAAAGATTGTAACACTGGCTGAAACATTACTACAAAAAAATTTTACATGGCGCTTTTATTGAGCCAATTGTTTTGGTAGAACAAAATAGTTCATACCAAATTCAGTGTGTATACTTTAATTTGTTTGTCCCCATTTATTTAATTGTATGATTTTTTTTTCGAGAAAAAAGCACTTTTCCAAGTTGTTTATTGCAACACCAAACGCATTTAGGAGTGAATTGAAATATTGCACATACAGAAAAATAAAAAAAACTTTACTTATTAGCATTTCTATAAAGTGTGATAAAGCCTGGCATTATTTTGTATAGTATTTGGGTTTTCCAGAAATGTCACAAATGTCAAATAATGAGAAACGAAGTGAGATTCATTAAGAATTTTAAAATTACATAACGGAAATTGTTAAAACTTACAACAGTCTTGAATAAATTTCGTAGTAATTATATTATGAAAATGGCATACGGCTAATTAAATACAAATATTAAGAGTTTCAAACATTATTATAATATCATCTGACTGGCTAACCATACGTACGTCTATTAAGTCTTTTATATCACAAGACGTTCAAAAATTGAAAACAACTGTGAATGGTGCTTCTTTTAAAACAAAGAACAAATTGGTGTTTTGAAGTAATTTATGTTTCGTCAGTTGCAACGTCATCTATTGTAGATTTGTTCTCAAAGAATGAAAATGCAATTACAAGTCGACATAGCGTTTAATGATGGAAAACCTTACAAAACTTGCATTCTGATTCTTACATCAAAAGTTTTTTTTTTTATTTTCTTTAAAACACATTTCTCCATATATTTATTTAAATATTCCATTGTTTTTAACATATTACAAATTATTACATTTTACATTGAACGTGACTTCCAAATAATCTCATGATGTTTCATTCGCATGAACATACAAGATAAATGAAATATTTAATGATTAAATGGAATGTGGTATTTGGAAGAACCTAAAATCATAACAGTTAAACGTTTAAACTTTTCGTACGTATTCGACAAAGTGATAATAAACAAATAAAAAAGAACGAAAATACATCATAACTAAAGGGTTTTGCAATACACTGATTAAAATAAAACTTCTTTTTTATCTCTTTGGTTTTATTAACAATTGTTTTGAAGTATATTTGCAAGCATTTTCATCGCAATGACATATCATGGAAGACTTATTCTAAAGCCAACATTTTCTTCGATATTTTCCTTTTCTTTTTTATTATTAAACTTGATTTACAAAGTGATATATTTCCTTACACCCGAATATAAATTAAATACATTATAAACAGCCATGTTACCCACCGAGAGATTAAATTGTCGAGTGTTCAATAGTGCTGGTGGTGTCAGTTTATGTTTTCAAATTAGATGTTCACCGAGACAATAAATAGGTGATTGTCACCAGAGGGAGTGGTTGAATATATATTTGACCTCCGTTAAGACTTCAAGCAGCGTTCATGATGAATGAGACATCAATTCAAATGCCAATTATAAATACTGATAGCCAATCATCGCCATTCTTGTGAAAACAGAGGTCATTCAATCAAATTGAATAACTACAGAAATGATATAAGTGTATTACAATGTTTGGAACTAGTTAAAAGTTTGGTAAGTTTTCAACCTGTTAAAATACACATGTAATGCCATAATTTAAAATTTGATCTATTTACTTCGAATTTCCGATGCATTTCATGATACGCATTTTCTCATCTGTTGTCGAAATGTCTGCATGTCTGTTTTATTGTTTGATACAAAGCTACACTTTTCTTAACGCTAGAATAGCAAAATTTGTTTCGGAAGTGTCTGGAGACTTAATTTTTAATGACGTTTCTGGAACGAAATGTTGCTCTAAGCTAACTTAAAGAGAACAATTTTTCATGAAGTAACAGAACTTAGCAAGATCACATTGTAACCAAGAAATAGGTCCAGGTCATTTTGCATCTAAAAAGTAACATTTTTAGATCAAAATGAATCCCAAACATATGTCCTGAGAAAGAACAAGTTATAAAGTAAACAAGAAACATATGGCAATTTTGCTGTACGGTTTCTACAAGCACTTAAACACACTACTTTTTATGTTCTACCTTAATTAAAATAAACCTTTTTTTCCAGAGGCAATTTTAAATGTTTTTCTTTCCCAATTTTTGAGGGGATTCCTGTATTCATACATACTCTTGGTGACGAGATAAAACATAAATTTGTGCAAGTAAGTTTTAGCCAGCTTATATTCAACCGTTATGAATCTGTTTGTATTTGATATAGTATAAACTAAATAAATGCATAATAAGTTTCATCGATCAAAGTGTTCCTAAGAAAATCGTCTCCATTAGTTAGCTCCCTGAATTTTTCAAATAGAATGTGTTTTTTTATGATGCCATAATGGGTTGCGGTTTAAGAAGTGCATTTATTCTCTTGTCACTTTATCACAAAATGTTTAAATGTTAAATTAGAATACACTTTTTTAAAATTATTGTCATTTGTTTCAATCAATATTATATTGAGACTAAGACTGCATTTCCAAAAACTGTTGTTGCGGGAGAGAAAGCAGCATGTTCAGAATTAACTTCATGAGAACAGCAAAAGCATTACGACTTATCATAAGAAAAATAAATTTTCCTAAATAAAAGAATAATGAGTTACGTCAAGAAAATGAAGTAAAAGAAAATGAAAACGTTAATGCATAATGAGTTATTTTTAGACCTTGCAATCATCCTAAGTAAAAGCATTATCATAGAGCTTTTTAAGAATGTGAAATTGCTGTAAAAAAGCACTATGGGTTCTTCTAGGAAAATGAAGTCGTCCTAAGTATAAATGCATTTATTTACGAGTTATCTTAAGAAAATATAATCGTCCTAAGTTAATGCATTTTGAGTTATCTTCTGAAAATGAAGTCCTAGGTAAGAAAAAATGCTAGTTATTTGGAAAAAATTGTATCGTGATATACTAAAGCATTTGGAGCATTTTCTTTTTTTTCAAATGAAAACATCCGAACTAAATGCATTATGACTTAAGAATATAAAATTACCCTCAGTAAAAGCATTACGAATTGTTGTTTTAAACCAGTAAACTTTAGTCAATGCATTAAGAGATATTTTATCCAGTAACACTACAAAGCAATGGTCGTAAATTGTATCGAGCAAACTGAATATATATATATAATTATATATATATATATATATATATACTGATAACAATAAAAATGAATATATATATATATATATACTGATAACAATAAAAATGAATCTGAAAATTTACTATTAACCGATACTTATTTATTGTCAAAAAGCTGTTACTTCTCCCAGTTGACATGTTAATCCCCTTAGACAAATTTCGTTTGTCTGATTAAAAAGGAAATGGATAATCATTTTCATAAGGTACTTGAATTGTACGGAAGAAATGTCGGCACGGGAGCTGAAAACGGTTCAAAAGACTGGATTTTTAGATCACTTAAAGTAACTTCACACAACATGGGATTTTATACGTATATTTGTGTTAATGGAAAGCCAAATTTGTCAACGTTTTTCTTTCCCAAAACAACCTCTCTTAGTACTTCCATTGCCTAACATTTGATATAAACAGAAAGATTATCTCATTTTAACATTTTTTAATAATAAGATACTAGTACTCTATGTCAAAAGTCACACAGCTGAAAACAACATCGACCCAAAAAAAGAATATATTGTTAGTTACCACTTCAGATAACCATGCATAATTGCCGCTGCTATTAATTCAGAGTTTTAGCAATATTTTAAAGAAGGCTAATATAAATGAGAAAATAACGTTGACTTACTAGTCTTAGAACAAATCTGATCTAATTTTATTTAAAGGGTTATTGAAATTAAATCGATAACGGCTACTGGATTAATACATAAACTATATAAAACTAACAGAAACGGTGTACCTTCAAAAGATAGAAGCATATAAGCATGATTGCTTATAAGCCATGTGCTTTCAAGCGACAACAAAAACATTAAATTATTGAATTGATTTTAAGCACAGATGTACCTAACGTAGAATAAGAGTGCTAAAGCGTCATAGATTCATGGTTCATTTACAACTATTCGTTATTCTTTTTAATTCTATCGAATGCAACGTAATTCCAGAGAAGGAAAGACAAGATAAATGGCCTTAAATCACGTCAAGGCAACATTCTCGCTAGAGTTTCTTAGTCGAATTCATTTAATCAAATCCTATTTTCTATATCGTTGTTTATGTTGAGAATACGTGCAATGTATCTTACAACATCAAAATGCGATGTAGCAATGACAATTACAGTGAAATAAAAACAATGGACGAAATTGCAGTTATTTCTGAGTGCACTGAAACTTTTGTTCTGAGGATAAACCCATTACCTGAATGCTTCGCTTTTTTGTGAAACAACTAACAAGTTTACTTGTGTGCCTTTTGTGGAAACGTATGAGTTAACAGGAGAAGATAGTTTTCAGAAAAATCATTAAAGCAATTGAATGACAAGAAACATAACATATTGAAAGTGTTTAATTGTTTTTTCACGTAAACATATTGAAAGTGTATAATTGTTTTTTCACGTAAGAATGTGATTACAAATACCCAAAAGACCTGCATTATGCTTAAATCATATATACTCGTATATATCGTTTTACAGTCTGTAGAGCATCTCTTGTACACAAGAATACCAATCAGAAAGTAATTGAGCTGACATAAATTCTATAACGATTAAGGTTTAGAAACAGCTGACCTATCACATTGTACTTTTCTTGCTTTGGTGTCTGGTTATTCTAATTCCTTATTCTTATTCTTTATAACACACGCGGACATAACGCACGTGCTTAATTACATGACAGTCTATGCGATAGACTTCCTTAATTTAAGATATTATATATTTATTTCTTCCTCTTTGCCTGTTCAATACATTAACGATTAGGTTTTTAATGAATGCGCGACGGAATATCTATGCATATTTTCTTATTAAAGAAACATTAACACTAGGAACCAGATGCAATTAATTCATAAACATTTTACAAAGCGTTTGTGTTGTTACAAATGGCAATATTGTACGTTAATCATTTGAGGAGATATAATTTGTCTTTTAAGTTGCTGGTAATTTTCACGCGTAGCAGATGCAGTCATTAAACACATTAAAAACGCAATTGCAGAAGTGACGTTTTGTGTGGTTTGCAATATGTTTGCTTTGTTTATACATACAGTAACAATCTGCTTATGATATCAAAATTTTATTGCTTGCAATTTTGTACCGTTTGTAAAATTTGAATTTGAATTGTCCATGTATTTTATTTAATGAATTTGGAGAACTACCATCATGATGGCACTGTCAAGATTAACGTCTTTTGAGCTTTATAAACACAAGGATAATAAATTTCATGCATATTTTTGTTTTACGCTGAAATTTCAATCTGAATTTCTGTTTTCATTTAATATTCTTTTCGCATACTCCATCAAAAACTGCAAGTCATTTCGAAATACTGTATACATTGCCCTTTTTATTAGGCTCATCAGGATTATTCAACATCAATTCACATCAGAGTTCCAATATCACCATGTGAACATTATACATATCACAATGTTTCAATGCACGAGTCTCTCGAGTCTTGAAAGAATTAGATTATTTCGAGGAGTTAATATAATCTTGATTGCCTTAAGGGAAAGCACATGACGATATCGTGAAAATGACTTTATTGATAAAGACAATACGTTTGTATTTCAGCATTAAGTGAAACAACTGTAGAACAATTCAGTACAACACAAAAATATAAGCTTTTATTTACTCTATTACAGAAATTTAGATCTTGAATTTTCAACTTACGGTATAAAATGGTTTTAAAAGTGTCAAGTGTGGATTTTTTACGCATCTCCTGTTGACAGAATTAATTTAAAAAAAATAACTGTAGATAATGCTTTAAGTCCTGCACTTAAGTGATTTATACTCAATTTTACCTTTTTTTCATTATGATCTTTTCTTTATTTTAGTTCTTAAAACTGGCTTATTCGTTCCTTATATTTTATTTTTGAACATTTAATTTCAACCTTATAAATGTAGCTTCCTCAAACGGGTTTTAAAATAGGTAAATATGACATGTGAGATCAAAAATAAAAGTAGCAGACAGATAACACGCAGCATTGGTTTAACTTTTATTGCATGTTCTAAAGTAGTTTTATCTATTTTAACATATGGTTAATGTGGAGAGAGGCAATAAGTTTAACACAAACGTCCTACAGTGTACATTTTAAGTTGTCAGATCATTTGTATTTGGTGGACATTGAAGTGACACCACATATTGTTTGTATTTGCGCTGAATAAATGTTCTTTTACACGTCTTTGATGGAAAAAAATAAGCAAATTATTTTGCTGGCGCAACTTAAACATACTATTTTTCTGTATGCACAATACGTTCATTAGAAATAACATTTTGTTAACACCCTCACACTCAGGAAGTGTAGAGTCTGTGTAATAAGTTTTATGTCTATAAAACTTAAAATATTATATAATATTTAAACGAGAGAAATTAATGGAACTCCCTAGTTAACACCGCGAGTAAATTTCCTCCGTTTAAATCTTAATGGGACTGCAAACTACGTACATGAAAAATGAACAATAAAAAAATCGAAACTTTAAAAGTTACATCTCTCAAGTATTTTAATCCCATATATATATGATCACCTACTGAGCATTTTAACTAAATGAAAATTGATTGCAAACAGTATATCTGTGGAACAAATGAAAAATATGAAATAATTATTTGAAGGGGTTAACGGGCATGGCCTTTTTATTTTGACTTCTATATTCATTTCGTCAGGTTGAAACAGTACCTCTTTCTCCCTGAAACTAAAGCATTCTTTATTTAATATCGAGTTCAAATTTAAAAATATAACCAGAATAGATTGCTTGATCCAATAAGGCAATTGCCAAGAAACAGCAATGTAAGGTATCGATAAATATGGAACAAATGAAATATATGAAATAAATGGTTGAATGGGTTCACTTTTGACTTCTATATTTATTTCGTCAAAGCGAAACAGTACATCTTTCTCCCTGAAACTATAGCATTCTTTATTTCATATCGAGGTCAAATTTAAAAACATAACCAGATTGCTTGATCCAATAAGGCAATTGCCTTCAAACAGCAATGTGAGTTTGAGTTGATAATGTACATGTTCTTCCAAAGTACATCTTTAGCTGTATCAGTTCATTTCCATTTACGTCTCTTTATCTTTCTTAAATAGCACTCTGGAAAGAAAATATGTACAAAACTGTTTTTGACCCAGTAAAGAAATGTATACAATTTTATTTGTTCCTAAACTGATTTACGGATTTGAATGACAAGCAAGATGATATAGTGAATATATTAAGTGGAACATGATACATGTGATGAAATAGATGACTGTAATATTTTTAATTATCTCGATAATATCGAAATAAACTTAAAAATGAAACGCTTATTCTTAGACATGTTTGACATTTCACACCATTTTATTAATTATGTTTTATTATATATGTCTATTGTTTGTTTAGAGACACTTCTCATGTAGCTTTAGTACCAACAATACTTACAATTAGTCTAACAAATACAGGCTTACATTACATGAGCTGACAAAATCTTATATTTTTGAGAATATCACGTATATTAAAAATGATAAAGTAGCAGTAGCCATAAAAAGTCACATCTTTCAGTTATACAGGTATTTGGTATTGCACAATACCGAAAACAGACACAGGCTTAAATAAAAACAAATAGCAAATGCTGCATAGCCCTATAAATGTTGTAAAACCCGTTTTAAAAAATCAAACTGCATAGATGTTTTCTCATAAAAGACAATTATAACCAACCTTTCTTATAAGTGTATTAATATTTTGTTTCTCTCCTGCTTTTGTCAGTTTTGGTGACTTTTTATTTGTTAACAATATAGATGTAGATATAAAACTGAATGCAAAAAGGTCGGCATGCCCTAAAAGATAGAAACTTATCCAACAGTTTCTGTTTTGTGAAACTAATGAGGGAAATGGAATGTTTGCTTGAGCCTTAAGAAAGATGTGGTATAAAAACTGTTGCATATTTAATGGCATACACAATGTAACATAACATATTGCAGACTGCTTCCATTTATATTTGATAATATCAGATAAAAAAGAAGGTAAGGTTCGTTAGTGTATCTGGTAACAACATTATCGAAAATTTGTTACTCATTTCCTTTAATTCATCGTCCCCTTTTTGTAATTGACGAGTTCTCGCATGCCACGAGACTTGAGAGAGAGAAAAAGATGAATGACCCGCAATCACGACGAAGCAAAAGAATTCAAAGGCTTGGTTGAGTTCATTAAATGCTATTTCCTTTGTTGCTATTTTTTGCATGGCAGATTATCACTTGAGTGAGTCTTGAAGGAAATAAATGCTCTAATCTGAATCGAGTTAGCAATGAATGAGGACCTTATTACCTGACAATGAAGTAAAAACGGGCCGATAGAATCAAGGTTTTGTTACTTTATTGATTTATATCAATTCTCTAACATCCTCGTCTCCTGCGTTGCGTTTCTCCCTTCAATTTGAACATTATTTACCTTAAAACTAGTCAGTGTATAACATGACCAAAACTTTATAACGACAATTTTTTTCTGAATTTACTTATTGTACTACTAAATCTTTTTTATTTTTCAGTAAATGAAACGTAAACTAAAGTTTGTGTTAATATATGCTGTTTAGATTTCTTGATCACACACCCCCAGACAGAGAAAGCATGTGTGGTAAAAAAAAGGTAGCTATGCCATTAGGATATTCTATTGTATTTCACACTGTAACGATGTTTTAGATATTTATTATCTCGGACTGGGCAAACCCCTTATTTATTCTAAAATACAGAATGAAACAGGTATATAATTTCTTGATACTCAAAAGCTAAATATTTACACACAAGTCTGCAAAGTTTAAAATTATATATTAAAGATGGTTATTGATTTGCGCATAGTAAGATGTTTTTGTTGTCTTTTTAACACTGCCAAAAGATTCATCTCTTGTAATTACCCGAGTCGTTTGACCAATCAGTCATTAACGGTTAACGTAGTTAGTGGACGATGGATGTAATGACAGCAGGAAGCCATTGTAGCCCAAAGCTTATGTAGTGCTCAGGTGAGTTTAAAATAAGCTCTTTTCAAAATAGCGACTTTGTTAGCGATAGAGGGCTATTGTCAAACCAAAAAGCTACAGCATTTAAGGTATGTATTTAGCTATACATTTATTCATTGTAATTTAAAGGTGGCCAATCTGATTCCTTTAAAAAAATCAGCTGTGCTTATATATAAGTTACATTATGTAACAAAATGATAGATAATATAAAAAAAACCCAATAAAGGATACCGTTTTGACATGGATTTAGGTAAGGTTTGGAAAAAACAGATGTACAGATTTTGGAGCTGGCGGTTTGCATGTTTATTTTTAAAATGCATGTGTGCACCAAGTATTTTGATTTTATAGTTGCTAACAACACCTAAATGATTTGCGGGTAAAAATGATGGATAAAGCAATATCTGTCAAATTTCTTGTCTGCATGCTTTAACTTTCATTTTTAACAATAGTTTTGCAAGTTTATACAGTCATTTCCAACATCAAAAAGTAATAAAGAAAAACATTGTATCCTTCATTCAAAGATGACAGCATTTGTTTACAAAATGAAGGATACAATGCAGGTTTGATTCTCAGCCCTAGTAGTTGAAATGACAGCATTAAATACTTGCTTTTGGCATATGTTAATGTCTGTAAGCCTGTGTACATACTGTTCATGTCCTGTTTGCAACTATTTTTAGCTCACCTGGAGCTAAAAAGTGCTCAGGGCGAGCTTCTCTGATCGGTCTTTGTCCGTCGGTCGTCCGTCCGTCGTCAACTTTTCATTCAAACGACATCTCCTCTGAAACCAATGGGGCAAATTTAATGAAGCTTGCCTGGGATGTTCCTTGCATGAAGCTCTACCAAGATTGTTCAAATGGTTCTGGTCCATTGCATTTCTGGTTCACAGGAGCTAAAAATAGATTTTATAAGTTAGATCTTTAAAAATCTTCTTCTCCCAAACCAAAAGGCCTAGAGCTTTGATATTTGGTATGAAGCATCATCTAGTGGACCTCTACCAAGTTTGTTCAAATTATGTCCCTGGGGTCAAAACTGACCCCACCCCAGGGGTCAGTTGATTTTACATAGAGTTATATAGGGAAAACTTGAAAATCTTCTTGTCAGAAACAAGAAGGCCTAGAGTTAAGATATTTGGTAAGTAGCATTGTCTAGTGGACCTCTATCAAGTTTGTTCAAATCATGGCCTCTGGGTCAAAAATGGCCCCGCCCCGGGGGTCACTTGTTTTACATAGAGTTATATAGGAAAATTTTAAAAAATCTTCTTGTCAGTCACTGTAAGTTACAGAGCTTAGATATTTGGTGTGTAGCATTGTCTAGTGGACCTCTACCAAGTTTGTTCAAATCATGGCCTCTGGGTCAAAAATGGCCCCACCCCAGGGGTAACTTGTTTTACATAGAATTATATAGGGAAATCTTAAAAAATCTTCTTGTCAGAAACCGTAAGTTATAGAGCTTAGATATTTGGTGTATAGCATAGTCTAGTGGACCTCTACCAAGTTTGTTCAAATCATAGCCTCTTGATCAAAAATGGCCCCGCCCAAGGGGTCACTTGTTTTACATAGAGTTATATAGGAAAAAACTTTAAAAATCTTCTTGTCAGAACAGTAAGGCATAGAGCTTAGATATTTGGTGTGTAGCATTGTCTAGTGGACTTCTACTATGTTTGTTCAAATCATGGCCTCTGGGTCAAAAATGGCCCCGCCCCAGGGATCACATGCTTTACATAGAGTTATATAGGAAAATCTAAAAAAAATCTTTTTGTCAGAAACCGTAAGTTATAGAGCTTAGATATTTGGTGTGTAGCATTGTCTAGTGGACCTCTACCAAGTTTATTCAAATCATGGCCTCTGGGTTAAAAATGACCCCGCCCCAGGGGTCACTTGTTTTACATAGAGTTATATAGGAAAGCCCTAAAAAATCTTCTTGTCAGAAACCGAAAGTTATAGAGCTAGATATTTGGTAGGTAGCATTGTCTAGTGGGCCTCTACCAAGTTTGTTCAAAGCATAGGTGGTGCTTTGGGAAGCTCCTGTTGAACTATAAAAGCTTGTCTTGAATGTCCAGCAGATCCAGGTGAAATTGAACACAGTGTATTTGTTTAAGTGTTGGTCCATTGTATATTTTGCCATATGATTTATAAATTATACTACCAGCCAGAAGCTGTAATTATGTGTCAACTCTCTACCTCATTGGTATATTTAAAGAATTTATGTTTCTTGGCACAATGTTTAACTACAGTACTGTATCATTAATTTTTTTTCAGATCCTGTTGGTTTCAGTGTTTCAGTCAGTCTAGAAGATTATGAGGGAAAAGAAAATGGTGGCAGTCCAAAAGGGGAAAGAGGAACTTTAAAGCAAACTTTGTTCTGTAAAAACAAGACTGACCGCCATTATATATTATAGGGAAAGAAAAAAACTGTATAAACTGCTGGCTTGATTTTAACCATTATATAAACCAACATTTATTGTGGTCAGCTGCAAAAAAAAACAAAGCCAGCAGAGGCGGGGTTTATCTTTCATGATTTGTCTGAATTGGGAATTGATAAAATCTTCTCTTTAGAAATTCCTGACCCAATAAAAATAATTTTGAACAAAATTATTCATTGGATGACCCTCTATCATGTCTGTATCAGTTGCAGAGATTATTTTGTGTAGAAAGGGCATGACTGCTAGAGGCAGGGATTATTTATCTTTGATGTCAACATGAGATACATTTAAAATCTCTTGTCACTGTTAGTTAAAAAAACTACTGAATATAGAAAATCTGTGTTAAATAAACTGGGTTTAAATTGACCAGTCTTGATGATACTTGGTATAAAGCATCCTTATAGCACCCTGACACCTGTGTCATTTCGTACGCACTCAAAGTTATTTTTATGGCTTCCTGCAGATTTTACATATATGTTGCATTGCTTAATTGTTATTATTTGGACATATACATATGAACAAACTATGCTTTCTGGTCAGAACTGTTTCTTATGACAACAATCTTTGAACTACAAAATTTTTCATACATACAAACAAAAACGATTTCATTTTTATTTTCACATCTTCCAATGAGCAACTGAATTTTCATTGAAAGTTTTTTTACAACATTTGAAAACCTTAGTACTTTGTTCGGACGTATGAACAAAATGCATAAGTCAGTCATTTCCTTGATTTTGAAAATTACACTTGTTTGTACGTACAAAGAAAATGTGTGAAGTCAGTCATTTCATCAACATGGAGAACTGCACTTGTTTGTACGTACAAACAAAATGTGTGAAGTGAGTCATTTCATCGACTTGAAAAACTACACTTAAAATTGTTCGTACGTACGAACAAAATGCGTGAAGTAAGTCATTTCATTGACTGGGAGAACTACACTTGTTCGTACGTACGAACAAAATGTATGAAGTGAGTCATTTCATCTACTTGGAAAACTGCACTTAAAATTGTTCGTACGTACGAACAAAATGTGTGAAGTTAGTCATTTCATCGACTTGGAAAATTTCTATTAAAATTGTTTGTACTTATGAACAAAATGTATGAAGTCAGTCATTTCATCGACTGGGAGAACTACACTTGTTCGTACGTACGAACAAACTGTATGAAGTGAGTCATTTCATCGACATGGAAAACTACACTTAAAATTGTTCGTACGTACGAACAAAATGTGTGAAGTAAGTCATTTCATCGACATGGAAAACTACACTTAAAATTGTTCGTACGTACGAACAAAATGTATGAAGTTAGTCATTTCATCGACTTGGAAAACTGCACTTAAAATTGTTCGTAAGTACGAACAAGATGTGTGAAGTTAGTCATTTCATCGACTTGGAAAATTTCTATTAAAATTGTTTGTACTTATGAACATAATGTATGAAGTCAGTCATTTCATCGACTGGGAGAACTACACTTGTTCGTAAGTACGAACAAAATGTATGAAGTGAGTCATTTCATCTACTTGGAAAACTGCACTTAAAATTGTTCGTACGTACGAACAAAATGTGTGAAGTCAGTCATTTCATCGACTGGGAAAACTGCACTTAAAATTGTTCGTACGTACGAACAAAATGTGTGAAGTAAGTCATTTCATCGACATGGAAAACTACACTTAAAATTGTTCGTACGTACGAACAAAATGTGTGAAGTCAGTCATTTCATCGACTGGGAAAACTGCACTTAAAATTGTTCGTACGTACGAACAAAATGTGTGAAGTTAGTCATTTCATCGACATGGAAAACTACACTTAAAATTGTTCGTACGTACGAACAAAATGTATGAAGTTAGTCATTTCATCGACATGGAAAGCTATGCTTGTTTTAATACAGTGAAAAAAATACGCTTGTTCGTACGTACGAACAAAATGAATGAAATCATTTTACTGATCTTGGCTTATTTCTTAATAAAAAAAAACAGTTTTTACAAGCGTCAAGTCACCTATTGCATTCACTGATTTTGAAAATACACTTGTTCGTATGTATGAACAAAATGAATGAATTAATTTACTGATCTCAACTTCTTTCTTTATGAAAAAACAGTTTTAGAAGGTTTGTTCGTACGTATGAACAAATTTTCAGTCATTAATTACATCAGTGCCTATCATTGTTCATACGAATGAACATATTGCTGATAAGAAGCTGTCAATCTATGAAATAAATAAGAAAATTTTGTACTTAATATTCATTTTGCTATTTTTATGATTATTTTCACTGTTAAATTTACTTGAAAAAACTCTATATATGGGCCAAAAAGAGGGACCGATCGGAAAATCCCTTTTTATTCTGGAAGGACATTCAAACGTTCTTTAAATAAAAAAGATACTTGTAAGTATTAGTTAAAATATGCCTCAAAAATAAATTCTACAGGTCTTGAATATTTCAACTTAAACAGATGTCTTTGCATAAGATTACTTCGTTTGTTTTTGGAACATTCTTTGTTCACCGAACACTACAGGCACTGTATATCGTATCTGAGGTACAAATTATGACTTAATTTATCATTTAGTAAGTTGAGGATGTTTCTGGCCATGATTGTCAACTGAGCTTAAATGATTCTAGTTCAACCCAGATACGTCGTGAAGGTAATACAGCAATACAAAAGACAACATTACCAACTTTAATTCCTTAACTTTGTAACTAGAACTTCAGGTTTTTCAAAAAGTAGAACATGATATCTTCAAACACTATTGTTTTGTGATTATGTTTTCCAGAATAACTTTAATGGTGTTTAATAAAGCAGAAGTAACGCCATCCGTGTTACAGAGGATGGATTAATCAGGTCGGAGACAGCGCCGTGAGATAATTACCTCCTTCGGGATAGTCACAGTGAATGTTATGATCTCCAACTGCATTGCCAGCGAGACATATGACAAATGAAACATCGGTTCTCATGACGTTTAAAACATTTTCATTATCTTAATTCTTCATAACTTACAACGACTTAAACAGAAGACAGTAAAGATGTATAAAACCCTCATGTATTTCAAAAACCTTTTGTCAAAATATTTATGTCATTGTCATTTATATCATTACAATTTGTACTGTAGTAAAAAAAACAATAATAATGATAACTTAAACTAATATAACAAATAATATTTGTAGTAATACATGTAGAAATACATCATTTTTCTTATTTATTATTTCAAGTGACAATTCATAACTTTATTTAGTTTATCAATTGTTTACCTTCTTATCAGCTTTATACAACTTTTGCATTTAACTCATATGTAAAGGTAATCCATTTTATTTCGGTCCAAACAGGAATTTTATTGAGGATAAATAAATATTGTAGATAGTATTACATTGTCGCGTTAGGTGTCACATATGAAAAGGTAATCTGACTAATGTAATATTTACGCTACCCGCAAAAACATCTATATAAATACGATAACACATAAGGCCTTACAATCCTGTTAAGTATATTTACAAATTAATTCAAACTTATATCACCACAACAGCACTAAAAGAAAAAAAGCAAAAAAAAAAGCAAGAGATGTTTGTAAAGCATACATGCCCCCTGGCACCTTATCGGTAGAGGCAGCCATATAAGTTTAGAAAGATAAAAGAACAGAAGCTTGTGTCAGTACATTCAGAGTAGCGGCGTGGCCGAGTGGTTAACGCGTAGGACTAGTAGTCAAAGGATTGCTAGCCGCATGGATTCAAACCTAGTCAGCGGCAAGCCGTTGTTTCCTTGTGCAAGAAGCTTTCACTCATTGCTTAGTACTGGTTGGTTCCAGGAACGGATTCGAGAGTGTGTCTATAAGCTAAAAGCTTCCGACACAATCGAACTGAATAAATTTAGTATAAACTAAGTACATTAAGAGGAGGATGCCAGTGGCTTCCGATATCAAAAGCTATTGGTCATGGCAAGTACATGAATGAGGGAAACTGTAGATTATGTCAATGACACTTTGGTGTATATACTAGGTAGGTGGATGGGATGGTTGGAAGGTAGGAAGTTTTGAGGAAGCAAGTTCCAAGGATTTTCTAGTTATCAATCATAATTTGTTTTCCTCTTTATTGTTTATGGCCACCGTGACCTTAACCTTTAACCTAGTGACCTCAAAGACATTAGTGGTCATCTCCTGAACAGACTAAACTGCAAAGCAAGTCTAAGGAGCCAATGGATCTCTAGGTATTGACTGAAAACCATTTTAATTATAATGGTCAATCTGTCCTTGACATTTGACCATGTAACACTAAAAGCAACATGAGTAATATACTGGCCATTATCAACCTGCATTGCAAGTTAAAGGACCTTCAACCAAAGCATTCTCTAGTTATTCATCAGAAACCATGTTTCAGTTAATGATCAATATGACCCTGACCTTTGATCTAGTGACCATAAAAGCAATATGAGTCATCTGCTGGCCATGACCAACCTGCCTATGGAGTTATACTTAGATTTGAAAATAAAATGATTTTTACAAGTTTACATGATTTGTTTATTAAATACTAGTATTTTGGCAAGACATCTTTCTTTTTCTTATTTTCATTAAAATGTACCTACTTGCGACTTAAATAACACCTGATTTAAAGTTATTTTCTCAGCAAAAATACATATCTGTAGCTTAATGTGACATTTCTTTTATAAAATGCAGACATTTGGATAACAAAGAAGGTTAGATTCTGCAGTGTGTCTTGTAACAGCAATATGGAGTATAGCTTCTAATTTACTACCTTTTATTTATCGTCCCTTCTCATACAATTGACCAGTTCTTGCATGCAACGTAGCTGCAGAGAAAATGACAATCTGAAATAAAGACTATAAGAAATATATTAAAAGTCTAGGATGAGTCTAGAATATTTTTCTTCTGCTATTGCACTGGCAACTTATGACAGCAAATCTAGAAGGAAGTAAATGATGTTTCAGTTCTGAGACCGAGTGAGCTGTGCAAGAGAATCTTATAATCTAATTGTGAAAGAAAAACAAATGTTACTTAAGGTTTTCGGACTCATTGTCACTATCACCTTTCTATTCAAAATAGATTGCATTGTAATCTGTATCAAACAGGGCACGTAATCATATATTTCAAAGACGTTTACCATTTTTAAGAAAAACATGCATATTTTTACAACATACCCTGCATCTATCAAAGCTTCTATCAAATTGGCCTGCATGATTTAACAGCAGATAAATACAAAAAGTTTAATTATGTTACATCACAAATGAATCAGTCCAAAATTAAACAGTTTATTTGAACGAAAAAAATTGCTTACTTATCCTAATTAAATAATAAATATGTGGTCCCAAAAACAAATGATATTTATATAGTTCCCTCGTCCCCATTCTAAGCACTATTTCTTACTGCATCGGTAAAATGTGTTAGATATTTGAAACAAAAGAAAACATAATTCGATACTTGCAAAGTCTATTGAATTCATACAGACTGAAATTTGCCAAATAATAACCAGAAATATATTTGTGAACGGGGCTTCGCGGCTATAAATTGGTTATATTTGTTTGTCAATTTTTCCTAAAATACGCCCTATCAATTGTCTGCAAATCTTACTTTATTTCTTTGAGTTAAAAGTGAGTGTCAACATAAGAAAATTGTTCTGATAAGTCAGATAAGAATCTATTTGACGAGGTACGATATCATTTATCAAAAGAAAGTGAAGCACTTATTTATATTTTTACCTGAATTGTATTCCCAGAAATAAGATTATTTTTTATAATATAAAGCATGTCCTTTTTTCTATAAAATCGGTAAAGTACACGCTCAGCGAAATAGAATGTTACTTTATCCACTAACGCTTTTAGACTGTTGGTTTTCTTTCATTATATGATAAATATCAAAATGTAACTGTGACAGTTTAAAGTAAGACATGCAAAAGTCTTACAAATTTTAAATCTTATCCTTTAAACACTTTCAGCTGATACTATTTTTCAAACTACAATATACACTGTATTTTAAAACGCTTTTAATAAAATTTTCAACAGATTTTAAAGGATAATTGTTGTAATTTTTTGAAAATGGTATACATTTTCACCATCTTTACACAATACCTGTTTTCAACATATTTTTCAAGTTATTTTTTTTTGCTTCTGCCTTTGGACTTTATACATTTGATAAATTCTTACGTTCGTAACAACACACTGTACCATGCATTTTTAAAAGGTAATTAAGTTCTCCAAACAGGTAAAGGTTTTATAAAACTGTTCATATACACACTTTTGGTTCGCGTAGTCATGTGAATAAAACTTTTAAAATTGGCATACATTGGTATGTTGCTATCATAACAGAAAGGTAAAACAACAAGAACAAAGCATACCCTAACATATACAGAACGAAACATGCCCCCGTGGCCAGGTGTACGTCGAACAACCGCAGTATAACAGGTAAACTGACGACGTCTACATTAATACAAGTCCGAAATACGATGCCTTTGTGTTCCTTTCTTATATCAACATATATGACGGGTTGTGACAAAATTAACGATTGGTCAATTTGACGTCACTTTGAAAACGACGACAAACTTTAACGTAATAATAATTGAACGATATCTGCAAACACACCATGTTTTCTGCTTCCTTAAAATTACAAAAATGTGCTGCCTTTCTTAAAAACGAGTAACTCTTCGAAGGTTACTGACACACAACAACCATGTGACTATATTGCATGTCACGTAGTCTGACGTCCTTTGGGGGTCAAAATGATTCTTAGAAATACGTTGTTTATTTCACAATTAGTAACGCTTCTTGTAGTCAGACTGCGATAAAAAGTATCACCTTGAAATGTATAACTAATCTCGCAACACGGCCCATTTTTGTTTTGCCTTGCAATCTCTTTGCTGCATTTGGCCTCAATTATATACTTGTTGATTATTAGTGAAAACCTTGCAGACTATATTTGACCTATTAAGTAGACATTTTTGAAGTTTAAAACTCCTCATCTGATAGAGAACGAGCCAAATCAGTACACATACTGTCTAATTTGTGTAACTTTTAGGGTATAAGTATGTCTCTTCAAGGTTGAAAAAACACACTTTGTATGCCTTGTCATGTCCTGAACAGATATTCTTTGAGGAAGCTATTTGATATTTTACAATCGAAGAATTGTTATAATAATTGTGATACTTCAGTTTTTGGCAAAAATCTCTTATTTAATACAATTCAGATCAGCAAATTATTACACCTTAAATTATGTCCACACACACACACACACACACACACGACTGCAGTCTTTTCATTTTTATAATAGCTTCATGATGACAAACATTTTTGATGATAAAACAAATACTTTCAAATTATCTAATTGTGCAAGAGGGCATCGACATATTTTTTAGAAAAGGTATGTTTTTATAGCAATTTAAACAAAAAGTACTAAAAACTATGTTTTCAAAGGCATCATAAAGATTTGATAAAATTTGCAGCTATTTTATTGAAAGGTGTATGACAATCTAATATCTTCTTGCGCAAGTATTGCACATGATGTTTATCAATGAAGAAGTCACCCTGCTGAGAAAAAAATAAATTGTCTTGGCAAGTTGTGATCTTTATTTTCCCAAAGGGGTAGTATCACATGTCAAATATCGTAAAATTGGTTAAGGAAAATACGTTTATATTGCTGAGCAATAACAACTTCCACTGTTATGATTGCAGAGTGACAACAAATTCAGTAGTTTGAAGTTCACTGGACTGTCATTTGATTAAAACATATTTTATTCCCAGAATATCTACATACATTATACAATCATTATTACATGCACATTTATTTACAATATTCTAGTGAAAGGGATAAGAATGAAAGACTACGTCTTATGGAATTCTTTTCCTCTTAAATATTAAATAATTCTGTGTCGGTCATAATTATCTTCTGAGAATAAGATACATAGAACTAGTACAGTGAAAGAAAGTTTATTTAAATAAAGAACAAAAGTACTAACGTGGTGTAAGGTATAGAAGAAAAAACAAAAACAAAATGGGAGGGAGAAGAAGTCTCACAATACACATTTTTAACTCAAAGTTTCCGGTTCAGAGAAACCGTTTAGTATTAGCTATATAAGATTTCACATTTGAAAATATTATAGCATTTTCATTGTCTGATAGGTTGGAGTTACCAAAGAGTAGGATATCAAGGTCTATATCAAATTCTTGAAGATTATTGAGAAGTGTGTGACGTTGCGCGTTGTAAAAAGGACATTCAAAGAAAAAGTGATAATTTGATTCTACTTGCCCGCAATCGCATAAAGGAGTAGGGGAGATATTTTAAGGAATAAATGGTAGTTTAAGGAACTACATTTTGTGCGAAGTCTTGTGTGAAGTATTTGGAGTTTTCTGTTTTCAGAGTAGAAATACTTTGGTGTGCGCTGGTTGTTGCGAGTTAAATAAGATTTAAATAATGAGAGGGTAGGAAGATTTCTAATTTCGGTAGGCAAGGCATTCCAATCTCGGATTGTAGAAGGAAGAAAAGAGTTAGAGTATAAAGAAGTTCTTGCATATATTCCACTTATATCGTCAGAGTTGCGTAGGTTATAACGTGTATTAGTTTGATCAGGAATTAAAGAGGCTAGATAATCAGGAGCAAGATTGTTTTTCATTTTGTAAAATAGGATAAGCCTATGATTGTATCGTCTTTGCTGCAAGGTTTCCCAGTTTATTTCTCTGAGAAGATTATCAATTGAAACAAGTCTAGTCGTACCCGAGGCAATTCTAGCACATTCGTTTTGAATTTTGTCTAAAAGTTCAAGTTTGTATTGGAAAGCATTTCCCCATACAACATCAGCGTACTCCAGATAGGACGTATAAAGGAGGTATAAATTATTTCTAAAGATTTCCTGTCTAAAAGGAATTTTAGTTTTCTCATTATGTTTACCCGTTTCCAAGCCTTTTCTATTATGTAATCGATGTGTGAATGCCAGTTGCAATTGTGTGAAAGAATGATTCCAAGGTGTTTATGATCGTATACTTCAGGTATATTCTGATTGAGCATTTGTAGAGTAGGATGATGAGAATTTTGTTTTCTTGTAACAACAAGCGACTCTGATTTTGACGGATTGAAAGTAACAAGCCATTTGTCTGCCCATGTTAAGATTGATTGTATATCTCTTTGTAATTGCTGGGCCGCTGTTACTGGATTTTCTGCAACAAGATAAAGACTTGTATCGTCAGCAAAAAGGTTTACATTTGTTTGTAAATTTAAAACAATATTATTAATGAATATAAGAAAAAGTAAAGGGCCAAGAATAGAACCTTGTGGAACTCCTGCAGATATATTACCCCAAGAGGATTTGACATTTGATAAAACAACACGTTGACGTCTGTTCGAGAGATAGTCTTTAAACCAATCATAGAGATCTTCACAGACACCAGCATGTCTAAGTTTCAAGAGAATGCCCTTGTGCCAGACTTTATCGAATGCTTTGCTGATATCAAAGAAGATTACTCTAGCTTCTAGTCCGTTGTCAAGTGCTTTACAAAGAGTTTCATAAATTAAAACAAGTTGATTTACTGTAGAGTCACCTGGAATGAAACCTGATTGTACTGGGGTTAGAAACCGATTATCTTTCAGATGATTGAAGAGGCGTTTAAAGATAAGACGCTCAAAAACTTTTTCTATTGTATTTAGAAGTGAAATGGGACGATAGTTACTTGGAAGAAAAGAATCACCTTTTTTGAAGATAGCAGTAACGTGAGCTTCTTTCCAAATAGAGGGTACTTTACGACAGAGCAAAGAAGTATTAAATAGATCACAAAGAGATTGAGAAAGTTCGTGTGAGGCTTCGCGTAATATTCTATTACTGATACTATCCGGTCCTGACGCTTTATCTGTTTTAAGCGATCTGAGGACGTCTTCTATTTCGGCTGCATCTATTGTTATTCTGGGAAGAGTGTTGACTGTCTCTGCAGGGCCAAGGTCGGGTACAGGTTTATCAGAATTATCAATGTATGTTTGTTTAATAAAATAGTCGTTTAGTAGATTTGCTTTGTCTACGTCTGTAAAATTAAGTTCTTCTGTTTCAGGATTTTTCAATGGAGGGATTGAAGTGGTCTGCTTTGATGATAAAAATGTTTTTAAAGTTTTCCACCAGTCATTGGATGATAGAGATCCCTGTTTTAGTTTATCAGATAGTTTGGAATAGTAGTTTGATTTTGCTTCGCGGATGAATTTTATAGTTTCATTTCGGACTTGTCTAAACTTTTGCCACTGATACTGTGATTGTGTTTGTCTTGCTTTTCTGAAAATTCGTTTTCGTTTTCGTATATGCCTTCTTACTATGTTAGTCATCCATGGAGCATCTAAAGGTCTTACGACTATTTGTTTATTTGGTATATTATTTTTAGCAATTTGTATTATCTGATTTGTTATATTTTGTGCATATATGTCGATATCGTTATTAATGCAGTTTTGCCAATTAACACTGTGAAAATCTTGTCTTAGCTTATCGTAGTCTCCACGGTTGTATTCCCAGACGGTTCGTTTGAAACTATTTTGAATGGGCTTTCTAGATTTAAGAAGACCAAAGACAGGAAGGTGAAATCTATGTTCTTGGTCCAGAAAGTGATCACCAACACCTGATTCTATTAAGTTGTTCTGATTAGATACAAATATGAGGTCTATTAGTGACTGGGATGACTCTGTGAAATGTGTTGGTTCTGTAATAAGTTGTTCCATGTTGAACTGTTGATTGATAGATGTATAGACACGTTCTAAGATTAATATTCGTCTACAGTTTATCAGATTGAATTAATTTCGTTATCGGTTTTTGTGTTCTAAAAATAGACCACAGATATAAGTCATCGAACTATTTCTAAGGTGTGTAACCATAATAATATATTATGCTTTACTTACAAAAATAATATTGAGTATTGCCTATATTAGAGTGTTTCCGTGGAGAAGAAAAGAACATTTGACACTTTAGAGATAACATTATGTATATAAGACTCTATTTGGAGTCCAAGTCGATTAAGCTTTGAGCGAAAAAACAACGAAAGTTCAAAGCTTTCCAACTGGACATTATTTATAAACACAGTGAAATGATTATAATAGTTAATTCGCCATTTCTATGTTTTCTTCATGGAAACAGGGTTTCGATTTAATACTCTCAAAACGCTTAATTTAAAGTAAAAAAAAAAGTTTATACAATTAGCCATATTTGTGGGTTTTACAAAGTAAATGCAAATTTATTCATTCATACAAAAGAAATTTGGTCTGAAACCTTTCAAAAATTGACATTTGTATAACACCGATCAAGCATGACAGATGACCGACCGCTTATGTATTATTACTAAAGGTATGTAACCATAAAAATAGTTCAATTTGGAGAATTAGGGATATAATTATTATGCTTTACTTACAAAAATAATAACTGGTAGAGCATATGAGAATGTGTTTCCATGAAGAAGAAAAAGAGCATTTGAGACTTAAGAAATTACATATGTATCTAAGACTCTATTTGGAGCCCAAGTCATTAAACTTTGTAAGAAAAAGAACGAAAGTCCAAAGTTTTACAACTGGGCATAAATTGTAAACACATTTAATAGTACTGGTAGTTGATTCACCATCTGTACGTTTTCTTCATGAAAACAGGGTTTCCGTTTTATACTCACAAAACGATCGATTTAAAAGTAAAAATATTTATACAAATAGCCATACTTGTAGTTTCTACACTGAGAACGCAAATTTTGTTGATACACTAAAACACAAATTTGTTCAGAAACCTTTAAAACCTGACAAATGTATTACACCGATCAAGAATGACAATTGACCGCCTTAGTAAACAAAGTTTACTGCTAGCACGTGGTTAATGATTACGACAATAAAAGTTTTGACGCATTTAGAAAAAAAAGTATATGTACTGTGTTACTTTGATTTTTTAATGAATGTATAAGTACAGATATACAGATATTAATCATCATTATATTTAATGAAAAAAAAATGTTTTCAAATGGTAAAGTATGAACTGAGATACTGACAAATTACAAAAAAAATATACATATACAAAAATCAGGCGTCAATATTAGTTCCCCTGTAATTATGAGAATTATTCATGAGCAATAGCCATGACACATTTTTTTAGATAAGTACCCCCTATAGGTTTCTGTAATTATGAAAAGCATACACGAGTAATAGCCATCGTGACACAATTATTAAGATACACCATGATCTGATAAAGAAGTTTATGACCAAGAATCAGGCCGGGGCATTTGGATCCAAAGCACGGTTCATGAAAAGTTCCTGGGCAGATTTAATGTTAGAGACCATTACTTTTCCTGACTGTTTATTATGTTTGTAAAATATCCGACCGTCGGTGGTCCAGTGCGACAAAATTAAACCTTTTTTCCTTGCATCTTCAAGAACTTTGACAATCCTTTGTCGCTTAACTGTCAAATCCTCAGACAGAAAAACTTTAAATGTATCAGAAGTTTTAGCTTTTAAATTCCTCTTTTGTGAAAAAACTCTGTGTTTCAGTTTTATATCTTTGAATTTACAGAGAATCTGGATGTTACCGTTCCGTTCCGAGCCAATAGGGTGCGCACGCTCTATATCTTCTTCAGATATAGGGGGGGAAACATTTATTTTTTCATTACAAATATCTATAACAATCTGCTCATAGTTCACTTTTTGTTTGTAACCACTCCCCTGGTCTCCAATTCCACCGTCAACTATGGGATCGGGCATGTCAGCTGGTTTTGGCTGTGGAGTGGCGAATGTTACGGAGGATTCGTTAGTGGTTTCAGACTGTTCTTCAGTGTTTTGGGGCTTTTTTGTGATTTTATAGTTTTTACTCACGTTAAAGAAGCGTATCGACGACCTTCGGCTGTATTGTTCCAAATCGTCAATTTTGCAGTCCATTACATGTAGACTTTCCTCTGCTTTTTCAAGACGATGTTTAAGTCTGAAGTTTTCAGACTTAAGCTTAGTTACCTCCTCACTTTGTTTAGCCAACTGGACAGTTAACTCATTTATTGACTTAATTTGAGTGTCAAGTTTTTGGGTAAGTGGCTGCAACAATGTACTCAAACTATCGTAGACAGTTTTCAAGTCAATACTGCCTGTAGCTACGTGAACAGCGCTGGACATGTCCTTTAGATTACTTTGATTGTCAGGACTTGAGTATTCCCTCATCCTAGAGGTAGGGGGTGCCCCAAAAAGACCTTCAGCTCCCTCATCGGAAGGACTAGCAACGTCCGCATAAGAACGTTTAACACGGTTGTCTGGGGTTGATGCAGTTTGAATGTCTAGTGTGTAGTTATAATTCTCTGCCATTTTTTCTGTTTTTCAAATTTATTATGTAGTCAGAATATTGTTCGAATATTGTCGAAATCAATGTATATATTCAAATAGTCAAAGATCGATCAGCAGATTTTTATCAATTATTATTCACTTTAGCGCACTGTCTATGTCATACAATCACATTCACCTGATCAATATCAATATCGGTTTACCTGTGTTCACCTGTATTTCTACCTGTCCTGACAAATAAATTATTTTTAACTGGGTTTAATTTTCAGAACGATATATCCAAAATTTTCACTTTAATATCCATTTGATAACACTTTAGGTCCAGCTTCAAACTAAACTTTTGATGATTTAGACATTATTTAAAGTACAAAAGTCCATTTCTTTCCGCGCGATAAATTTTCAAAACACCTCGACCGCCATATTTGACTGTCATTTTAAGATCAATACATTACAAACTAGGAACATGCATTGAAGGCAGCTCATCGGCGTTCTACTGTACAAACGTTCTGCCATCAACTATGTAACAATGTACCAGCATTACTTCAAGTTCTATTGTTCTTTTGTTATACAAATGAATAAACAAAATACATGTATTGTTTTTATACAAAAAAAAAATACTACAGAAGGGATAACATACAATTGAGATCTATTTGTTCTTAGATTTTGTGAGGAAGAAAAGTAATACTATAATGTAAGACTAACTGAAGAGATGAGTCTAGAAATTTAAGATTCATAAACAAGTATTGCCAAAACCGAATAAGAGACAATAAATTGAACACGTAAACAAAAATACTGAAACAGACATGACAAATGCTAGGTTTGTTTCCTTACTCTTTAAGGAAAGCATATTTCTCTAGAAAACTTAGGGAGGGATTTGCTTATAGTATTTCTCTAGAAAACTAGAACAAAATTCACAAAAATATCGGCGGCCAAGTTTTTGATTTTTTTTTTTAAAGAACATATTTTGAAAATTTCAATTAATTTTTTTTATTATACTTTGTAAATAGTTTTAAGCAAATAATTGCTTCATTTTAAGGTTGACGTCCTTCTCTTTGCAATGTTGTAAAAGTTTGAATGACATCAGGTTATTTTAGGTTAGTCTAGAATATAGTGCCCAGTATGAGCTTTTGTGATATCACTTCGGACTTGTGCCGAGCATTATAAACTTCATCCTTGTTCTTCAAAGAATATCTTATACTGTAAGGCATTTTTCTCCAACTCTTTGAATTTAGTTGTTTCTCATATGTTATCACGAAATCGTGCTCCGCATTTCTGAAATTAATGCTGAGATATAGAATGATTTCTTATGACTCGTTGTACAATTTTTCCCCATCGTTTCTTAACGCTATTCATAAGGAAAAAAAGAAAATTTCTGTAACCTTATTAATAATATTTTCCCGATTTTCTTTTCTTTTTTTTTAAATGATTTCTATTATATCCGACTTTAAAGCATGAAATTTAAGGATGTTCATGGGAGAATGCCAGATGCAACCTAACACATATTTATTAAATTTGGATCCTTTATTATACTGAAATATAGCGTACTAATTTCAACAAAGAGGCAGAATGGACCTTTTAATTGATTGACGTGTTTCAGATTGAAATAAAACTACATTATATGTTTTTATTTTGTCTCATATGCAAATAAATTAAGCATGAAGTTTGCAAGGGTAAATTTCCTGGACACGGTGTTTTAAAAATACATTAAAACAATAATTTAAAAATTAAACATTCTATTCGGTTGTGATTATTACTGAACTTAGAGTGAAAGTTAAAGAAAAGGAAAAATATATATATACTATAGTATCTGAATAATGCTATGCTATAGCACTTGACAAAATTAGAATAAAAAAAACAAAGAATATATGTGCATTATTAAACAGTTAAACAATTAATACTGGGCAAACACAGCGTTATAATTTCTCCAAAAAAATCAAGATACAGTTTTATTTTTTTCAGATAAACATCAGTAGTTCTTTATGAAATTTATTTATTACTAAAATATTATTTTGACATTAAAATGTTTGGCGTTTATCTTATCTGTATGGTGTTCCGATTATAATCATTATGCCATGTATATATGTATACCGGTATATCATGTATTTCCTCATGTTATTTTTAGTATACTTGCAAAAGATTATAAATAATTCCAGTTGAAACTTGGCAGTGGTGATAATATCAATAATAATAATAACAACAAATGTATGTTATTAAATTACAGTAACTTCATTGTTTTTAAGAAGCAAAAATGACAACTTCGATGTTGCTTTATATAATTGTGTCTATCTGAATATCTTTATAGTGTTTAATATATCAGACGTAACGCGTTCCCTGTCACATTTGATTGGACAATCTGGACCAGACAGCGCCTAGAGGTGAAAGTTATGATCTCCAATTGCACTACAAGCAACACAAATGATAGATGAGACAAAAATTTCAATGACATTTTAAATATTATTTTCTGCTGAATCTTCAAAGCTTAGAACACTTAAAAAGACAACAGCCAAACCTTTATTTAAATTGACCTTTATTTACACTTTTTCGTTTTTTACGTTACTTGACGTGACGAACACACGAACCGGCGACCTACATGTTTAAAAATTGTAAAATTAAAGTAAGTTTTGATTTGTTTCACAGTCTAAAACAAAGTTTCTGATATCAGGTCTGTGTTATTGTTTCTCTTTCAACACTTCTTAAACTGTTTTAACTTCATTGTCAATACAAAATAATAAACAACCAAAATTATTTTGACGAAACAATTAATGGCATTCTAAAGCTTTATGACATTTTTATAGAGACATATTTGGACAGCTCATGATCATTTAACATTGTTTAAAATCAATTCTGAGAATACCGTTCTGCGTTTTGTATAATAAACACGACAAACCTATGAACGAATCTGCGTTTATTCATTCTGGATTTACATTGCTTTGTTCAAAGGCAGTTCGATCTGGTGTTGTTGTCGAAGTTATCAGATTCAAATCCAGTGTGACCTTTACACGGTTCAATTACAATCAACGTACGATGAAATTAATGCTGAAATATTTCTATATAAAAATGCTTTGTTTTTGACATAACGCTTTTTAATTTAGTTCCATTATTTTGTTAAAAAAGCTCCAATTAAGGTCATGAATAGAACAGGTGCCAAAAACAAATATCAACAACAATTCATAATGTTTTAAATAATTTATATCCTAAATACTTATCAGGATTTTATCATTATAGTAATCGACAGAATTATCGTAATAGATTCCAGTTTTTATTCGACCTTATTTTAAGGAATACTTTTCATTTTAATCTTGAAATCCTGTTGTTATTATAAAGGGTGGTCCGACTGAAACTTGTGTCCACTCCTTAAACAACTTCCCCGTTCAAAACTTTACTGATCATCATGTTTCCGCCAAGTGATGTACCTTCTATTTTCAGTAAAAACAGCAACTCATTTTCCACTTTAAGAAAGATGCCTTAAAGTGGCAAGAACATTAATTTCTTCCATGATTTTAACTAAGACGTATTCCAGCGAGGCATTCCGTATAGAACCATATCGGGTTTGCCCATCGGATTGCCATATCTTTTACAAGAATAAAAGTACATTCATATAAAGGTACTTTTATCAAAAACAAACTAATTTAGAGGGTTAATGTTTGAAAATTTAAGTATAATCCCACAGTCTACGAAATGAGATGTATGATGTATGTCCTAGTGTGGTGATTTTAGTTTGTTGTTGTTGATGGTTTTTGTTTTTCTTTTCTTTTTTGTCTTTTTTATGGCTGTTCCATTTTAGGACTTATAAGTTTGTATTATTCTGTTACACATTGTTAAATTTAAGTTCTATCACTGTTAATAATCAATGACCAAAATGTAAGTAAATTATCTGTATTGTATCAACAAAATGATATAGTGTAGAGTTAAATTGCAATTTTTTGGTGAAACAGTCAAATATCTCAAGTAAAGGTATAACGGACAAAGGTGGTCAATTGTTAGTCTTTCGTTTCTAAAAAAATATTCAACTGAAATTTATAATAAAAGTATAACATTTTACTTGGAATTATTTTCGCATACTTCTGTCACTAGTTATATATGCAATAACTTATTACTGTATAAGCTTTTAGTGTAGCAATGTTTGGCACTTTAAAACATAGAAGAGAATTAAGCCCAATAGATTGTGTATTTCAAAGAAAGTCCCCCCTGTGCTTGACAAGTCAAGTCTACTTAGTTTCGTTTTTAATAAAAATGATATAAAATCTACCCAGACTACGCCGACGGAATTTTATCACCGAAAATTTACAATCCAAAATATTACCCCAGGCAGTATGTATGATTGATGAGACATTCGTTTCCATGACAATTTTAAAACATGATATTCCTTCTACCATTCTTGGCGTAAAAACTTTATTGAATAAAACAAATCTCTGCGTCAACAATTTCAGGTAGAATTACATAGAAAGTTATAACTGAATTAAAGAAATGCCAGAAACATGATAAAAAAGTTTAGAAATAAGTGAATAAATAACTCACATACTATTGAAGTTTATATTTATAATATGAAAAAAGGGAAATCATAAGAGAGACTGTTTTTTGAGATAGATACAGAATAACTTGCTCTTAATGACACATTCGCAGCATACCAACATCTTCGTCCGGTCCCAATATTTTACCCCCCCCCCCCCCCCCCCCCTGCCATTGATATATGGAAACATGTTACTTAATACCCCGGACTAAAATGAAGTATGGGAAATTAAAAAAAGGCAATAGTTCCAAAATTATGCAAACAATTGTTATAATTCTTAGGAAGTGCACTTCTCCTCAATGTGATCTGTTCAACTATGAAGTTTCAAGTTGATACCTCCAATACTTTTTGAGTAATGTCCCGGAAAAATATCAAGCATGAAAAATTTCAAGGGCAATAACTCAAAATCATACAAAAGAGAATTATAGTTCGCGGGTACTTTGCCTAAATGAAATTTATTTATCTATGAAGTTTCAAGTTGATGCCTCCATTACTTTTTGAGTAATGTCCCGCACTAACATTAAGTATAAAACATTTCATAGGGCAAGAATTCAAAATTATGTAAAAGAGAGTTATCGTTCTTTGGCACTGCACTTTCCCTCAATAAGATCTATTTTTCTATGAAGTTTCAAGTTGATATATCTAATACTTTTTGAGTTAAGCTCCGGGCAAAAATTAAAAACAATTTTAAACGGCAGTAATTCCAAAATTATGCAAAATTGAGTTATGGTTCCTGGGCATGGTTCTTGTACATTGCACTGCGCCTCATCACCAACAAGTTTGAAACCAATCCCATGTACACTTTGTGAGAAAATGGACGGAGAAGGAAAACTGAAAAGGGGAGATGACTAAAACAATTGCAAGGCTAGAGTAATGGTTTTGCGCACTGCACTTATCCTCATCGCCATCAAGATATGTTCAAAGTTTGAAGTCAATGCCTTGTATACTTTTGGAGTTATGTCCCAGACGGACGATTCGATGACTGTATGCCTCCCTTCGAGGACAAAAACAATGCTCTAATTCCTCGATCACTGCTTCTCAACTTAAAGCATGGGTTGCTAAATGCTGTTTAGATATTCGCGACCTGTAAACAATGCAGGCTATCACTTTTACTTACAATGCATTCCCAGAGGAATCTGTAAAGTCTAAAACAATACTGGATTACTGGTATATACAGGCACGGAAAGTACAAAGGAGTGACGTTTTACTTAAACCTCTGAAGAGGTGTGAAGATTGCTCCTTGGTTCTTTATTGAATGATTAATGTTCAGGATGTAGCTGTTACCATTTCAAGTAAGAAACGCTAAAGGCTCGTAAATTCAGACCCCTACTCTCTAAGGACTTTCATCGTTTAATATGTTTAAAAACACTTTGTGGAAAGTCTTAGTAAACGGTTCAAGCAAACTTTTGGGAAAATATCAACAAAATAATACAACAACAATCGTTGTTGTTGTTTATAAAATGATAATCCTCAGAAAACACGTAATAATTGTAATTATTTTGTTAATTTTAATTATAATGACAATATTTTTAATAATTGATTTTATAGATTTAATAGTAGCTAGTGTTAAACCACTATAATTATGTGTAGCTAAGTGTCGCACGACCAATTTAATTCTATCGATGCATACTTAGAAACACTTACTGGCGGCGTAGTGCTTAAAACGGAATTGTCTCTGCCGACCGTTAACCCAGATAAACTGTCGACACGTTTAAAAAAATACTGCAAATTGATTGGATAAAGATAGGTAAGTACCGGTAAGTACCAAGTGTTTGTTAATGTTATCTCTGCGTCTATTTCCGCGAGTAGTATAGGGACAGACTCAGGAAGACGACAATTTCTTGTGTAGAACGTCAAGTAGGTATTATATAATGTATTTAGTAAACAATTGTTAAAGGAAATTGTATTGATATCTCTTTAACGCAGCGTGCTTCGTAAATCATTGTTACCAAGTATTTTTTGTTGAAGCACGAACAAAATATCGTAATGACTCGAATCGTAGCCTTAACTACGAATCCACAAATTCAAAAGCTCGCCCAAAACCGTAGAACAAATCGAACTAGCTCAAAGCGGCGTCCAGTTACCCACCGCATATCGATTGTTTTCGATTAAACAGTAAACAACAGTTGTTGTTGTTTTTTCGGTCAATATGAGGATATATCGACCAAATAAAAGTGTTAATCAGTATCAGTCTCCGCCCTTTATATATTTCAGTTTTGAAAGGCCAATATAAAGTATTTGAAAATCAAACTTTTCTGAGAAAATTCATGCTAAGTTATCAATCATCCGTGAATTTCGGAATCTCTCAATTTATTCTTCTTCTTCTAAAGAAAGAAATATTGGTAGAAGTTTCGAATAAATTAGCGACTTTCCGATCGACAGCAAAAGAAAAGTTATGAGATCTTTAAATCGAGACGATTGCACAATTGTCTGTCCTACGGTCATACAACATTTTGTGCCTCGTTACTTAAGTAAGTCGTCTCAGCAAAACTCCGTTAAGTACTGATTGGTTATTATAAAAGGAGCTATTTATTAGCCCTTATTGTTTAAACAGTAGTACACAGCAAACAAATATGGATAATATAATTTTTGAGTATTGATTTAAAACCCGATAACTCTTGTGTCCTGTTTTTGTGACAAATATTGTATCTTTTGTAAGAACAAGAAATAGGAGTTCACCCCGAGATATGTCTCAAGAGAGGTTTAGAAAGAAAAAACTGCAAAGCCGATTAAACGATAATTAAATTGAAACCTGTTTGTGTACCAGATTTTTAAGAAAAATAGGCGTTTTACTCTCGGAGACGTTCAACTCTGTAAAATTGCAAAAAAATAAAAAAATAAACGCGATTTTTAAGCAATGAGAAATAAATCCCGAAGGTGCACTTTTTTATTTCTAAATAAGACAGCCACAGGTATATGTTTAGACATTAAAGTCCTTTCCGAGAAACCTTGTTTATTCGTGGTGTTGACATAAGAGGTGGAGAACTATTTATTACACAATGAGGGACATTACTGGATTATCTACCCTGAATACTCTCTGATATTGCATTGGTCCTTCCTTTTGGATTCCTCTGCTTTATCTATTTTCTCGTTTGGCATGGTGATAATTAAGCCTAATTATTTGCAACAGTGGTAGTCAGATAACATTTTAAGTTAAGCAACAGGTTTTGTAAATACCATAATCTTTGTTTTTTTGATAATCCTAACTTTTTATTTTATATATAAATGACAATATTCACAACTACAAGTCAAGACGATCACAGTAAGAAACAAGGATAAAGTTAGAAGATTCCAACTGAACATGCTGAAAGGACCAATGTGCTATTTGGTCTACCTTTGTTGTTATCAGAATAAGGGAGATAATTTGTATCAGGAATTACCCTCATTACTGTTAAGCCATGTTAAGTGTAAATATAAACAATGATTTTGAAAAGCACCTTTTTATTTGCAAAGCTGGTTTACCACACTGGTACCAACTTGACGGAATTGTATCGGATGTATACGAACTACATGTTATGCTAAAAGGCAACCGATGTAATCCAAAAGGTAATTAGGATTGGTTTTTTTATTGAACAACCTCGAACAAGTTAGGGTAAGTGCGTTAATAACATTTCAGAATCGACCTTCAACAAACACTGCTTGAAAAAAGATCTAGAGGTCCGAAGAGAGAGAGATGGATGCTTTATAGTCGAAATTATATCTTTAAGAAATCTAAAAGATCTAAACCAACTAGGTTCCACCAGAAGGTTAAGTTTGATATATAGAATGTCACGACCCTTTGAATAATTAATGTTGCATTGTCTGTTTTCAGTTAAAATAATGTTTTGATTTCTGTTTAACTGTGCTCAAGATTCACTAAAAATTAAATTAAATGTCATTTAATTGCCTTAACTCATTCTTCCTGTAAAATTCTTCATTCTGCACACTGTCTTATAATCTAAATTTGTCATATATCACTTTCTTCATCTGTTTCAAATGTCTGTAAGGAGTTATCATAAAACATGCGCTGACAACCTGTAACACATGCAAAGAGGACAAAATTGGTTTTCTCTTCCATCTTTTTTTTATAAGAAAGTAAAATAAGTATTCAAAATATTTTGAACAGAATAGCTACTTTTGAAATGCATTGAAGTAAAGAGACAATGACTAAGTTCACACTTTAAAGTATTTTAGTTTGCATATTTCGACGACTGAATACCAAAACGATTACTTCCTTTAACTTAATTATAAGTGCAACAATGATTACCTCCTTGTACCATTACAGAGAATAGAACATCATATATTAGATTATGTCTCCCTTAATAAATCGTATAGTGTTTGACAAATTATGCCTACACCGTTGTGTGAAACATTAGGAATAAAAATCTTTAGAAAGACTGTGCCTCAGGTATATATTCACAGCAAGGATTGTCCATTGTATTTAACGCTGCCAGATATGACTCAAAGCAACGTATGTAATTGATTAGATGTTTTCATGGCATATTTAAAACGTAATGTTCTGCCATCCTTAGTCGTCTGGACTTTTATTGTAAAGGAATAACCAGCCTAAAAGTGCGACTTATAATATTATGTATATTACTAGGTGATATAACAACAATCTTATTTGAGAATGTAACATTTGTAAACTGCAATTTACCAATCAAATAACCACAGCATATGAGATATATATTATCACGTACTAAAGTAGTTGTCTGTATTATGACCTGTATACTGTATTAGGCTAGTTAAAAACTGAATTTATATCAAGTTAATGAGGAATGCCCAAAAATCTAGTTTTCCATTTTCGTTTGTGAATGACGTATGATTAATACAATTTGCACTTCTTTCTATTATTTATTTTTTTCTATTTATTTATTCATTTATTTGCGGCAATGGTGTCAGCAGTATGACCGCTTGCAAAACTGATTAGAGTTTCCAGTATTCGGAACGCGGTAAAAAGTGACGTTACGATGTTTATTTCAGTAGCTTACACTGTCACTTTACTGATCATCACAGCGAGGCAGTTTTCCCAGGTATACCTGTCAATAAAACTGCGTCTTGCAATCTACCCGCAGCCAGAAAAAATGTGCCTGGGCGGCGCCAAAGTTGCTCTGTCGTAATTGCGTTGCTACCGGAAATCCTCACTCAATATGTTTTTTTTTCCTAACCGCTTTTCTATTTCATACACAGAGTGACACTAGAATGACACTGCTGACAGGTAAAAGGCGGAGTTTGAAAGAAACTCGTTGGGCGACGCTTTAATTGATTATTGACAGGTGTACCGACGAGTCCCGTTCTTTACTTAACAGTGTAAACTCTTATCAGTTTTGCAAGCGGTAGCAATTAGACCACGAGGTTTGATTGAAAAAAGAAAACCTTTCTGACTGAGAACTTTACTGTTGATACATTCTCACGCTCAAAAATCTGTTTTTAGAAAGAAAATACGGATTCCAAATTCTGTTAAAGGTGGAAATAAATCAAATTAGAAGATGTTTTTCCCTCATAATTGTTCAAAAGTAGCATATATTCAAAGAGCACATCTGCCATTTTACCTAATCAAGCGAATTTAGTTATAAAGTAGGCCGACATTTGAATGTCAGTATCATGACAGAAAGTTAACTTTACGACGTTCAAGCGTAAAACTCCTTCTTTGATCTGGATTATGACGTGTTACGTAAATGAGAAACGAAGCACTTTTTGACCAGTAAATCGAATTCATTTATGTTCGCTAAAATTGTTTAACCTGTTGGAATTACTCATATTGTAGTGTAACTACGCTAATGCAATCCTTTCTTGAAATGTCAAACTTATATGATAATCTGCGTGACACATACATATAATGCGATCATTTCCACTTTTTGCCAGGGCTTGAAGTCGGTTAAAGACGCATTTATGTACACATTATTGTACTTAGCATCGACTTAGTTATGAAAACTAAGCCTAAATTTAAAAAGTAATTACATTATCGCAGGCAATATTAAGTTTGGATAAGGTTTGCAACTCTTTATTAAAAGTGGCATTTGAGTTTCACCTGCAGTACCCATGACGATTCAGTACCATCCTTCGCCTATTATAAACATTATTCCGTATCAACGAATGGCTTTCTGTGATGGGAAATTGACAATCTCGCGAAGTTTCGTAGGGGAAGTCTCTGAAAGACCATTTTCAACAAAAAAACTGTCTCTCAGACCTCCAGAAATAAATTGTTCTTGTTTAAATTTGTAATTGTCTTACATTCATTTATATTTAATTATTACCTTTAAAGTAATGAATATTCTATTCTTTTTTTTTAAA
Organism: Cyclina sinensis; assembly: GCA_012932295.1. Taxonomy (NCBI): domain Eukaryota; kingdom Metazoa; phylum Mollusca; class Bivalvia; order Venerida; family Veneridae; genus Cyclina; species Cyclina sinensis. The sequence goes on along the minus strand of JAAONU010000007.1, from coordinate 39,447,384 downwards.
GGAGCATGTTATTAAGAACATGCTATAGTTGAAATGGGTTCGTGATTAAGTAAGTATACCTATTCAATTGCTTGAATTTTCAGATCATATTTTCCAAACACACAAGTTATAAATATTCGCAAAGCAATATCCTTTTTGCAATAAGACAGACTCAGTCTTTATTGACGACTACTTTCATTTTCTTCATTTTCAGAAAACGTGTATTTATGGCATTGTATCGTCGAACAAACTCAATTGGTTTAAGTGTAAGATGTAAAAAAAGTGCAAATGTCAATGAACTTAGAACTAGCTAAAATTACTATTCTTTGGAATATACCGCGTATATATATAGGTGATTTATACCTAAATTTTATCACGCTTTATTATCACTCAATTGATGTTGTTCTTTTCTTCATTTCTATGAATACGGTTTTGTCAAATCAAAACTTAACTTGCAATCCTAGGCTTCTGTTTATCCGTACAAAACTAATGAAATTGAAACGTTTTACTCGGAGTGCAACTGGAAGCTTCCTGTATGTTTGTTAATATTTTTTTCGTAATCTTGAATGCATGTATCTTAAATTGAATAGAATATTTATTAAAACCTAGAGTCGACAGTCGGATTAATTTTCAATTCTATTCTGACTTTGGGAAATGTTATTCATCATTATCATTCAGATTTTTTCTTTTTTACTGTATCATTATTGCCAAGATTGTATCATGCAGCTCATGTTGTCTTTTATTTTACACTTGTTGTACACTTTTGAATGAAACGGCACTTCACAAGGAGACACATAATTGTAATTATTATTTCAACTCATAAAGCCGTAATGTGAAATTTATAAAACGTTAGGTTTAAGGTGCTCACTCTGCTTTTTCTGACAATAAAACAAAGCTCGAAAATCTCTTATGTCTGAAAAAAGCTAACTCAATTAACATGGAGCTAGATATTCACCGAATTCCTGTCCTATCACAAATATTATAGTAAAATAATAATTGTCTAGACAATCAACATTTTATATCCTTTAAATATGATTATGGAAATATTGCGGAGTATTTTAAAATGTATGAAAGGATGTGTGCTTAGTTTTATATATTCGTTTCGTAAATTGTCATAAGCAAGTAAGTCACCATTTTCTCGATTTCCTTTCAAGCATAATCGAACACGATTTCGATCTAAGAACCAACCAAGTCAATCTTTGATTTTCTGAACATTATCTTGATAAATTGTCTTTTGTCTAGCTTTGAAACCTTAGATATTTTAACTAATGGCAGGATTTTAGTTTTCTTTACGTTTTGGTTTTAAATAACTGTGGAACATAAGCGAAGATAAATGTTTGCTAAAGGACAAGAAGCCAAAGTTTGACAATACATTCACTTTTTTTCAGCTACACAGGGAAAATGATTGATAGATACATACTGGTGCATTTTGATAAACTGTCTATGTATATGGAATGTGAACCCTAGTTGTGTAAGAACTAAGTACACATGTAAGCAAACATGTTAATGCCAGTTAAATTCTTCCTGTAAGCATAGTTGTAAAAACTCTAACTTCCAAGCCCGGCCACAAGCACTCATATTTGTAATAGAATATAGATAGATTTATTTTACAGAGAAATTCCATGCTGGCATCTGATAATAGTTTGGCACTTTCCGAGTGTTGAACAAATTCACCTGCACAAAAAAGAAAAAAAAAGAACAAAAAGAATTATTTTTTGTGAAATACGAGAAATACATAACATATATTTTTTTCAAAATAATATTCTAATGAATGTATTTCATGACTATTATATATTAGCGGGAATATTTATTTATTACTTCAATGAAAAAAAAAGATCTATAGAAATTAACTTACTTAAGGCAATCATCACTATCTTTCTCATGAAAAAGTACCAGATGTACATTACATAACAAATTATCTATTTGCACATAATATAAATTCAGTTACAGATTTTGACTACAAGTAGCATTATTTCAAACGTGTTATCATCACTTGAAAACAAAACATTTAAATACTAAAAGAACCAAGTTAGTTTGTTTGTTGTTTGTGTTGGTTTAACGCCGGTTTCAACTCTATTCGGTCATATCACCGCGGTCAAATCCACCCAACAAGTGTTTCTAGGTATCCAACCAGTATTGAGTTTAATTACCAATTTCTCTTCGAACGACTGTCTGCTTCCTAACATGAATAAGAGGTGAGGGACAAATGACCTCAAGAGGCGTTGTCCGACACTGTTGGGGATTGAACCGAGAACCCCTGAATTGACAATCCGATGCTCAAAAAAAAAAGTTACTGAAGTAACCGGGTCGTCGTAGTAAGTTCTTTGAAATGTAAACTCGAAATGTGTTCGTCTTTTAAAAAATATTCAGTTGTTCAGTTGCATGGCAAAATAACGTAGTTATGTATTAAATCTAACACATTACAAGGAAACGACTTTTTCAAGGCATTGTTCGCTACATGAAATAATGATATTTTTAATGTTATCATCAGCTATGCTGAACTTGATGGTCTTACATTTGTTTGTTATTAATGCCATATATTCAAATATTCTCATCTGATTAACACTATTTGCTATAAAAATCCAAACGTCCACGGTCTACAAAATTTCTGTCCAGTTTAGATTTGTGAAGTTAGCGGCCTAGCGGCCTAGCGGCCTGGCGGCGTGAAGTTAGCGGCCTGGCGGCCTAGCGGCCTGGCGGCGTGAAGTTAGCGGCCTGGCGGCCTAGCGGCCTGGCGACGTGAAAGTGGCGGCCTGGCGGCCTAGCGGCCTGGCGGCGTGAAGTTAGCGGCCTGGCGACGTGAAGTTAGCGGCCTAGCGGCGTCAAGATGACTGCCTTTATCACAATTTAGGTTGATCTTAAAAATGGATTGAAATCTATTTTTACAGCATATAATGTAAATTGCAGGGGTGTATAAGAAAGTTATCGACATGATTTAGCTTTTATTTTTTAAAATAAATTATTAAACAAAGTTCTAGCTTATCTGCAAAGACGACTCGGAATCTCTTTGTACATTTACTCCCATGTACTCTTTGTAAATTACATTTCAGTTGATGATGAAGTAAAATATCAACAAGAACTAGCTTTGATTTTTTTAAGTTTTCGAAGCCTGGCGGCCTGGCGGCCTAGCGGCCTGGCGGCCCAGCGGCCTAGCGGCCTAAACTTAATATTTATCATAATTTATGTTTATCTTAAAAACGGCTTGAAATCGATTTTTACAGCATGCAATGTACATTTCAGGGGTGAATAAGCAAAATATCAACAAGAACTAGCTTTGATTTTTTTTAAGTTTTCGAAGCCTGGCGGCCTAGCGGCCTAAACTTAATATTTATCATAATTTATGTTTAACTTAAAAACGGCTTGAAATCGATTTTTACAGCATGCAATGTACATTTTAGGGATGATTAAGTAAAATATCAACAAGAACTAGCTTTGATTTTTTTTAAGTTTTCGAAGCCTGGCGGTCTAGCGGCCCAGCGGCCTGGCGGCCTAGCGGCCTGGCGGCCTGGCGGCCTAGCGTTCTAAACTTAATATTTATCATAATTTATGTTTATCTTAAAAACGGCTTGAATTCGATTTTTACAGCATGCAATGTACATTTCAGGGATGATTAAGTATAATATCAACAAAAATATCAATATTTTGCTTATTCACCCCTGAAATGTACATTACATGCTGAAAAAATCAATTTCAAGACGTTTTAAGATAAACATAAATTATGATAAATATTTAGTTTAGGCCGCTAGGCCGCCAGGCTTCGAAAACTTTAAAAAAATCAAAGCTAGTTCTTGTTGATATTTTACTTAATCATCCCTGAAATGTACATTGCATGCTGTAAAAATTGAATTCAAGCCGTTTTTAAGATAAACATAAATTATGATAAATATTAAGTTTAGGCCGCTAGGCCGCTAGGCCGCTAGGCCGCCAGGCCGCTAACTTCACGCCGCCAGGCCGCTAGGCCGCCAGGCCGCTAACTTCACGCCGCCAGGCCGCTAGGCCGCCAGGCCGCTAACTTCACGCCGCCAGGCCGCTAGGCCGCTAGGCCGCTAACTTCACAAATATATAGATTTGTGAAGTTAGCGGCCTAGCGGCCTGGCGGCCTGAAGTTAGCGGCCTGGCGGCCTAGCGGCCTGGCGGCGTGAAGTTAGCGGCCTGGCGGCCTAGCGGCCTGGCGACGTGAAAGTGGCGGCCTGGCGGCCTAGCGGCCTGGCGGCGTGAAGTGAGCGGCCTGGCGGCGTGAAGTTAGCGGCCTAGCGGCGTCAAGATGACTGCCTTTATCACAATTTAGGTTGATCTTAAAAATAATTTGAAATCTATTTTTACAGCATATAATGTAAATTGTAGGGGTGTATAAGAAAGTTATCGACATGATTTAGCTTTTATTTTTTAAAATAAATTATTAAACAAAGTTCTAGCTTATCTGCAAAGACGACTCGGAATCTCTTTGTACATTTACTCCCATGTACTCTTTGTAAATTACATTTCAGTTGATGATGAAGTAAAATATCAACAAGAACTAGCTTTGATTTTTTTAAGTTTTCGAAGCCTGGCGGCCTGGCGGCCTAGCGGCCTGGCGGCCCAGCGGCCTAGCGGCCTAAACTTAATATTTATCATAATTTATGTTTATCTTAAAAACGGCTTGAAATCGATTTTTACAGCATGCAATGTACATTTCAGGGGTGAATAAGCAAAATATCAACAAGAACTAGCTTTGATTTTTTTTAAGTTTTCGAAGCCTGGCGGCCTAGCGGCCTAAACTTAATATTTATCATAATTTATGTTTATCTTAAAAACGGCTTGAAATCGATTTTTACAGCATGCAATGTACATTTTAGGGATGATTAAGTAAAATATCAACAAGAACTAGCTTTGATTTTTTTTAAGTTTTCGAAGCCTGGCGGCCTAGCGGCCTGGCGGCCTGGCGGCCTAGCGGCCTGGCGGCCTGGCGGCCTAGCGTTCTAAACTTAATATTTATCATAATTTATGTTTATCTTAAAAACGGCTTGAATTCGATTTTTACAGCATGCAATGTACATTTCAGGGATGATTAAGTATAATATCAACAAAAATATCAATATTTTGCTTATTCACCCCTGAAATGTACATTACATGCTGAAAAAATCGATTTCAAGACGTTTTAAGATAAACATAAATTATGATAAATATTTAGTTTAGGCCGCTAGGCCGCCAGGCTTCGAAAACTTTAAAAAAATCAAAGCTAGTTCTTGTTGATATTTTACTTAATCATCCCTGAAATGTACATTGCATGCTGTAAAAATCGAATTCAAGCCGTTTTTAAGATAAACATAAATTATGATAAATATTAAGTTTAGGCCGCTAGGCCGCCAGGCCGCTAACTTCACGCCGCCAGGCCGCTAGGCCGCCAGGCCGCTAACTTCACGCCGCCAGGCCGCTAGGCCGCCAGGCCGCTAACTTCACGCCGCCAGGCCGCTAGGCCGCTAGGCCGCTAACTTCACAAATCTGTCCAGTTTGTCTGTGTAACGCAACGATTAATACACATTTACAATGTATGTTATCAACACCTCTAAGACTTTCTGATATTTAAAGACATAATAAATTAATGTAGATAATTCGACATTTGTTCGACTTAGAAACCGTATGTCTCCCACATAAGAGCCGCAAGTTTTATGTATATCTATGCCCTGTTGTCATAGGTTCAAGCACTATATCATAAGAGTATAAATCTTAGGTCACAGTTATGTCTATTCTTTTCCGCAACGACAAAAGCTGAACCAATTTTCTCTTCGAGTTCTTCTGTTAACCGGGAGTATATATATTTGAATAGGAATTGACAACAGAGATAACGTGACGTGATACTATTATAATAAAAGGTCTAACACAACTTGTTTCTGGAGTGATATCCGCTGCTCTCTGACGTACGCAACTTAGTTCAAAAAATTATAGTTGACAGCATAAGTCTGTTGTTACTAACGCTCACTAAAGTATCCTGTCTTCAGAGCTAAAGTCAGCTTTCACAAATGCAATGTCAATTAAAATGTAACAAACAACGTGAATGTTTCCCGCCAAATGTGTAGTTTGTATGCTGTCTGTATGAGAGGATAAATTGCACCTGTTACCTCTGACATCTCGGTGGTACATAAATCTTGAAAAAGAGACATGGTTCTTCCTTGACACACCCTGTCTCCTGAAGGTAAATGTTTTTAAAGGTTTTTCAACAAGACAAGCTTACTATTTTTTTTCTATACCATTGAACTCTATGAACTTGACTTAAAGCAAAAGATCTGCCTCTTACGCGTACCACTGAATATAAATATCTTTTGTTAGTTATTTCAAAATTACTGTTTGCATGACATAATTAGGCATATTGGAATTCTGAGTAACAAGCCTGATAATCACACTCAAAATGCTCTTAACCCATAACATCCTAACGTGGCCGTGTCGAGATTAAATAATACGCGAAAAATTGTTTAAGAAATTAAAATAGCCAATTGATTGTCTATACTGTACCATGCAATCTTTGGTATTCTGTTCCTGTACTACTGATGCCTTTAAACCTATGTCAAAAGCTTAATAAATAGGAAACCCTGTTTGTTTATTGACGTTTACATCACGGCAGATTTTCTGATTAAGATAAGTCACGTCTGTAGAATATTTACTCTGTCAGAGATTTAATGATTTCACTAAATGAATGATGTATATGAAGATGTTGTAATTATGTCATTGTGTTTCAAGAACTTAATTGAATTTGCCTGATATCTGTTAATGTCCACAAACCAAACCTTGTTATATAACTATTAAAAGCAATTAATCTATGAGGAGGGAGGCAAATACATTTAAGTGTTCTGCTTAAAGTTTATGATAATATTTTTACGTAACAATAAAACGAATGTCATTTGATTGAATAACAGTTTATATACAAAGTATTTTAAAATATTTTAATTGATAATCGCACTGTCCATTCACTTCCGTCAGGGCTAGTTCTGCAATGGACAAAAGCTTTCCTTATAACTTTCATCCTGAAAAATACGAAGGTATTCTGATAAAATTCTGAAATCTGTATATGCTTAGAATTGTGACGTTTTCTGTGGGTTATACCAGCGAATCAGGCATTTTACAATTTTTTCAGAGGTTGTTTTATCTAGATTCCATTGAACTTATATTTCATTTATTTCTGGTTAGATACAAGATATGCATTTTAGTTCATTGATGTTTGTTACATCTAGACGAACGCCATAACCTTATGAGTTGAAATATCCTTGAATATGGTAAGAATTATGTTGAAAGTTAATAACATATTATGTTTCATACCAAGATGAAGATCAGCAAAACATCAAATAAAGTAGCCTCTTTGAAAATATGTATGTATCTATCTGAGTTTATTGTCGGTAACGGTTGCAAATATGACCGACATCCCCTGAAGAGATAAGTTATTTTATGTTATGGGGGATAGTGTAAGATACAGAAAGCATCCCATTCCGGAGACACCCCTGATTATTTGCATGCCCAGTGTACAGCAATGATACATGGCACCTTGGTTTAACGTCTCATCTGCAAGACAATTAGTAATGTTATTGGAGGAGCGTGAGATCGATCTCGGGACCCCTGGTTACCAGTCCAGCGCGTTATCACTTGACCACTGATCCGCTCTCATATAATATGTATAAAAGAAATATGTATTTCTTTCTCATAGCCTTAAATATATACAAACTGTTGACCATTCTAACTGTTAACAGTATATTATGTAACATTGTTAATTTGATGAATGTAATAAGGAGTAATAAACGCCATGCGAACACATATAGATGAACATAAAACTGACAAATATTTGTTTCCAAAGCCTGTACTAGATTATGATAAATTGATAAACACAGCCGTCTGAAGGCTTGCTGTAGGACTGTTGTTGCTTTGAAATTATATACGTTCCTATAAGAGTTAATCGATTGTAATATATATTATTTTAAGAAGCTTGTATGGTTTTATTAAAGCTAGGCATGACACAACGATTAAAATTTTCAGAAGAATAAAGTAGAATATTCACTTTTTTATGGCTTTTACAATGGATCTAAAATTTATCTTCTCAATGTTCAAAAAGTTCCTGCTTGTTACATGATACCTATCTCGATTTTCACTTCCTTTAATTGGTGCATGTCAAATAGAAATACGTCACTAGGAAATTGTGATGTTAAGTATCTAAAGGAGATACTGACATTTTAATGTAAAACACTTAAAATACTTACTTTTATAAAGTAAAATTCAAAAGTGTTAAGTGGTCTGCCGGAAATACTATGTCGCATTCTTTTTTTCTTCCTTTGTTTCGCCAGATGACACTAGGTATCATCCTGTTTCGCCAGATGACACTAGGTATCATCCTGTTTCGCCAGATGACACTAGGTATCATCTTGTTTGTTATCAGGTTGTCAGACTTGTTATAAAGTGTTTTATCTACAATTATATAATTTTATAACTCATAACTTTATAATTTCTTTCGTAACATGTTTAATTTTTTTAATCTTATAATTTTCTTTATAGTTTAGTTTGCTTCTTTATGTAATTATGTTTTATAGTAATATTGTAGACACACATTATTATTATACACCAAAATGAAGGGCAAGTTCGCCATGTTCTTATTTTAAAATCTTAATCGTGTAAATATTAAGAATTTGGACCACAAAAATGACGTTATTATAAGAGTATTCAATACGCACAATGATCATAATAACCATGATAATCTGTGGTATAACAAAACAAATCATATTTCTAACCCATGCCGCAGAAATAACTGTTGTCTTTGTGTATATGGAAATTTAGAAAATAAAATTAAAGAACTCTGAAAAGTATTGAAATCGCCAAATGCACAATATTATTTTTACAGCTACAACAAGGATTCCCAAAGTTGTTCATGAACTTTAAAAAAAAAAAGAATAATGTTATATTATGTATATCGATGTGATTATGAAAACAATATTGAAAACATATTCAACACGATAGGTGGTCGTATTTTTTTCCAGTATGGACCATTTACATTTCAATTTCTAGATAGCTGAGAAATAGTTCGGTTACACGATATAATAATAGTGTAGGAATATCCCTTGGGCAAATCAAGACCACATTATCTTGCTGAAAAAAGGGAATAATGCAATTCCAATGAAAGGGAAATGTTTGTAATCTCAGTGTTAGTTCGTATTATCCTAATATGTGTACTTAAGATACAAGTAGTGGTAGTAGTACACTTGTATTCATATATAATGGCAATATTAAAAAAAAAAAAAAAACAGTCATTCCTTGTAAGTGTTTGGATGCTTATGCTTGCATATGGATTTACTTGGATATATTTTAAATTAAATTAAATCTGTAAACATGAACAAAACACAGGTGTATACCCTAAAGATAATAGCCTATAACATTCTTGAATAACACGCAAGTGACAATATATATCACACATAAATAAAAGTGGTACCAGGTGTTTCCATGATCACATTATTTCTTGAGTGATTAATCACATGCAACAGTGTAAAATTAATATAGTACATTATTAAGGAAACTCATTTAATAGAAATTCGTTTAATATGCCACTCAGAAAACGAAATCAATCAGTAAATGGCAGTTACTTTTTTATCAATACCACATTTATAATCAACTGACAAAAAAGACTTGACATTCCATATGAATATTAAAACATGAAGGAAGTTTGTAATAGGTAAACGTAATTTATAAAATGCCCGTGTAAACGATAAGTAAAAGTAAAGGAAAGATGAAAGCCTAAAATAAACCAAATCCTTAGGTCTTAAGGATATCTAAATGACAATTGTGCCTTTAAGAATAATATACAGGAAAGCCTTGGTATTTACGGAATGTTATCCACAAGAGATTTGAATTAAAAAAGCATCGTGGCCGTGTACAGAATATTTACATAATATAATTTCCTTATGCTCTCCAACAGCACGGAGTCGGTGCTTACTGTGTTTCGTCTTGCGTTAACGAATCATCTCCTAATGTAGTCGATTTGAAAGATCACTACAATAGAGCGTACATAACATGGCTGATCCAGGTCTTTAATCTATAAAACACAAAACAAAATGCGTTTAATGTGTAAATGTACAGGATAGGAACATTCTTATCGTTTTACATATAATACAAAAAAGAAAAGACAAATTTTAAATACAAAAAAAAAGAAAAAAAAAGAAAAGACTTTTATTAACCCATTTATATGCCTAATGGATTTTGCTACCCTTATAGGATGGTCGAGTCCATTTTCAAATGGGTTTTTGTTATAAATTTTCATTTTCATTCTATAAAAGGAAGAAAGTCTTCTATGCAAACAGAGTAGATCTCGCATGTTGCGGCGTCTGATCTTGGCCTGCACTGTAAGCTTATGTTTATTTTTGTAGACGCTGGGCTTTAAGCGTAATTATACTTAATCTTTAAAGATTTTGGATTAAAGCGATATGTGTTTGAATTTGCGAAGCTTGTTTATTACACATGAATTTTAGAAGAAGTGTTCTTTTATAAGTAGTTTTTGGTTTCCCCTAGTAAGTCCATATGTTTTGTTTTGGATAAAAGAATGTGGCCTGTTTTCGGGAAAACAACACATTGTTTTGTTTAGTCTCTAACGAAATAAGATACCGGTAAACAATACAGAAAGAAAAAAACAGAAAGAAACCAACTTGATATAATTGCACCGATTTTCAAATTTGACCATTTAATCACAATCAATCTCTGACAAAGATCGACTAAATCCAACACATTTTTTAAGTAATTCCACAGACTGCTTTTAAATATTTAACTGCAAAATGAAATAAATGCGAACAATAACATAAAGTTAACAAGTGATGAATAAATGAAAGTACTGGACCTAAAAGATGTTGTTGAAAATAAGTTGGCAGTTTCACAGTATGGACCAGGAGGAAACCGCAGTAAGACAATATTTTGCGAGGGCTGCACCGTAGAGAACTTCGTTCAGTATGCACGTGCAAATCACTAGAAAGAGAGAGCGACCTGTTTTTTTTATATTATCTAATATTTGTCATATATAAAGCAAACGTAATCGAAAAATTTGCGAAAGCGAGTATTTGTTCAGTTTAGAGCACTTCCTTTGAACGGCAGCTAGGCAACGCTTTAACTGATTTTCTTGAAGCTATTATCACAGCACAGTCGACGATTTAATCGAAGGATTGTCTTCACTCTCACATCTATACATTTGTAGCAGGGTCAGAATAGCTTCGTATTTTTGCTTTATACATGTTATATTTTTTTACATTTTATTATATGTATCGTTTACTGATTATCAATTTATCAGCTCTACCTGGTGACATATAGTTTTGTTTTTAATAAAAAATGATACAGAATGACGTATAAGGAGTATGCGAGGAATATTTCAAACGAACTCTTTAAAAAGTAAAATATCGATTCATCAGAAACTGTTATATTTCTTCTTCTATTCTTCTACTTTTTTCAATTACTATTATCATTATTATTTCCTAAGGCCGACTCAAGCCTATATTATTCCGACACAATAACCACTTCTCTTTTTTTTTCTTAATTTTTATATTAGGGTGATCTCTGAACTGATTTGTTTCATATTTTCAATACAAATTTATCAGTTAAAGTGATAAGCAAACACTCATCGTCAGTGTTCTGTTTTTGTGACAATAAACGAACATTATATTTGATCAAATTAATAATAAAATGTGTCAGGTTCAAGAAATGGGAGAAAAAAATTAAATTTAAAACAAAAACAAAACAAAACAAAATCTTAACTTAAATCTAAATTTTAACCGTTTGAAACATTCTGTAAGACTTCAACAATTTAAATGATTTGGAAATGCCTATTATTGCCAGGAGCTCTGCTGAAATAACTTTGTCTTTTTTACAACATTTTAAGAAATTAATTCCAGTACAAATTACCAGTAGGCCAAAACTCGACAACCCTATGCTTTAAAATATTTAGCAAAATAGACACGGAACTGCTGACAAATTTATTGCCAAAATATCTTTTGAAAATATTTAATGGGCAAAAACTTCCTAAAACTATTAAACATATTGCAGACTACAGTTAACGTCTGTCAAAATAATGTGAATTTTTTTTCTAAAAGTAAATATTTTATCTCAGTTTTACCGTAACTTTTAAGAATTGTTTCTAAAATATGCCCATGTTATAAAATAAACAATTCTTAATATGTTTTAAAATCAATTTCTGTTTTCATTTTGTGTAATAATAATAATAATAATAATAATAATAATAATAATTATTATTATTATTATTATTCAAATTTTAAGTTTTAAAATTGAATGGCATTCAGGAAAATACTTGCCTTCGGACAAAAAAACAACCATTACATATGGCACAGACAAGATGTAAGTACAAATGGAAATGCGCGTACAGTAGAAAATATATTTTTCATACAATTTTCAAACAAATATTTTTCATACAAATTTCAAAAAATAATAATAAAATATCCAATATTTCCTCATATAAAGTCAGCTATCACATTTTGTCAAAAAGAGACACGGTTAATTATAATTATAATAATTTATTTTTAATACAGGGGGAGGGGGTGTCTGAGACTGTAATGATAGTAATGAAGTAATTATGAAATGTTATAAGCAAAAGAAACCTTATGAATAACAATGAAACGCAGTTTTAAAAATCAAACAATCTTCCGTAAAATGCTCTCCATACTAATACTTTTTTAAAGTATAGTTATCAGCCTTTTTAACTGGAAACTCTATCATATTGAGTATAATTTTTATGTAGTTTATCATCAAAAGCATTTGTAAGTCATTAATCATGAAGAGAATGTTAACAGCACATTCAAAAGTTATCTTCTAAAAATATTGAGTTTCAGATACAACAATTTACCATTGCGTGCGCCACTGCCATGTTAGAAAATTGACAAGACTGAAATGAAAGAGAAAACGAGAAAGGAACAGATTTTTAAAATTACTTTTCAAACTGAGTGTAGATATTTGACATTTAATTTAGCAGAAGATTATAATTCTAAAATGGAAATGCGAAATGGAACTACAAATCAAATTACTTTACTAGAACGGTTACTTGTATTCTTTTGAATGTTTAAATAACAACAATATCAGTCATAATTAAAGTTGTAACAAAATGAATGAATGAAAACAAAACAAATGCTATCTAAAATGACTAGTAGGACTATATATTCATAATGTTATTTTCAAGCCTTGGGAAAAAGTATTGTTTACTTATTTTATATAAGGTTGATTTTAAGCATCCTAAACTCTTGTGTCAGCGGCGTGTTTGCTTCAGTCACTTCAGCGTTGTTTGCTGTAGCTGTTACATCTGCTTTACTTTCTGACGATTGTGGCCCGCTGTTTAGAAGTCGTTAGATATTTTGTTCTTATCATAGTGTAATTGTTTATCTAAAACTTCCTATTCCATTGTAGAGGATGTCCCATAAGTATGCTTGTACGCTGAAGGCACCGCGAGGCCGGCGTAAGATACCGGCCCCGGACAGCAGGGCACACAATTGTCTAACAGTAGTTAACATTAACAGTGATCTTCATTCTGTTAAATTCTTCTGCAGTTATCTGGAACAACATTAATCTCAATTTCTATTTCAAATGTTACAGGTCAAGTAGTTCAGCCTTCTTGACTAGTGAGATAATGTATATATTACATTGGTGCTTAGTATAATAAAGCTGAAACACTTAACTAGATAATCGACTTAACAACAGGAATTAGCAACATAAGCAATTACAGAGAATGATGCTGGCGCTGGTCATTTTACTTAACTATGAAATAAAGTAATCTATAATTACGGAAATGCCAAGGCACAGAAAACTCTTTGGTGCTGAGGAATTGAATTTCTTTAAGTAAGAAACCATAATTAGGTTCACTTATGTCGTAAGCAAGAAGGCTTATGATAAATTCAATAACGAAAACCCAAATACTTTGCATTGTTATGCCCCCATCGAAGATGAGGGGGCATATAGTTTTGCAAATGTCGGTCGGTCGGTCTGTCGGTCGGTCCGTCGGTAGACACTTCGTTTTCGATCAATAACTATAGAATGCTTTGACCTAGGTTCACTAAATTTGGTATGCTAGTTTGTCATCACCAGCAGATGACCCCTATTGACTATGAGGTCATTAGGTCAAAGGTCAAGATCACAGAGACTTTCATCCTAAAAACGGTTTCCGATCAATAACTAGAGAACGCTTTGTCCTAGGTTCACCAAACTTAGTATGCTAGTTTGTCATTACCAGCAGATGACCCCTATTGACTTTGAGGTCATTAGGTCAAAGGTCAAGATCACAGAGACTTTCATCTAAAAACGGTTTCCGATCAATTACTAGAGAACGCTTTGTCCTAGGTTCACCAAACTTAAATAGGCTGGTTGGTCATCACCAGTAGATGACCACTGTTGATTTTGAGGTCATTAGGTGAAAGGTCAAGCTCACAGGGACCTTCATCCTAAAAACGGTTTCCGATCAATAACTAGAGAACGCTTTGACCTAGGTTCACCAAACTTGGTATGCTGGTTGATCATCACCAGTAAATGACCCCTATAGATTTTTTGGTCATTAGATCAAAGGTCAAGACCACAGAGACTTTCATCCTGAAAACGGTTTCCGATCAATAACTAGAGAACGCTTTGGCCCAACCACAAGCAATTAGGTGCTGCTGGGGGGGGGGGGGCATGTTTGTTTTACAAACATTTTTTGTTCATTTAGACATAAGAATTGCATTGCACTTTATTGTGTTCTACAATTGCTGCGGTATAGAAAGATTTAACCTGAATGTAAAATATGAATATGCAACAAAAATGAGAAAGATATGTCAACATTTTTATACCCCCGCTTCGAAGAAGTGGGGGATATACTGTTTTACCCTTGTCCGTGTGGCCGTCCGTCTGTCCGTAACAAATTTCCGTTGCAGTTTTCTCAGCAACTATAACATGCAGAAGCCTGATATTTCACATATTGCTATACCCTATAGTCCCATATGGTGTAAAGCGATTTTATGCTCCCTGCTCATCTACTTCCTGTTTACCGAATATTTTTAGATTTTGTCACTATATAGATGCATAACATCAACCAAACGACATCTTTATTTTTCGTCGCAGTTTTCTAAGCAACTAGAGCATGCAGCCACCTGATATTAAGCATATTGCTTTATCCTATAGCTCCATATGGTGTAAAGGTATTTTATGCTCCTTGCTCATCTACTTCCTGTTTACCGAATACTTAGATTTTTACACATAGATGACATACATTCACAATTTCCGTCACAGTTTTCTCAGCAACTATAAGATGCAGCAGCCTGATATTTTGCATATTGCTTGATCCTATAGTCCCATATGGTGTAAAGCGATTTAATGCTCCATGCTCATCTACTTCCTGTTTACCGAATACTTAGATTTTTACACATAGTTGACATACATTCACAATTTCCGTCACAGTTTTCTCAGCAACTATAAGATGCAGCAGCCTGATATTTTGCATATTGCTTTATCCTATAGTCCTATATGGTATAAAGCGATTTTATGCTCCATGCTCATCTACTTCCTGTTTACCGAATACTTAGATTTTTACACATAGTTGACATACATTCACAATTTCCGTCACAGTTTTCTCAGCAACTATAAGATGCAGCAGCCTGATATTTTGCATATTGCTTTATCCTATATTCTCATATGGTATAAAGCGATTATATGCTCCCTGCTCATCTACTTCCTGTTTACCGAATACTTAGAAGTTACCAACACACAGGAAAGGAGGTTCACTTGATCGTTTTTTTTGTAAATAAAGACTTCGATGAATCAGAAATCAGAGATGTAATACCTGTTCATTATTCTGACCATTTTCATATCCATCTAGCTGTGCCTTGGATGAAGTTGTATAAATTTCAGGTAAATACTCTGAAAAATTGACACTCTTTATACATATGGACAAATTGCAAATTACATTATATTTAATTAAATTTCTGCGATAGCGGGGTTATCACTAGTGAGCATTAGCTCACAAATTTACTTGTTTCATTATTGTTCTGTCATAAGCACATTTAACTTGTGTTTAAGTCTTGAAGTCATAAACGTCGGAAGGCTATTTTTGCAATCCAGACGTTCCTAAGGAAATGTTTAGGATAAGCAATTAATACAATTATAAAAATTATGTTGTTGAATTAGAATAGGTTGTGGGTAATTACCCAGTTAGCTAAGCAGTATAGCCCAGTTGTTAAATGCTGTGTCAGTAGTTATTATCGATTTAGAAAAGTTTTTATTATCTGTCTAGAGCATATATTTAATTCAGTTTCTAAACTGACATCATCTGAAAATTACAGTACCTTTAAAAAAGACTGAATACAAAATCAGGTTGTTTTTTTATTATAATGAACTTTAATAGGATAAGACTGGGAAGAAGGAATATCAATGAATTGTTTCTAATAAATTAAACATACCCAGTTCGAACAACCTTGCTTACTTGCTCCGATAATATTGGAAAAACAAAAGAAATTACATTAGTATAATCTTTGATTTATTCAAAAGCAGACACGGATTTACCGGGGGGGGGGAAGGGGGGGGGGGCTATTGGGCCCAAGACCCCCCCCTCCAGGAGGCCCGTTTGTAAAAAAATAAAAGGGCTCCTCTTTAAAGACTCTAAAACATTTTTTTCAGCTCTTTTCACCTTAAACAGAAACACAACCAACCTTACAATTTGAAACGGTCATGCAATATTGCGTAACAGCTAATAACGAACTAGCCGTGTATATTATACAATGTACCGTATACTTGATGGCATGGATTATCTGAGAGTTCTCCAGACTGATCATGATAAATAGTTTTCAAGCATCTATTAACCTTGACGTATTTGATACAGTTTTTAAATGAGCTTCTGCTGACTATGATCTGTGATGATATTGTGATGACATTGTTATTTGTTATGCCAATTAATTTATTCATAAATTATTTGTTTCAGAGGACTTTATAAATATAAAATAAAAAAGTTAAAACTTGTTATACCGTATTTTGTTTTTTGCTTAAGTCGAACATTTCAAAGGATACCAGAATATTTCTTAAAATTCTTACACAAATTTCATTATAGTTTTATGCCTTAAATTCACCAAATTGAGACATTTACTCCACCTGTTCCGAAAACTTTCTTGGGGGGGACCCCAACCCTCACCCCCTACGAAAGGGGGTCACCTTTCCAAAGATATTTACTTCAGGAACAGTCTTGGAAATACTGCTAAAATGATCAAAGCATAAACATGATTTGTATCATCAGTACCATGGAGTTTAAGAAGATTTACACTACTTTTTCCGCCATTTTTTTCTATTATTTGTAAGTCTTTCAAGTCAAATAAACGCGAACAGAGGCAAATACAAAACGACACATGGACAGCTTAAACTTGTGTGCCAAATTGTTTAAATATTTATTTCTTTGTCAGTTACAAATATTAAATGACAATTAAAATAGCTCTAACTTATTATTCATTTGATGCCCAGAAGACTATTTTTAAGAGAATGTGTGGTTTCTTATATGAAAAAAGAAAAACAATATAAACATGTTGCTTCAATATAAAAATATCATAGTTACTTTTTCATCACATAAGCATCTAACATTCAAGACTTCTAGGGCTAAAGAACATCTTTACTTAAAAGCATACAGCGGTAACATGTAGAAACTGTATTTTGTTTTTGTCAAAGAGGCAACCTTCCATTAAAAACAATATCTTTAGCAATTTTACTTTTTGTTACAAATATTCATCCTCCATATAAGGACTGAATTCTTTAACTTTCCTAATGCACGTTCTCACTCAATAAATCCGTAACAAAACCTTCCCTTTTTGCTCTTTAGTTATTTCATTTACGGATACTAGCAACAAAAGTCAAACATTTTGACAGCTTTATTAATGACAAAATCTGAACAATTCTAAATTGGCAAAAACTGTTCAAAGCCACTTTTACATGAAGATCTTTACTGTCATATTTATATGGTAATGTTTTTATTTATGTTCTTTTTTATTTCTACAATAGTTTTCTTGAATGTCCATTTATCTCGTATTACTACAAAGTATTTTTTTGGAAAATAGATTTATTACAATAACCAAATATCTGTATAATTTAACACTATGTTTAAAATCTTTCTAGTTAACTAAAAATACAATGATTTGGTAAGCTTCATTATGCGAATTAAGTGTAAGCAAAAATACTTTTCATTTCTCAAATTCATGAGTTTACTTACATTGAATTAACTCCTTCAGTAATAAAGTCAGTATGTGTTATTAACTAATTCAAACTGGAAGATCATTGAAATTAGTTTATCATTATGTTTCTTGCAACCATGTTTTTTTTAAATTTCTGACAAGCCAGCAGTACTTCAACTGAGTAGTATAGTACATAAAAAAATAAATATAAAGAAATAATACATTGTTTCTTAGGTACTCTGTTTTCAGTGCGCATTTCAATAGCACAAGTTTTTAACTCATACTTCTATGTGGCAAGATATTCCTATTTGTGAATTAACTGTTTCAGTAAGGATAACTCTCTTATGAATATTTTTTTATCATTATGTCATGCATAAACCATTTGTCCAGTCAATCCATATATTCGAATGTGATGTTTCAAGTATGATTGTTGTTCTTTTGTATTAACTGGCTTAATAAACAAAAGAGAGAAGACTTCATCACCTATAAAGAGAACATATTTATTATATTAAACATATATTAAATTGAACTGAAAAAAGGAGATTTTTTTAATGAATTCAGACAGTTACTCATTGTCAAGAGACGTACCTAGCGGGGGAAAAAAACAAAGTGTATTTAAACAATATGAAAACTACTTTGTTAGCAAAGTTCTGGCGAACAGTGATCACTCGAAGACATAATTAAAAGTAGGGTGTTCTGGAGGAAAACTCGAAACAAAATCTAAGCAATCATCTAACAAGTCATTTGAGTCAATTATATTGAAGTATGATAAATATTAATATTTATTTTTATTTTAGACTTTATGAACATGAAATATTAACAATCTGTTTAAAAGAATACAATTTTAAATTAGTTGTTTCTCTTCACCTTAAGTCATTTCAAGTCTTATATAATGAATAAAACTATGCTGGTTGATTTAAAAACAGCCATTCGGTTACACGATTAGAACTGCATAACTTACTTGGCATCAAAGCATTGTAAAACTAGAAATGGGTTTTTGATTGAACAAAAACATATGTCTCCCCCCAGCCAGTTGCTGCAGGTAGTATTGAGTCAGACGATTGTAAAATTTGACATTTAACCTCCAAGTGTGACCTTGACCTTGAGACACCGCACCCGCAAAGTTGGTTCTGCACGTCACCTTGATGAGGTGAACATCTGACCCAAGTTTCATAAAAATCCTTCAAGGGCTATTGAAGATATAGAGCGGACACGATTTTGTGGCATTTGACATTTAACCTCCAAGTGTGACCTTGACCTTGAGACACCACACCCGCAAAGTGGGTTCTGCATGTCGCCTTGATGAGGTGAACATCTGACCCAAGTTTCATAAAAATCCTTCAAGGGCTTTTGAAGATACAGAGCGGACACAATTGTGTGGCATTTGACATTTAACCTCCAAGTGTGACCTTGACCTTGCGACACCATACCCACAAAGTGTGTTCTGCACGTCGCCTTGATGAGGTGAACATCTCACCCAAGTTTCATAAAAATCCTTCAAGAGCTTTGGAAGATACAGAGCGGACACGATTTTGTGACGGACAGACAGACAGACGGACGGACAGACGGACGGACGGACGGACAACCGGGGGAAAAACAATATGTCTCCCCCATTTTTGGGGGGAGACATAATAAATTGTTGGTCAAAATTGACTACAGCACAACGAGGCGTTTTCTGATGTGTCTCAAGGATGCATGTCACACGAAAAGATGAAACATCTTTGAAGCTCGACACATTATAACGCATACATATCATTACATTGAGACATAAAAATAAATCTTTAATTTTTTGGAAAGAGACGTTGAATATATAAAAAGCTTTAGATATATGTAACTGATATGTATGTGGGACTTTGTGTCAGTCTTGCATTGACTAATCAACTATTTTGCATAGCAATTGATGAAATTGGCCATGCATTAGACGAGGTGTTTTCGGTGCTTTAAAATTGTTACAATTTATGGACTATTAAAACAATGAAACTTTAAAAAGCCTTCCTTCCCCTTGTTTCAGTTGTTCGTGACAATCCATCGTCGATTAGTACGAACGTATGAAAAAAGGCAGATAATGGAGACATCACTTGTGATATAACGAATACGGGTTTCTCTCCCTTGCCTCCTTATTCTGTGTGATGGGCCGGCAGACTTCAATACTGCAAATCGAAATCAGGCGTCTAGATGACACGTCTGTTTTAAAAACGGTTAATTTATTAAGGCATTTATAGGAAAATTTAAGGCCATAATAGGAGTTGATGCAGACAAAGTAGTGCTTATTGACCAAATATGTTCGCACACAAGCAACAAATTTGAAATGAATATTTGTTGTTTCAAAACACGTACATTAAATTAATCTCAAGAAATGATAAGAAAATAAAGACTGAAATGACCGTGTGATATAGAAATAATAATAATACTTAGATTGTCCGTAATAAAATGTAATACAAAGATCCGAATTGGTCATTTTACCTTAAAAGTTTTTTGAGCGGACAGTAAAAACAACAAACAGAATTTCAAATTTGGATCTACTCTTTAAGTAAGGATACTCTAATAATCACTTTGTTGACAATTTATTTTAATAAAAAAAAAACCCATGTAGTTGACCCGGATGTATGACAGTTCGTTGCCAACAGTTATGTTTATAGCTACCGAAGAAGGCGGAATACTGAAATATTTAACTATACGTTTGACATCTATGATGTTCCCAAAGTCTTCCAGTATACATTGGTTGTTCCTGTTATTTTGCATGTACATTGCTTGATGAAGACAAGTTTTGATCAGACTGATGTTAAACATTTTGTAGTGCTGCAATCACAGTGCCATGTGAACTGTCACAAGGGCTGGATGATTCAACGTTCTCCATCTGAAGACAAACTTTGTTCTCCGTTGAGAAAACTAAGAGCCTTTCAGATGCCTTTACCAAAAGTCAAAATGGCTCCCCTAAATCGTATCTGTCAGAATCAGCGTTGCTAACGGCATATCATTCGACGTGAGAGAATCTTTCGCGACCGTCTTAACCCTTTGGAAATTCTCGATGAAGACGACGTTTTTCTGCGGCACAGGCTTCGACCTCAAACGATTCTTTTCATCCTTGGTTCAATGCCGGATTTGTATTTTCCAACGAGACGAAATTTCCCAATCCCTCACCTTACTACAGATACTAGTAACATTAAGATTTCTTGCAACTTGGGCAGTCCAATAGCTAATAGGTGATTCGTTTAACACAGACTAATTACAGTGTATGATTTACTCGACTTTGACTTTGTTACTAGGATAAAATTAAGCATAAGCGATTTCTAGCACCTGCAGTTCATTTGTCTGTTATGTAGGGCAGCTACGGTAACCGAAGAAAGAGCTGTATTTTGTATGCATTTATTAATATTTATTGACTTTTTTAATTGCAGTACTTACTGCATGTTACCAGGTTATCAAATTGTCATTAGGTGTTTCAGGTATGCTTAGAGATAAGTAAAATCTGTTATAAATAAACCAGAACAAAATGAAATGGTCATTGGCTAGTTGTAAAGAATATTTTAAGTGAATGCAGTAGTGTTTATCATTTTCTTTCAAACTCCATAGCATACCAACCACTTGTCGTTGCTGCACTTTTGTGCTTTTCATAACTATGTGCTCTTTCTCATACAATGATATACAAAATTTACTACATTTTAGGGTTTCAAAATGTCCTGGGATGTAGAAACAGTACCTTCATCCGTATTCAAAGACAATCACATAGTAAGACCGACTATGTAAACCGAAAAGAATATCATTCTTTAAATGTAAAGGTTGTTGCATTTGAATATCTAGCTTTAATTAAAAGTTGTGTAATTTTTGAAAAGTTGATATATAGTCTGTAAAGAAATCGTTTTGTTAATTGATATCAGCTCTCATAGACAATTAACAAGTGTTTCATCGATACAAATTTAATGTATTATCTACACTGACCAAGAGCAGAAATTTTTACATGTTATGATTTTAAAATACCACAGTAAAATGATGAACCCAAAATGGAGTAAACGGAGTCTGATCAGCATAATTCTACCGACCTGGTCTGATCGAAATGAGCTTTTGAAAAGTGTAGTTTTTGACAAAAATAAAAAGTCATTTATCAGTAGTATAAGGGCCCAATGAATAAAAGCCAACCTTATAACTGGACCACTTTGACGTATCACTGAATCAGTCAACAATCATGAAAATAAATGAACATCTTGAATTACTCCGAGACAAACTTTTACTATACTCAAAAGATGCTACCAGTCTGCTTAAGGGTTCACTTGTATGAAGACGTAGAAATTTCTCAACATGATCTTTACCAAAGTCTTTTCACAGAGAATGACGACCCCGTTCTTGACACCTACACCCAAATTGTTCTCGAGTTGGTTGCTAGTGGAATGCTGCTTATTTTAGAGAGACAGGCAAAGGACCAGTTGAATGGTGGCAAGTTCAATGAGGCAAACAGGTCGGAAAAGGAAAGAGCTTCCTTAGTACCAACAAAAAAAATCATGCTCTGTACGGGACTTTGCCTAGCTGGAAGGTCTCATGCGTCTTAAGCCTTATGCACTGACTGAATGCTATGAATCTACAATTATGTTGACCAACGATAAGACTTTCACATGATTGTTTGAAAATCTGCTGAAGAGAAGAAGAAAATTACTGAAACGGAAAGATCTCCCAAGAAAGCTTTTTGATACAAGTGAAAACATTAATAAGTTGCGTGAACAAATACTTCAAATTTTTAAATCAAAACAGAAAAAAAAACAAGGCAAGAGGAGAAGAAGTACTCTGGTACTGTAAAATTGACTACTTATTTATTGAAGGTGGGAGAACTTTGATTATCTTTTGACCAAGTTTCAGACTATGTAAATCAAAACCCTGTGGAAGCTTCTAAGGCAGAAACTATAACGCAGTTGCATAATTATCAGGAAAATGCTTTAAAAAGTAAAATTCTGCGACAGTCGTTCCAGCAGCAGCACAAAGGAAAACAGTATAACATAGAAAATTCAAAATCAAATCTGAAGACAGTAATTGACTTTAACAAAGAAATAGAAAATATACAGACAAGGAAAAACTTTATTATTAGAATGTAGAAGAAGTAGAAGGGAAATGTCAGAAAAGCAAAGGAAAACCAAGGACAAGAAATCATTCAAGTTCGAAATAAAATTATGAACCAACAAAAGTCATTGCTTCCAAAAAAAAAATGAAGACAAAAAGTCAAGTAGTTTAGTTGGACAGCAGATAAAACACAGGTTTAAGTTACAAGGTGGTGAAACTGGGTGATTTAAAAAACAAATCATGCGTAAAAAAATAATGAAAATGACCGAAAATCAGTTTGAAATACATCATGATGCTGCAGAAAACCCAAGCACTTACCATTTAATCATTAATGTAGGGCATGGTGACTTAATTATACTGTTAACACCTTCACCTTTTTTAAACATAAATATGCAGTAAAACTAGTTTTTAGTGTAGTGCTTTTTTATGAAGTTAGAACATGGTCAATATGAGTGGTTTAAAGGACAGATCATAACGTGTCATTATTGAAAAAAAAGTCGAAAATCAAAGTTCGAACTACATTACGATGACGATGAAGACGAAAGCGCTTACCCATTGGACCATTTATCTTTGATGGTGACTTTATTATACTGAAACACATATGAATTGTTTTTTTATATAACAAAACATGATATTGAAACAATTTCTGGTATTATGACATTTTTGTTTGCATATGTTTATTTTTTTTCTTGAATTGAAGTCATTTTTACATTCACCATTGTGAGGGTCATTTTCTTGCGGTCATTTTCTTAGGTGGCCCATACCAGTTTTTAAGCCACGGATGCGAATTGGCCATGTAGAAATTACAAAAAAGAGGGTATGATGAGAAAGTGTAGTGATGAGGTTTTTAAGAATTACCTATAAAGGAAAAGGCTTAGACTAAGGACACATCGGTTAGCTTTCCGTTTAGCATATTCACATTTAGCTCTACACCCAACAATGGATGTTTCGCATGTCTGTCATAAAAATTGTGTATCAATATTTCACACCTTTCTTATGAGAGCAAGTCAATTAATAATAGTCGCAAACAGTGCATGTTTGATGGTGAGTGCCACGGACACCGAGGATTCAAGTCTTGTATTTTCCGAACAAGCTGTAGATTGCAATCAGGTACATTGTTTGGTGTTATTTTTTCTGTTTCTGGTTAATAATAGTTCCATTCTGTTTCAGTTTTACTGTTTATTTTGGTAATTGCAGATTACAGTTTATAAGTGCACAGTGGTTATTTGCAATAGACAAAGCCAGTATTCTCTTTTTTTTGAGCTGTGTTCAATTGTTGCAGCAACACTGTGCTGTGCTTTCTCTTGATTGCCTTGTGGGTGGCTTGGGGACGGCTGGCAAAGGCCGTGTCTATCTGGACATTAACTTCACTGGAGAGACCAGCCGATTGGATAATTTGTCTTATGTCATCCTGATTTTGCAACATCTGCTCTTCATTTTTATTGATCATTTTGTCACTTCAAGAGTTAAGCTTCCTTTGTAATACTGGTCGACTTGAAGCAATGATATTCAGACATGTCATAACCAGAAGTACCCATCAATGACCATCTTGGATTTATTAACAGGCAGAAGTAACATTTCATTGGGTGCACCACCTGCAGGGCCTCTGCTCTTTTGAGCTTTTACATTTACAATCACATTTTGTAAGGATAAGTTTGATCTGACATATTCTCTTCTGTTTCAGCAACAGGTCTGAGTCTGTATGCAAGAGTTTGTTGAAGTGTGCAGTCATTGCCCAATAAGTGCTGTATTTCCTCTGCATCTGAGTGTGTTAGTCGTCTGGATTCAGCAACTGTTGGTTCAAAACAACTATTTATTTTGTTTTGTAGGTATTCTCATGAGTAGTCTCCCGTTGACAGTAATGTTACACTATTAATGCATAAAATTCTTATACTTTAAGATTTTTAAAGTCATTTTCCCCTCAAAATATTGTGTAATGTTAAAAGTAATGAAATGCAGTGAAATTTATAGTGTGAAAATGATTTTTGAACTGTTGGGAGACATTTTGACAGGTTTTTAAGTCTGCAGTATTGTCTTTCTCTCCGATCGGAAAGTGTTTGTGTAAGCTTTTTATTCATCTTTATGCAATGTTTCCTTTTTTTTATTTATAGCAAATCTTAAGCGGAGAGGTGCTCAAGCAGATTTATTTATTTGTTATGTTTATTTAAACACACAAACATATTTCTGTAGAGCTTATGTTCCAGATGTGGACTGGTCTGGTTTCTCAGAAAATATTCATTTTTTATGCCTTTTTATCATTATTTTCAGTGATCAACAGACAAAAACAACAGCTGTCACTTAGGTTTTACTATTTAATTGCTCAAAGTACATTTTTCTTCACAAAAAAACAATACCATCCTCTTTCATTACAGCTGCTGTTGTTATTAAGGTGTCACATACCATTCTTTAGCCACAGATGCAAACTGGCCATGTAGAAATTATAAAAAAGAGGGTATGATGAGAAAGTTAGTGTAGTGATTAGGTTTAAATTAACAATTGCAACCAAATATTGGTTTAAATAGCAGCCAGGATTAGTTTTTGTGACTGTTTTCACAAACCAACAGCAGTCACATGTACTGAGTGTGATGCAGGTGCTTGACATTCGAAACTAATGAAATCTGGCTCTGTCTTTGGTTACAGCAGCAGACGCACAGTAGGACGCCGACAGGGCCGTCGATGTGAAATTCCGGAAAACTTGTAGGGTTGAAAGGTATTTGCCACCAGCTTATTAGGATGCACCATTCTTTATAAACAAAAAGCATGGGTTATTATATCTCTTTGGTCGGCCTTAAATTTTCAGACTTCCAGTGCATTTCAGTGAACTTGCCTTGTTTAAGGGGCGGAAAAGTGGTGCTTAGGTGCATTTTTATTTGTGTTTCTGATATAACTGCATTTCTTCTCAGATTTGTGAATAAGGAGTGTGAGTGGGGGATCTATAACTGGTGTTTTTTTCGGCCTGAGATATTGTGACAAAAACTGGTATCTGCCACCTTAGCAGCCATGTTGCCAGAACTTCAAAGTTTAATTTGATTCCAAACCTTCATACCATAAAGTTTCAGAAAATGTATACATCAAGTAGTCTAGTCCGGTAGAAGTTTTAGATAATAATGCAAAATCTTGAATTTCTGCTCGACTTTACAAATTCTAGTGCTATTACTTATTGTATTTTCTAAGAAAGGATATTACAATCTTGGCAAATTTCGGTACTTCAAAATATCATAACTTCTACTGTAGCTGGAATTGCTTTATGAAGTAAAGTTATTTTTCTGAAAGGTATTGACAGTGTATGTAAAATAAAATAAATTATACATGTTTTGAAATAAATAAAAAAGATAATCACTGAACCCCCTACTGAAGATAAATGAATAGGTGCAAAATGAACTGACGGCAGCATTTATTTAAAAGATTTTATTTTAGATTGTATTTGGACAGGAGACGCTGAAGACAACATTAAAAGCGAAATATTTAATTTAATTTTGTATTGCAACATTTATTCTGTTGTAGGAATACCATTACATAAAAAGCAGCATTAATTCAAAATCAGTTTCAAGTGACGTCATGACCTACGTAATACTGGCTGAGGTAGCGCTCTGTTGGTTGATGTATTAAAACACAACCTTCTTACACGTTCAAAAGGAAGATGAACAAAGAGCACAGAATTTTAAAGTGATTACTTAAAAAAGAGATGCCGCATGAAATCATAAGTGAACTGTTAAAGGTATAAACATTGAATGTAACTAAGAAATATGTATGCTAGTCAGTTGCATCCAAAACACTAACATTAACTAAAGTCTGTCCCACCTAATTTTGAAACTTAAAACCTTCCTCACAGCATTTAAACATAGAATTCTTGCAACATATTGGCATTTTTATATTCCGAATATGAATATCTCCAGACACATTTTTTCAGTTTGTCTTTATTATCTTTTGTTTTATCAATTTCGCCTTTTAATAAATTTCTCCATAGACTGTTATGCGAATGACGCAACTTAGAATTTTCAAAATGGCGGCGCCTGTATGTAAACTGGGGATCTTCTCAAACTAATTTTGATAGATGTGGCACTCCCGTTTGCTTTACATTTTATGTTGTAATTCACCGTGTCCAATCGTTACAGTTGGAAGGAGGATTTGTAACGCATCCGCAGTCGTGTATTTCAGGGATTTAGGAAGGGGTGATGTAAATATTTTTCTCGTTATTTCTTCATTTTTTCTGTCTGTTTTTTGTTTAATAGTCTAAGATGACCTCCAATCAATGTAGATTCTTTCTCCATAACTGTTTTGTCTCAGAACTTTGCCATTTTCAAGATCATTCAGG
Source organism: Cyclina sinensis (assembly GCA_012932295.1). Classification (NCBI taxonomy): domain Eukaryota; kingdom Metazoa; phylum Mollusca; class Bivalvia; order Venerida; family Veneridae; genus Cyclina; species Cyclina sinensis. The sequence continues at coordinate 39,419,886 of JAAONU010000007.1, read as the reverse complement.
AAAACCTAGCGTTAGAAAGATAAACAGTTGATTTTAGCACGATGTTTTGAAGATTTCTTGACATAAACGAATCAAACAACTTTATATTTTTTTTGGTTTATAAGAATTTCATAGTAAAAATTGATTTTAATTTAAACTTTATCCCTGCGTTTCCAATTAAATACTGATATAATCGTTTTTGCTAACGAAACAAATGTAAAGTAGGCGCAGTTATTTTTGTGACGCACGCGGAGCAAGGATTCAATAACTTTCAAGTACCTTTTCTCACCGTAATTGACCAAATACCAAATAACTAGATATATTTATAAAGCGTTAAGAAATATTTATATATCTGAGATTAATAGAAAGAATTTGCCAGTATGCAATGTATTTACTTTTAAAGCTAGAGAGGGTTTCAGCTACGCTCCCTCAGCAGCTAAGTGAATACACTACCGTTACATCACACCGCTGCTTTAAAACCAGTAGATTTATGATATTGACTTTTACAATGAACTTTAAAATAACCAATGAAAGTGCACCAATAACCCCAAAACCGAAAATTCTTTAAACCATTTTTCATTGGTTTAAACGATCATGTGATTCCAAATTTATAAATAGACGGGTGTTTTCTTGTAAACACGTTTCAACTACGTGTTTACGTAAACATCTTAATACAGAAATTAAACGTCAAAAAACAACTATACCATCATGATTTTAACATTTTTGATAGTTTTACTAGTTTATTTACGTATACATATTAAAAACACTTTAAAAAGTGAAATACGTAAGGAACATGCAGACATGCATAGTTTGTTTACATTTTGGGTTTTCAATTGTATGTATGGACGTTTCGTTGTAAGCTAGTCACTGATTGGCTGAAAAGTAACTGTGGATTTCCCTGTCTAAAAATAAAAATATCGTTCTGAAAATTGAATTTTAGCAGAGGTAAGACAGTGAAACATTCGACCGATGCGCAGGAGAGTAGGTTTCAGCCTAATGAGACTGGAATGAGTTCCAGTTTTTAGTTCCAGAATATTCAAAACTTTTCCTAAAAAACTGTTCTTATCTTTGGGACATGCAAGTTCAGTTTTGAGCCTATTGATCTGATATCCATAGTGTGTATATTATACTTGTGGTAAGTATTGGGGACAGATATGTTAAATATACAGTCAATCCTCCCCTAACGTCACCTCCCACGAACGGCATCCTCTTTATAACGATATTTTGATTCCCGCACCCCTCCCCCATTGGAAATCTGTGTATTTTCACCTCTCTCTCGAGCTGCACCTCTCACAAACGGGCATCACGTTACTATTTCTCCCTAATGACAAATGAAAATCTCCCATGAATGCCCCAAAAATAATCAGCGAGTTGTATATATCCGGGATTTCCTAAAAATATTAAATAAGTATTTTCAGCGCATGTGCGCATGTATTAAGTCAAAAATCATAACGTTGCTAACAACCTGCGGTTTTAAATTAAAACATGAAATACCTGCGTGAAATGATTAAGCAATTTGTTTGTCAACTTGCAGGTATTCTTATTCTGGATGTGCAAGGTTGTTTGTTGATTCATCCAAAAATAGCAGACATTGAAATGTGATGCTTCACAGCTCATTAAAACTGAATACAGCAATATAGTGTCTGCAGTTTGAAGTATCGAACTTCTTTCGTGAATGCTCTGTTGAGTTTTATATATGGTAATATTTATACTCTGCTTTTTACATACTATTAAAATATGATAATCTCTACTTGTGCATCCGCGTCACGCATCACAAAAACAAGATTTCTGTGAAATCAAATTGAAAAGGTACAGTGTTTAGACTTAGTTTAGACTCATTTATTTGCGATACAAGTTCTTACAACTTAGATTCACCACGCTCGATGACTGCTACCAGTATTCTTGCCTCTGACGGGATTCGAACCCGCGACCTCCGGATCCGGAGCCCTGCGCTCTACCCCTGGACCACGGTGCCTCCTCAAGGAACAGCGTAAAAGATAAATTTGATGAAGATTTATAATAAAATCAAATGTAAATAAAGAAATTTTTTTAAGGAAGCAGATTGGCTCTAGTCGTCCTAATTGATTGCAAAGCATTATCACCGTGTCCAATCGTTACAATTTGGAAGGAGGATTTGTAACGCATCTGCAGTCGTGTATTTCAGGGATTACGAAGGGGTGATGTAATTATTTTCCTCGTTCTTCATTTTTTCTGTCTGGTTTTTGTTTAATAGTCTAAGATGACCTTCAATCAATGTAGATTCTTGTTCCAAAACTGGTTTGTCTCAGAACTTTGCCATTTTCAAGATCATTCAGGAAAACCTAGCGTTAGAAAGAAAAAACGGTTCATTTTAACACGAAGTTTTGAAGATTTCTTGACATAAACGTGTGAAACAACTTTATTTCTTTCTGGTTTACAAGAATTTCACCGTAAGAATAAAAATATAAAATAAATCTAGTTATTTGTTATTTGGTCAATTACGGTGAGAAAAGGTACTTGAAAGTTATTGAATCCTTGCTCCGCGTGCGTCACAAAAATAACTGCGCCTACGTTACATGTGTTTCGTTAGCAAAAACGATTATATCAGTATTTAATTGGAATCGCAGGGATAAAGTTTAAATAAAAATCAATTTTTACTATGAAAGTCGAAGCTATCCAGATTATATCTGGCTGCTGCTCTGGTGTTATTGGTTCTTGTAGCCGGAGACTGCTAGTACAATGTATTAATTTATACAAGATATCATTATAACAATGTCATATAAGGCACTGTCTACAATCCTTATGTTTTTCTTTCTTTACCAATGGTAACGACTGCCCATACCCAGCCACACTCACCCTCGCGAATATATATGTTATTTTTACTTCTAAGGTTTGAATTACGAACGACATGGACCATTGGGCGATGTGGACCACGTTTCGGGACAATACATATATTAAGACACGGGTTTCACTAAGTCGAAAAATATCTATATTGATACAAAGCTGCTTAAATTTTACACAGTCCTTGCTACAAATACGTTCAACTTCGGGCAAAGGTAAAACAGTATTCATTTGCAAAATTTAACGAATCATTCTGAATTGAAAAAACAAATTAAAATATCAAAGTGATAAATCAGTGGTCTTCAGTGCGTTATTATATGAATTTAGTAAGACAAAAAACTGTTTAGTTTGTACGTTAATAAACGTTTTTGTTTTGTTCTGCTCAGATCGGAGTCCAATCTCGCTTGGGTGGTGTATTCTAAACTGCATTGCATCATCTTTTATGGACTTTCTTGTTATTAAGATGGGGCTCGTCCAGTATAACATCTCCTTGTCTTAGTTGTAAAAATGAAATAAAATTGGATTTTTTCTAAATTTGTGTTGGGTCTAAAAATTCACAACAACATTCTCAACATGACTTTCTGTTGAGAGTGCAAATCTTACTATAATTGTACAAATACAACATCGGACAATTGAATCAGTGAATCGATTCTTAGCCTCAGTGGTTAATGTTAGTCTCCGATGCGCCAAGTTCAGAGTTCGAATCCCGCTCTGTGAGGTGTATTCTAAGATGTTTTTCATTTTTCTGTTACGGAGTTTCTTCTTCGTAAGACACTCCTTGGAGTAACTGGCATCCTTTCAATACATTTCAAATGCCCAATTATCCTAAGGCCAAGAACAGACTCAGGGGCACTAGTAATTATGATAACGATAACGAATAAGCAAAACTTCTATCAACCAAAGATGACCTACAAAACTTGTCCTGTAAGTAAAATAGTCTGTTTCTAGCTAATCACCCAGCTTCTCCTGTTAAATATTTCTGAGCGAATTTACGGGCAAATATGAAAAGGGCCGCCAGGAAATCTTAAGAACAGGTGTATAGTCGTATACAAACTGACAAGTATAAAGGAGTCATCCTGTAGGGGAAATGTTTACAAGACATTCTCTCAATCACAGACTGATTGATTTTTTATGACTTAGTAATCATTCTCCTGTTACATTGCTCAGAAACTTAAAAATGGCATAGGAAATTAAACTGTTGTACAGGAATTGTTTACCATCCTTTATAATGAAATTCATTACATTTAATTGGGGAATTAAGTTTTTCTCAACGGTTTTCAGGAAACAAGTATTGATCAACAAACTGACCGATCTGATTTATCTGAAAGTAAATAGAGATATTGAGAATACCCCTCTACAACTTGTACAAATACACAACATATCTGCTCTCGTCACTCGTGATAATTTATGACGTCAGATATAAGAGAGTGCATATTGAAAAGTGATTATTAGAGTATGCGTGTTATGTGTTTGTGTAAAAATTAGGGGCGCATTTTTCAAAAAGTCGTCCGTGTCAGCAGTGTAAGAGTTGGATAGAACGTGTTTAATTCTTATGATTGCATTAGTCTGTGTTGTTAATAACAGGATCACATGACGACATTTGGTGGACTCATGAACTGTAAAATCATTTTTATTTGAACTATACGATTTGAAAATACTGACATCAAAGTTATTGTTTCACTTGACGTATAGGCTAGCTAGTACGAATTTTTACCAGAACAACATTATGATCTATTTCCATAGTTAAGGAGAAGTAGTCAATATTTAGTTTTCTTTCTTGTAAAACAGTTTACAAGAAGATCACCACAACGCTAACACCAGGCATAAAACGTTGAAATAACAGCTTGTTTGTTTTTTTAAAAGCTGCTGATTTTATTTAATATACCTGTATCAATTCCATCAAGCCCTTTCTTTCCCGGCCTTTCACCAGTTACCTTCGGTAATGCCTCCTCATCTTTTCCTTGGCTGTGAAAAAGAATTATATCAGCCAGAAAAGAATTTATATGTTGCTGAATAAAATAATAATCCTCTCATATTGCTTTTGTACAGAATACTTACTTATTAACCTGGTATTTTACCAGTACACACTTTAAAAGCATTCATGTTAAAAATATGAAAAGGTATCCCAGGATGCTTCCATCTGTGAAAAGCTATGGTCTGACAGACAAACATCAAAGTGAATATATTCACAACATACTGTGTGTGGGGGAGTATAATTAGTGTTATTGATAAAGAAAGCAGTGAATGGGAAAGTATTTTTGACAATTGGAAAATTGCCCAATGTTTTCGAATCCATATTAGAATTTTCAAATTTGAATGGCAATTTTGAATTTTGCTTAAAATGTTTTTGTTTTTGTTTTTATTTTAGCCACAGAACTGATTTTACTGCAGGCGAATCCGCCTGTGTGTCGCAATGTAGCACTGTAATGTGTCGATATTGTACAAGAAGTTTCGAAAAATGTTTACCATAGGATTTCGATTCGTCATCAGTTTTTCTTTGTTCGATAGTTTTTAACAAAATTTACTTGGGACATACTTGGCATCCAACAGTTACACCCCTACTAAACGGTGGCTCTTTCACATTTTGGTGATCTGTTTAAATGAGAGCCCTCGACACTTCCGTTGTAGAGCCCTCGACCAAAACAAGGCTGAAAAAGGTAAGCACATTTTATAAAAATATACGTTTTTAAAGAGCATGGTTGTTTTTCAAAAATCGAAGAATGTCATGCCACGTAGACATTTTTTTCTCATCATTTAAGATGCAATTTCGATAAGAAATACCCCATAATGACGTTGCTAGAACTTGTACCAAATATCAACTCGTGTGTTTTCTTTTACAAGGAGACACATCTTGAGTGATTTCTTTACCGTGAAGTAGGTGTTGGCCCACATAATCGTCATGTAACATTGTTCCAATCTCCTCTTTGGCTCAACACTAAAAATATTTCACAGAGTTCGGTTAAAAACAAAATACTCACATTTTTTAAAATGTGATCGAGCCATCGACAATGTGATGGCGCCATCGGCAATGTGAAATAGCCCTCGAAAATGTGATGGAGCCAACACCATCATTGATTAAGTGATAATATTGTGAAATTATACCAATTAAATTCATGTATAGATAAAATTGAATGAGTTGATACTTACTTTCTTAAAATGTTTCGAATAATTGTTCAATCAGATTCGTTCAAATGAACTAGGTTTTCATTACTCTATAATTGTATATGCATAGTTTAATTACAGATAATGGTCTTTAGAGGTAAACTAAGAACAGAGTAGCGATTAGCAAGAAAAAGAAAATTTCGTCAAATCAATGCAACACGATTCAGAAGTTTTTGTCAAAACAATGAACATAAATAAAAGAAACATGGGGGGAAATTTTTTCGAGGCACCACATCGGCGAAAACGAATAAAAGAAAACGCATCCAAGGTTCAAGTTCTACAAAGCAAATCAAATACTCTATGTTAAAGACAATATTTTCGGCAACTAAACATTTTAAACCTAGAAAAACATCAAAAAGAACATTGAATTGTTCACTTGAAAGCCATTCAATCAGTGATGAAGAAGTTATTTGTACCCATTAGACGAGATTTTTTACAGATAGCGATGTAGCAGATATTGAAGAACCTATCGCAATTAGTTCGGAATATGAAGCAGAAGACATTAAAAACAATATACCCAATGATGCTGGAATTGAAGACAAAACGATATCCGGTGTTTTACCAATTTTGAAAATTTTCTTTGATATGAACAGCGCGAGACATGTGGTATGTGGGCGGAGTTATGCAAAATAGCTAAAATAACATACGGGCATTATAAACTGAACTGTACATGTAGAAAAAAGCCTCGTGACAACTTGAATTACAGGCAATCGACATCTTTTTTGGGCGCTAGAGGTGTCAATCAAAATGAAAGGGCGGTCTTAACAAGACTTCAGAGGACGTTGCCGACGTGCGTACGTGTCAAACTGTAAGCAAGTTATTGGTCTATATTAAATTTTATAGAACTTATTGCTTCGCTACGCCTTCGGCTTCGCTCGCAATAAATTCCATAAAATTTGATATATGATCAATAACTTATACTTAGCAAGGGCAATTTATAAAATAGGCAATAAATTGTGAGAATCTCAATTAACTTTCCGCATTCCACATTTTCGGCGCGGGTATTGGGTTTAACCCAGGAAACAGTCGCCGAGAGGGATTAATCACTGATTCTCAGTAAGTAAGTCCACGAGACTTTGAGCTCTATGGCTGACTACAAACATAGAGAATGATATTGTTTTGCAGCTCATTTGTTTGACCACGAACAACTTTTGCTTTCAAGGTAAAAACAAAAAAGTATTTAGCGATTATATCAAAATATCTTTACATTTAAATCCTTGATTTTAAATTTCCGTTACTGTCGCCGACCTGAATGCACTAAGTTCGTCTTACCTTTTTGAAAACCAGGAGAATGGTACTGACAATTTTTCGACCCTTTTAGAACGTTAAATGCCTGGTGAGCGCTCTAACAAATAGAAACAGAAGCTAAATAACTGCTATTTTTTATGTTGCTACTTTGTATCCCTGTCGCCGAGTTGAATGGGTTTTCTTAAATTTCCGTTACCGTGCATAGTACTAGGCAATATGGGTAGGCGCTATGTTTGTCTTCTTTAATCAACAAATGCATTCTGCGCTCTGACATGTTAGTTTACATCTCCAATGCGTAGACTGATGATTTGGATAGCCTGTGTTGAAGTTATACTAAGTAAAACAAACACACCGGCAATAAAAAGTAAATCAATAAAATATCCGTTACTGCGGTTTGAGCATTATTGTTGGAAGATGTAAACCTGCATGAAAACTGAAAATGAACATGGACGACAAATATGTTTTTTTGATCTTTTAAAATTTCAAAAAGCAGCTTTTTTTAAAGAAAATACGTTTCATTGAAATGTAGAATGAAATTTCCGTTACTAAAATTTCCGTGACCAATTTCTGCTTGTGGTAGACAGTCTAAAATAAACAAGAAACCAGTCATGTGATGACGTCATTTATGACGACATTGCCATGAGGCTTCCGATTTAAACACTTCTTAGTTCCAGGAAAGATTTTCAGCGGGAATATTACTTCTTGCATTTTGGTAAGTTTATATGATTTCTTTAAGTTACACTTTTGCTACTTTAATAGCACAGAATTAATATCTGCTCCTCACCATACTTAGGTACAAAGATTGTCGTATTAATTAAAAATATGTTCTAATCCAGGTATTGATGAAGATCGTAAATAAACATGAAGAAATTATATAAAATGTCCGTTACCGCATGGTAACGGAAATTTCATGGTCGTAACCAGTTGTTTTTAATGTTAAAACTAATACTTTTCAGATCCAAATATAATTTTTTGTTGATGTTCAAGTTCCCTAGTGTCTCATAGAATACTTAAAACATTGCCTGAAGTATGCAATCATGCTTTTGTGGTGACATTTGCAAAACGGAATATTTCTGTTTCGTTTTTCTTAACCTACATGCAGTTCTTTGCACATTAGCTTTTTGCAAAATGTTTAAATAAATAATACGTGTGAGCTGTCACCATTTATCATTCATAAAGCCAGAATACCCTTCATTATTCAACTTCAATTTGCAGATCTGCTGTCAACGACCATATAATGTTGGTAACGGAAATTTTATTAAACGTAACGGAAATTTCTTTTTCTTCCAGGCAGCATCACACAACAATGGGTAAAAGTCGAGCCGAAATTCAGCGCGCATATAGGGAGAGATTACAGCAAATGAACAAGGAAGAATATCTTAGACGAGAACGAGAAAGAAAGAACAGGAGTTACGTCCCTTCTGCGCAGTTATCTGAAAATGACAGAAATAGAAGAAACCAGAATAATAAAGAAAATCTAAGGCGTTTCTATGAGAGAAAAAAAGAGCTTAGAGCAAGAACTCAAAGAGAACAGGACACAAGTGGATATGAAAGTGCAGAAGTTCAGCCAGGCCCATCAAATGAAAGGGGAAGGTTGCCAGTAAAATTTAACTTTCCGAGTGCTAGTGGTAAAAGGAAAGGTGCTTTAAAACGTTGGAAAAGGGACATTTCTGAGGCACAATCTCGCATCCGTATTCTTGAGCAAGAACGTAAAAGATTGTTAACAAAAGTGAAGTCAACGCAGAGATCGTATCAAAGATTAAAGGCAAAAATTGATGAAGCTGAACGAGATAAAACAGAGCATGAACTTACACCCAAGAAAAGAACTGAACATTTGATGGACGAAGCAAACCTTAATGTGCACCAGAAAGAAAAGATAAGGCCAACATTACTTGCTTGTAATGCTCTAGTGGATGAAATTTCTGAAACAAGAAAGAGTACTAGAAAGAGCCAGAAGAAGGCTATACATAGAGTTATTTCTGGACGGATTCTGAAGAAGTACAAATGCATAAAAGCTGTCTCTGCAAGAACAGGTCTGTGCCGTCACGGAATGGGTAAAACAAAATCAAAGGAGCATCAAGTGAAACCAGTGAGAAGGTCGAACATGGTCGATAAATTTAGAGAAAGTATAGAAATATTTCTGAAAAGAGAAGATAACAGCCGTACATTACCAGGAAAGAATGATGCTAAAAGTGTATCAAAGGGCCTAAAAGTACAGTCGCATGTGCTGGTAGATTATTTAGACAACCTTTATAAGAAGTTTCTCTCTGAAAATCCTGATGTGAAATTATCTAGAGCAACTTTTTGCAGATGCCGCCCAAAATACATACTTAAGGCATGTTTCACAAGTCGTTTGTCTTGCTTGTGTACAAAACACCAGAATGCCGCTCTTACTATGAAAGCTCTCCGCAAAGCAGGAATAGAAGTACAGTCAAACCCAGAAAAGGCCATAAATGAGAAGCTGAATATAGAAAAGCTCCAATCAGAATTGGGCGATAACATTTCGATAAGTCAGTGGACCAGAGTAGAAATTGAAGAGAAAGGAAAGAAGAAACATGTTACAAGAATTGTTGAATCATCAATGGAACAAAGCAAGTTTATTGAACACGTTGAGAACCAGATGACAGATTTTGAGAAACATGTAAGCAGAATGAAAAAGCAATATGAACAGATAAGACACTTGAAACAACACTTACCAGCACATCACATGATTATGCAGCTAGATTTTGCTGAAAATTATGCATGCCGTTCGTTGGAGGAAGTACAAAGTGCGTACTTCAATCAAACGTCAGTTACTCTTCATCCTATTGTAGTTTACTACAATGCAGAAAATGCAGAACTGACACACAAATCTTACATCATTGTATCTGATGAAATGGCACATAAAGCATCGACTGTGCTGGCCTTTATTGACGATATAATCCCAGAACTTAAGAAAATAGATCCACTGTTGAATACCATTCATTTCTGGAGTGACTCGCCATCAAGTCAGTATAGAAATAAATATATATTCAACTTGATCGCAAATCATCATGAAATGTATGGTATCCACGCAGTATGGAACTACTTTGAAAGTGGTCATGGCAAGGGTCCTTGTGATGGGCTTGGGGGAAGTTGTAAACGATTAGCTGATGAGGCCATTAGATGTGGGAAATATGTAATTCAGGATGCAAAAAGTTTCTTTGAGTGGGCTCAAACTTCAAATATGAAAAATGTCTGCTTTAGATTTGTGTCTGCAAGTAAGTGTTCAGAAAGAGATCAGTTGGTCAGTAAACTCCCCATCAAAGCTGTGAGTGGTACAATGAAACTCCATGCTGTTACTGGGTTAGGTAACCATAAGGTACTAATAAGGGACGTTAGTTGTTATTGTAATACTTGTCTGGAAGGAAAACCTTGCAACACATGGACCCTTGCTACAACTCAAAAGAAGGAAATCCAGTCACAAGAGTCATGTAACCGTCCGTGTGATGCCGATGATTCAAATGATTGCAATGAGACTGAGGTTAATGAACCACGAAATGATGACTATGAAATTGGCAATTTTGTTGCTGCAGTTTATGATGAGAAGTGGTATTTGGGTAAGATAGTAGATGAGGACGAAACAGAATTTCAGATAGATTTTTTGGAGTCAAAAAAGAGCTTGTTTCAGTGGCCTAGAAGAAAAGATGTAATTTGGTTAAGCAAATCTAATGTCCTCTGTAAAGTAGGCGCTCCTGTTGCAACAGGAAAGTCAAAGAGAATGTATAAATTGCAGACTGACATCATAGACAAAGTGCAAAAGCTATTCAAAGGTGATTAAGTTTGTATGGTTAAGGTATTAGGACAGATGCTGCTTGGTGTTAACTTCGGTGTATTAGTTAATATAGTTGATGTTTGTTGACGTTTTTTTTAGATTTTTCCTGTTTTTCTGTGTTACAGTTTAAAAAAAAAGTTATATGATGACTACATTAAAACTTTTTGGAATGCAAGTATAAATCAATCACTGGTTTGCCGAAATGTAAATGAACTGTAAATTTCCGTTACCAAAAAATTTCCGTTACTAGAATGTGTTTTGAGTATTTATGTTACACATCCTTTGTGTACTGAAGTTTAATACAAAATGAAGTTTTAAATTTGAAGCTGGTTTCTCTCACTGCATCCTTACTCTATTTCTAAGTTATCCTATATTAGAATATTTTTATGAAATTTCCGTTACAAAAGTGGTTGTTGTTTTCATCGCCCTATTACAAGTGAAATGGTTGATTGATATTCTTGAATCATACATATTTGCAGTCACCTATGCTAAAAACGTGATTGTAAAGAATTTGTTTCTATTTACGATAATGTATATAACTGGAGCAAGATTTGATACTTTTCTCAGCTGCACGTAATCCCAATGATTTTTAAAGCTTTTTGAATTTTAATACAAGGTTGAAAAAGTTTTGTTGGCATAAGAATATAATCAGCCAAATCATGCAATCAACAAATCATTGTAAATTTATTATCACATAATGCTATTGAATTTTGGATAAATAAAGCTTCAAGACTAGTTTGCATTACCAAAGAGAGCTGTGTAACGGAAATTTAAAAGGCCAAAAAAGTTATTTATACCCTTGATTACTTTTATGATCAGCATAAGAATACGAAGCAAGTTATGCATCACAAAATTTAGATTTAAAGTCTGGATACATAGATTGTTTCTTTGAAATCACAACACTGGAGGTTATTCAAGTTAACATTTTTGAATATATTTCTTCGCCAGTGGCCTTACTTATTGAGAATCAGTAAATGCAAAAGGCAAAAACTTGTTTCTCAGTCGATGCAAAATAATAAGTTTAAGTTTTTACCAAATATATGTAAACAGTGAAGAAGAAAGCAATGCCGATACGTCTTACATGCAATGACTTATCTCAAACGAGAAAACTGTTCCGCTCCTCGCATATTACCTGCGATGTTTGATAAATATTTTATATTTAGATGAACAGTTTTAGCGGTGTCACGTATGGGTGGCTTTAAAAAAAAATAACAGTCAATGATACGTTTATAATACTCGCCTGGTTAAATAAGGTAGATGGGTAACAAACAAAATTATAATCAGTAGCATCGAAAGTTTGTAATATGGATATACTGAGATATGTTGGTATATGTGTAGTAGGAGTAGTATTATTTATTCAGCAGACAAAAGGTAAACGTCCACAGAGGTGTGACATTAGTTTGTACTTCCTTATACAATTAATATTTCATTAAAACAAAGAATTTAGGATACAAAAGTTCTATGAAGAATAAAGGTTTTGCAGTGCGTGCTTTCTTTCATGCTTCCTGTTGACCACTTAACAGGCCACGCTTGGTAACGTATAACTATGACTTTAAATGAAAAATAGTAATAACTGAATGCTTTGATGTTGCAGAGCGTGCAGTGAACATTAATAAAACACACATTTGAAAACAAAGTAGAAAATATATTTGCAAAGAAAATTATATTTGAAATAAAAAATACATTTTTACATTAATAATTGTAATAAAAACAATATTAATGCTAAAGGTGATGATGTATTTAATAGAGGAAACATATTGCGATATTGCAGTTTAAATTTTTATTTCAATATTCAGTAATTAAAAACTATAAAACTAAATAAGAGGGGGTTTTTTGTTTGTTTTTTTTGTTGTTGTTTTTTTTTCAGGCGAGGCGAAGATTTTTGTCAATGGAGTGGAAATCGAAAATTTGAACAATGTTGGTGAAATTAATGTAATTGAAGGAGATAACTTACTTTTAGAGTGTATGTTTGACTCAGAAAATACTTCTTTAACTTGGAGAAAAGAGAAGAGTATCGTTTCTAATAGTTACAGGCTTGAATTTGTAAGAATACGCAAAGAGGATGGGGGATATTATGCTTGTCACATGACCTCTTCTGACAACTCAACTAGTGAAAATAAAGACGATCAAAAACAAGTCTACATTCATATACTGTACCCTCCCACAGATCCTATTTTAAGCAAACCTGTGACAGCTCTGAGTGGTGAAAAACTGTCTTTAACATGTTTAGTTGAAGCTAACCCAGAACCAACCTATCAATGGCGGCGAGACGCAGAAAATGGTCTTCTATCATCCAGGAACAGAACTTACGAGCTGACTACGTCAGCATCTTCTATTACAACATTTTGCAACATCCAAAACTTGATGAGCCCAACAATGGGAGAACCTAGACGTGGGTATGTCAGCCGTAAAATTTACATTACTGTTCACAGACAAGCTACAATATCTTCTTTTGGGCCTAAACGTTATATTGATAAATATGTCGGAGATGATTTTTACCACACATGTTATGCAGATGGAAATCCATTTCCAAAAGTTTGGTGGACTAAAACAAGCGACGAAGGCGTTTACTGGGTCGGTGGATGGTTTGTAAGCTATAATATACAGGCAAGTTTCGCTGGGGAATATGTTTGTCACGCAGAAAATACGGTTGTAGCAGCGAATAAAACAACAATGACAATACACACAACTGAGGTATTATATGTGAGAGTTTACAGAAATGACAACAATAATCAGCAACAAGAGATAGACTGCGCAATTTTTTCTAAGGTCTGTACAGGTGATGCTGGTACAAGTTTTAAATCAACAACCACCGATGACGAGTCTTCCTTTCAAACGACACCTTTGCCGAAGAATAGTAGTTATTTTGAAAATTCAAGATTTGTCTCAAAGCCAGCTTCACAAACGCCATTCCCCTCTAATTGTAGTGATAGAAATGTTTCAAAGGGTTTTAAAACCTATGAAACATACGGAATCGACACGTTTATTTCTCTGTCAGTAGTCGCTGGGACAGGATGGCTTTTAGCTGTACTTTTGATAGTCCTACATGTCTATAAACGCATAAGAGAGAACAAAGTCGTAAGAAACAGATGCCAAAATAGTTCAAGATTTCTTAATGGGAATCAGACCTCAAGTCAAGCCGAAGATCAGATAACTGCACCGGAGTCGGCCTATGTCAGCAACGTAAGACTCTCAGATAACACATACACTGATCTTACTACATATGATCAAATTAGTTCAGGAAGAGATTTGTGGTCTGACACAGGTTCAGTTTCTACTGAAACTTCCAATGTAACATACATTGAACCAACAAATAATGTGTTATTTGGGTAGTGAAACATCTGGACTGTACTACTAGTATAACACATACCGACTTTGTGTTTGAATATTTCAGTGACAAAAAGCAGTCAATTACTGACTTAAAAAGTTTTTTGGAAAGTTAATTGAAATTAATTGAGAACATGTTAAAAATAAAGTAACAGTATTGATACATTTATAATACACATCAAGAGAGTATAAGTTTGTAAAAAAACACATGCTATGATAATAGGTATTACGATAAAAGGTAACTGAGACATTCACAATGAATACTACATATTTACTGTATTTTCAACAGGAAGTTTTATATACAGTCACCCAAGCGGATGTGGATAGCTATATACATGTTGAATAATATATTTTCCCTTTAAACTCTAATTTATTAAAGAAGTTTGAAAAGACGCACCTTATACTATAAAAAATTAATGAATGAGACGTTTAAGTAAGGTAGAAATGTTAGAATGTATCGCTTCAGTGGTTACTTTAAACGAGATGTTTATGACAGTCACAAATGAAACTGATCTATTTATTTCGGTGGACCACAACAGTAACTGTTTCGTTTTTAATTCAAAACTTGTTATTTTTCTTTGGACAAATATATCAATTTCTTCCGCCAACGCGTCAGAAACAAAAAATGTAAAAACGTTTTTTTTACGCTAAACATTACATTTTGTCCAAAACAAATAAACAGAAGACTTTTACAATTCTAAATATAGTACTATGCAAGGCATTTTATGCCACTCGTATTGAATGATGACATTTGTAAACTAGGCCTTGTTTGGTTGTGCGAGTAGGAGATGAAACATAATATAATGTTAAAGAAGAAAGAGGCAAAAGCATACAATTCTTCATATTAACCCTTTTTATAATAAGTAAATAATTCTAGCACAGCACATCTTTATTTCTAAAATCAGTGAACATTAAGAGGTCACTGAAGGTTTGATGGTTATATTATCATGATGCTAACTCTCAACACATGGTTCATTTCCACTTGGGGTATTGGTCATCCAATCTTACTTTACATAACATGCATAATATAACTAAATTGTTTATACAAACTGATTCCTATAATTGACACTTATAAAGCAAGCATCACGGTCAAAAAGTACAGAAAATTATGCAATACTTTAATGATTTGAAAATTATTGCTTTACATGGATTTAATAGATAAAAAACGACTCCGAGTACCATTAGTCTTGGTCTGTGAATGACATTCAACTTAAGAACAGAAAACTTAGAGATCCCCAAAAAAGTTTCAATTATTAGTTTAAGTTAAAAAATGAAATGTGTTATGTTGATGTCTTTGTAAAAACATGTTATCCCCTGAGGCATAACCGATTTTTACGTTGTGGTAATCATAACGTCTACTAAACGACACTACAAATGTCTAAACTAAATGTCTAGACTGTAGACCCTGAAATTTCAGAGAAGACTTTTAAAGTTTACAATATAGGCATAAAAAATAATAAGTTCCGCCATTTTAAACCTTTGTTTGAGTATCGATACAAATTTTGTTCAATTTATATAGACGGTTACTTTAGGGGCAGTGTGACAAAATTATTTTCAAGTTAGGCAGCAGCCTCTAAGGAGGAGATCTGTAAAGACATTCAAAGGAAAACGCCTTGCCCCGTGCAGCTATTTTCTTTCATTGATAGAATTAACTTCAACAGTTTAGGACAAGGGTCTCAAAGGGAAAACTTGTACTAAATTATTTTTAAATCGGTCAGACTTAGGTCCAGGGTTTTTGTTTTCATTTTTTATAGATATTTTCTCTCATTTGTTTTACTTTTACTATTTGTAACACTATTTATGACAGTAATAAAATGTATCTGGTTTGTAATAGTTTGACCAAACATTCCAATATAAATGAAAATTGTACTTAATTTATTTTAGAAACGGCGAAAATATGACTATATTATTTCTTCGAATGAGAGGGGGAAAACAAAGTTTTCTGAGGATATTACCGGGATTTTTTATTCAGAGAGTGAACGAACCGACTGCAAATATATACATTTACCCAGTCTATTTGTACCGCGACATACGCCAAATAAACCTAACCTAATCATACGGAAAGTTGAGGGAAATCATATTTATTTGCAAAATCAAAGCCTTACTTTATCCAAATTTAATACATTTCTGTTAATACAGAAAATAAGAGACACGGCTACCATGACAATCTACATAGATCTGTGATTATTTCCAATTGGAGACAGTAACATAGCATGGTCTCTGATATAGGATATGTAGTTCTTTTGCACTGACACGTGCAATAAGGCGATGCAACGATTCTTCAGGTTAAACCGCTTGCGCGACTGAACTTTATAATCTTGTCTTGTTGTGAGGGCGGTTTCACTTAATAAAAGTCGTTCGTTCTGCCGCGCGGATAAATACGAAACACTGTCGTTGTTTCGTTCAGTCCAGTGCACCGAAACGAACAAATGTTGTATCTTTAATCAGCTACCATACGGCTGATTGGGGCCATTTGATTCTTTTGTATCGGCGCAAGCAACAGAACGAAACGTCCATAATATTAACGGAAATGTCATTGTTCAATATAGCAAAAAAAATCTAGTTTGTTTAACTTTGTTCCTTTCAGCCACTGACTCACAAAATTTAGTTTAACATGTTTTTCTTTAAAAGTGTGGAGATATTCATATTCTAAAGAAAAATACAATTTTATGCTTCGATACTTCATGAAAACTGAAGAAAAGAATGGCTTTAACCGGATTTGAACCAATGCCTTTCCGGTCAATAAATTAAGAGCAGTGAGATAAACCACTGAGCCACAGGTACTTTCTGTATATCGTTTCAAAATAAACATAATTATATACTAAGTATCTACCCATGACTAACGTGGTCATTTTTTACCGATCAAATCGTATGTTCTTCACAGTAACACCTACACTTTCTATATGTATAAACACTTCCTTTTTTTATGCATCGTCCATCTTTGAGTTGGTCGCTTTAACATGTGTAGAGGCAAAACATACGATCCTTCAACCTTTAATAAACATTTCTTAAAAAAAAGTATTTTTTAATCAGGAATGCGAGCCTTTAGCCTCGTCGTGACCAGTAAAGGTCAATAACCACGGTTTGAAACATCTGGCATGAAATATAGATAGAATGAAATAAATACTAAGCATGCTTTAAAAGTAACAGATAGTCTAGCTTGCTACACATTAGCAACAGCTTGTCAGCAACTGACAAGAAATATATTTTCCTTTATATGTGTGCTTTTTAACTGTGCAATCTACCATACAAATATACTTTACAACTATACATTTTGCTAAAGACAAACAAAAAAATAGGATTCTTTTATTTAAATACCAATGTTTAATTACTTGTTTATTTATCTTAAAATGTCTGAATATATACATGTTAAAATTTGGCATGTGAAATGTCTGTTATCATCAGTTAGTAGCCTAGGCTGACAGACGTTAATTGCATGTGTTCTGTGAAGCTTTTGTTTATCTTGTGGATCGATTTTTTAACCAAACAAAATATCAAGAACAGTTGCCGGAATGTTTGGCTTGACGACTTCTAGGCCTTTTTCATATATGGGTCATACTTGGTAAATAGCTATGTCACCAGGTCAAATCCTAGAAATCTTTGTGAAAAGACTAGAGGCCACACGGGACTGTCAGAATGTTTGGATTGATGCTTTCTAGGGTATTTAAACATATAGGTCATAATAGGTCAAAACTACGTCACATATTTGAAAACCCTTGCGAACATTCTAGAGGTCACAATTGCAATCCATACATCATCAAACTTTGTCTGCATGTTTTACTTGATGACTTCTAGGGCCTTTCAAATGTGGATCATGTTTAAACAAAAACTTGGTCACTAGATCAAGTCCATAAAATACCTTGTTAACACATTAGAGGCTACATTTTCCATTAAATCAGAATGAAATTGTGTTAATGTTTTGCTTGATGACTTCAAGGCTTTTTTTACAATACTGCTTTCGTATGGTCAAAAACTAGGTCACCAGGCCAAATCCTAGAAGAAACATTGCTAACACCCTAGGAACAACTTTGTCCATTCAGTTAGAACTTTTGTCGGAATGTTTGGCTTGAAGATTTCTATACTTCTTCTTTTTAATTGGGTCATATAGGGTACAAACTTAATCGCAAGGTAAAATCATAAAAAAGTTTCCACAATTGGTGGGATTCGAACAAGCAACCTAGAAAGAAAGCTTGCTGGATTATTGAGGTAACTCACAACACAATTATTGTGCTATTTTCTCATCAATAGAAGATTTATGAACTGTTTCTGTTCTTTGCACCTTGCTTTTCCCTGAAAAAATCTCACTCTTGGTGGAACACGAACTAGGGACATCCGGGATCGGGAGTTTGGTGCTCTGAAATCTCGACCACATGCAAATGTTATATTTATGTACAGTTCTTCAAGTTAAAATTTTGTTTCTATTGTCAAGTAGTACGTCATTCATGTATAAATAACTTGAACTCCAGATGCTGTATAGATATCACATGATTTAATTTCAACCATCTGTTGTTGCAATTATATTTTCATTTTAATAATAACATATGCTTATGGACTTGTATTTTGATGTTCCCACAATTTTAATACGTTACATGTTCATTGTTCAAGGCAAGTGTAATATCATGATTTTAAAGCAGCTCGTTAGCAGTTGAACGTTAATTATATATATATATATATATATATATATATATATATATATATATATATATATAACTCTCCTACTCATTAATAATGGTGAAGTCTTTGTTTTCTGACAAAAATATACGGCTAGATTAGGTCACACTGCACGGGAAAGCGCATCTTTCGTAAACGCCTACTTTAGGAAATCCAGTTAAATATAGAATGCGGTATCTCTGAAGCAGGTGGTTGCTGTACCATGTGAAACGTTTCGTAACATTTCATCTTCACCAATCCCAACACAGGCATTTGTTTCATGGATAAATGTTCCGAACCATTATATAACCAACATAAAGTATGAAAGTTAACAAGAATATATTTAAGAGTCACTTTACTTCAAACAAATTTCCTGTAATGCAATGTAATTCTTATTGTCTCTGATAGTTAAGTCTTTTTTTTTTCTAAATATAGCGATCAAATAGCGACTCCATTCAAAGTAAAAAAAAATCCACCGCATGCCTGATTTATCTAAAATGGATTTAATCGCTTGTTTACAAAACTTCGTCACACCACTTCCTGTCTATTACGCAATAAAGAAAAACAAGTATTAGCATTTCCAAAAATGCTTGAAATCGCCGTTCAGCCACGTATGACGTCTTATCCATAGATGCATGAATTTCATGCTTGTCATTCATTAATTTGATAATTTTATAACATGCTTTGCAGTGAAAAGAATATAGGAATATTACATGTGAAATTTAAACAGAATGAATTTAAGGTAAAAAATACGATATTGCCCCGACTCTTATCAAGCATAATTATATAAAACTAGGATATATCCTGATCAAACTCCTCGCACTGGTTTCGTCACGTTTTGCTACTGTTTCTGTACTGATCAGGGGAAGAAACCGCTGCGGGGAGTTTGTATCCTGATTAGAATCGCCCGGAAGCAAGCATTTATTTTTTTCTAGAAGTGCAAGTTTTAGAAAAACAAACAAAACATACTCTTATTTAGACTACATTCTCTAGTTAGAAATGACATGTAGCCAAAAATATTGCGATTATCCTTTGTTTATCTTGCAAGAGCCTCAAGACTGGTACTAAGTTCGTAAATTGATCATGATATTGTTCAGTTGTACGAATAAGTAATCCGACAAACATGGCGGTTGGGCGAGTCCATTTACGCATCCCTTGCTGAAGTTTTTTGACGTCCATTTTGTTATCATGTGATATGTATAATTCGCTTTGATTGGCTAAAGGCAGACGGTGTACAGGCAAAACTGTTCAAATCTTGTTAATTGTATATATCGCCGTCCAGGAACGGCGATAATAAGATACATAACTGGTGAACATCCACAATCTTAATATCTCAACCGTCAGATTTATTAAAAAGTAAACTAAAGACTTAGGGAACTTTATACGTTTTTGTAACGGATTTTGTAGATAAACTCAAATCAGCTGATATTCTTTCATTTTCAGCATTTTGTCAACACTTTGATAGCGATGTTTTGGAGGAGCAATGAAAATCATATTTGAAGTAAAGTAAAGTGACCCTAAGATTCATTCTTGTGAACATTTGTACCTTATAATACATGTATAGTGGTTCGGGGTATTTACCCATGACAGGAATGATATTTTTGGTCCAATATCCAGATACAGATATAATGTGAGCGCATGGACGAAGAGTGAATGTGATCAGTCATGCGACGGCAAACAAAAATAGACTTAATTTAGGTTTTATACAGTTCGTAACGCTATAGAATATGATGGGGGAAAGTACCCATTATTTTTACAATTTTAAACTGTTGCATTGGGTTAGATAGGTATTGATAGCCGTAATACACACAGGTAGTTAAAATCCAATTATCGGTCAATGACTTATTGTGAACGAGCTGCTTTAAGCACGTAAACAAATAGTTTATCATGGTATTTTCTTTCGAATAACGACTTTATAAAACATGGTAAAACACTCAGTTATAACTTACCCAACAAAGATTAATATCAAAAACAGAAATCCAGCTTCCATTAAAAGTTTACAGTCACAATATGTAAAATGTGTGTGTTTTATTCTTCTTACTATTTACATTAACATAGCTGGATGACTACTTTAGGGTTCGTGCCAAATGTGTGGGATGCGAAAAAGTGAAGTTTCTTTTTTTTACCTTTTCCCCCTTTTTCCTGCTTGTTAGATGAAAGCAAGCTGATTGATTGTCAAGGTGGGTAGGAGGGGGAAGGAAATGCTCTTTACCCATGTCAGTTGCTCCTCGAGCAGGTTTTATAGAAAAACATGAAACATATGCGACTGTTTGCCTGAATTCGCAGAAGGTAAGCAATAAGAAACCGTACGTTTAAACATTCCGACGGTATAGACTGTTTGATTACATGATAAATTATTGGAATGGTATTTCGTGCCAAAATGATGGGACAATCAAAATTTAAAATATCATTTAATATGTAATTATGGAATGTACATATATAAATACGGAATTAGTATTGTGTTTATGTAAAAAATGTGTTAAAATTAACGTAGGACCTAGAAAACAGCTTTAATCATAAATGTGTTTAACAATAAATAGAGTGAGGATGTAGTAGGGATTTATTGCACGAGTTATTTGAAAACAAGAAAACCGAGGCTCTGTCGAGTTTTTATCATTTTCGAGTTTTTGTCGTTTTTAACGTTTTCTAATGACGAAATCAATTAACCCCGTATTACATAACCACGACTTATGTTGTGTTTATATGATAGATCTATTGTAAGTGGATGGTGACAGAAACGCACAGAAACTGTTTGTTGTGTCCGTACACGAGCAAACGTCTCAAGCGTATTGTTAATGACGTTGACGTCAGTGTTATTACACTAGTGCTATATCAAAAATATTACACGTTTCTTTACATGCCCACGACACCGTCGATGACATAAACCATAGTATACAATATCTTGCTTATTTCTGCTGTTTTCTGAGAATGTAAGACCAGATGGAATTCAGTTTCTCAGGAACATTTCCAGATACTAGTACTACGAAATACGGACATTTCATCACATTTCTTTTATAGCATTCTACTGCTTTTGAATCGGTGAATGAATAATCTGTGTTTATTTCTAACTTCGTGTATACAATTTCAGGTATATTACCGGGCAGAATCCCATAAGAATATATATCGTCTATCCAGAAAAAAGGGGTTATGGTCGCAGATTTGTACAATGCAGGTATAAGGTCGTTTGTGATTGCTACAACAAATCCCTGACAGTAACAGGGATAGAAAGAATCATTGCGAAATAAAGTTTCATCTACTGCCCATTTCCCATGTCGTTTAACTTTAGCGTTATCAATACGATCACAAGCCATATGGTATGGTTTTGATAATAAATACCTAACAAAATGTGTAAGAAAATAAAACATATCAATGACGACATCATCGTCGACTTTCAGTATTATTTTTGCATTTTTACATCTTTCTGACACCCACTTCAAGCCCATCACGTTTTTATGGGTCAGGTTTCTATATGCATCAATAAAGTCGCCTTGTAGAATATCACTGTAACGCTTGAATTCGTTGTCAATCCATGGCTGGTCATTTATACTTCGTCCTAACAGGAACACTACTCGGATCGTACCAAGGTGATTAAAGTAAGAATTATTAGTCCAAGTTTCTCTTATCACTCGTCTGTGTTCAAAATGTTGTACTGCAGAATGTACAACGACCAACACTGTTAGATTGTCAACAGCTTTGCAGAGGTATGGGTTTTCGATTAGATACGGGCTGTCAATTGTTATAGCATACTTCCTTTTAGATACATTCTGCAAATTCAGTTGAATGGATACTTCAGGTTTCAAAGTTATATGAGACAAATAATCGCACTGTTCTTGTAATTCATCTTGCACAGATTCCCTTTTAATATTTCCCTGCATCCAATATGATAAAAAGACAGCGACGGTAAATAAGAGAATTACGATCCGTTTCCTGTTTCTGTATGCAAACCACCAACGCCACATATTCTATCAACTGTTTGAATATGCTGTGATATATATATACCAATGTTTAAGGTTATTACTGAAGTGTGTTTTGAAGTTCTAAAATAAGAACTAACCATTTAACCAGGATATCTATCAAAAGCAATCATACACAAATAGTACGTTATGATCCATTCCTATGTTGAATTTGAATTTGTTTCATTATATAAACAGCTTGATGCAACATACTATTATATATGGTGTGATAAAATTGTACTATTATAATGTAAGCAATTATTTTTGTCCCGTAAACGAACACCTGTTTGGATTGCATGATGTAATTTCAAAGTGGAGTAAATTGATCATTCTATCTCAATTTGTGAAACTTACACTGTTTGATCAGTACATATTTTTCTACATTTCGCTTTCTGATTTTGAAACAGTGTAATTTAGCGTTTGCATTATGACAAATACTTTCGATCTATTCGTACACCAAAGGAAAAAGAGAAATAAATAAATAAACATTAATTCAAATGCCTATCCTGATTGTGTTGTTGTTTAAATTTTCAATTATATCTGATGATTCTGTTTATTACGAAGCCCCTAAAGTGACATGATACACTCTTAGTTTTTGTTGTCAATGTATTTAATTCCGAAACGAAATAAGATGTTTTTTAATCAAAATAATAATTAGTTTCAACGAAATGTTATTTCATTTAAATGAAAAGAAAAAGTAAGAGTGTATCATGTCACTTTAGGGGCTCCGTAGTTTATCAATGTATACCTTTTCAATTATGTTACTCTTTGAACACCTTGTTGTTATTATAAAGAATTTAGTTTTGATTTATATTGTAGAAAAGTCAACCAAATGGACACCTTTTTCGTAGATTTGCAGTAAACTTTAAATCAAATTTTAGACAAATTGTAAATACTAAATAAACGCTGTTGTTCCAGACACCGAACATTATACACGTTATACACGTTTACTTTATAGAATATGTATATTTTTATGAGTGTAGAATGACCATTAAGTTATCTTTATTTTTTAACAGAAGAATTTTACAATTATTAACAGGAAATTGGTTTTATTGCATGCCATTGAAAAAAAGGTCTCTTAAATGTGTATGTCTTGGATGACAAGAGTTTGTCACTGGCGTGATAAATGCCCTCCATGCCACTTTGGTTACAGAATACTTGAAATACCCTTAACAAATGTTACAATAAATTTAAACAAGTGTTTGTCCCAGGATGAGACAGATGAAGACTACTGAGAATGTGTTAGTAATTACCACAACAAAATATGTTCATCGTTTCAAAATATAAATCGGTTATGAATAAATCTTATTCAGTCAAACTGGCTAACTAGTGTTTGCACCCTGTTTATCTTTTTCGGAGGGTCAAGACATTTCTGATAGAAAGTTAGACGACAAAGTGAAATAGCTCGATTTTTTTCTTTGAAAACAGACAAACTAACCAGAGGTATAATTTAACAATCTTGGTAAATGACCACTACTTTATGTTATATACCAAATATAAATCGTCTAAAACTGGCAATAATAAAGCACTTGGTTGGTCTGGAACTGGTGATTTAATACACATACAGAGCTGGTCTGGAACTGGTGATTTGATACACAGAGCTGGTCTGAAACTGGTGATTTAAAACAATGGGCTGGTCTTAATCTGGTTTTTTTTACACTGGGCTGGTCTGGAACTGGAGATTTAAAGCATTTTACTAAGCGATTCAGAAGATTGATTGAAGTTTTATTAGGATTGTCATAAAATCTAGAGTTTTATGTGGAAATTAATTTTTTTGAGCCAAATCGGAAGGGGAGAATGCAAAAAACTATTGACGGGTAAAATTAAATTCAAGGGACATAATTTTAGTAGTTCTTAATTATATTTGTGTTACCAATTAATCAACAAGTATTTTAAGTACAATTAAATGATTTCTTGATATTGGATACGTGGTGGAAAGTGGTAAAATGAAACAAAATATATGTGTAAGAAAAAAAAGGGGAACATTGTTACTTTGCATGGGCATCAACTGCCTTATGTGTTGTAAACATGCACATGAGAAAAGGAGAGAAAAGGCACTGTTGTAATAATTAGGAATTAATTAAAACAGTATCATGTAATCTGCAGTAGTAGAAGCGGCTTAGAAACAGGATGACAACGGAATGATAGCAGGTGTTACAATTTCCAATAATCATGTTACAACGGATGCTCGTTATCATAGGATAAAACCATGAAAGATTAAAAAGCAAAAATATTACATTTTTAATTCAATCTAAAAAATCAAAATTATATTTTTTGATCTTCGTTTGTTAAAACAACGTTTTTCAGGCACTGAAGATGAATGTAAACACATTCAGCCTGAACAGAGTAAAGTAAAAAAGGTAAAAAAAGTCGTTTTTAGTTTCAGTTTCAACCAAGTTGATACTGAAGATGATTTTGTGTTATTGAAAAACGTTTAAAAACAGTTCCGTTTTCTTACAGCAGCGGCGGCTAATATATCAGACATGTACGCAATGGAAGAATTCTGTTTTCATAGAAAATCAAGATGAACAAACTTTTTTAACATTAACAGGCCTTTCATCTGATATATTTTCTTCAAGTTTATTCATTAAACTAAACTTAGAAATAAGCTATGTGTTGCTTGAATTCTGAAACAAAATATTTAGATAACAAATTTACCATCAGAAAATCGGTTCATGTTATTCAGGTCAAATCTTTACATTGAATTTGCAATTCTACTAACCGTAAAAAAACAAAATAGATTTTTTCGGAATCGAAATAAATTTTAAGATTACTCACTGTTCTGAATATGAAGGTCAACTTAAACTTGATTGCAAACGTATTATTTTTTCCACCCAAGATCAGCCAATACATCTACAGTACTACGACGCACTCCAAAGTTTCCGAATCGTAATGACATGTAAACTCAATTTGTTTTAAAGCATACTTGCCTCAGAATCAAGTGGAAGTGGTGATTTTCTATAAAGACTTGGTTGCAAATTACCGTGTTTGGGGAGGGGGGGGGAGGGTAAGGTTGTAAATGGATTTTACATGAAAAGGAAACATTTTTATATGAACCTCTGGATCGAGTTTTGATGAAAATCGAGATTAAAAATGTTTTCCTGTAAAATTTGTATAAAAGGCATACTGTATTGTATATTGGGGCAGACATATCGTGCTTAAGATGTTTACTATATCCGCTCAGGTTGTAAATAAATATACAGTAACATATATCACTAGACATGCAGAGAATCTGAGACTATTTCCTCAAAACAAAAAGACATTATTTAACCTGCGTTTGAATTCCACTTGGGTGATTGCGTATATTGTTTATAAGCTCATCTGAGCACGGACTGACCTAAGGTGACCTATTGTGGTAGGTGGGTTGTCCGTCGTCCATCGTCAATAGTTTTACTTTAAACATAATCTCTTCCAAACCGCTTGACTTACTTTGATCAAACTACACAGAAATGTTCCTTGCATAAAGGTCTACAATAATAATAAATCGTGGACGACGGAGAAAAATAGCATACTAATAGCTACACATGAGCTAACAAGTTACAACAAGATTAGAATACATTGCGAATTGTGGATGCTACTAAAACCGAAAAGAAAAACTTTAAAAAAATACTTGTCTCTTAAACCATTGGTTTCAGAGCTTTTTGTAGCAACATCCGGTAAACCTCTTCCATATTTGTTAAATATGTCCATTGTCCAGTCAAAATTACCCCGACGATATTCATAGACTTATCAAGCGAAATCTTAGAACGTTTTCTCTTAAACCGCATGGATTTTCAGTCTCGAAATTTGGTGTGACGCATTGTGTAGTAAACCTTCACAAAGATTGTCCAAATTATGTCCCTTGAGTCAAAATTTGCCCTGTCCAGGGGGTTTGATATGTATAAGTCAGAAACTTTAAAGATCGACCTTCGCTATCTAGTATGTAGTATTGTATAGCTGACTTCTACCAAGATGGTTAAGAATATTTGCGTTGGGTAAAAAATGACCCTGCCCATTGGGAAAGGGCTGGGAGAGGTCACTTGACTAACGTTGAGATATATACAAAAACTTTAAATCTTCTTCTTTGAAACTACTAGGCCCAGGACTTTAAGAGTTGATATTAGACAATGCTAGTGAACTTTACGAAGTTTTAAATTTTTGTCCTTGGGTTCAAAATTAATTCCGCCCTAGGGCTACTTGATTTTCATTGAGTTAAATACGAAAAGCTTTAAAACGTTTCTTCAAAAGAAAAAAGAAAAGAAAAAACGCATGTAGTGAAGTTCTGAAAATTTTGTCCAAAGCATTATTCTCCAATTATATTACTGGGGTCAAAGTTGGCCCCATCCCATTGATACCCTTTATGGAAAATACATAATCTCTAGAAATCTTCTTATCAGAAATCGTAGGCTGTAGAACTAAGACATCTAGACATTGTATAGTTAACCTTCACAAAGACTGTTCAAATTGATATTCACCCGGGAGTCAATTTATATACATGTATATGGACTTATGTAGAAACATATAATTTCCTTATTAACCTTTGAGGACTCTTCTAGATAACATATTCAACTTCATCCTTGACTTTTAAATGGCATTTACCTTCATCTTGGCCTACTTCCTACATTTGAAGTAAAGTGGTAAGTTTTAATGTAGAATTTACTTTGACTTTAGCCAGCACTAACGTTTACCTACTGGTTAACTTCCTTATTTTTGCTACAACAGGGAATTGACCATGCCCTTTTCGGTAGGTGACTCTTTGCCTTTAGAGTGTAGCTGTAAAGTAAATTTAAGCAATACAAAAATGACAGGTTTGATAAAATGGTTCCATGAAATTCAACTGATTAATCCTAACATAGACCAAAAGATGTTATAACTAATAATTAACCTAGCAGACAAGAATAACCAATGCATCTGTTTGTTTCAAAATCCTGAACAGAAATAACCTTTACGTAAGCAGAGCTATAGATGTTTATTTTTGTTTTTTTATGTCATTTAAATTACTTCTTAATATTATTTTTATTGATATGATTTGATACTGTACTGCATTTTGCTAGGTGCCTGTTCTAAAAGCTTTTATTGAAGACGTGTAAGAGATTGAGAGGTAGCATGATTTTTTATGATTTTTTTTCTCTCACAGATAATATCTTTTTTATGAAAAGAGCATCGCAAAATAAAACACAGTTGGACGTATACCGCTTTTTATGCAGCCTTCTTCAGATCAAAATGATCTTTGCCCATCAGTAGTCTAACGTTCTTTTTTGTCTTTTGCTGAGTTGATTCACCTTAAAAAGCTACCTATATTTCTAATCGTTCAATGCAATATATTTGGTCAAGTTCCAAAAGAAACGGTTATAAAAAGTCATAAGCATTTTCTGCTAAGAACTTGCAAATGTTTTGTTTTCTTTTTTTAATTAATTTATTTATTATCATTTGCAATGAAGCTTTTCAACTATATATAAAATTTAAGGAGTCAAAGGATTGCTAGCCGCATGGGTTCAAACCCAGTCAGGGGCAAGCCGTTGTTTCCTTGACCAAGAAAATTTACCCTCATTGCTTAGTACTGGTTAGTTCCAGGAACGTTTGAGTGTGTCTATAAGCTAAAAGCTTCCTACGCATCCTAATTTATTTATTATCATTTGCAGTGAAGCTTTTCAACTATGTATAACATTATTATAAACAAATGAAATTTTTAATTTTAAATAGACCACATTAAAAAATGCCATTGCCAACGTACAAAGGATTTAATGTCTGTATTTTTATCTAACTTAAAGTAATATACTTCTTGAACTTTTTATGGCATACAAATCTAATCGGGAACAAGTTTCAGGCTGACGTTTCAGTTTAAAGAATCACTTCGCAGTTAATGAATCACGGAATTGAAGACTTAAGTATGTCGTTCATGTTTAAAAATAGCTAGAATACCAAGAAGTTTTTTTTGTCGTAATGTGAGCATTTGTAGTGTAAAAAATGTCTTTCAAAGTATGGGTATCAAAGGAGTTCATAGTGCTGAAGCTTTAAAACGCAACAATTGAATTGCAAATAAAAAAAGAGAAAAGGGTACAATAATTTGACTGTACACTCTATATATTCAATTTTGTTGCTTTTACATCTAACGGACGTGTTTTTTGTTGTTGCAGCTATTTTAACACTATTCAAGTTATCTTGACGGTTACTTTTATTGCAACAATTAATCTGGTATCCAAACTGTTTGCTTTTATTTTATCTAAGAACACGAATTGTCATAGTGACATTGTTTAAATGACCATCACATTCAGAAACAACAAATTAACACTCATAAAAACTCAAGCAAATAGGTGCCTGACCTTTGGTCTAAATTTGAATGAAACTTGCAATAGGATAAAATAGACTCATACATTTGCTACATTCTTAACTTCTGTAAATTTTAAACAAAACAAAGAGACATGAAAAAGTAAAAAAAGAAAGAAACGAAGCTCACAGTCTGTTTATGACTAATTATTATGGAAACCAGGGACTTCTAAGTTCAGGACTTCTAACTTCCGGACTTCTAACTTCATGACTTATGACTTCATTACTTCTTACTTATTAGTTCCTTACTTCTATTTTCATTACTTCTTACCTCTAACTTCCAAGTTACTTCTAACTTTATGACTTCTAACTTCCTTTCTTATAACTTCATGACGTCTAACTTTATTACTTTCTACTTTTACTTCCATTTTTCTAACTGACTTACTTGTATCTTCATTACATCTTACTTCTAACTTTCTTACTTCTAACTTCATGACTTCTTACTTCCTTACTTCTAATTTTATGACTTCTAACTTCCTTACTTATAACTTCATGACTTCTAACTTCATGACTATTTAATTCTAACTTCCTTACTTCTAATGTTATTACTTCTAACTTTATTACTTCTTACTTCCTTACTTATAAATTCATGACTTCTAACTTCATGACTTTTTAAATCTAACAACCTTACTTCTAATGTAATTACTTCTAATTGCATGACTTCTTACTTCCTTACTTCTAACTTTATGACTTCTAACTTCCTTTCTTATAACTTCATGACGTCCAACTTTATTACTTTCTACTTTTTACTTCCATTCTTTTAACTTACTTACTTGAATCTTCATTACATCTTACTTCTAACTTTCTTACTTCTAACTTCATGACTTCTTACTTCCTTACTTCTAACTTTATGACTTCTAACTTCCTTACTTATAACTTCATGACTTCTAACTTCATGACTATTTAATTCTAACTTCCTTACTTCTAATGTTATTACTTCTAACTTCATGACTTCTAACTTCCTTACTTCTAACTTCAGACTTTAGAAGTAAGGAAGTTAGGGGTAAGAAGTCGTGAAATTATTCTTTTAAAAACTTTAACAATTAAGTAATCCAACTTTGATAAGAATTATGTAAAGTATTTCACAGGTGTTCTGCTTGCGCTTCGGGAAATAATTGCATATGGCAGAACGTAAAAATGGGGATGACCTATTAAAGATAAAAGAAAGATTTTTTTTCCCTCTTTTCCAGCAATTTAATTATATTATACTATGTATAAAGGCAGAAAAATCAAACAAATATCAACCAACAGTTAAACTAGAGAGACGGGACTAAAAAATGATGACTTGGGACTAGAACACCTGTGAAATACTTTACATAATTCCTATCAAAGTTTGATTTCTTAATTATTAAAGTTTTTAAAAGAATTAGACTTAAGAGAAGTTAAGAAACCAAACATCTTATACTTCTTTGTCTGTTATCAGCACCTAGCCTGCACATTAACTACATGTCAGTGTAATTGGGAAATATCACTGACTTTATCATCTTCACAATAAAATGAAAAGAATTAAAGAAGATTAACTCAAAATACTGGTGTGGACAAGAATTAGAAGAGAAAAATCTGCCCAAATTGAACAAAAAATAGATTTGAAATGTGTTTCAAATTTAAAGGGATACACAGGCAAAAGAATTCCAAAAAATTAAAACTGATATTATTTGCTTAAATCACGTTCCATATAAAGAACTTTAAAATCCCAGTATGTTTGTCCATATAAATAAGTGATATGCGGGCTTGAACGTAAATATCTGAACGTTCTTTAACTGATAGTAAAACCCGAACGGTTATTTTAAATAGGTCACGTGACAAAAACAGCCAATCGTCGTTTCTCTTGGGTTGTTTTTTTGCTGTAGAATACTGACAGGTACTTAAACCGTCCAATCATTCACTGCAAAATTTAGCGCGAAATCTAAATTTTCTATCTTGGCCCACGTGGGTCCGGTTAGGAAACCATGGAAACCATCCGGTTTTTCATTTAAATAGAGGAAATCTTTGTTTCTGGGACTGATCATTGTATTTATTTTGAGCACATTCATAGTATATTGATTGAAGAAACATGAAAGCATAAAACTTTTGCCTGTATATCCCTTTAAACCAAAAATTTATTCATCAATAAAGTCCAAAAACAGATAATAATAAAATAAATAAGGAATAATAAAATTAATGAAAATGTAAAGCATAACAAAGACCTGAACCCCATCGAGCACGTGTGGGAAATTCTTGGGCGAGCTGTTTATGGCATGCCCGTCCGTCCCCACACTCTGGATGCCCTAGAAGTAGCCCTTGTGAGGGAGTGGAGAGCCATCCCAAAGAACCAGCTAGTCCGCTTTATTGCCTCGCTGCCACGCCGCATTCAGGGCTGCATTGGTGCTAACGGGGGTCACACACGCTATTGAAAATGCTTTCACGTGTTTTTGACCTAAGTGTTTGAAATTTTCGTTGGCTGTTTACATTTTACATCACCTGTTTTCCACGTGCCTTACTTTTTGTGAACAGAATCGTGAGATCGGAATAGATTTCCAATATGCTTTGTTAAATTTCACTTGATGTTGAAGATGATTTGTGCACCTATTCATTTACTATTGAGGTCTCCTTAAATTTTGTTTGATAGTTTTAAATGTTTGTTGCTTGACTTTTTATGAGGAATATATAATTATGTGTTCAGATTAACATTTGTGTCTGTCATGATGAAACTCAGCAATGATTTTGAACTTTTATATAAATAAAGCCTTTTTCCCCCGTGCTTTAATTGTTTGCTTTCTGAAGTGCTAAGGAAATTAATATAAATTAAAATTAATCTATAAACATAATCTAAGTCACACAACAATTAACGAATGTTAGTTGAGAGAAGTAAGCCTTTCATTTTTACAGTAACGTTCATACATCTTATTTCAAATGGCACTATTGAATTTCCCAAAAATCTGAAGAAAGGCGTATTGCATTGCATGTTAAATCGTTTCGTACATTTGTTTACTTCAGTATTTCCCTTTGTCAAGAAAAGAAGCCTGTTGGTACTTCTCAAGGTGTTTGCTTAAACACACCATAGCAATAGAATTCTAGACATAATTTTATTTTCCTTGGTTATTAAGCAACCGAAGATGAAATTTCTTGTGAAATTTAAAGTAAATGACCATTTTCAAATAAAAATACCCTACCCTATCCTGAGGTCTAAATGGCAATAATTGTTTCATTTTTAAAGCTGCTAATACAGCAATTTAACTTTTAACTTATGATAATTGTTTTGCGGTTGCTTTATGACTCTTTAGTTGTCTCATATTGCTGTTTTTTTCTCTTCTTTTTTTAAAAAAAAAGTTAGATACGAATTATAAGAAAACAGTCCCTTCATGATCACTTCTTCTCTTTTACAACTAGATTTTGTAGAAATCTGATGATGCAGAATGTTTAAAAAAACAATTTAATGCAAACTAAATGTCTGCATTCAGTTTTAACCTTTAACAAACACTAAACGAGTTAAGTACTGTGCATATTTGAAACTATAAGAATGATTTAAACAGCATTTCATTTTCAGTTAACGTGAAAACTGCGCTGTATTTGCTGCAAATGTCCGATTATGCCATTAGTGAATCAACATCTTATCAAGTGAAGTAAGCAACGGAATTTCGACGTAATTCACTTGTATGTTTTTTTTCCAAATAAGAAATACATAGCGGACCAATATATGTATTGTTATATATAATTTAAAAGTAAATATTTCAACAACAATCTTGTTGTTTTCCTACATTTTCCGTAGCAAATTGACTTACGTTTCATTTCCGAAATTATCTTAGAAACATATCGTATTGTGCATTTAATGCAGTTTCGCAGATACTGAAAATGATAATTTGAATTTAATGTTATTTTAAAACAGGAACATACAAAGAATAATAATAAACCTGAATATCTTTATTCTCTTGCATGTTATGTTCTTGCATATCAGACAGGATTTTCTACTGTTTACACCGGTGCTAGAAAAACTCATCTTACACCCCCCCCCAGTCGCGTGCTTTGAAATGTCGTCATTTCGGATCATTTTAATGAATGAATGACGTGCTTTGGATCACGTCATTTCGACGTTATGAATGAAGTTGTAAATTCATAAGCAACTATAAAAAAGTGCCAAATAAAAATATTAGAATTTCGTAATTTCAATCAGAAGCATGTCATATGCAAGAAAAAGAATCAAACACTGGCTGTCGTTACAGACGGGAATACCTGGTTCCGGGTAACTGTTTAGCGGTAACTCGTCAGAGCTTTGTTACCGCTGTAAACAGTTACCCTCGAGCCAGATATTCAGGTCTGTACCGGCACCCAGTGTAAGATTCTTAAATTCTTTCAGTTGCCACCAGTTGTAATGCTTTTAGCAAATTACTTTTCTATATATGCAAGTTCAAGAAGACACATTTTTACACTAAAATATGTTAAATATTTATTATATGCATGGAAACTTTGGCATATCAGACTATTTTATAGCATGTCTTATTATTGCTTCCGATTCACCTTCAGTTACAACCAGACAATACAGTTATTCACGTATGCATTGACAGTGTGATTAATGTTAATTCTTCATGTGTGCAAACTGAATAATGCAGAAAGGTATAATTATCAATTAGATACGCGACGCCGTTACCATCACGTAAACCATTTAACTTTCTGTACAAGTGACATAATTATACATTCTGTTCGGATTCCTCAGACGGAAATACTTGTTTCCTGTAACAAGTTGTAGAATTTGAAACTATTTGTATAGTTGTACACTTCCTGTAAAAGGAACAAAACTAGTAAAATATGTATCTTAATATTGAAAGTACTATATCACATTTCCTTTTCCGTTTAACGAAAATAAATCAATTTTTTAAATTTCTATTATTTTTTGTTTCTGTGATAATTATAATATAAAAGTACATATAAGATATGTACGTATAAGTTTTTATATACCTCGTTTGTAATGGAGCTTAGTCAATTAATGTGTCAGAAGATGCTTGAAGTGGCATACCCTAACTTTAGGCGTATTCCGTTTCCTTTCTAAATATGTAAATGTGAATGATATTGAAATTAATTATTACCAACAATCAATGGGTCAGTTACAACTCGAAGTACAACAGGTAAACTGAAAACATTTATTTATTAGTCTGTATATAGAAAGTTGTTATACAAAATGTACTATTTTAGGTGGATAACCATTTATTCCAGATAAACGCATTCCGAGTGTCTAGATGTTTAAAGACAAAATTTAAGAACGTAAAATATTATGGATTTTTTTTTTATGATTTTTTTTTATTTTATTATATATATTTATGTAATTTAATACATTATATAGTGAATGAGACAATAATTAGAGTGTATGAGCTAATACAATAGATACCATATCATCCGTTAATTGTAGGGTATGTCCCTTAACACAACTGAGCTAATTAGTCATTTAGGCTTCTCTAAATGAAAAAAAAATCATTTCTAATTACGGAAGCTGTATTCTTTTAACATGTATTAAGACAAAAAGATTTACGACCGATAAAATTCTTGTCTTTTTTTTCGTACGAGTCAGCTAGTCTTTTTTTTTTTTGGGGGGGGGGGGTGTTAAAAAGATCTATATCCTTAACATATAATAAAAATTCAAATATAGAATATGGTAAAAAGCTCCCATTTTCGTACAACTAAATGCATTTAAATTTGCAAATTTCGATATACTATACTCAAAGCGCCTTGATTTTAAAAACAAACAAGAAAATCTGTCTAGTCAGTAGCAGAAAAGAAATAATGATTTTTCATCAAAGGAAAATGATTGGTTACACCCAAGAACCCTTACCTTTGAAATATCTAAACAAGCGATTGTTAGATTAATTTTCTAAGTTTTCTCGCTGAAATTTCCTTCGTTATACATGAACAATAAACATTTCTCATTTTATGGTTTTAAGTTTGTGGTTATCTTGCGAGAGACTTGAAACTTAAAATAATTATCAAGTATAAAGACTAAAAAAGGGGAAAGAAAACCATAGAAACTAATGTTTGAGGGGACATTTCCAACAATTAGCCGATTCTACACTGTATATCTACGGTAAATGTAAGGTGTCTAATTGCATCTTATGTGTCAGCATAGCCTATTTCATTTTTGCCGCTTCACGTAAAACGCGAATATGTTTGTATCACGGAAATATTAACTTAAAGATATAATATTAAAAATGGCGTTCTCTCACGTTTAAAGAACCGTTTCCTTTAAAATCGTGTGAAAGCGAATGAGTTTCAATGAAAAATGATTTTGAGTGTAATGTGATTCCGACTGCAAGAGTTTTTATACTCCCGAATATGCAGAAAAAAACGTTAAAGAATAATGCAATAAAACTTTCTGTTTAATGCACGAAAGTATGACTTCAGTCTACGAATTATAGATATAAGGGAACAAACGTTGTGTATAATTGATAAATATTGCATTCGCAACGATGCTTTAGAGACATGAGCAGTAAAAAGAAAAGAAAACTGCGGTTAACTTTAGTACTCGTATACCTTTCCTATCATGCTGTTTTTTTGTCTGTGTATATGTTACAAAGCTGTTCTTGGCAGAAGTCGAGGTTGAATGACTACTTAAACATCAAGTTAACATTCTGTTAATCGTTTTAAACCAAATAATCGTAGCAAATTACGTGCTTTTAAAGAATAATGTATTTTATGGCAGACATCTATGTTTGTTTTTGCGGTTGATGTGTTTACTACGGTGGCATAGAGGTAACATGCATGCACTTTTCTTTTTTTTTTAATTGCACCTTTCTTTCTTTTTATTTCCTTCCCAACAGATACTTAATAACGACATAGTATGTCGTGGTAACAACACAGCTTACTCGTTCCCCCGGACGACTTAATCGTTACCACAACATACTATGTCGTTCTCTCGAGTCAGTATCTCGTGGGAACGACATAAAAAAGATAAGTGCATTTAAAAAAAAGTATTGCATTTGAAAACAAAAGTGCTATCTCTTTCCAACGACAAAACCAACACGTTCCCAAGACAAAGCTATCTCGTTCCCACAAGTTAGTTAGTCGTTCTATGGACATAGCTAACATGCATTACTGTTTTATGCTGCACTATTTTTTCGAACACTTTTCTTTAGTTTTGTGCTACTCTTTCTTTCAATTCAATACTTTTTGCTTATTTAATAATTGTTTTTTCTCCTTTTAATCTCGTTCCCACGACTTAGTTACTTGTAACCATCGCATACTTAGTCTTTTTCTCGAATAGGTAACTCGTAAGAACGAGATAAAAACAGAAAATGCAACTGAAAAAAGAAGACTAATGCATGTCACCTCTGTGCAATCGCAGACAACCGCTAATCTAAGACATTGCGTATTCAATACTCTCTTAACTTAATCGCCTGAGCGTGCAGATTGAAAGAATTGTACAATGATGCGAAGAAATAATATGTGAATGAAAGGTCTAAATTTGATTAGTATGTACCTACATGCACTTGGAGTCATTTTAAGATATAGTTTTAAAAAGGATAATTTATATCATTTCAAAAAGAGAGGCGCCTTTGTTTCACTCCTAAAAAATTCAGGTAATGGCTGAGGCATTTATCTTTTGGCCTAGAATGAAAAGATATTTCCATTACCAATATATAATTCTGCTGAAGAAGCGGACTGATTTTCTGTGTTATGAAATTATGTTGAATTTCTACTTCTTACGTCTGAAAAATTATTGCAGAACCTAAAATCAAAGGAGTTTCTTTCCTCCTTTCTGCATCGAAACGACAATACGTATTCAACTATAATTTTATGATTATAACGGGTGCGTTTTCCTTTTCCTAACACATTTTTTGTGTTCTTTCAAATTGATAGAAGTTGTAAATCAAAATAAAAAAACTGTGGCTGTTATTACGTGAAGAAAGAACGGGTCGTTTGATGATTCTAAAGACTGAAGTCTGGATAATGAAGATATAACGATCTTTAAAAAAATTTTCAGACTGGTTCAAATCACGCAAAATCTGTATTGTAGCTTAAATTAATAATAATTCAGTCATTTGTCTTTACGAATGTTATACCTTTGTTTGCAAATGCATACAATAATACAATTTTAGTTCTGAATCTTTTACATCGAGAAATATATAAACAAAGAGTTTTTCCAAAGACTGATCCAATTTCTAATAAGCAGTACAGTTACTTGCATTGTTGTCTTTTTCATGTATCTGTTTGATTGTTAAGCATTTTTTTCACAGTCTGCTAAACTCTGATGATTTATTTTATAACGATGCGTGTCTTTGTTTATTTGCTGTTCTACAAATCTTAAAACGGTCGTGCATTAAACTATAGTTTTATTATCCTGACAATGTCTTTCGCAATGTAGGAACGGTTTGTTCTCTATTTTTTACAAGTTCGTGCTTGTATTCTGTTTTCAAGACACAGTTGTCATCCCTGTGGAAAACAAGCCATTCGTATTTTTTACATGTTTGTATTTGTCTGTTTTTTATATTATAGTTTATACCAAATGTATTTTAGCTTATAGACACACTCTCGAATCAGTTCCTGGAACCAACCAGTACTAAGCAATGAGTGTAAAGTTTTATGCTCAAAGAAACTGACTGGGTTTGAACCCATGCTGCTAGCAATCCTTTTACTACTAGTCCGACGCGTTAACAACCCGGCCTTCTTTATTCAAGACACGGTCGTCATCAGAGTGGTAACGAAGCCATTCACTGCTGCACTCAACCATTTCCATATTTATTGCACTTAAATCTAAATTAGCCAGACTTAACTGTTTTGCCTTTTAAGTGTAACCAATTGTGTCTTTAATTGGGAGCTAGTTAATATCATAAAAAACATAAAATAACGAGGGATTACAGCATTAGAGAAAAAAAATATTTTTTCCTGTGAAAATTGCAGTCCAAGATCTATAGCTTTATCTCATTCCAACATCAAATTACAAACTGTGAAGTGGAATTGGAATAGTGTCATTCATACAGAGAAAGAAGTAATTCCAGCTTTTAGCCTATAAACTGCGTGTGAACCCATGACGTGATTCCAGATTAATGGAAAAGAATTCGAAAAACGCTTCTCATGATATCTATATGTGTAATATGTAATAGAATTGACTGACTAGAAATAACATTAACGGCTTGACTGATTTCTAATCAACATTTCATGCCGATACAATGCTTTTCAAGGATGCTCACACTACAATATCTTCATGGTTGTTTGTTTCCTTTTCCGACAATATTTGTAACATATATCCTTGCCGAATCTCTTCCTCTTTGTTTCATGTCTGTCTGTTTATCTGTCTGCCTGCCGCTTGAACTGTCATCGAACATTTGTATCATCTTCTAATGTAGAACAGCAACTTTAAATAAAGACTAACATTAAATGCTGTCAGCTTACCTGCATCACAAACCTAGAATTTTGTACAGAGACCTTTGCATCCGATAACAGTTCATTTAATTGCTTTCACGACACTAAATTTTAGAATTTGCTTCTTTTCAAGTTCAAATAAAAATATTAGAATATTAAAAAAAAAATCAAAACAAACTGGAATAAATAACAGTCGTGATTTCGTGACATCAGCTTGT
This sequence comes from Cyclina sinensis, assembly GCA_012932295.1. NCBI lineage: Eukaryota > Metazoa > Mollusca > Bivalvia > Venerida > Veneridae > Cyclina > Cyclina sinensis. Next base: position 39,381,106 of record JAAONU010000007.1, on the reverse strand, counting down.
AGATTATGTGCCTTAAAGTAGACCACAGAAAGGCCTTTCCCGAGAGAGCCTGAGCTCAGAAGAAGAAAGATATATCGGTAATGGCAGTTTAGGTTAATTGTATCAGGCACACTTACCATTGAATGCATAATCATTTTTAGTCTTATAAATGCTGTTCTGAAAACAAAGGTCGATTAATCTTTATGCTATGCTGTAAATGTGTCACGTGAACAAAATGTGGGAAACAGTTTATATATATATATATATTATATTGTTTTAAATACCAACTGCGCACAGATAGTGACAAAATATGTTCTCACTTATTCTTTCAAGCAAGAATTACAGTGGCTTACATAAAAATAATTGGTTTTAAACTTTTAGAGTGGTCTTATACTTTTAGAGTGGTCTTACACTTTTAGAGTGGTGTGAAAAGCCGCCTTATTAGGATATAAGTACCTTAGTTCTGCAAATATTATAAACTCTGTATTATATGACTTATAGGTCTTAAGAAAACAAACAGATGGCTTTATATCAAACACTGAAGCAGAGCAAGATTTTCTGTGTAAGAGGTTGTATTTATTTATAAAATGATGAAAAAGATATGTATACAATCAAATGGCAAAGAAGCCAAAAGAAAAAGTACAACAATTGTTCAAGCTAAAGCTTGACGGTGCATCTTACATTTGTAAATTATTTCAAAATTATATTATTATTAAAATGATGGTAAAATACCCAAATATCGAAGAAATTGTTCAAAGAACATTTTATTACAAATATAAATAACGACCACTGAATTTTAGGTGTTTCTTAGTTAAAGCTTATTTTCTTTGACAGCAAAATCATAGTTTCTAACAGTTTTTTGTGTGTCTTCGGTAGGTTCATAATGCGTATGAAAAAAGTCGGACAAATGTAGCAATGAAAAGACACATATTAAGGGAATATGTTGCTTATTCCGCTTTGTTTATCCAAATGGCTTTTTACACTGTGGTTGGATCAGCATGACTGTTTTTTGTACTTCCGTCTTCAAAGAGGCTTAAATGTTTCAGCGCAGGAAAGCTGATAACCAAGAGGCTGGTGTTTACATAAAAACGTTCGATGGCCTTTGGGTTGAACAAGAAAATCCTCAACAGAAAATCGCTGGCCTTAAGATAATGCTTCTTGATAATTACGGCCCTACGAGTCTTCTCAGCTAAAAAAGGAAAGGATGATTTTTTCTCAGTTTTTGCATAACAAGTAAAGATAGTTACTAATAAGTTGAAGCGCACATATCGGAGACATATATTCAATAATTTAATTAGTATAACCTTCTAAGGTCATGGGTGATATCTTATTTATCTAATTACGTGTATAGCTCATCCACTGCTCTTAGTAATACATCATTGAATTTCACACTAGAAGTTTTCCTTCAGTTTTTTTGACGATATGAACGTTGCTGTGCTAGACCAAAGGCCTAGTCTTTATAACATTTATGGCGGTATAAAGGATTGATGTAAACTTCATCATGGTCATTTTCTTAGAAAATGTTTGATTTTATGTCAACACTGTTACAATGTGTAAGGTTAGCAAATTTTCAAGTCATGATCTTTATCTTTAAATATCGTTCAAGAGTTGCCAATCCATTATCACTGTATCAAATGAACCTAATTTCATGTCTTAGATAAAATCAGACAATCACTTCTCATCCTTAGATAAATCCACGTGTATGTTGCTAAATTAGTACCTTTTAACTTTCACATCCTACTAATCTAAACATGTGACCTAATTATAAATAAGACATTTATAAGTTTACGAAATACTTTCAGTGTACAGAGAATGAAGTTATTTCGTAAGGCCTCACGATTTCCATCGAGTAATTGAAAGCTAGTGATGTCAGATTCTGCCATTTAGACCAACCTGGCATCTTATGTGATTACACAACCATTTATCGAGTCTGATTAGAGGTGAACGCTAATGAAATCAAGCAGGTCACTTATTTTCAATTCGTTAAACTGCTTCTGTACTGAGGTACGTAACTAGGATTATTCTAATTGCTATTATGCATGATCATAAAAACCTTCTGTATACAGAATGCGGGGAATCACGTGACTAAATTTGGTAACATACACAAAAAATGGCCGCCAGACACCGCCGATTTGCCTAAAAAACGGTACTTTTTCAGGTATGTCTGTTTTGTTATCGCTCTGGTCAGACTTTTACCTATCCCAACATTTGGTCCCTTCCAAGCGATTTCTCCGGCTATACAGAACTCTTCAGAGAAAGGCCAAGTTTTGGAGAACACTTCGACACAAAATTAGATCGCTGATTTTGTTTGGGTGCTATTTCGTTCTAATTTTGTGTCGAAGTGTTCTCCAAAACTTGGCCGTTATCTGAAGAGATCTGTATAGCTGGAGAAAGGGCTTGGAAGGGACCATATGTTAGGATAGTTAAAAACCTGACCAGTGCGATAACAAAACGGACTTACCTGACTCTTTAGGCGATTCGACGGTGTCTAAATTTAGTCATGTGATTCCCCGCATTGATACAGGCCTAAGTATCTATAAAACTGAGTTGAAACTTTTCAGAAACCGTGAACGATTGTTTCCAAAATTTTAAATTAGAATAACACGACAAAACTTCACGGTTGACCTCGAATAAGTATAATTCATCTTGTTGTCTGTGTGATCAAAATGTTACTTACATTAGTTTCATCAATTTTTTTTTTATTTTGGATTGCAAAGCACACGTATATTTCGTTTAAGAAAAGTTAAGACGTATGGGCAAGCGCTGGATAGGTACGAATGTCCGTAGCTTGACAGTAATAATGACTGCGAATCACGAAACACGACCACTGTTTATCATGAATTTTAATCGGAATCGTATTGCTAATGTATAAGTTTTAAACTAAAAAAATATTGTAAGCATGTTATAATAATATAATATAATAATACTTGTAGGCATGATGTTCATGGTTTAATCACTGATTTAATTATCTAAAGACCTCAAGTTCGAAGAACTGTTAGTATGTTAGTAATTTTTACTAATTATTCACCTTAAACTGGTTCAGTGACCTCTTTCCATCATCAAATCTGCTCTAACAGCACACGGAAGGTGTTTACTCTCAGGTCAAATATACGGGGGCGAAGAAAATACCTTGATCTCTTTGTCATGAAATAGTACTGACGTTGAAATATATACGTCGTGTTTGCTTAAGGAGTACAACTTTTGATGCACAATTTTATGTTTCCATTCCTATATTATTGTGGTCGATGTACATTATCCGCACAAACTTGTAATTTTCATCCTACTTTTGAAACGTAGTTAAATGTTTTCAATGCAAAAGGCTATGCGGCATTTGTACTAAAGTTATTATTTGTTTCTGTAATGTCAGGGTGATGCTGTAAAAAACTAGGACAATTATGTCAGACAGTTCACTTACTTATGCACACTTATTTTTTTCCTTTTATTCTTTGACGTATATCCGTTACCTATCAAAAATATATAGAATGGCAAAAGAAAAGCCAAGAAAGTACGTATAAACGACAAAGTGTTAAAAGCCTTTAATAAAGAAAATACTGTCTATAATTTCCCATGGATACTTTCAGATACGACCTTTGATGTATACCTGATGATAATAGTAATGACAGCTATCATGACATTTAATTTAACTGTTCTCTTATTGCGCTACTTCAGGAAGCATTTGTGTGTATGAGAACTTCAAAAATGTACTTCACGTAGTAATATATATCAACAATTATGAAACTGTTAAAGCAAGTGAAATAATATATTCGTGTTCTTACAAAAACATAATATTTAAAAGGTGTATGTTGATTATTTCCACTGAAATATGAACTGAATCCCTAAGTTTGACATGTAAATCATAGGGAGGACAGTAGTGAGACTGGATATACTGCTATTTTAAACAAAGCAACTGTTGTTAGAACGTAATTCTAAAGAGCACAAAGCGTCCTCAGGTTAATGCTGATGTTAAAACTTAGTGTAAACGAGCAAGATATTTACATTCACTGTTTAATCCATGACCATTCTTTTGAGACATGATTATGAAAGAATAACTGAAGGTCCAGTGATGTCTGATTTCGTCATTTAAACAATTTGCGATTATCTAGTAATTGCATCTAGATTTATAGAAATAGCTTTTTCATACAGTGTGTATGCATTAGGCATTCTGATCGGGTAGACGCTTCTCTGACTAAACTATTTCTTTTTTCAGTGGTAAAGCGACATTGCAATTACGGTAATGTTCTTGATTATGTTTATTCTCATTTGTTTCATCAGAAAACGTTATAAGAGTTTGGGTAGGGAGAATGACTAACCCATGCTATGTTAAACTTTTAATTAAATCTAACGAATGTTCAAATTAGAGCGTCGAAAATCTTATAGATAGTTCTTTCTTTTCTTTACAGAAAGAAAAATCACGTATATAGGTTCAGTTTATAAAGGTTTGTAAAGACAAGTCTGCCCAACTTAAACGGTTGCATTTCTTGATAAATTAAGAAAAGAATCTGAAACAGCACTTTTGACAGAAGAATATAACACGAAGTGTTCGTTTTGGAAGACAGACGGTACTTTGTCATCAGCTAAAGTAAGTCTTATCCACGCAAATTACTTTTTTTCCGAGCTAGAAAGCTTGGCATTCTTTGTATTGTTTTTTTTTGTTAGCTTTCTCAGGCTTGCTGATAATTGAAACATAAATATATTGACCTTAAATTAAAACAATGACCTCAGCATTAAGAAAATATATGCACTAGAGAAAAACACTTTTACACGACAACGTAAGACTGACTGAATATACCTTTTAAGTCACTTGAACATTTACATGTACAGTCAGTCCTTATAAGATTTTCGATAATATCATCCTTTGAAAATGGAAATTAATCGATCTGCCACTTAAGAAACAGTTTTAAAGATTTACCCGTGATTAATGATACAGGTCTAATTTTACACTGAGAAACACTTTGTCTCGAAAAACTTTTAACGCGTAAGACAAAGCAAATACTTTATTTGAAAGAGCTTGTAAAAAGACAACTGTGCGGATTACTTGACATTGATAAGCTTATGTTTTCAAGCTCACAATTTTTCGGGTTATTTTCTTTTTAAGAAGTCTTTATTGGGATCTACAGTATGTAATGATCTGGACGTGTTGCTTAACAGAACAAATTTCGAGTTCAATTTTTTATTCGCATTCCTTGACAATAATTTCAGTGTTAATAAAAATATTGAAGAAATTATCGAACTTAGCAAATTGGTAAACAAACAAAAAGATAAGCACTAAATGTTATATTTCATGCTAATGTTTTATGTTTTTTATGTTTTGTTTTGCTGTGTTTTTGTTGCCCTACACTGTTTATACATACTGCAGCATGGAGCTATTTTCCATCGAGGATCTAGCAGTCGAAACAATACTAGAGTGTTTATAGAAGCCATGTGGGATCAATTTTATTAAAATATCATTATAACGCATATTAAAAAGATGACATGGTAGATGAGAATTAAGTTTTTTTCTTTTTTTTTTTCAAATAATTTGAATGACGTCAAAGAAGATACCGGAGATGTATTTAGCATTCCTATTGGTAGATATAAGGCGATTCTTCGGATCGGAGCAGATCACAGATGTGCTCTCCAAGAGTTGATATGAATGTTGTTTGTAGTTTGATGACTGACGTAGGGCATACACATTTGAAACGTGTTAGCCACGATAACATAAAAATCGTATGATGAACTTTGTGTGTAAGTGTTTTTTTTAAGACTACCTTTAATCAGAAAGTTTTCTCTCCTCCCGGTTCTAATTTAATAGAAGAACAATACAACGTTCTAGAAAAAGATATAGCGTCCTTTATTACAAAGCTTAATTGTTTTCATTTATTTTTTAGCAGCTAGGTGACATAAAATCTGATCGAGTCAGACGTCTGGAGTTTAACAGAGGTTCTTCTAAACATACACCATGTTGTTTTGCCGGAATTTGCAGCAAATACAATACGTTCTAACTTTAGTTACTGCATTTCTGCTCTGTATGCTGCTTGGGCAATTACCTCAGATTACCATTACACCAGACGGTGTCTAATTTAGATCCGTTCACTCTTACTTGGATTAGCAAAAAAAAATGGTGCTCATTTATATCGTTTCCATAAACGTGATCAAAATAACTTAATCCGTTATAAATAACATTGCACTTTAAAATCTGGTTAATTAAGCTCACTTGATTTTTTAACGTTTCTCATGATTTCTACAAGGTCGACTGAATAACGTCTTTCGCTCCTCTCTGACATCCGTGACAAGTTAAGTTAATTAAATCAGACGGTCATCAATTTGATTTCCGTGAAGATATTATTCGTCTCCAGATCGATGAAAAATTTATGATGTATTGAAAGGTCTAATTTACGTCACCAAACAGCAAAACTAGCTGTTCGCCGGTTAAGTAAATATTGATATAACATTGTTGTGGACAACCAGTGAGTTTTTTTATCTGTTTTCATTGCAAGAAATAATTTATAACAAAATACCAAAACTTTCGTGAGGACATCACTTCCATTAGTTTGCACAAAGAGAAATGATGCATACAGGTTCGCCATACAAGTAATTGTTTGAGACATTGTACACGACAGAAAGGTTTCTGAGTCAGGCTTCTTCACATAGGGAAGAATGAGGGCAATACTCTTCGTTTAAGAGATTAAAGCATTTCAAAATGATAAATCTAATATTTCTCTGACTTTAGTTTTCTAAAATCTGCATATATCTTAACAACAAATAACAACTGATTTATCATAATTAGGGCTCACACTGGCTTAAAAAAATAATGCCCGATATTTTTTATTTAAAAAAATGATAGCCAAAAGTTCAGATATATTGATACCTCCACTTTTTTCTTAGATCTACATAAAACCATGGCTTTAATTAGAATTAAAGATGTGAATTAGAACAAAATAAAAATGTAAAAAAAAAAGTTATATATCTTAGAAACACTGCATAACAGTAATAATGATTCATTCTAGCTTCACTTAATGCTTCAGTATAATTGCAATGTTTAAATCTCAATCAAACATCTTGTATATCATCAATATGGGCATGTAGACCTACACTGTTCTTCTTTTCTTGGTACAGATCTGCAAAAATTCTAGGTTTGGTTGGATAGCAATATAAGGATCTCCATGGGGGGATGCTCAACACATTTTCTACTGACTCTGTTACCAGACAATTTTTTTTATTTGTTTTATTTGTTCCTTTCAAATTGTTTCAGCTATTAATATAACCACTGTCAATTTCCACATTTCACACACAGAACAGGGGTAGGTCATAATATTAGGGCTTCCATATTAGTGTATAGAAATTGAACTTGCAGACATTCACAGAATGCAGCCCTTTTTTCTGAATCACTTACTGAAAAAATGGCATTATCACCAATGTACTTATTTTTTTTTTTTGTTTTTGTACTTAAGATTTTTAAACAGAACATTGCTTCTTTTCGTTTTTAATAATTATAAAAAAATCGGAGTCGCGAAAATATGTGACAATTGAAACATTTTCTGTTTTCTGCAGAAATATACATAAGTTTGGTTATTCTATATTAAATTGTGTGGGAGTAAATACTTTTTAATTATTTTAACATTGTTTTCCACTGGCGATGTAATCAAACAGCCTAAAACAAATTTCAAAAGTGGCAATTTCGGCGAGTAATTCTCCCAACATGTGACCAACAAATTGGCGACAATAAGGTCAAATTGACATGTAATCGCCGCGGGCAGTAATACTTTTCACAACTTTTATCTGGATTTATCAATCAGCCATGAATTAGGGCATTTTTTTTTTAAAATATACATCCGAAAAAAATATTTTTCCTTTTTTTTCGCCACTTCCAAATATTTTTTCGCCATTTGCGGAATTGGCGAATTGCAGCGAAAACCCTGGTAATGCCTTTACAAGCAAAAGATGGGAAGTGCATCAGGCCAGCAGGAACCACCATTCTATGTGTTTTCTTGAAGTAGGATGCTATATTACTGCTGCAATGATTCAGGGACAATATCAGCATAAGGGTAGACAAAGGCTGCTACATTCAAAACGTCCATGAGCGAAAGATCGAGTCTTATGTTCTTTGCTTTAAGACGCACATCAGTGGCAGGTGTTCTTTCGATTAATTGCATGTGCTCGGTCACATGAGGTCATTTTATCCTCCTTCAACCATTAGATGTGAGGTACCTATGGTCCATGCCTCAAACGCGACTGCAAGAATGACGCATGTCATTTACATGGGTGAACTATTGTAGCCGACTGTTTACACAAATTGATGTCTGTGGAGTTGTCTGCATGGTCTTGGTTTCACTGTATAGTGGAAGTCAATCTTGAATATATGTTAAAAGAAATGCTTCTGGAGCCGTATTTCAGTGGCATCTTAGATTTCACAACAATTTTAAGTTACTATTTTATCCTTAAATCCAGTGATTAAGTTTCTTAAGTATTATCTTAAAAACTTTTTATCTTAAGAAAATTCTTAAATACGTCATATTTTTATCTTAATTTTAAGGAAGCACCTCTTCTCCCTTAAATCGCTAAGAAATTTTCTTAGTGACTGTACAGTTTGTGGTCGAGATTTTCACTTTTTTACTGGATCTAACTTCTTTTGGAGGCAACAGGTGAGTAGATCTATATCATTCTTATTAATAATCCGGTATCTAGAATGTGTATTACGCGACTACTGGAAAGAAAGACAACTCTTACTAAACTAAACAGTGTTAAAGTCTTTAACGAACGCTGAAAGTAACAAAAAACAGCTGTTTTTAAATAAATACTCTTACTCAAGTTTTAAAAGTGAAATGTCCTTCAGCACGAATATGCAACGTGAAAATATAAGAGATTTTGTTCCAAGGAATATGGAAAGTAACGTACACCGCTCTAAATGGAAAGCTGTTTTTATATTGCGTTCGCAGTTTGAATAATATCAAATTCGGAATACCAATTCCATAGCCATTCAGCTTATTCAGGTAATTACTATGCGTCTATTGCTGAAAAAAACATGTCCCTTTGATAATATTAGAAGACAAAAAATTCAAAAGCGAAAGTTTTGTGGCGAGGAATGGTCAAGATGTACTGTATATCAGTGCAAGTTGTTCTTTAGTGTTACAAATACTGAAAGAGACAAAACTTGATACAGAATAGGTGGTGAAAAGGAAGAGGACAATTCAAACGATCGACTGTTGTACTATCATAACACAAACTGTGCTTTGTACTCAAGCAATAAAAAGTCATGCTGGAATCAGGCAGTAATGATAAGACCTCTGCTAGAATATAGAATTCATGCAATTCAAAAGCTGCTGTCACCATAATTGACAACTCATATATAAAATAAATATTGTAGTGATTTACCCGTTAACACTCCAGGGATACCTGTTCAATTGGATGTCCAACCAGTGCAGATCCAGATGAGTATAGGCAACAATGCAGTCTGATCAGGATCTGCGTTGTTTTCTTTAAAAATTATCCAAGAATTCTGACAGAAACATATAGCAAATGCTAATCTTCATAACCTCTAACACAGAAGAGTGACAGGCTGATAGGCTGGCAGCAAGTTTAAAAGTAAAACAAAGACATGCTATTCCTGGCGCTTTGTTTGCATAGTTTTCTCATATTTAAGCATTTATGACCCTGTAATCCAGTTTAGATGTAGACAGGCATGGTATGTATACAGCAGTGTTTTGGCGCATATTTTACTGTCAATTCCTGTTGTTCTTCTACATGTTGCGCCTTGTCTTTACAACCAACTTTGAGAAAGGGAAAAAATATTTAAAGACAATGCCAATGTACCTTTGCACTTAATTAACAAAGAAATAAAGGTACTTGTACAATTTGCAGATAAGTAAGTGCCACCTGTTAAAAGGAACGTGGTTTTCTAGTATTTGTGCCCTTTATGAACTTAATTCTAACTTTTCATTTTAAAAAGCAATTTCAATGACATAATATTTATCATAATTATGCACTAGTGTCAGCAATAAGACTTAGTCATCTTTTTTTGCTGCAGATATTATACATTCAAACTATGTGGACAGGGACTTTAAGAGTAATAACAAACTTCATAATGGTTCTTATGATAACTTCTTTTAATATGATGCACATTTCAGTAATTAATGTATTATGGTACATCAAGTTCATCCATTATTTTCAAATAAACACTATCATTAAATGTGATAACAATATAAACATAATCACACTGAACCAATTATTCTTCGATATTAAAAATATTGGTTGCCTAAACACTTGAATAAAAGTCCTAATACAACAACAAGAGGTCAATATAGAAAATAATGGTCATTTATCACAAATCTAGTCAATAGCAGGACATTATGTTGCTTTTATACAAGAGTATGGCTGCTATTAACCATATACAAATATATTTGTGATATATGTATATACAGTCAAACCTGTCTATATAGACTATACTTGTAAATAGAAAAAACAGAAGTCTTTGTTGACAGGTGGTCTTTATTCACAGGTAAAATTAATAGAGGATATTACATGAGTGTCTACTAATACTGAATTATACACAAGTTGAATTAAATGATAAATTGCGAGGCTCCGTAGAGCATTTTATTAATCTTATTCAATAAGTTAAACAAGATCAATATAAAAAGCCACAAATATAACATTCTAATTATCACGTAAGCCTTTCAAGCTGAAGCATCAAACTTTTTTCAATAAGAAAATTCGACTGTGCTCATAATTTTGAAAAAAATAAATCTGGAAGCACAGATCAAAGATAGCAAAATTACATGTAAGGAAGGAAATAATTTACAGTTACAATAAAATACCAAGAAAATTTAACTGAAACCAATGCCAGGCCATCTTTCGCCCCCCCTACCCCCCCCCCCCCCCCCCTCCCTACACACACAATTTGTGTAAAAAATAATACTTTTGTCCAGGTATGGAAGACAGGCCTGACATATTAAATGGTTTGACGAACATAGAAATTATTAGAAGATACAGATTGGATAGAGATGGTATACAGTATTTAGAAACATTACGAACAGGTATACAGCCACATACATACAGCCATAATAGTCTCTCTTTCAGAGAGAAATTACTAATTACCTTCAGAAATCTGGCAACTGGAGAAATTCAGTTAAATGTTGGTGACATTCATCATGCTGGGCCAGTCTACTGTGTCAAAAGCGATATCTCAGGTTATTACAGAACTCAGTTCTCCAGTAAATATATGCAAATGTTTATAAGATTTGCAGTGAATGCAGCTGACCTGGACAGACAAGTACAACAATTCCATGGGATAGCCGGATTCCCAAAGGTTGTAGGGGTGATTAATGGCACACATGTTCGTATACAGCCTCCATCAGAGGAGGAAGATGCCTTTGTCAACAGGAAAGGATTTTACAGCATCAATACACAGGTGGTGTTTAACGCATTTGATGAAATAACAGATGTCGTTGTACGCTGGCCAGGATTAAGCCATGGCAGCCGAATCTTAGACAACAGTGGGTTGAAACAAATGCTCGAAAGGGGTTCGAGACCAGCTGTCTATCATATGCTTAAAGACAGTGGCTGTCGCTTCTAACTCCATACTTGAACCCACAACCGGGGGCACAGACATCATACAACAGGTATACATAGGTAGTATGATTACATTATTCTTAAATACAAAAATGGACAAAATGTGTACATTTAAACTTTATAAATAGGCTAAATAGATTTAAGATTTTTTAAATTTGTTGCCTTAAAAAATCACATTTACATTTCCGATTAAACTGTTTATCATTTACTTGCACTGTTTTACAGGGCCCATAAAAGAACAAGATCAACAGTTGAAAGGAGTATTTGGCAATTGTTCATGTAGTGGTTTTGTTCTTTTTCTATGACTTGAACATTAGTTTTGAGCAAATGTCATATGATACTACCACAACCAGCTTCTTTAAAACTTATTGAATATTGATCAATGTGTTGCTGTTGTCATCATCTTGCCCGTCATATTGCTTTTGCGTGTGTACTACTTGTGCAAAACCATATCTATATTCACTTGATCCCTTAAAATTAGTAATCACTATAGGTGAAATAACCCTTTTTCACACACAGTTCCATATTAAAGACAAACATAATAAAGATATTGAAATGAATTTTTACTTTTTTTTTTTTTTTAATTATAATAACCACAAAATTTAAACAAGACGTAAAAAATAAGATTCAGGTAGACATTGCAAGAGACATATTGACCCAAATTTTAACTATGCAGTTGCATTAGTATCAGTTTTATAGCAATCACATTTCCATGGTAACCTCAATTATGAGACAGTTAACTTTTTATGCTCTCAAATCATAAGACAGTTTCGTAAACCCACATCAAATGATTGATAGGGTTTGGTATGCTGCATAACTAGTAAAACCATTTTAAAATAAGCTTAAAAGCGTCAATTCACTTAAATATAATGTAAATATTTAGTTGAAAGCTCGTTATCAAATTCTGTGACAGGTGACCTACTTAAAATTGAAACCTGTTTCAGTATCCGGTGAGAAAATTGCATGGATCTAGACTCTACTTACTATTTGTAAATTTGTGCGTAAGGTACTGGTGACAAGATAAACCTTCCACAGAAGAGCTTTCTCCCATTAGCTCACACAGCAGCAAGCGATCTTTTTTCTCCTGCAGTTGTTGTATATATCTGTTTAGTAAACATGCAGACGATATGCGCGGGTATCTGTTCGCGCACGTTTATGTCACATCCGTTACTATTTTTAGACAGGGGAAATCCAAGTTGGTTGACAACGGGCAAAGAATTTTCTTAAGTTTTATCTTAAATTTAAGGATAATTTTAGTTAAGAAAATCTTAATATCTTTTGGGAATACGACTTAAGTTAAAGGAAAGAAATTTTCTTAGCTTAAAAAAAGATAAGATTTTCTTAATCTTACGTGCATAATATTAGATGCTACTGAAATACGGCCCTGTTGTTTTGACACATTATGTTGTTCTATCTAATCTGCATATTTAATTGGTGGCAAAATGAAGTAATTTTATGGTCTAATTATGTGTTAGATTCCCGAAGTCTTATTTCAATAATAGCTTTACATCTTATGTCGTTTAGAAGTTTTCTCACAAATATACACAGAGCTTATTAAGATGAATGGAAAACTTTGAATATTACAATCTAAATATGAACATTTTTTCTCTATTACCAGCAAGAACGATGTAATGACGACAGCATGATATTACTTTTAAGTGAAACTCACAAATAGTTATATATATATTCGTTCCAAATTGATCAAATAACAGTCAAGGAGTGTTATCTTAATATCTGAATCTCGCAGTGAATTGAAAAGAAAACGATTTATTGACACAAGACAAATTCACGTATCTAAAATCTCTTGGCACTTAATTGAAAATACACAATTATTTATTCTGAAGTGTCTATTTTCTCCTGAGCAAATAAGTAGATATTAATCCAGAATACGAGATGACTTTAAATCAACAGTTTTTTTACAGTAATGGCTTAAAGAAAGGTTAACCAAATGAAGAACGTTGAAGAAAAAAATATTCAGTTTGACAGACGTCATCGTGTTACAACCCGTGTGAAGAAATCAGTACTTTGACTCGTATAATAAAGTATAAAATTTAAAATGAATATTTTCATTTTTTTCATTTGAGACTACAAGTAATGAAATTACATATAATGGCAGCAACGTTTAATATAATTTTTCACAGTGAAAATATAAAATTGTATTATGTGCGTAAACTTATTGTCAACTCTGAATACCAGAGAGAGTAATATAGCAGCGGCCATATGACAGTTTATTTTAGTTTAACTGATTATTGATAAATGAGCGGATATTACTCTGAACGAGTGAACTTTAAGGGAAACGATTTTAATCATGTTTTCTACAGACAAATATTCCGTTACGTTTTCTTAAAATATATTTAAATGTATTCTTGATCGTGTAAGAGAATGGGCACTTTATCAGAAACGTTCAATGACAATGTCCTTAAAGAGGCTGAACTCCAGATTCGATACAAAAATTGTTTTTACTTTAATTAAATATCTAGATGCCGTGAGATTATAACAAAATGATATTTTACTTCAAAACTGATTATAAAAGTCAAAATAGAACAAAAAAAATATATTACCTTTCAGCCGGATTTGAACTCTGGACCCTCATGTTAACAAAATATTAACAACGCTTTAACTGTCACCACTATCGCCGCATGTGAAATAACTATTGTTTACTTTAAATCTTATACAATATAGTTATACCGTCGCGTTACGGTATAGCACTATGAAAGGAAAAAAATCAATTTATAATGTGATTACCTGGCTTATTTTTTGTCATTTACTCAGTTTTTAAGCATTAATCATAAATATCACAAGAAATTTATAATAAAAGAAAACTTTCTTTTTTGTGTCATCTGGAGCACAGCCCCTTTAAGCTTCAGCATTTACTGAAAAAATACTGTTTGTGATATTGCATCAAATTTTGATATTGCTCCTACCAAAATACAAACATGAAAAAAAGATTAATATTGATAGATTTGAAGGTAAGTCATGAAGGGGAAAATACCATGAAAAATGATTTTAGATAAAAAACCCGTTTTGTTTTATAGAACACAGCTTATAGCAGAATCATAAGGTATATGAAACATTTAACGTTATTTCAGTTATTGATTCTCTGATGTTTTTGTTGTTGTTGTATTTCCGAAATATTGTTCAGAAACCAAATCGTACACACGTCAGAACGTTTGATTTCGAAACGTTTCAGGAGGCATTATCTAATTTTTTGTCATAAAATTGAATTGATACATACAGATATAAACATTCGTAAATGTTAGAAATGATTTTGACGTTGACTGACTCAGTGACAAACACATTCAGCCAGTCCTTTAAACATTCATCACGGATGTTACTTGTACAAATTTATCGTTTTATTGTGTTATATATTGTTCTCTAACTCGGATCTTTATGTACTTTATTGGCTATTTCCTTCTGTCATTTACGGAAAGTATGTCTTATCGTCTGCAAAATTTTCCAAATGCTATCTAATATTTGGCAGAACCCAACAGATACACACTATATTACTACTGTTTTTATTTTCTGAGTATGAGAAGTTTGTTTAATGACTGTGTTTTTATGGCATTTCTAGCCAATAGTGATGATGACTTAGGCGCCTGATTAAGGGACTGTCTTCAATTTATATTTAAGTGTACAAACGTGTATACTGCATGGTAGGAAATTAGAAGGAACATGGTGTTTCTACAACACATGATAAAATAACAGCAAGCTTAACAATGGTTAGTAACATTTCCGTAGAAAATAGAACGCATGATGTAGCTTTTAAATTACATCTTTTAAGCTTATCACTGCTCTGAGATGAGCTGTAAGGATGAGTGACTGTCCTTCGTTGTCTGTCAATATTTTCTTTCGAAAGACATCCACCCCTGAACCGCATGGCCGATTTTAAATAAACATCACGGGAATTTTCCTCAGTCAGTCGTTTTTAAATACCTTGAATATGAACAATCAGATGGCTCCATAGAGTACTCTAGTTGCCATGGCAACCAAACGAAAACACATTGAAACTTGTCTTCTTAGAAACCACCAGACCGATTTTAATAATAATAAACTACTTAAGTCAGTGAAGATTTTTTTGGATGCAACCGTGCTGTCATTACGAAAACAAAATCTAGTTTCAGTTGGTAAAATTATTATTCCAAAGTGCATTTACGACGACCGTGTCTATTTTAATATTTTTCCTAATCTTGTTTTCTTGAACCATCCTGTGGAAATAAAAGTTCCTGATCTTGTATTAGAGAATTTACAATATCAGCTCTCTTGAACCAGACTTAGGGCATGCATCAATAGCTGCTCGGCTATCACCCTCAATGAGATATGTTTATATTATGGTTATTTTGTTTATTTTGACAGTCAGAAAAATCAGCATTTACAATTACTTATTTGTTTCCAAATGCGAGGATAGTTAATTGGTCATAAAAATATGAAATAATACGAGTTCAGCAGGAGATAAAATAATTACCTTGATAATATATTCATCTCACGTTGTTGTTCATTCGTATTAAAAAAAACCTGTTAATCACATTAGATAAGATTATTTTCATTATCTGTTACATCACCAATTTGTTAATCATGATGGACAAGTCGTCATCAAAAATCCAGCATTTGTCTTTTTCCAGTATTTTAAAGCCCTGACATCTGCTGAACAATTGCCTCTAATCTTTTATGTACAGTGTTTATGAGAGTTTGAAATTACAACGTTGTCCCAGATAAAACTTTTTGAAGAAACAGTGTGTCTGAAGATCATCGCAAACGAATAGCAGTAAATATTCATTCTGTTGATACCGACACATATCCCAAATTTAAGTAAATGATAATAATTATTTAAGAAATGATGTAGTTATATGTCCTGCATGAAAAGTCATGATTATTATATTTCTTACGTTCGAGAACACACCTACTTATGACTGTAAGGAAACAAATCTGATAGCTGTGTAAGGTAATCGATGTTTTGGCTAGGTGGTGTACAGTTAATTTTTTTATGCCCACGAAGGGAGGCATACATTAATCGCAGTGTCTGTCCGTCTTTCCGTCTGTCCGGTAAAATCTTGTCCTCGCTTCATCTCCTAAACCGCTTTAGGGATTTCATTGAAACTTAACAGGAGTGTTTGTCACCAAGCCTAGCTGTGCATCTCGTCAGGAGATTCCGCTTCATTTATTTTTGGCAGAGTTATGGGCACTGAGTAATTTTTTTTACTCTAACTTCTATACAAAAGTCTTGTCAACACTTCGTCTCCAAAATCGCTAGGAAGATTTCATTGAAACTTCACAGGAATGTTTGTCACCAAGCCCATTTGTGCATATCATCAGGAGTTTCTGCTCGGATTATTTTTGGTAGAGTTATGGGCACTTAGTCATTTTTACTATAACTTCTATATTAAAATTTTGTCCATGCTTCATCTCCAAAACCACTGGAGGATTTCATTGAAACTACACAGGAATGTTTGTCACCAAACCTAGCTGTGCATATCATCAAGAGTTTCTGGTCGGATTATTTTGTGGCAGTGTTATGGGCCCTAAATCATTTTTACTATAACTTCTATATTAAAATATTGTCCAAGCTACATCTCCAAAACCACTTGCGGGATTTTATTATATATAAAACATCAGTAGGGAGTTGGAATAAAACAATATTGTTCATATTCAAGGCCAAACTCACAGTTTTCTATTTCATTGAATAATTATGTCTTCAACCTTCATATAAGAATCTGAAGCAGAAAAACTTATTCTACCATTTACCTTCAGTTCAGGCTCTATTTTTGTCTGATCTCTTTTCCACAGGCATATTCAATTATATATTTACACCAGTTTCATTTCAAAGCTACATTTCGGGGCATATGTCAATTTCCAGTGACAGCTCTTGTTTCATACTACTTATGACTAAGTGTGCATGTGTTCTATTCTCATTTGTTTTTTGCTATTGCATTTTATGCTCCTGATACGTCCAAATACCCTTTTCGGGACTTGGTTTAAGAAATTATTATAACTTCTGACTTACTTAGTCATTTCATTAATTATGAACGACGATTTGCTGAAGAGTATGGGTGTTATGGCCGAGCACATCTATATGACATGGTATAACTTTAACACCTGACAACTTCATCAGATATTCGAATCAAGAGATGGTCTTTTCTTCTTTTTAAAGTAAATGAATTCCATATTTGTCTAATTAGTAACTCCTTTATTTCATTGCGATTTATATTCGAGCAAACTTACAGCTTAACCACAAATGAACGGCAAAATACCTCCGACTTCACTAAATCTATTATTTAAACAGTTCCAGATGATCGTTGAAATGGACAACTTGACATGTATCCTGAGAGATAAATTGCTTGGATTATAATTATATAAGTACGACCTATACTAAAATTGACTTTATGGGGCCCTACACAAGTATATGGCAGGTTGGTTTTCGCATGACAAGTTTGCCTGTAAAACAGCAGAGCATAAGAATAATGTTCCGTAATTTTTACGTGTTTCCGAACCCTGTCTTCGTCATTGTCAGGGGCGATAAGAGATTTGTTTGTTTTATTTGGGTTTAACGCCAGTTTAACACCTAAGGTCATGCGGACAGTCCATCTGACCAGTGTTCCTGATTATACAACCAATGTACTAACCAATTTCTCCGCAGGTGACTGCCTACTTCCTCACTTGTTTCAGAGGTGAAGTACAAATGACCTATAGATCAATTATCACGGAGAAATTTTGCCGGCCCTGATGGGGATTGAACTGGGATCGTCAAGATTGACAATCCGATGCTCTACCGATTGAGCTAGACGGGTCGGCGATAGGAGATAGAGAAAGAGATACCAACGGCACCCGAGTTTTTGCGAATAGATCCCTGGATTTTTTACACGGGACTGGTACATGTATATATAGCTTTGCATACAAGGTTTATTTTTTCCAGAAGATGCTTACCACATGTCATATGAAGTTACATGTAGCTTCCAACAATAATTATCAGTTGAGACATTGTATCAGTTTTTTTTACTTCTACATTTTTTTAGCAATTTTAGGGTATTTGAGTGAGGGTTGGAGCCTTAGTGTTGGTCTGTTGTGTGATCGTTAGATTGAATTTCTTCAACTATATACCTAGAAAATATTTACTTGGAAAAATCAAGCGTAAAGATGAATTAATTAGACCTATTCAAGACCAAGGTGTTTTTGTCTCTCTCCCTATTTACACTCGTATCAAGTCACAATTTTTAAAAGCAAAGTATTCTTGAGATACCCATATAAGTGTGTTTCACCAAAATGGAACAGAATAAGTGGAACTTGCGCGGTTTGTTCAACAAAACCTTTCAGTGGTTTCTGTTAATTATATAGATCTCCACGTATCACACAGATCGTTCACTATTGAAGGCTTAGAATAGGTTGAAAGTGTTAGACTGCCAGTTAAATTGTTAAAGTATTTAGGCTTACATTCTGTCTTAACTCAAGAACGATAAAACTATTTCACTGTTTTCTTGCCAAATAAATCCTTATCTGAATAATTAACCTTGCTTTACTGCACCGTCGCTGGCATATGCGCAATGGATTAAGGCAGCTTAAAAAAAAGATCAGATTGAAATATTGCATTATAATTGTATTCAGTTACGCTAATTTAACACAGCGAAAGAATAGTCAAAAATTAGTTATGTTCAGATAAAATGAAAAAATTAGAATCGTCCATATTGTTTTACTTTTCATTGGTTTTCACACAAAGATAACAGTATATTACGCTTAACTTAGTTCCCCCCGCAGGAGAAGAAAGACATATAACAGTTATCTTTTGTGACCGAAAAAAAGAAACTTAAGACGTCTAGCCATTAAATCTAGGTCTTTATAACATTATATACAAGTTCCAGTCTTATGAAACTATAAGTGCAGAGCGCAAATCTAGGACTGCTCATTGCCCCAGATATTGTAAATATATTTATTATGCTTTTCATTGTTGGAACTGAAAAAAAACATGACAAAACAATCCTAAATTAAAACGGTAACAAAAATTGGTAAAACCAAATAATGCACCCGAAGTATTTTTGTTCAGAATGACAGAAAAGTAAGAAATGTACTACCAATGGTATTTCAAGGACATGTGAAATTAAGTACTTTTTAAATTATTGTAAGGATAATCATGATGAAACTTTTTAAAGGATTTATAGTATTAAAAAACACATTTGTAAGTAAGGACAGTTGATATATTGCAAAATGTACCTGCTACTTGTTTAATCTGTGAATGTTTGCAAGAACTTTTATAATCACAACAAGGTGTCAAGAGCTTGGCTGGCAGGTGTAAAAAGTAGACCTGTACTTCATTTAATCGGTGTTGTTCTCCAGAATTCCAGCTGGTAAGCCAAAGATTTATCTATCGATCGGGGTTGCTTTATAGTATTATAAAGGGAGATAATTAAAACAACTAACTAATATAAAGTGATGGTCCTTTAACACTGTACTTCCTCTCATTAGTCTTTATAACTGTGTGAAGTTTTATTCAATTTCATTCAATCCTTTTCATTCAAGTTATTTTCCTAACAAGCATTATTAGGTATTATAAAGGGAGATAATTAAAAAACTAAGTAATGTAGAGTGATTGTTTTAACATTGCACTTCCTCTTACTAGACTCTCTAACTGTGTGAAGATATAATGAGATACTGATACTTCAGAAGTTTAGACAAGCACTATTTAACTTTTGTTATTATCATTAAGGGAGATAATTCAAAAATTAAGCAAGATTGAATTAAGGTTCATAAACAGTGAATTTCCTCCGATTCTTTAACAGTTTTGAAGTTATTGTCCGGACAAGCATAATTAAGTTCCTTAAAGGGAGATAATTCATACACTAAGTAGTGTAGGGTTATGGTTCTTTGACACTACACTTCTTCTCAGTGGTCTCTATCAATCTGTCAAGTCTCAATCAAATTCTTTGATACTTGTCAAGTTATTCTCCCGACAAGAGTGTGACGGACGGAAGGACGGACGGACAGACAAGGCGGCGACTATATGCTCTCCCTTCGGGGAGCATAAAAAAGTATGTTCAAATACCAAAGCTCAGGTAAAGGAGTGAAAAACCATTCATAAATACTGACAATGCAAAACAAAGACAATTGTTTCGTTACAAGAATACAAGAATAAAATACACAAAAAAGGAATGTTTTGCCACGTATAAATTTAGATAAATTGAATTTTGAAAATATAAAAAATATTCTTTAATATAATTTAGTATTAATTTGCAAATGTAGCCACTGCCTTCCT
Organism: Cyclina sinensis; assembly: GCA_012932295.1. Classification (NCBI taxonomy): domain Eukaryota; kingdom Metazoa; phylum Mollusca; class Bivalvia; order Venerida; family Veneridae; genus Cyclina; species Cyclina sinensis. The sequence continues at coordinate 39,360,348 of JAAONU010000007.1, read as the reverse complement.
TTTTTTATCGTTTTGTCCTGGTAAAACGTCTCGTTTATACTGGATGACTGTGTATAAACATCCGACCTTCTCATTAATTGACGATTCGGTTTGTATTAGGTTGGATGGTGACACGATTAAAATTTATATTTGTTTCTCTCATAGAATTTGTTTTGGAAATAATAACATTGCATATGTTTATATATTAATTGTAACGAATACAGTTGTTTTATCCAGCTTTCTCCAACTTAAATTAATCTTCGACAATCATTAGACCAACATTCTTTGTTTTAAATGCTTTTGCCTATTTGTTACGCCCTAATATCCTATCGATACGTACTCTCAGTGCAAAATCTATGGTCGAGCTTAAACATTCGTTATCTAAAGAATTTCAGGTTTTTAAGGACTAGCTAAACTTTTTTCTTGATTTATGACCATTTGCCAGGAAATGTTTTAACATATCATAATATAAACTAATGGTAATATAAAAGTAACACGCGTTTTAAAAATAAAGAAAAATATATATAAACAATAAAAACATTACCAATGTATTTAAGGGAATTATTCGCTGCTGGTTCATTAAAGCTTTAAATCGGAAAACAATTTTCATGTAGATGTTCTCAATTAAAAAATCACGTTGCCTCTGAAGAATCAATGAATAGTTTGTAGTTCACGTTTGAAAAACTATCAACACACAACGCCTGAAAGGCAAAACTAATTTTTTTTGCGCACAATGTGAGATTTCGTGTTCGCCCTGTGTCCCTCGTGCGTCGCCAACTTTTTATTTTTACAATATCTCTGCCTTCGGCGCTTTGACTTAAAAACAATATTTCAAGATATAGGAAACAAGGGAATATCAAAATCTTGAAATTTTAAGGCGCAATATTGAAATGTTAATACCAAAACTAAGTAAGAATCTTTAATTCCGTATACTCTGTATTTTCCGGCTTTTTACATACACAAATGTTGGTTTGTTTTTTAAGCTGTATTAACATAAATCAAGTTATACTACTGTTGTCTTTTATTGCAACAGTTAATCAGGAATCCAAATTGTTTGCTTTTATTTCATCTTGCAACAAGATAAACCGTGGTTTTATCGTTTCCTTGACCATCACAATCAGAAACAACAAAAATAACACTGTCATAAAATAAACGCAAGGAAACAGGTACCTGATCTTAGATCTTAATATGAATGGATCTTGCCATACAGTAAAAAAAGATTCATTACTGCTTTTTATAGAAAAACCAATGCCCAGAATTCAGCAATTGTACACATAGTATTGTTTTGTTACCTGTCCCCAGTTTCTTCAACCTTAGTCTCTTGGGAACTTCCTGACTCCACCCTGAGATGTTTTACAAATACTTTTTTACGTGTAAAAAATCAAGTTTAAGACTTATGAAATTTAGTGTATATCATTATCTGCTTTACTCTAAAATTTGTTCAAATTATATACCACTGGTAGAGCATCGGATTGTCAATCTTTGTGATCCCGGTTCAATCCCCATCAGGGCCGGCACAATTTCTCCATGATAATCGATCTATAGGTCATTTGTCCCTCATCTCTGAAGCAAGTGAGGAAGTAGTCAGTGACTTGCGGAGAAATTGGTTGGTAAACTTGTTAGATACCCAGGAACACTGGTTAGGTGGACTGACCGCCGGGATATGACCATTGCTGTTAAATTGGCGTAAAACCCCAATAAAATCAAATTATATCCCTTGAGTAATTATTGACTCCACCCTGATGGTCGCATGTTTTACAAAGAAATTAAAAGACTAAAAAAAAGTCATCTTTTAATCAATAAGGCCTAGAGTTCTGAAATTAGGAAATGAAGCTGTGTCCACTAGAGGTTTACTAAGATTGTTCAAACTTTGGACCGGGGTCTTTTTTTGGCATAACCCCGAGGTAAAGATGCTTAACACAGAATTATATAGACAATTTCTTATAAAGGTCTTATGCTGAGACTTATGAAACTCGGTTTGAAGCACTGCCAGCTGGACCTCTAGCAAAATTGTTCAAGTCATGTCCGTTGTTTTAGGTCTTACTTTTTTTATTTTAATGATAAATCCATTACACGACAATTGTTTCCCTAAGTTGGCGCTAGAGGCGCATCATAGCGCTCTTGTTTCTAATTGTTATGATACCTATTGTGTGTGTGTGTGTGCGTTTTCCAAATACAAGATGTTTTCAAAACCCCACACTCATCCAGCGAAATATCCTATTGAAACATAATTTATGTACCAGACGTATTTTTCAGTATAATCTATTGGTTCTTCTAGAACAGAGGATTATTTCATTCCGTTTTTCATTCAGTGGCAGACTTATTATTCCTGTTTCTTCGCACGTAAAGTAAACTTTAATTTTCTTTTCGTTCTTAATTGACTTTCCGATTTCCCTTTGCGATTTATGTGATATAACGTAAGGACTTTGTTACACAACGTTCACTGATTTTGTCGAATAAGCTGCAGCTGTTCGGATGACAGACTGAGTATTTATTTAGCAGTGAAAGCTTTAGGGCATATGGGTAAAGATTAACAAAGATGTTTGAACATCTGTTCAAGAAGAAATTTCAAGAATTAGATTTTGACTTTTACATAACTGGAGGCTTTTTCTTCATTGTTTGTTTGCTTAGCTTTCTGAATTGAATTTTCTAAACAGAAGGGAAAATGATGTAATTAAAGAATACATCCAATCTATAGCAAAGCTATGAGTGAACGCCTTTTACGGCAACAACATCTCTTATGTCGAAACATACTACCTATTGCATTGCATTTAGGCACATTCCTCATATTTAATTAGTTGGTATTTTTCCCCTATACCTCAACATAACATTTAGACTGTAAACAAAAAACGAAGTGAAAACATGAATGTTCGTCTTCTACAGTATGCATTCTTAAGGTGTCTGGACTAACTAAACCATGGCAACGGTTTTCTTAAATGTGATGAAAATTGAGAACTGACAGTTTTTCTTTTCCCTCGTCAAACAACCGAAAATGAAATTATAGTAAATACCCTACTCTGAGGTCTAGATGTTATTCAGTGTTTCATTTCCTACGCTGGAAATAAAGCAACGGGACTTCTTTTTTTTAAATTGTTATATCATGATTGCTTTATGTGTCTTTTCTTTATTTTTCAAATTAAGTGTAAGATACGAATTCTAAGAAAACCTTGCCTTCATGACGACTGATTTTTTTCGTATATCTCGGTGCCTGCATTTTTTTTTCTGTAGAATCTTTTCAACCTTCATCAAACACGAAACAAGTATTTCTTATGTATTCTGTTCATATTTGGAACTACTTTTAAAAATTCATTCAGCAATTCATTTTCAATTTACGTAATCACTGTGCTTTTGACAGGCGGCTGTATTTGCATATATGTCCAAAGGCCTATTTTTACCATTAGTGTATCGACATCTTATTTAGTAAAATAAGTTATTTAATTTCGTCGGTATCGGTATTCACTTTAGTTATAATCAAAGTATTTTTTAGTCTGTTTGGACAATAAATATGACATTCTGTTATTAAGGTTAGAGACATTTAATTGAACCTTTATTTTGGATTCTTTGTATTCACATTAGTCATAACCATATTTTAAAGCAGGAACACACGAGGTATAATAAGGAAGCACGGTGAGGAAGCCGATACTATTGTTATAAGAACTCACCCACTTTATGAAGTTGAAAGTCTTATTCAGTGATATGCTCGGCATGTTCTGCCACACATTGACTTGGAATGCCATTAGCTTTTTATGTTTTATATGTTTGTGTGCTTTTGCAAGCAACACGTTACAGTTTATGGATGGGTTGAAGTCAAATCACCAAGGCAACTTGTTCTTATTTGTTTTTATGATAACCTGTTGGGGCAAGTGTGAGGTTGGTGCACCCTAGAACCTGGTTATATTTTGCCACTGACCGTTCCAAGGCGGTAAACCCTCGGGTTCTCATTTTTGTTAACTGTTCGTAGTGGCCCCTTTTAAAAAAAGAGTTTATGCTGTATTTTCCATTACTTATTGACTGTGTAGGGAGGTTGTGATTTTTGACTGTGGTTTTTCCTGATAATTTTTTCCCCTATCTAATACTTAGATTTAAATTACTCGTAGAGGAATGAAACTAAGTGTTGTTTTTTATGGTAATGTGTTTCATATAAACCATGTAATGCGGTCAAGGGTAGTATAAAAGGTTATTATAGCCATTGTTTGTTTTGGTTTTTTAAGACCTTCGATAGAAACAGGAATCTGAACTAAATTAAAAAGCTTTTAACATGTTTAAGGCGAAAACTATAATCTGTGTCTCTTGATGTATGAATTATAACGTCTTGCATCTGTAAACCAGTCTGGCATTGACAAGTTAACAACATGACAAATATACCAGAGAGCTGTTTCTGAAGTGTAGACACTTTTTACCATCATTGCTTCAAGGCGATTATAGGCAAGTCTACATTATAAGTTGTTGTCTTATACCACTAGCCAAAGGTTCGATGTTGGGTGTCGTATAAAACCTTGATATAATTATTGTGTCGCACGTTATTCTCTTTCAATTGCCAGCTGCCACAACAGTTATTGATTGTTTACGAGTATTTGTTTGTACTTTAATCTCATTGTTCTTATTTATTTTGTAATAATATAGGTTTTTGAATGTAAGACTTTTATGGAAGGGGCCTCTGTCATCTAGCAATCCACGTGGCATGCAGTTTGCTTTGATATGAATGTATAACAAGATACATTTTGATACATAAATGTGTCATATATTAAGCCTTACATGTGCAAAAAAAACTTGGCATAACATTTATTTTATAGTTAGTCTAATAACTGGATCCGAATTATGTTCAATTCAAACCAGACAATACATTGATTTGCGTATGCATTGACTGTGTTAGTTATGGAAATAATTCATGTGATCAAATGGAATGATGTTAAATGTTTAATTGTTAACGACGTTGTTACCATCACGCAAACAATTTAGCTTTCTGTACAAGTGGTATTATTATACATTCTATTTTATAACTGTTGTAAAATGCAAAACTACTGTTTTGTTGTACACATTTTTAAGGGAACATAAAGTTTAAAAAAAATATCTGTATATTGAACGGGCTATATCGTTGTTTTTGTTCCCGTTTACTTAAAAAAATCAAGTATTGAAATTCCTTTGGCCTGTTTTCGTTTTTGTCAAACTGCAAATGTAAAAGTATAAATATGTTTAAGTAAATCAAAGTATGTATACAGGTAATGGTATTCTGTCAATTCCGTTTGCTTTCAAAACTTGTAAATGTGAATGTTATTGAAATTAATTATTACCCAAAATCAATTGGTCAATAAAATCTCAAAGTACAACAGTTAAACTGAAAACATTATTAGTTTTTACATAGAATGTTGTCGTACCATTTTGGGTGGATAGCCATTTATTTCAAGTAAACGCTTTCTGGTAGTCTAGATGCTTAAAGAAGAAGTTTGTCAACATTGGTCCTTCTAGATTTAGTATTATAGCGAATGAGCCACTATATAGATACGCAAAATATCTTCCGTTTATTGTACGGCATGTCTCTATAAATCCTATAAAATTGTGTACTCTGATAGATACATGTAGGAAAAAAACATTAATGAGTTGTAACTACTAATGTTAATATAATGTTCATATTTTGTTACAGATAATCGACTCGATTGCTTGCTTATCATGTGTGCACAACAGGCCATTGTCAGCATAAAAGACAACAACCAAAAATAATAACTCTTGACAAGGCTGCATTTTCGATGAATAACAGAGTTCATAGGTCATTTAAGCTTCTTTAAATTAGCTGCTGAAGCAAGGAATGTGTACGGAAGCTGTATCATTCTAGCCATGTATCAGGACATAAGATTGAAAACTGGACCTACAATATTCATGTTGTTTTATCGTACAAGGTTGCTAGTCCCTCGTGTTAAAAGGATTTATGTCCTTAACATAAAATATAGTTTTAAAGAAAGTAAATGGCTCCTGTTTTCATAAAAATATATTTATTTGAAGCACGCAAACATTGATTTGATGTTCTTACAGCGCCGTGATTAAAAACATGAAGAATTTTCTAGTTAATGGCAGGAAGGAAATAATGATTTTATGTCAAAAGAAAATGAAACGTTACACCAAAGAACCCTTATCTTTTTAAAATATCTAAAAAAGCGGTGGTTAGAAATTTTCTCATTACAATTCCCTTCGTTACGAATGCAAATAAACAGTTCCCATTTTATAGTTTTCTTACGAGAAACATGAAGATGTCTAATATAAAAATATCGTATAAAGATTAAACGTCGTAGGAAAACTTTTTTTAAGGGACATATCCAACAATTAACCGATAATATGCTGCATATCTGACTGAATAAAATCCATTCACATTCACGATTTTAAATTTTAAGAAATGCCTCTTTAACCATCACATCTTAATATCACATTCAATTTGTTTTATGTGTAGTAGTAAAAAGGAGACGTTTATGCAAAAACATAAGCAGAATTTGACGCCTCCCATATATCGTAGCATTTGGTTTTATGCAATTACAAATTCAAACTCCCGACTTTGGAATATAAACGAGTAAGAAAAAAAACCGAACAAATATATTGTATATTTATCTAGTCGTGTAAAAACGTGACGTCTGTCCACGTGGTTTGAACATTAGGAGGCAGTCGCTGCTTATTACTGACGGATAAAGCAGTAATGCCATGGTTTGACATACAAGCAAGATAAATCTGAAATATACACTCCCGAAGGACAAAGAAATTCCCGTTCACTTCGGTGTGAATATACTATCGAAGTTTTACTTTTTTTTCTTCTGTTACCTAACTGTTCTTGGCAGAAATCGAGGCTGAATGAATATCAAAAAATATTAACAGTTTGCTAATTTTGTTCAACCAAATAATCACAGCAAAAAATATTTCATTTTGCGACAGATATCAGGGTTTAACAGATGCAGTTGAAACCATATCTGCAAATTTAAGACATTGCTAATTCAAAAGCTTTTTTAAAAACTACTTGGCACTTCCTAATTAATAGCTTGATTAATAAAAATATATGAATGAATGGCTTTAATACGGTTAGCATATAATTGAAAGAACTTTGACCACTTTTCAAATATCGTTTAAGATAAGGACTCGTTATTAACACTTTAGTCTTCACTTCAAATGAGAGTCCTCTTTGACTCGCAAAAGTGTCAGTTAATATCTGAGGCAATAGATATCTACTGGTCTTAAACGAAAAAGGACCTGTCCAATGGTGTATATATTTCTGCTTAAGAAGCTGACAGATGTTTTTTCCTGTGAAATTATGTTGAATTTATATTACTACGCCTGGTAAATCGTTGCAAAACTAAAAATGAAAATAATTTCTTTCCTCTGTTATAATATCCACGCGGCATACTATATTCAGCTGTAATTTTATGATTGTAACGGATGCGTTTTGTTCCCTAACATACGTTTTCAACCAGGTTTTCAACGAAAACCTGGTTATTGTAATGCTTAAGTCGGCGGGCAGGCGTCAACTTTTGGTTTCCGCTCAATAACTTGAGTTTACTTTGGCCTATTGTGGCCAAACTTGGTGTATGGGTAGCTTATATCAAGAGGCAGCTTGGGATTGCTATCCAGGTGTCTGTGATCAAGGTCAAGGTCACTGTTGCTAAAAATAGAAATTCAGTTTCCGCTCAATAACTTGAGTTTGCTTTGACCTATTGACCCCAAACTTGGTATATAAAAGTAGCATATATCAAGAGGCAGCTTGGCATTGCTACCCAGGTGTCTGTGATCAAGGTCAAGGTCACTGATGCTAAAAATAGAAATTCAGTTTCCGCTCAATAACTCGAGTTTGTTTTGACCTATTGACCCCAATCTTGGTATATGGGTAGCTCATATCAAGAGGCAGCTTGGGATTGCTACCCAGGTGTCTGTAATCAAGGTCAATGTCACTGTTGCTAAAAATAGAAATTCAGTTTCCGCTCAATATCTTGAGTTTGCTTTGACCTATTGACCCCAAACTTGGTGTATGGGTAGCTTATATCAAGGGGCAGCTTGGCGTTGCTACCCAGATGTCTGTGATCAAGGTCAAGGTCACTGTTGCTAAAAATAGAAATTCAGTTTCTGCTCAATAACTTTAGTTTGCTTTGGTCTATTGATGTTAAACTTGGTATATGGGTAGCTTATATTAAGAGGCAGCTTGAGATTGCTACCCAGGTGTCTGTGGTCAAGGTTAAGGTCACTGTTGCTAAGGAAAGAAATTACGTTTCCGCTCAATAACTTTAGTTTTCTTAGACCTATTGACACCAAATTTAGTATTTGGGTAGCTGATATCAAGATGCAACTTGGCATTGTTACCCAGGTGTCTGTGAACAAGGTCAAGGTCACTGTTGCTTTAAAAAAGAAATTCAGTTTTCACGTAATAACTTGAGTTTGCGTTGACCTGTTGACACCAAACTTGCTGTGTGGGTAGCTTATATTAAGATGCAGCTTGGGATTGCTATTATGATATCTGGGAGCAAGGTCAAGGTCACTTGCTTACAATAGAATTTTCAGCTTCTATTATTTTGAACTATTGAAACCAACTTTCTGTGTTGGTACCAAAATAACATCACCATTTTTACTTCACTCACATATTTCTTCCTAATTTCTGTCACATCAATACTTGGTCGTTGAAAACCTGGTTTTCGTCGCATTGCGGCGCTTCTTGTTCTTTTGAAGAAGATCGAAATTAAAGGGTTTTTTTATTATGTGAGGAACAAAATACGAATCGTTTGGTGGTTCTCAAACTCTGAGAATAAAGACCTAAACCTGGATAATGAAGACATACCGAACTTCAAAAATAATTGTCAAAACTGGTCTAAAATATGCATTATCTGTAAATAGTTTAAAATAACAGTTCAATCACCTATCTTTCTGTATGTAATTCCTTTGTTTGCGAATGCTATTAAGTAGTTCACCTTATAGAATGATTTTTTGAAAAGACTGATCAATATCTAACTAGCAATAAATTTAGACAGGGCTGCGTTGTTGTCTTTTTCATGATTTTTTCTAACGTTAGTAAGCTCTGAGTAATCGGCTTGGTATTTATCTGTTGTATTAAAATTATAACGGTCTTACATTAAGATGTAGTTCAAATCTTTTACCTGAAGATTTTTTCGCAAAGTAGGAATAATATGCTTAGAAATCGGCCAGCAGGTTTTGATAAAGCTAAAATTAAGACAGGTAAGTTTGCTATGTATATTCAAAGCAATGTATACAGAAGTCGAAATTTCATCACTTAACTTAAAAAAATAAAAGTTTAGTAATGTAAGCACAATCAGTGAAACCAAATGATACAAAGTAAAGTGGGAAAATAACGTTGCAACCATGTACGTCTTTTAGCAAATCAAATCAAGGGGAAAAACAACGTTTTCCTAGATTAGATTAGAAATTTCTAAATGCTATCTTTATTGTTTCGTTTTGTTTAAAATAAACATTTTTTTATATATTTTTATAGGAACAGTTTGTTATCTTTTCTGTCTGTTTGCCGTTTTCAACAATAGATATGTTCAATCAAACGTAACTAGGCAATCCCCCTCTGCATTTATTCATTTCCACATTTATAACCGAAGGTAACTGTTTTGACGTTTGTGTGTAAATAATTAAGCGTGTACTTTATTCTACACTAGCTCAGGTCTACATAAAATAATGAGGGAAAAGAGCAAAAGAAGTAAACCATATTTTCCTGCGAAAGCTGCAGTCTTAAAGCTCTTGTCTCATTCTATTCACAACATATTGCAAACTGTGAAGTGGAATTATACCATTTATAGAGAGACAAACTTATCGAGCTCTTAGCCTGGATGAACTACTGTTGAACCTTTTACGTGGCTCGAGGTTACTGGAAACGGAAAACGTTTCTCATGTAATATAAGTAAAATGTAATGGAATAAGCCGAGGAGAAATAAACATTTATGTGAGTGATTTCTAATCAACATTCCATACCGATACAATGCTTCAAGAACCATGCAATAAAATATATCCATGTGTGTATGTAATATCTGATTTCTAAATACCGTGCTTAGTTCACCTAAGCACTGCGTGCTCATGGTGAGCTTTAGTGGTCCCTCTCTGTCCGTCGTCCGTCGTCGTGTGGCATCAATTTATTTAAACAACATATCTTCTAAAGCCGATTACTGGATTTTGACACAACTTTACAGAAATGATTCTTGGTCATCCCCTGTTGAAGGTGTTACGGTCGGTTGCATCTGTAGGTAACAGGGCCAAAATAGGGGTTTCAAAAATGCAAATTTCAAAATGTTCTTGTCTGAAACTAGAGGGCACAGAGCTTTTATATGTGGTATGTAACATCTAGAGATCCTCTACCAAAGTTGTTCAAACCATGCCTTTGGGGTGAAAATTGGCCCCGCCCTAGTGGTCATGAGTTTTCCTTTAATGTATATAGTAAAAACTTTTAAAAAATCTTCTTCTCTGAACCACGAGGGCTAGAGCTTAGATATTTGGCGCGAAAACTCAAGTGGTCTTCTAATGAGATTGTTCATGTTATGCCCCCCCCCCCCTTGGTCAGCATTGACGCAGACCTGGTGTCATGGGTTTTCCTTAGTAAACCCTTCAAAAATCTTCCTCTCTAAAACCCCATGGGCTAGAGCTTACAAAATTAAAAGAAACATGGTCTAGTGAACCTCTATTTAGAGTGTTCAAACTATGGCCCTGGGGTCAACATTGGCCCTACTCCGTGGGTCATGGGTTTTCCTCATGTATATAGTAAAGCCTTCAGAATCTTCTTCTCTAAAACCCCAAGTGCTAGAGCTTAGATATTTGACATGAAACTTTGACTAGTGGACCTTTACCAAGATTATTCAAATTATGGCCCAAGGGTCAAATTGCCCCTGCCCCGAGGGGTCATGTGTTAAATCTTCTGCTCTGAAGCCCTAAGGGTTATCTAGAGCTTTTATATTTTGCATGAACATTGTTAAGAGGTCTCTCACTAAAGTTGTTCAAATTATTGCTCTGGGGTCATAATTGTCCCCATCCCGGGGGATCATGGGTTTTCCCGTATGTATATAGTAAAATCTTTTAGAATTTCTTCTGCTCTGAAACCACAATGGTAACAACTTAGATGTTTGACCTTCATGTTGAATAATTCAGATCTGAACGTGACCTTAAATGACATTGACCGTCAATGTAAAGTTATTGAATTGTGTTTATATTGCCATAACTTTGTTAATGATGGATGGATTTGATTCATAGTGGGACAAAACAACACTGAGAACAAAACAGACATGCTGAATAATTCAATTATTTCCTTGACCTTTCTGGTGCTAAAGGTTGCTATATTTTCCCACGAATGGATATATTGTCTTCATACTTGGACATAACTACATTTTGTACAATACCTTCAAGAATGTTAAGCTGATCTTGATGTTTATTTTATCTTGACCTTCAAAAAACAAATTATTGAGTATTGCTAAAATTGGCCACAACACTTCTGACAAAACCGACATGTTGAATTATTCAATTATGACTTTGACCTTATAATGATCAAATGTTTATTGAATATTGCTAAAATTGGCCACACTACCGACATTTTGAATTATTCAGGTAAGACCTTGACCTGAAAATTACCTTGACCTTCAAGGCCAATTAATTGAATTTTGCTTTAATTTTCATCACTTTGTTATTAGCGGATGGGATTGAATTACACTTGGACAAAAAAAACATGGGAACAAACAAACTTGTTGAATAGTTCCAGTATCACATTGGCCTTTAAATGACCTTGATGGTGATAAAATTTGCTATATTTTTGCTATTAGTGGATGTATTATCTTCATACTTGAACATAACTACCCCTTGAACTATACATTTAAGATCAAATAATTGAATAGTGCTAAAATTGGCCACAAAATCTATGACAAAACCGACATGTTGAATTTTCAATTATGACCTTGACCTTTATTTGACCTTTACCTTCAAGGTAAAATTATTGAATTTTGCTAAAATTAGTCACATCACCTATGACAAAACCGACATTTTGAATTATCCTAGTATGACCTCTGATTTTGTCCACAGGTGAGCGACCTGGGGTCAATGGCCCCCTCGTTCTTTTTCCGCCCCCCCCCCCAATATTTTTACAGGTTTACCCGTCAGATCTTACTCTCTCTCGGTTTTTTGCTATGTATGTATGTTTGTTAGTCTGTCTGTCTCTGAAGCTGTTGTTAAACAGTCGTCTCATCTCTCAGAAAGTGTTCATTTGGAATAAATTGCTGTTCACTATATTCATGCATTCAGTTTATCTGTATCATGTAGAATTTTGAGCTAACACCTATACATATTACTTTATTTTGTATAAAACAAACTGGAAAGAAAATACAAATTTTCCTAAATTTTCAATGAATCATTTTGCATCGTTATTTCGTGACATCAACAAGTAAAATTTGGGCCTCAAACCAGACTGCAGAAAGCAATCTTCGAAAGGTCTCAGTTCAGAAGAAGAAAGGTATATCGTAAATGGCAGTCAAGGTTAAATGTATCAGGCAAACTTATCATTGGATGCATTATCATTTTTAAAAAGTATTTAATAAGTTCTTTTAATGCTATAAACTGTGTCACGTGGAACAAATGTTTTAAACATGCTACATTCATGACATTATGAAAAGTTTAATTATAAATTGTGTTCAGATAGATGCGGCAAAACGTAGACACTAAGAGACGCTTCTTGATGGGAGAAAAAATCCACTCCAATTTTTTTCCCATCAAGAAGCGTCTATTGGTGTCTAAAATTTGCTTACACCATGAACTTTTATATACGACTTTTTGTATTTTTAGGAAAGAAACAGATAACTTCTTTATCAAACTTAGAAGAACAACAAGTTATTCTGTACAAGATATTTCGTTTATAATATATGACATGATGGAATAGTTATGTATGTACTCAAATGAAAAAAAAAACAAAAGAAAAGGTATGTCTATTGTTTAAGCTAAAGCTAGCTGGTGCACCTTAGATTTGTAAATGTTTTGAAAATTAAGATATTATTAAAATTATAAATAACGACCAATGAATTTAAGGAGTTTCGTAGTTAAAGCTTATTTTCATAGAAAGCAAAATTATAGTTTCTAACAATTTGTGTGTGTCTTGCTATCGTCAGGTTCATTATGCGTATAAACAAAGTCGGACAAATGTAGTAATTAAAAGAGACATATCAAGAGAAACCCTTTCTTGTCCCGGTTCATTTATCAAAATGGATTTTTATACTGTTGTTGGGTCATCATAACAGTTTGTTTTGTACTTTAATCTTCCCAGAGGCTTAAAATATTTAAGCGCTGAGAAGCCGGTAACATGAATCCGGTGTTGACATAAAAAGTTCGTTGACCTTTACTTATTTTACAGTAGAAATCTAATCAGAAAATCGCTGGCTTAAAAATGTACTTTTATAATTATGACCCTACAGTTCTTGTCAGCTAAAAAAGGGAAAATATGAGCTTTTTCAGTTTTGACATTTCAAGTAGAGAAAATTACTACTGTGTTTTAAACACATTTATCAAAGAAATATTGTATCAGTAATTGCCAGAAGTCGTCAGGCTTTGTGTCATCATCGTAAGAACGCCTTAGGTAAGCAACTTTCAAGTCATAATTTCTTTTTCTAATCTTTTTAATATAGTTCAAAGCCCGTACTGCAGAGGTATTCTTTCCGCTCTCTCAATATTAAACTAATATTCTTAGCTCCACTTTTTGAAAAAAAAAATAGTGGAGCTATTGTCATGACCCCCTCGTCGGCGTCGGTGTCGGCGTTGGTTAACCTTTTTGTTAAGGTCCATTCCTCAGAAACTATCAAAGCTATTTACTTCAAATTAAGAATACACGTTCACTATCAAAATGCAACAACATTTTTCAAGGGCATCAAATTTATTTTTACAAAGTCATGCCCCTTTTTTAACTTAAAATTTCTTGGTTTACTTTTTTGTTAACGTCCATTTCTCAAAAAGTGTCAAAGATATTACATTCAAACTTGGAATACTTGATCATCAGCAAGACCCCTGAAGATTATTGGTACTCATGTCATTGGGGTCAAAGTTAGCCACATCCCAGGGGTCACTTGATTTTGCTTATACTTATACATAGGAAAAACCTGTCTTAAGCCTAGAAATAAACTATTATTATATTATCTTAAACCTCCCTTTTTGACCTTCCCCCAATGAGACATTCGATGCCCATCCCCTCAAATTTCTTTTTTCTCACATGCATAACCCACACCCACTCCCTAGCCTAGAGTAAACTATTTTTACATGGGATGGGTAGGTACTTCCCCCACCCCACCCCGGCCAATTTGTTTTAATACATAAGTAATTGATTCCCCATCCACCCTCCCACCAGTCACCAGACACCCTTCCCCTACCAAGAAAAAAGGGGCTGTTCTTTGACTAGGCTTATAATTTATTATCCAGCACTGAGAAAAGTGGAGCGCACTGTCTGCTGATAGGTCTTGTTTAAGTCTGAGATCTAATCAGACAATCATGATTTCAAATACTAAGTATTAAGAGAAAATTTTGTGTATGTTGCTAAATAACAATAAAAATAAACTTAAAGCGACTAACTCATAGATGGGCCATCGATGCATTAAAAAGAAAGTTTTTTATAAATATAGGAATTCTAGTTGTAATTGTGAAGAACATATCTAAACTAAGTTACTGTCTTTTTTTTGTTACGGTACATATCATAATATAAAGTCTACGTATACTTTTGCGACGTTGTTGATTACTTTTGGTTTGAACTTGTCTTAATATAGACGCGTTGCTATTAAAAATCTTCAAAATCTAACCAATCATGATTTGAAAATCTGAGTCGTCTCAGCCGGCGTAACTTGCCCTTCTAAGACTACGAAATGGCTGACGCTTCAGATTATCGACGGCTTGTTACCAAACACCTCCTCTTTCTTACGGGCGAGGAGATCGGCAAAGTAACATAGAAATTGATTTTCTTCATCAACTGGATAAAAATTCCGACTCCACTACGGGGAACTTTGGTGTGAGAAACGAGTAAACTTTAACCCAATCGATTTGCCTTTTCTGAGAATGGAATGCAATCTAATTTGAAAAGACAGATAAAGGGATAACAGTTTGTCTCTGTGTTTCAGCAATGAATTGTGGACCTTTTAAAAATTTTGCTTAGTCAGTTCAAACCTGTTCAGTCTGTAAAAAGTCTTCTGGGCGCTCGATGACTTCTGTAGGGTTACAATACTACGGAATTGTAGCTACTCTTCGAAGTAAAACGTATTCGACTACACCTTTTCAATCAGCCATTTTTATTTATTCATATTTCCTTGTTTGCTGTTTAATATTTAATCTTTACAATGTATTATAGTTTGATCAGCTTTTATGATAAGTATTTCTTGTTTCGATTTGTGTTTGATTTGACCGAATTTCTTAACAAATATACACAAATATCGTTGCCTCTTAAAGGAACATCAGCATCTTGTAAGATGACCATTCATGGCCTTTACAGAAGTAATAGTTAATGTAGTTGTCTGTGTCATCAAAATGAGACATATTATTTTCCTCTTACATGTATCTTGGTTTGCCAATCACACGTAAGTTATGCATAGTTAAGAAGTATGGACAAGCGATGGATAGGTACGAATGTCCCCAGCTTTACAGTAATAATGACTGTAAATCACCGAACAACGACCGCTGTTAATCATGTATTGTAATCAAATTCTTGTTGCTAATGTATTAATATAATAAAAAAAAATATTATCGTATTTGTAAGACTTTAGTATGATTTTCAAGGTTTAAAACTTAATTAATTGATGTAAAACCTGAGGTTCAAAGAACTGTAGGTAAGAGATTCTAGTTCTTGACATCAGGTTTGTTATCTAACAATATTATGAAGGCTGTATACAGTCATAAAATAGCTCTGACGTTGAAAAAGATATATCTTTTTCGCTTAAGAAATACTTGTTTTGATGCACAATTCTACGTTTCATTCTTAGACTCAGGAATATATCATAGTTGTCAAGAACATTGTTCGTACATACATTCTTATATTCTTGAGATCGAAAATGTTACAAAATATATTTCCAATACAAACGATTATATTGAATGTGTAAGCTATAAATAAAGCTATTATGTTTTTTGTAATAAAAGAATGATGCTTTAAGTACTAGGGAAAATGCCAATCCTGGAAGACAGTTGCTATATGATATCAACTTACTTATGCGCACTTTTCTCTCCCTTTATTCTTTGATGTATACCAGTTACCCATAGAGATGTAGAATTGCAAAAGGAAAGCCAAGGAATTGTTTGTTGCTGGCAAAGTGTTTAAAGCCGTAAAAAAGATAAAGTATTATAATTTTTCAACGGATACTTTCAGCTACGACCTTTGATGTATACCTGAAGCTAATTATTAATGACAGCATTCCGGTCATTTCTCGATTCTCATATTCTGCTACTTCTAGTAGCATTTATATGTAAGAAAACCTCAAAAATGTATTTTATATAGTTAAAAATATTTACAATTGTAATGGAAATTGTTAAAGCAAGTGCAATGATATATTTGTGTTCTTACATTAATTTAATATTCAAAGTGGGTATGTTGATTATTTCCATTGAAATATGAATTGCACTCTTAATTTCTTAACCACGTGACTTCTAAAATTTAGGGCGGGCATTAGTAAATCTCAGAATAAACTGCCATTTTAAACAAGAAGGCTGCTGTTTGAACGCAACTCTTAAGTAAACAAGACGGCTTCAGATTAATGCTGATGTTAAAACTCAGTGTAAATGAAAAAAGATAATTACGTCCACTTGTAAAAAGCTGTGCTCAATTCATGGTGATTATTTTGCAGACATAATAATTATAGAAGAATAATTGAAGGTCTAAAGATGTCTGCTTGCGTCATTTAAACGGATGTTCTGACTACATCTAAATTTCTCGAAATGGTCGGATAGACAATTCTCTGACTAAAACAGAAGCAAGGTGGCATTGCAATTACGGTCATGATCTGTTTTATGTTTATGCTCATAAGTTTCAGCAGAGGACGTAAGAAAAAGCTATAAGAGTTTTGGTAGGGAGAATTACTCACCTTAGCTGTCAAATGTTCAAATAAATCTAAACAATGTTTACATTCGAGTAACGAAAATCCTATCAATAGTTCTTTCTTTTCTTTACAGACATAAAGACACGTATATCCGTTTAGTGGATTGAAGTTTATAAATGTCATGTGACACGACTATAGCAAAATAATCATAATGTACTGATTAAAATGGTTTAACTGCGAAATTATGAAAATATTGCTTTTGATAAGAAAAAAACTTGTTTTTGATGATCGGCTGTTTCCGTTCCGATATCGGTAGTTTCCGCCGCAATTTTCGGTTGTGACGTAGATTTATCCCTACTGTGCCAGGCAGTACTGCTCATAACACATCCGTTTTTAAATGAAAAAAATAACACTAAACCACAAGTGCAAGAAACACGATAAAGGCACACTTATAAAAATAACATGCTATAAATTGTAAATTAAATAAACTAATGTGATTACTTCTCGATTTTTAAAAGTAAATTCAAATTTTGTGCCGGGAGAATGGGTTGTAATTTTACCTTAATAAACAATAAATATTACAATTTCTTCCATGTTGTGGTTCTATATAAAACTATCTCCTCCACGTTTTTCCTCGCTTGATGTTTACGTCATAAAAAAAATCTTTTTCATTTAAGTGTAGTAAAATTGAAGTGAATTTAGGTGATCTAATGTGTTAACATTCGTTTCACTGGAATAGAAATTCACACTATAGTGTATTTTCACGTTGGGATATTGTTTGAAAAATAACAATATGGCATGCCCATCAAGTAGAAATTTGTGTCTGCTTATAAATTAATATCCAATGAAATGTCAAAGATCCATAAATCACGCCTTATACTGTGGGATTTATGCAAATTAACCTGCCTAATTGGGACACTTGTATATTCTGCATAACTATCAAAACAAAGCAATTAAATTTTTTAATGACCCAATCAATGATAAAGTTGAGACAAATAGCAAAATTTTATGGCAAGTGATCCTACAAATTTATTGTATTACTTTTCATCAGTCACACTTGTGAAAACATTATGTAATAGCTTGTTCCAATTAACATGTCTGAATGAATTTTAGTTAAGAAGCTTCCATGCAGATACATATTTTAATTAGATAATTTATGTAATGGATCTATTTATGATGAAAATAAAAATCATTCGACTTCTAAATGTGAACAAATTATTAAAAAAAATAAAAAAAAAACAATGTGTTTGTGTTATGATTTTGACATAGTTTTTATGGCTTCTTCATATTATTTGTTCTTTGATCATTATTGTTTTGTTTTCAAAAACATGTAGAATGAATAAGCCAAAAAAAAAAAGATATGCATTTATAATAAAAAAATCATAGATCTAGTCAAAAATTACTTACACGTACCTCAGGCAAAATATACCACAGACAAATAAGCAACACATCACTGTAAGGAGAATGTTTTTATGGAAAAAAAAATCTCTCGATTGGAGTTAGTAAATCAAGTCTCCCAACAAACTGCATCGGATAAAAATAAGCATGTTCAAAATCTTTTTGGATGAGTTACTTAAAAATATCTCTTAGTCTAGATATTTTCACTGATGTATCTTTTAATTTTTTAACCCTGATTAAATTAGCCTCTATATAATATTGCTCATTGGCTTCGTAATCCGAGAGATGTAGATTACAACGTCTCTGGTAATTCCATCAAAATTTCAAATTATTTATTAAAAGACTCTTCAATGTATATTCATGATGTAAGCTTAACTTGTTCAATTTTGTTTTTTTACCATATTCAGTCTACATTTTCACTTTCCATCATAATTCTAAAGTTTTTGTTAACAATTCAGACAGCTGTGTAAAGTGGCAAGGGATAAATGCGCGTCACTTCTGGTTTCGCTCGTGACAGGTGCGCGCGACCAAGTGCGTAAAATATGGATTTTAATTTGCTATAAAAACATCTTTAAGATGAAAATTACCTGTGGAATTTTGTAAAACAGTCATAGTTAGATATATATTTTTCGCTCATATGAAAATTTCGAGGTCAAAAATTCGTGTCACATGACCTTTAACCGGTTGCGTTTCTTAATAAGTAACAAGATAAAGTAAGTCTTATTCATGCAAATAACTTGCTCCTTACCCAGACAACATGCAATTATTTAAATTGTTTCTTTATTGGCTATCCCAAGCCTGTGTATAACTAGAACCATTTAATGACATCATATTAAAAATTGACATAAGCATTAAGAATATGTATGCAATATCTGGGTATCACTTCTATAAGACTTAACAGAAAACACTAGCTAAATGTACTTTTTAGTATTTCGACCCTACCATCCTTTGGTAATGGAAACTAAACCGTTGACCGGACCTTCAGGAAACAGTTAATTGTGTTAATACTTTTTTTCGTCATTTGGATAGAGATGCATAGCGCTTAAATATGAAAATAAGTTTTACATCAAATAATACAGTTACTTTTTCCTTTCAAGAAATTGTCAAAAGAAGGTCTGTTAAAGGTATAACAAACAAATTTAATATATACTTTACTGGCCATAAAGGCACCAAGGTATTTCCTTTACAAACGACGGGTAATCATTCATGTAAATTTAATACTCGAACTTTAAGGGTAATTATGCTTATTTAACGGAAAGGAAAAGCATGTGAAAATACTGCAAGTATTAGTACACCGGGAGCAACATGTTTACAGTTCATAACTCGTTCAAACTTAATGAGATTGCTGACCTATATAAACATTTTTTCTATGACAAGAACCAGAAAGCAATTGGTTATTTCATCTTTATCTTGAACTCATAGAGTAGTTTGGATAAGAGACAAGCAGTTCCATTAATTTTAGAACATTCCTGAAAATATTTCGAAAGCAAACAAGATATCACATATAATGATTCTGTTATCTGTGCGTATCACATATCAAATAATTGACAAACTTGTATATTTCCCTTACGTTAAAATTGTTAATCATTTACTCGTGACTTTGATACAGTTCTATGAAAAAGGAGATAAATTGTACCCTAACAAACACTTCATGTGTCTAGGAAAAATTTCTAGCGCGTATGACTAAACAAAAGTTCACTTGAAGAAGCCTGTAAAAACAATGAATGTGCGGATTACTTGACATTTATCGGATTACACGTTCAATATGACATTTCTTTGTTTTATTTCCTTTTCAAGGAGTTCTTATGAAGCTCTTTAGAATATAATGATCTAAGCTTAACAATATAATTAAAAATTATACACTTTTCTAAAAGGTCAAACAACTTTCAAATGAAAACAGTTTTTGAGTTCAGTTCTTTTAAATAAATGTTGATAAAAATACTGAAAAAATATTCGAGTTTGCTTGAATTACTAAAGCCAACTGATATGCGGAAAACAAGATTATTATGATCACCAGTCCTATACTTTTTGTGTATAATGCAGTATGGATTTTTTTTCTATCAAGAATCTAGCATTCAAAATGATTGTGTGTTTTGTAATTTTCTTATCTGTCTGTCTGTCTATCTATCTATCTATCTATCTATTGTTAGCTAAGGGCGTGTATATTGCTTCTACAACTAAAATACATTTAAATGTCGGTTCTGATATGCCTTGTGTGCATAGTTTTTTTAGATATAACATTATAACGCAAACTTAAAGGATGACATGATAGACGAATGAATGAATGAATGAATGAATGGAGTTTTATGGCCCGTCGACAACTACAGTCATTTTGTGCGCAAATAATATTGTATAAAAAAAGAACTAAGAAATAACTATTTTGATAAAAAGTTGCAATGATGTAAAGTTCAAAAGTTGTCGATAGTATGTAAAATATGATGTAGTTTAAAGTTCTCTATGTAAAAAATAAATTGAAAGATTAATTCTGGCCGAACAGAATTAAACAGCTCATGCATGTTATGTACATTGAAATATTTATTTCGTATTTCGTAAATCAATTTTGATCTACATTTGTAGCGAATGACATTGTTGGATACAAAATGCACAACGGGCAAAGGAAGTTTGCCATTGGTTAAAAAGTGTTGCTGTTATAAAATTTTAGGGCAGAATTTGTAAATGTTAGTTTGTGTCTGAAAATAACTCAATAAAAATAAGGTTAATACAGTCGTAAATCCAATAGCAAAATGTTTTGAACATGAACAAATACACTAAACTGAACAAAGTATGTAATAAATATGACTATATATTAATTTTGTTTTCTCTGAAAATGATATTGACGCTACTAGCATTAAATTCAACATTTTTTCTTAATATCCTAAACATATAATGTCGGAATAGGACGTTCAATACGCGCGTTCAATATTTGCCAAAGCCCGAAAACTATACACTTATAAGGCAATTTGTACTGTAACTATGCAAATTATCTTTTCATGCCCCAGGAGGGAGCATATTGTTTTTAGTCTGTCTGTTTGTTGGTTTGTCTGTTTGTGTGTCACAAAACTTTCACCTTGACTATAACACAGGAGTCCTTCCACCCTCAAAACTTCACAGTGCATGCACCTTGATGAGTTCTACCCGCCAGACCCACTAAGAGGTCACGGGGTCAAAGGTCAACGCCCCACATGGGCATTGCGTTCATTGAAACGTAACGCTTGTTTAGAGATATTTCTTCTTTCGTGTATATCAGTTTTACCTGGAAGCAATTGCAAGTATCACATCAATCCTTGTTGTCGTATATTCAGAAATACTATGGATAATGTTTAAATATGTCTTCATTTTAACATACTGAGATGAGTTTTCTATTTAGCCGGTTCTTGAAATATAATTTAAAAGAAGAAATTTGTAATATATGTTTTTAATAACATGCATTTTGAACACGAAAGCAACACAAACTATGACTAAGACAGACGTCTTCTAGTTTAGTAAGGTTCCTTCAAAGAACATATCTCATACCGTTTCTGCAAATACAATACGTCCGATAGTTACTGCATTTCTAATCTGTATAATCCTTGCTGTTAAGAAATACAGCAGACAGTGTCTAAGGTTCTTCGACTCTTATTGAGATTAGAAAAAACGGGCGTTAATATGTCTTTAACAAAAACATAATCGAAATAGATTTAACCCTTGTAAGTGATATTATTCAGAAAGCTAGGCGCTATGAATGCAGATTAATTAAGCTCGCTTGATTTTTAATGTGATTCCTACAAGGTCGACAGAAAAAAACATATCTTGTTTCTTTCTGTCATACGTGACAAGTCAAGTTAATCAAGTTATTTTTCAGACGGTCACCAGTTTGACTTCCGTGAGGATGTTATTCGTCTCGAAGGTTGATGAAATATTTATGATGTATTGAAATGACTCATATATGTCAGCAGCGAAACAAGTTGTTCTCCGGTTATGTAAATATTGATTAAACCTTTTTGTGGACAAGCTGGAGGTTAACATACTATTCTTTCGCAGAAATAAATTAGAAAAAAATGTCAAGAACGTCGAAAATTCAACACTGTCATTTAACTACATCATGAGATAAAACATAAAATTTAAAGTTCTACATAAAAGCAATTGTTTGAGACATTTTCCACAACAGTAAGTGCAGAAGATCTCGCATATGGCATCGCGTTTTTGAGTCAGGCTTCTTCATCAAGGGAACAATATTGGCAATTTGCTTCGTTTGAGAGTACACAGGTTATCTCTTTGTAGTGCCTGGGTCGAATTGCTCTCATTAGAAAGTTCACATTAGAAACATTTTAGAAGCTTTGTGTTCTTGAGTTCTAAGAAAACCAAAGTAAATGTTAACGTATGTTTATAGGGTATATGCCCTTTACAAGCAACGGGTAGGGCAGTGAATCAGACCAGCACGAACAACCATTCGCAGTATGTTGAAAAAATATATCTTTTGATGCAAGGTTTCAGGGACAGTCTTAGTGAAAGGATAGACAAAGTCTGCTACGTTTAAAACTTTCATCAAAGAGCACCTTTTCAATATTTATCAGCCAGATATCAAGTTTGATGTTCTGCTTCTTTATGACAGACATATGTGTCAATTGTTCCTTACTCGCTCACAGTGGAATTTTTTGTCCTGTCTCCTACTATCCTCAACTACAACCAATAGAGCTAGCAGTGTGCCCCCCCCCCCCCCCCCCCCTGCAACCCCCCACCTACCAACAAAAACATACACACACTCAAACACACACACGCGACTTCAAGAATGGAGCTTGTCATAGTAAAATTGTTGGACTATTGCTGATGCCTGTTTACACAAAATGATGTCTGTAGGTTGGTCTGCATGGTCTGAGTTTGACTGTTGACTGTACTTGAAAGAAATGTGTTTTTTATTGTTTTTTGTTATTTTTGACATGGTATATTGTTCCATTTAATCTAAATAATTATACAATTGGTGGTACAATGAAGTCAGTTTCAGATGTAATGTTATTTAACATTTTAAATTACCATGGTCTTATTGTAAGAATAGCTTTACAAATTATGTCGTTGAGAAACTTGTCATAAATATACATAAAGCACATTGAAGTGAGAGGAACGCTTTGAATGTACAGTTTAGATATGAAAGTCTCTTTTTTTCCACAGATATGGAAAAACCATGAAATATCGACAGCAGTATATAACTAAAGTTAAAATTCACAATTATATAATGATGATTTCAAGTTGGTCGAATAGCAGTCCAAATAGCATAATCTTTGTATCTGAGTCTGGCAGTGAATTGAAAGCTTAAGGAAAATGAATTATTCACATAGAACATCACATACCCAAACTCTGTTGGTACTTAATTGAAAGAAAGAAACAATTTCTTTTGAAGGGCCCAAATACATTTTCTTTTCTCTCGACCTGATAAGTAGATATTAGTCCAGAATCTAAGAAGACTTCAGTCAAAAGTTGTTAACATAGTGACCAAAAGGAAGGTTATCCAAATAAATAACATTCAAGAAAACAGAATAACGAACTAGTCAGTTTGATAGACGTCATCGTGTTACAACCAGGGGGACAAAGTCTGTGCTTTTCGTATTTTAGTTTTCTTATGACTTGAGTATTTTTTTCTACTGATAATAATATAACACAAACACCAAATACTGTTTTAAAGCATAATACTTATTAATTAAAAGCCTTGAAAAATAACAACGCGATTGTAAGCAACACTTTTAAAAATTCAAACATGGTAGAAAAGAAAGCTAAAGATATGAGATTAAAAGTACTTGTCTAAACGAGTAACAACTGAAAATTTCAAAACGATGTTAATAGTTTTTAAAATGCCTATATTTTCATTTTCTCACGAGTTTGTGAAAAAACTGTTTCGAATGCACGGACTACTTTATTCTGCGAAAGTTAGTTTTCCTTCACATGGAAATCATTAAGAATTAGCGGTGTATCTATTAACCGTACAAATTTGTTTAGAAATCTGTCGCGTTCAGTCTGTTTAATTTCTTCTTTTTTTAACAAATGAAGAGATTTCATTTGATACCAAAGACAATATAGCACAATATACAAAAGCAAACTAACTTGATTAGGCGAAGAAAAAAATAAAATTAAGATAAACAAATGCTCTGATTTTCATTTCAGTTATCAACCACCTCAGTACAGACTACAGATACCGAAATACCATTCAATGACAACGTTTGAAATAATTTGTCCTAGTAAAAATATAAAACTGTATTAACTATGTGATGCTGAATATCAGAGCGAATAATATAGCAACCTCTACATGACAGTTTATTTTAGTTTCATTGACGTTCGATAAATGAGCGGAATTAACTTAAAACGAGTGTTCTTTTAAAGGAAATAGATTTTAACCATTTTTCGTAAAGATAAATGTTCTGTTGTATTTTCTTAATATATATTCTTGATCGTTTACAAGAATATGCACTTTACCTGATACGTGCAATGCCAATGACCGAAATTTTGATACTTAACTGAAAAAAATATTGTTCCTATATTGCTTACAAGTCTTAAACTGCCCAAACAAATTTCAGACAGAATAAACAGATTTATGTTGATATTTTCGACGGTAAACAAGTCAGAGGGAAAGTAGAATGAAGCGAGATAAAAGTACTTATTGCATTTACGAGAACACAGTAACTGTTAATAATAGAACCATTTTAAAGTATGATGAATCTTTAAGTGTTTTGTTTTCTTTTCTTATTTTAATGATTGTATTCGTTTCTCAAAAATGTACTCAGAAGAAACATTTCACTGAAAATATCTGATTTTGAAATGTCCCAGGAGGCAATCTAGAGATTTTGTCACAAAAACTTGAATTGATAGATGTACATGTTTGTAAGAAACGAGGGTGGAGGTTGATAAGGAGCTCTATGTCATATATATTTTAAAAGTTCTTTGACAATGTTAAACTACAAAATCTGAATTGCTTATGTATGTCCTCTAACAGTGTTTCTTCTTGTATTTTTTTGGCCTTTTCTTTCAGTCACGGAAAAAATATAATGTGATGTTCTGCTAAATACGAACAAAATCTATTATTTTGCAGAGCACAATAGACACAAAATTTAGTATTTACTTGTTGAAAATGTAAAGAATATTAATGTCTGGTGTATTTTTGGCATCATTCGCCGATGACAAGTTACACATCGGATACCGAAATATAAATTGGGATTGTGTTCAAATCATTTATTTCGTGATGTGTTGAAGTACAATTCTGTGTACTAAATTTTAAGAAAATAAACGAATGACGATATTTAATCGACGGTGTGTTTGTAAGATACACGATGGTGAAAATACAGCATGCTTCACAAAGATATGTACCATTTTTGCAAAAGCAATACTTACTGAAAATATAAAACATTTATATGCTCTCTTGTATCTTTGTCAGTTTTTTTTATCATGGATAAATATCTATGAAATATACTTTAACATAAATATTTTAAAACTGTACGGATAAATCGCTCTACAATCAACACAACACAGAACCATATGGTTACAAATGTCTACAAATTTATTGGAATTCGAAAAAATACAGCTATTCCTTTTTTTTTTTTTTTTTTTTTAAATCTCGCCATTTGTAGAAAAAGTTCTTTAAGAAAAGGTTCCGTGAAAATATTCAATTACGCTTCTGACCTTAAATCGCAAACGTAAATTTGAGACAACCCCCATTTATATTGGCATACTATGTCAGGTTTGTTGTCGGATTAAGTTAACAAATGCTTCATATAAAAATCGATCATATTTCGACTATTAGCATTTTAATAATGTGGTTTATCTTATGAGTATTTTTTTCTCGATCTGACTTTCAATGAATTAATCACATTATATAGAAATCAACAGCTTTCAGTATAAATATGAAGCAAGCTGTGAAACCAGCCTCAAGTCCTAATATATACATATAATCGTCACATTAAATATATTTTTTTTTTTTCAACTAATATTGAATACTATTAGTAAGAACGGTCAAATAAAGAGACAGATTATTACGTATTGCCACATGCAGGAAAAAAGTAATGACGTACGAAAGTGGTCATTTTTAATTTAACATTATACATAGAAATTGATAGTTGTCTTAATTTGTATAAAGAGTCTTATCTGGTGTGCAACGGATAAATAAATATACTAGATACACATTTTGAAATATGTCGCATCTGGTGTGCAACGGATAGGTATAGACACACACACTTGGGGTAAAGAAATAGTACTTGTTTCACAAATGCAAAGACATAAGGCACTCATATACCAAGTTAGGTGCCTGTCTGAGAACGTTTCAATAATTGTTAAAATTCACTAATATGCCTTATAAATATAAAGATATAAATGTTTGTCACATGTAAACATTCAACACGTAAATGATAGAAATTATGTGAAATTTTGGAGGTTCGTTACCAGTTTTGTTGGCCAGCAAGGATAACAGGTATTTTGAGTTACATAAACGTAAAGATAAATCATTTCTTCGTCGCATGACATCAGTAATGTATATGATATACACTGAACGAGAAAAAAACGCGATGTAAATCAAGGCGTGTTGAATGTTTACATGTGACAAACATTTATATCTGAATATTTATAAGGCATATTAGTGAATTTTAGCAATTATTAAAACGTTCTCAGACAGGCACTAAACTTGGTATAAGAGTGCCTTATGTCTTCGGAATTGTGAAACAAGTACTATTTCTTTACCCCAAGTGTCTGTGGGTATAGACACACATTTTGGAATGTGTCATCTCTGGTGTGCAACTGATAAGTATAGACACGCATTTGGGAATGTGTATATAGCGGGGAAAGGTTGTAACATATGCAAGATTTTTGTTTGTTTTGTTTTATATAACAATCGACCTCTTACAGTGTTTGTTTTTTGTTCTCCTCAAGATATTTTAGCCCGACAGTCGAAAAAAAAAGAATTGTTCCATGTGTAGTGTGTTCTAAGATGAATAGCATTTTCCATGTAGATCAAACTTTGCTTCTCTTCTATTGAAAGCTCAGCAAATGTGGTTAAATGCAATGTCATCTTGATCAAATCATAGGTATTGATATTTTTGACGCGATTACGTCAGTGAAGTGTCTCGACTGTAAACGATTCTGATGATTCCATCATGCTGCCATTCAGAAACATAAATCTGATTTTGTAAAACATTATCATTTCTGCGTTCCTGTTACGACTGCTTTGTCGGAATTTATTTACTGAATTGTTTTCTGGAAATGTATAGAAGGGGAAAAGTTCTTGTTCTTACATTTATTTAATTTAGAGAAATTACAATATTACCCGGCTGTTTAGTACAAGACTAGCGGATGTATCTATCAACCAGCAGTTGTTCAGTTGGTAAACAACGCCATGGGGATATTTATTTCAAATAAGTATGGGTCTTTTTATGATATATTATTTCATTGCAGATCAAATTTCAGCAACACATTGTAATATTAGGCCGTTTTATTATTTTTTCTACCAGAAATCCGATTACAGAAGGGAAACAAATAATGCAAATTTACACATATAATAAAAAATAAA
Organism: Cyclina sinensis; assembly: GCA_012932295.1. NCBI lineage: Eukaryota > Metazoa > Mollusca > Bivalvia > Venerida > Veneridae > Cyclina > Cyclina sinensis. The sequence goes on along the minus strand of JAAONU010000007.1, from coordinate 39,332,454 downwards.
ACGATATTAAAACTGTCAGCACTGACAGTAGGTTAAGTAATGTATGGCCAAAAGAATTCCTTCGAAGTCTGCTTTAGGCTATCTTAAAAATGTGACTTCCAGCGCTTTTAAAATCGCACTGCTCATTTCCATTTCCAGCGTTGACCTGTGAAATTCATGCAAAATGTAGCTGGCTGTCACACAGTGCCACTTTATTGTTATCAACAGTTTACTCTTTCTAATGTTATTTAAATAATTGTGCGATTTCAGGTGGAGAAAAAAAGACATAATGCACATTTAACACTTTTCTTAATGTGTATTTGCTTTGTTCGATTTTATCGATATAACGATATAAATATCAGATTCCATTTATCGGTATAACGATATAAATATCAGATCCTATTAAAAGTAGATAATAATAACCCTAGAATGTTGATGTCTACTTCTATATGTAAATATGTTACATGTTATGGTCATTGTTTATTTTGTCTGTCAGATAAGCAAGGATTTCCAATTACTTATTTGTTACCAAATGTGAGATTAAATGGATTATTGTTCACAAAGATAGATGATTATACAAACTGTAATAATAAGTTTAGCAGGAGATATAATTACTGTAATAAATCACGTTGCTGTTCATTTCTTTTATAACACTGGTTTTAATCATGAAATTCGAGACGATTAATTTCATAATCTGTTACGGCATCAGTTTGATAATCATGATGGACAGGTCAAAAATATTAGTACTACAATTTCTCAGTATTTTAAAGCCTTAAAATTTGCTCAACAAGTTCCTCTGATCTTCTGAAATGAACAGTTGATATGAGGACTTAATATACAATGTATACGAGAACTTAAGTGTACAATGTATATTAGGACTTAAATGTACATTGCATATTATGACTTAAATGTACAGTGTATATTAGAAGTTAGATGTACAGTGTATTTTAGGCCTTAAATGTACAGTGTATATTAGGCCTTAAATGTACAGTGTATATTAGGCCTTAAATGTACAGTGCATATTAGGCCTTAAATGTACAGTGTATATTAGGACTTATATGTACAGTGCATATTAGGACTTAAATGAACAGTGTATATTAGGACTAAGATGCACAGTGTTTATTAGGACTTAAATGTACAGTGTATATTAGGACTTAAATGAACAGTGTAAATTAGGACTTAAATGTACAGTGTATATTAGTTCTTAAATGTACAGTGTATATTAGGCCTTAAATGTACAGTGTATATTAGGCCTTAAATGTACAGTGTATATTAGGACATAGGTGAACAGTGTATATTAGGACTTAAATGTACAGTGTATGTTAGGACTTAGATGTACAGTGTATATTAGGAATTAAATGAACAGTGTATATTAGGACTTAAATGTAGAGTGTAGATTAGGATTTAGATGTACAGTGTATATTAGGACTTAAATGTTCAGTGTATATTTAGACGTAGATATACAGTGTATATTAGAACTTAGATGTACAATGTATATAAGGACTTAAATGAACAGTGTATAATAGGACTTAAATGAACAGTGTATATTTGGACTTAAATGTACAGTGCACATTAGGACTTAAATTTACATTGCATATTAGGACTTAAATGTACAGTGCATATTAGGACTTTAATGTGCAGTGCATATTAGAACTTTAATTGACAGTGTATATTAGGACTTATATGTACAATGCATATTCGAACTTAAATGTACAGTGCGTATTAGGACTTAAATATACAGTGCATATTAGGACTTAAATGTACAGTGTTATTAGGACTTATATGTACAGTGCATAATAGGACTTAAATGTACAGTGCGTATTAGGACTTAAATCCAGAGTGTATATTCAGACTTATATGTACAATGTTTATGAGATAACGCCGTGCTAGATTTAACTTTTTAAGACATTGAAGGTTAAACTTATAGCAGTAAATATTTCTTTTATGTTTAAACAGAAACATCTGTAAGGCTAAGATGAAATTGTAGTCAATGAATAATGATACAAAAAGTATGTCGCTAGATTTAATCTATGAACAGTTATGACTATTAAATCTCTAAAAGTTATGAAAACACCTTTATATTTGGTAAAAAGTAAATCGAATCTTTGGCTCAGTGGTCTATAGCTCTACATATGAACAAGTTGGCGTGTGTTCGATTCCCAAATAAGGAACGAAATGATCTTTTTGTGTTATTTTTATTCTTTTAACACTTTGATTTTTTGAATTATGACCGCGTCTTGCAGTAAAATGGTACAAAAATAGTATCAGTTTATTAAATATAACAGTTGTGGAGCAGCTATTGTTAGTACAAATGCACTTAACTGAATTTAATTTCAAATAAAAAAATCAGACGGACACAATTATGCAGTTAGTTTAGAAGCACTCCACTAAAGATATTCCAGTTTTTGGTGACAGAGTCCCGTAATGCCGAGTCTAGACATGGTTAGTTCTTCCCCAAACGTGCTGACCTCAGAATTATTATTAATAGAAAAATTAATTCATAGATCTAACTGATAATTTGTTTATGTTTGTATTTAAATCCACTTTGATTACAGGTTGTGGGAAGGGATCTTGCCAGGGCGCTGCGTAAGAAGCGGCCACAGCTTGATCGGGTCATTTACCATCAGAATAGCGCCTCCTACTACATCGCATCTGATACCATCCTTGACATCGAACTCTTAGGTTGTGAGGTCTTGAAACATCCAGTCTACAATAATAACCCTCGTATTTTCAAAAATTTCAAGAGCGGGCACATATTTTCCGTATATTAATCTGTTACGTTTTCATTGTATCTAAAGTGAACATTATTTAACATTTCGGGGATTAAAATTAAGCATCACTTTCATAATTAAGCTGGCTATTAATAAGTTATCGGTTGCATACCCGTTCATATACAGGTTTAAACTAAATTATAAAAAATGGTAGTCACATTTTCCATTTTTATCGAAATTTTAATTTTTTTTTGGCATTTTAAAATTATTTCGCCAACAATTGTGAAAAAAGTATGCCAATCAATAGAATAGCTATTTCATCTACTCACTAGTACTACTAACATTGGTACATATTTTGGTAACAACCTGTCAACAAGATTCACAACAATAATTTAGTATTTCAAAGAAAACATGCAATAACACGGAGGAGCAGGGGCGTAGAGCGCCTGACTTCTGATCTGAATTCCTTGGTTCGAATCCTGCTATAAGTGAGGTACTTTATTTTTTTCATAAACTCAGGTAAGTTCATCTATAAAAAAAAACACTTTTATTGTTTTCATATTACACGAAAATGGGCAGTTTAAAGTATTTACAGTAAACTGTTATAATTTCTAAAGAAATAAAGCCCGCTTTTAAGAAGGTTTAATTGTTAAGGCAACTGTGTGGCTGATCTTATTTGTTAAGGATTGGCTAAGAGATTAAAAAAACTTCAACATTAAAGTAGGAAATGATAGATATAAACAGATGAAGTATGTTATAAAGAGTGTTAGTTGTATTTGTAATTTCAGTGTTTTTATTATGATTTATTTGCTAAGCAACGATAATTACGGAACAAGGAGTTTGATGCTCCGCCTTTCCATTAACACACTTAATGACATTCAATGTGAGACGTTAAGCGAAGGTCTCGGTTCCTACTGTGCGCACGTTAAAGAATATGAACGTCTCAGAAAGTGTTCCATCTTTTGTATCCTGCCCCATTTAGCAAAATAAAGTCTTTTATACTCCTGACACGGACATTTGAAATCTAAATAAGAGGTACTGGTGATAACTCTATTGAAATGCACATAGTCAACATGGCATGGCATTTTAACAGTTTGTATGGTGGATGTCAGTGGTATTGCCTACTATGCTGGCTTTCTTGAAAGTCAGAGGATCTTAAAGGCTGTAGCAATTTGTTGTAAGTGGTTGAGCTAAACGTAACTTACTGTTACACTGTTTGCACTGCATGTTGTTTATATTTTTAAGACAAGATGTTTCAAACTTTGCCCCAGAAGTACAACTTTTTACATTATTCCTTTGGATAAGTATAATTACATTATAGCTTTCATTACTGTTCATACCCCAGTAGTTAGTCTTAATATTTTATTTCTTTTTTGTTTGGGTCAAAATCAAAATCTGCTATTGTAGAGAGACTCTGACCCACAAAAAGGTATCTCAGAATATGCCTAAGACGTCACTTAATTATTGTTACTTACACACTAGGTGACTCACTCGTGAAAACGCAGGTCTTACAGGCATTTTTGTTTGACAATTCTATCCGTTTTAACAAAGTAATTAGTCTTTGCGTGTGTTGGGGCTTTATTATAACTTACATCAATGTCTTTCTTAATCGAATCCAGAGACATGTGAAGGCCGTGACGGAGAAATACAAACAGATCATTTTATGTATTGCACAGCTAAACACAATACATAAAAATGAAAAGTAATTTTGAATTAATGAAAATATAAAACAGTTAGTACAGAGTATATATGTTAGATAAATTAGTCAAGTTGCACACATAAGTTCTTGTGCAAAAAAATCATATCAGAACATACAAGAATTTGAATAGTGTCAAATTAAACACGAACTGAGACCCTTTAAAAGACACATCTATCCATATCGGAGAAGTTTAAATCCATCCAATTAAAATTAGCTGCTGAATACCGCTCTATTTGGATCTGAACGTCACCAAAAACAAGATCACCTTCTCCTGACATTTCAATACGTCAATCAGTGCCTAGCTTTCAGGTTTTTGAAGGTAATTCAGTTTCTGTTTTAAACATTTGAAAGTGAAAAAATCTATATTTAACTGGGATCCCAAATAACAATTTTTCTGCCATAAACGTCACAGTTAAAGCGACTGACTCAGTGCATAAAAATGTTTATATATGTTAAATTCTGGGTATAGTTGTGAAGAACATACCTATGTTACTGTCTCAGTTTTAGATACTAAACGCATCATAATATAAAGTTTTTCACACTTTTATCAGTGGCTCAGTGGTCTGTGTCGCTGCTCCTAATTTTACTTACCCGAAGGGGCATGGGTTCGATTCCTGTTAAAGTCAAATTCTTTTACTTCAGTTTTCATAACGTATGGAGCATAAAATTATGTTGTTTTTTTCTTCATAGTATATTAACCTCTCTCTTAAATTTTAAAGAAAACAAAATTTAAGCTAAATTCTGTGAGTCAGTCGCTTTATATTGAGATTATTGTGTGTCGCAAAATTTCCAGTAGTTTTTGACTTTTGATAGATACTGCATGTATACCAAAATAAACAGGCCCGTTTACTTGAATATTTTCGTCACCAAGCTAATACTCTAATTAAAATTTGTTTAGAAAAAATACAAACCGAAGCTTAAAAAAATTATATTAATCAAGGAGAATTCATTTGTCCTACGAAACACAATTTTTTTTCAAAATATTCGAGATGATTTAAACTTGCTACAGACGTTTACATACTCAACATTTACACGCCGCGTGCACATGTAAAATTCTGACGCGTCATAAGATGAAGTCTCATTGGCTGGGATATAAATAATAATAATGGAAATCCAGATTAACGAGATGATAGAATTGAATTGGTCGCCTGCAGATCAAGATCGTATACTTCAGTCAGATTGCTTCAGATCTAACCGTACTCGGATCGTGTACTTCAGTCAGATTTAGTTTAAATATAATACACTACGATTTCCTATTACAATGACATAATAATGACGTCAAGGTTGTGTATATTTTTAACCGTTACCAAAGTGTGGTGTATGTGACCTAAAGGCACTCTCCCGCCACGTGACCACTAACTTAAATAAAAGCTACTGTTGGTCAGGTTATTCGATGTGAGTAATTTTAGATGAATTATAAACTAGAAAATATTAAGGCGAAAACTAGCTTTCTATCTCATATCAATAGTTAGCATTTTGAACACTAAAGAGGTCGCCTTTGGCAAAACCTCAATGAAACAAGGTCAAATTTATATTTTCGTGATCTCTAGGAGGAGTTTGCAACGGTGCTAAGCAATTTGTTTTAAAACAATGATAGAGTGTTTTATTATTATTTCGGAAGTAAGCCCCTGTCTTTAACAAAATGGTTTTATTTAATGATAAAGTGTAACATCTTGTTTTTTTATAGACGATTCAATTGAAACCATCAACACCCCCTAATATTAATAAGACTTTACTGTGGGACAGGGTGCTTGTGTCAATATTTCAGAAGTATGCCCTTTTTAACTAAATAATTAATTAAAGAGAAAAAGTTTATTTTACGTAAAACATATAATAACTTGCTTATAGAGTGAGTTTATAAGGACCATTACTCTGTCAAGAGATTGTACTACACGGATTCCTTTTGCAACATAGAATTATGGTTAAGAATTCAGATGTTTGTTTAAAGACATACTCAGATTCCACAATCAAAGCACAGAGAATAGTCGAGCGTGCTGTCATCAAACAGCTCTTGCTGCTGAAAACTTATAATTATTTCCATTGAGCCTTGACTTAGCAGGAAATAATTGCCTGTTAAATAGACAATGATAAAGATTTGTCTATGCGAAATGTACAAATAGAATAGTTAGCGCCGATTAGCCAAGTCTAAACTGGATCAAATTCTAGATGATAAGCTTTGATAAGGCTCGACAGATTAAATTTGTTCTTATGTTTCTAAAAAATGATCGTGAAACTCCAACTAGCGAAAGAGGACTATCTTGGCCCTCTTGTTTTATTTGGTGATTTGTTAGCAGATAATACTGCCACATATTCTTCGTTTCAAACGTTAATAATTTGAGACAATAATAAACAAATAAACAATTTGTCCGATTTAAACAATATATATTCAGGGAGCTGCTAAATGATTTTACAAGTTTTTAGATTGAACATACATAGATTATTATCCCGTAAAATCTAGAAAAAATCGCTGCATTTAGAACAAGACGCTTTTATTAGTAAAACTGTTCAGCTATTTTCTGCACAGACTGTTTTAGTAAAAAAATTATAAGTATCAGTTTACTTTGGTGTCATTTGTAAACCAGATTATTGTTAATACAAACGTATAAAGCTCCGGTCAATCTCAACTCAACAAATATCAGTGAAAATGTATGCACGTCTTTTAAGTTAGTTGAGTTGCACTCCTCTAAACTTATTCCAGTTGCCAGTGGCGAACTCCCATATTGCCGGATTCTCGACACGGCCAGATCTTTACCAGACGTGCTGACATGCGTTCAAGAAGTGGGCACTTGCCGTATAACAACCACGACATTTGTTGAAATCGTCAATGTATAAACTTTTCAAGAACACAACATTTTCCGCAAACAACTCGAAATAGATAAAACTGCTACTATTATGACAGAGCTGCAAAGTACACAAGTACGTCCCTTCAACGGGAGCCATTAATATACCAGTGGTGTTGTCGTATCCAGAGCCTTGGTTTGTCATATTGTTTTGAAACACTAAAGTATCGCCATTGGCAGGTGAAAGATTTTTCTGTTCTCTGGCTCGGAATTGCACATTCTTCTTGTCAGAATCTAAAATATAACATGTATTTTACGTCATTACGGACAAATATTTTCCGTATAAACTTTAAGGTATCATTAACATCGTGTTATGATTTTATTGCACATGATTAAACGTTTCGCGATCGAAGATTACATTAAGGATCGCCTACATAAATAAAAGAACAAGTAATAAGCTATCCCCTTCATATCCAGGTTTAAACTAAGAAAGATATTTTCGACTTCTATATAAAATAGATAAATAAATAAATAGTATTTTAAAACAAACATATCGCCAAAAAGGTTTCACTACAAAAAGATCAGGTTTTTCAATGAAAATATGCTCTGGGTAGAAGAGCAAGGGGTGTTTAGCGCTGACTTTCCAAACGGAGGTCGTTGGTTCAAATCCAACTAGAAATGAGAGACTGTGTGAAATTCCACATTCCTCACAATTGGAGTGCGAGCACACGTTTATAATTAACGCGGCAAGCGAACAGTGAGCATGCGGAATTTCATTCAGTTGCAGGAGTGTCTTTCCCTTTCAGTCAAACAAAAAGGATTTAAACTGACAAGTAATGCGTATTGTTGTTGTTGATGTTTTTCCGTCCTAATAACGTTAGCATTGTCACAACGACGGCGTTTCATAAACGGGATGTAAAGAGCTATACATTTAAAATTTTAACCTGACGTAAAACATCATTTACTAGGACGTATCTTTCACAAATGTAGGAAATTTCCGCTATAAAACATCAAATAAGCTAATATTTTTTTGCAAAAGTACAACAATCGACAATTTATAGTATTCACAGATTAAAAAAAATAATAAAACTGCTATAAAGAAAGATTAATTGTCAAGGCAAATTTGTATTTTGTTTTGCATTGGCTCTTGCTGAGAAGGCTTCAAATAATGTAATTATAGTATGACGAATACATTTAATTAATATTTAAACTAAAGTGCTAAATAGTACTGATGCTTATGCACTGACCTCTTCATCAGAGAGTGATATTTTTCTGCACACACTATAACTTGCAAAACTCAGAATCAGTGTTGAGCCGAAAGACGATAAAGTACCTACAATGTATTGGTTGCCTATAATGCACAAAACTTTATTGCTAATTCTAATAATTGCACAACTATTAAATTATCCGTGCTCTTAACATTTTGTCTTACATCACATATTATTAGGTAATGCGAAAGATTTTTTTAAACCACCGGCAAATATCTATTTTGGTGTATTAAAAACTCGGGTGACGTTTTACATATTAAGCTTAAATCAAATAATATTCAGGTGTTCTCTTTGTCAACTTACGATTTTTGTACACTGTACACTTCACTTCTTCATAATTTAATAAGAGAAAAGCTCACCAGTTCCATTGAAAACAAAAGTTTGCAAGAGAAAATAAAACCTATATTGCTTCTTATAAACATAGAATATTTTTTACAGATTGTTCTTGTGATAATTACACTTTATGGACTTGTCAAAACATGATGGAGTCGCTTTCTTTCTTATTAGATAACATTTATGTTAGATTTGGATCTTCTATTTTTAAACAGGTAGTGGGTATCCCTATGGGAACTAATTGTGCACCCTTTGTTGCTGATCTGTTTTTATAATGTTTTGAAAGAGACTTTATGTTATCTCTTGCTAGTGAACATCAATATAACGTTATTACAGAATTGAACAACACCTCGAAGTATCTTGACGATCTGTTAAATATAGATGATAACTATTTCCACCTCTGGTCAATAAAGTATATCAATATCAAAGCAAACACATCAGAAAAGCAAGTAAACTTTCTTGATCTAAATCTTTCTTTTGAAAATGGTCTTTTGCTACTAAAATATAGTTACGTAAACAGATGATTTTAATTTTTATATTCTTGATTATCCATTTTTAGAATGTGATGTCCCACGCGCTACATCTTATTGGATTTATAATTCACAGATTGTTCGCTTTTCTAGAGCTTGTAACAGTGTTAAAGATTTCAATGAACGCAATCTTGGCATCACAGAAAAACTTTTGAAACAGAGGTATCGGTACCACAATTTAAGGAAAACGTTTTTCAAGTTTATCGCCGATACTGCGATTTTAGTAAAAAAAAATACAATTGCAGTTTTAAATCACTACTGCAACAAGGTATTTCTCAACATGTGTTTTATGGAGGTTAATTTGATTTATGAATTAAAGAAAATAAAAAATATATTAATTTCTCCACGTTATTCGTAAAAACAAACATCTGTAAATTCAAAAAGAAAGGCTACCAAGATGAAATTCAGCAGCGCTCTGTCTGCTTTGTGATTAACCCTTCTACAGTTGATAGCTCTTTTTACTCATTTGTTTCCACGACGGTTGCAAGAGTTTGAGCAATGATGAAAGTTTCTAAGGAAATCTTTAAAAGAACGTAGAAACTCGATCAGACTCTTTTTATCCCTGCAACCCAGCCGTGTTCTTGCTGAATTAACTCCAAGTGCCCTGGTCTTAGTAAGGTCATTGAGTACCTTTTTTTACTCTACAGTGACATTAACTTTTGATGTTTTATATGTTTGTGAGTATTTGAATGCAACATTGTCGAGTTGATGGATGAGATGGAATTAATTAACCAAGACAGCTAGTTCTTATTTGTTCTTATGAAAACCTATTGGGGCAATTTTGAGGTTTATGAACCTGGTTTAGACCCCAAGTGGCAAAAGTTTTGCCACTGACCGCTCAAAAGCGGTAACCCCTCGGGTTCTCTTTTTGTTAATTATTTGGGGTGTTTTTTAATTGTTCTATAAATATATTCATCGTTTCCTCTACTTTTTGACTGTGTAGGCAGGCTGTGATTTTGACTGTGGATTTTATTGTTATACATGTTCGCTTCTTTTGTGCGACAGGTCTAATTAGCGGTTATTTCCTGGACAACAGAAGTTTGTTTAGAATTGGATTACAAAAATTTCCATGAAATAGGAACTGAAGCTATAATCAATTGAAACATGTCTTCAAGAGAAATAGATTTACCTGTATTTTCATTGATTTTAATCCCGTTACCTTCTTCAAACTTCGTTAATGACGATTGTAGGAGATTAAGTTGCTGGTAAGACTTTTTTCCTTTCCTTTTTCGACTGAGTTATAGCAGTTTTCACAGTATTTCCGTTTGTTCAAGATTGGTTTTCAGTTTTTCAACCATTAAATCCATCATTACCATTTTCCTTATTATTTGTTTCTCATAGTAAAAACGGGAAAAGACTGGTTCTGAAGTTGCCACAGCAACACACAGGAGAAGGGTCCAAAGCCATCGGAGTGTTTTGATTCCACACAATTTAGTTCGAGAAAATCCTCTTAATAATATTGATTTAAGTGAAGAACTGAATCAACACATGAAATCCTAGTTATAACTACTCACAGAAACGGATACAGAAACTAATTATGAATCGCATAACATATTTATACATCCGCCAGCATGAAACAGGCTATGCAATTACCGGAATACTGTGGTGAAGAAGTTTTTAGGCTTCCTTTTCTGCTTCACGGACTATTAAGAACGGATAAATGATTTATTCTTTCTTATTTATTAAGAACTGTACAACCTTCACTTTATTTATAATTTGTTTACCTGATGTAACAGTTTTCCAGTAGTCAAGGATGGCCTTGAATTGAACATGGTACGCAATTACCGTATTGTTTGAAAGTATCGTTTATTTGCTGAAAAGCTGGTTATATCCATTGTTGGACGTGTGGGTCGTTGCTTTGCTTGCCTTCCCCTTGTTTTAAACATTCTTACTGCCAAGAGAATGCCTGTTGCACTGATATCCTCATACTTAGCTCAAGAAAACTGAGTGATGGTTTTCTTTATGCTAGAAAATTCTGTGAACATTTTTTTTTATTATTTCTGCCTGATAAGTAAATATTTTGAGAATCAACTCTGATCTGTGACAGTGCATATAGGGTTTAATTGCCAACCAGGATCTGAGAAATCATTGCCAATTGCCTTAGTAGTGGATTCTAAAAAAGAGGACTTAATGTTTCCATTTACAGTCTTGAGGGACTTATTGACCCCACATTTCTCTCTAAGCCGAGTTCCATACCCAGTCTTTGCAGGATTCATTACTGGGCAATTCTAAATCCTGTCACCACCTCTGCCTAATTGCTGAAATTGTATCCAAAACTAATGCACTTTGAGTATCCCTTTTTGTACTGTCTAGAAATGACTAAAATGTTCCAAAGCACACAACGTCTTTTATCTATATTGAAAGGAAATAGACTTAAAAAATGTTTCTTTAAAAATATACACTCGAACAACTTATCTAATTTACACATATACACGCTGCTGGAACTAACGCGCAATTGACCTATTGGATACTATAAGCATCTCTTACAGCGGCCACCTCACGTGACCTTGTGCTAATAGGAGAACTACGGTAAACAGAATACAATACGTTTCATTAAAAGCATGAGATAATAATGACTTCACTATTGTGTATATTCTTAAAAGTAACTTTTATCAAAGTATATGGCCTGTAGACGCTCTCTTCGGTCACGTGATAACTAGTTTAAGGGAAAAGAATAATTATCAGATCTTTTTATTATAAATTAATTATGAATTTTAATAATGTTAAGTAAAAAAATAGCTCACCAGTAAATGGTAAACTTCTAGAACGCTAAAATGATACATTTAATGACTCAATCTTCATAAAACTAGGTCTGATTAATTCTTATGGTGTTTTCTCTGGAAGAGTTTGCAACAGGGTTATATTTGGTAAAATCAGAATTTAAATGTATTTAACTCAGTTTCATCTCCAGTCAGAAGACAAAATTATACATTTTTTTTGAGTTAGTTGAGAAACACTGCACTAAATATATTCAGGTTTTCGGTGGCACATTCCCATATTGCTGCGTTCTCGGCACTAACCTGATTTAGTACTATTGGACTTCATGGTTTTTCCAGAGGTCAAGCGTAAGCTTCCAAGAGTTAGAAGAGTTAGTAAAAAGTGTTTAGAGTATTGTGTCCTCGTATACTGAAGATTGGTACAGCAACATACACGACAAATAGGTGATGCGCCGTGAGAAACGTGTACAATTAAACGGAGGCTATGTTGAGAAAAAATAGAGCAGTAAACCTTGTCGTACACGGATGACAAAGCAAGTTTTGTTGCCTGTGACATTCACTCCCTTTTTGACGTCGCATTTGCCGTACCTAGCCCCGGGTGAATGTATGTACAGTAAAGTCTCGCTTTTAAGACCACATTTTGGACCTGGCAGAAGTGGTCTTATTATCGAGTCGGTCTTAATTTTGATACCATGCATGGATTCAGTTTTAGATTCCATGCTTATTAGTTATGAGAGCTGTGGTATATTAAAATTTAAAATTGTTCATTAAATAAACAACACAAGCTTTTGCAACAATATTTTTACAATATTATACATTTAATCATTTATAATGTATTGTATTTAAAACATACATTTTAAACATATTTTTTCAGAACATAAGAGTTTAACTTTTGACTGAATTTTACATATGTATAGTGTATGAGGAGTGTTTTGACCTGAACATTTAATGTAAATTTGTCTTTTCTTAAAAAAATGATTGAATATTAAATTTATATTTAAGATATTATTTCATTTTTTTTTTAAATTTAGATGTTACTTTTTGAAAAGTTCAGAAAATTGCCTGACTGTTATTAAATTTTTTTCTGAAACCTTAAAATTTAATTTTGAAAATTTAAAAAAAATAAAACTGCAAACCTATTGTTATAAATCCAGAAAATAGTCATAAAAAATAACCCTAATGATTTTTACCTGAGTCTTTCAAATGCCAAATTGTTCTGCAAATTGTCTTTGGCTTTTTCCGTTACTTTCATTAATTAATTTTTTTTTGTTGCAAATTAAGCTCTTTGCGTTTACGTTTTTTCCATTTTTACATTAAACAACAGACTTTTTTAAATTGTTTAAGCTGAATTAGCCCGTATCAGCGATTACAGAGTTTTAAACAAAAATATTTTACTCAAAATTGTAAGAGCGTGTAATTACGTACCAATCCGAAATTGTTCATAATTAACACTTCTCGCTCGTCTCTTTAACATATATTCTTTTAATCCAATTAATCCATGCCAATAAAATAAATCAATTCTTTTAATCAAACCACCGCTAATTTCATCAAATAATCAATTGAATTAATGCATTTCATCTTGCTAAAACATTTTGCTTCCGTGTGTCGTAAAGCGGTCGCACCTTCACCGACGGATGACCTAAAAGATTGTTGTAATTGGTGTCAGTTTGTTTATTGGAGATAATGAGAAGATAAAAGGAGAGACGCGTATTTACATAAGAAGTCAGGCCAGGATCAGTGAAATGTGACGGTCCATTAGCGGTCGTTTTACTGGGTCCCTTTTTGATTACTGAATGGAATTTGGGATCGCTCAGTGTGGTCATAATACGTAGTAGCGGGTCGATCGTGATATCAGGCCGTCTGACCATTGAATTACATAAAAGAAAAATTGAGACCGGGAAAATGTTGTCGTAATATCGATTTGCCCGCAATAAAGGGTCGGTTGTTAGGCGAGACTTTACTGTAGTTTTATGTGCTGTTATGTTGAGACTATTTTCTGAAGAATTGTGATGTATATGAAAAATGATTATATATTTTCTAATATAACTTCAATTTTTCTTTTAAAGTCGCATTATCTGATATAAAGAAAGTCTACGAATAAAAATAACATCCCTTGTATTTTCAAATTTTTTTCGGAAAACGGACATATATTTTCCGTATAATCTGGCAGGATATTACAATCTTATTGTATCTAAAGATACCATTATTCAACATTTTGGGGATTTAAATTAGGCATCACCTACATAAATAAGCGAACTGTGGCTAAGTTATCGTTTGCATACCCGTTCATATCCAGGTTTAAACTAAGTTATAAATTTTGGTGGTCACGTTTTCAATTTTCATCAAAGATATATTGCATTTTAAAAGTTTTTCGCCAAAACTTTAAAAAAGGAATATGCCAATCAATCTAATGGCTATTTCGACTACTCCCTGGCACTGCTAACATAGGTAGATATTTAAGTAACAATTTTAAAAAAAAATCAATACAAGAAGATCAAGTAATAACACAGAGGAAGAGCAGTGACGTAATGCGCCGGAATTCCGATCTGAAATCCTTGATTCGAATCCTACTAGAAGCAAGAGACTCCAGTGACTTTACGCATTATACACTACAGGTGGTGAGAGTACTGGCTAGAAATTGACCTGGCAAGCAGTCACCGTGCGGAATTTATATCAGTTGTAAGAGCGTCTTGAGTTGATGGGTTGGTGGGAGATTATTCACCAAGACAACTTGTAATTGTTTTTGTTTTTTTTTCTCTAATGAAAACTTGTTGGGGCAAGTGTGAGGTTGGTACATCCTAGAACCTGGTTTAAACCCCAAAGTGGCAAAAGTGTTTCCACTGGCCGTTCAAAGGCGGTAACCATACGAGTTATCATTTTTTGTAAATGGTTTGTGATGTGTCTCTCTTTTTTCACTGATCACTTTTAAAGGTTCTGCTCCTTGTTCCTCTACTTTCCCTTACCGTGTAGAGAGCCCTATTTTCTGACTGTGGTTTTGCCTGATATGTGTTTTGTTTCTTTTTTCCCATTTTATTTGCATAAAGAGGGATTAAACTGACAAGTTTATGCGTAATTTTATTTCGCCCAAAATACGTTAGCATTGTCACAATGACGGCATAAAAGCGGAACTATTTCATGAACGGTATGTAAAAAACTAATCATTCAAACTATTCACCAGACGTAAAGCAACATTTACTAGAACTCGTTTTTCATAAGCGTAGTTAAGTTCATCTATAAACAAATACATTTATTGTTTTCAAATTACACGAAAGTCAGCATTCTAAAGTATTTACAGTTATACTTTCAAAAGAAATAAAGCCCGCTTTTAAGACGGATTAATTAGTAAGGCAACTTTGTGACTGATCTTATAAGTTGATTTTCCTTGACATCAGACTTGTTAAAGGATCGGCTAAGAGATTTAAAAAATAAACTTCAATATTAAAGAAGTTAAAAAAATAAACAGATGAAACAGGTTATAAATACAATGACTTTTACCTGTTATTTCAGTGTTTTTATTCTCGTTACTTTCTATAAACTTCGTCACTGACGATTGCAGGAGCTTAGGTTGTTGGCTGGACTGTTCTTTTTCCTTTCCCAACAAAAGCGGTTTTCGCAACATTTTCCGTTTGTTCAAGATTTGTTTATATTTTTTTCCAACAATACCTCCAAATGGACCCACATTTATCATTTTCCTTAATGTTGGTTAGGGTCCAAAACATCGGAAAAATTTGATTCCCCCAAGTCCAATACAAGCAAAATCGTCTTAACAGTATTACTTCAAAAAACTAAATCAACGCATGAAATCCTAGTTAATTGATAACTACTCACAGGAACGGATACAGAAACTAGTTATGAAAGGCAAATCATATTTATACAACTGCAAACATGAAACAGGCAAGCGGTTACAGGAATATTCTGATGAAGTAGAAAAGGCTTTCTGTTTTGTTCAACGGACTATTTAGAACGGTCAAATTATTTTATAAAGAGATTTATGTAAACGATTTTCTTTTAAAAGTTTTTTTCGAATACTTTTAATGTTTGGCTCAATGAAGGTTAAATAAAAAAACCCACCTGTCATGTTTAAAAATACTGTCATGAGAGAGGCTGCGTTTTGTGTTTAAGTGAAGGTACCACCAAATAGTGTGAAGAATCATGTTGCAAAAGTCAAATTCATTTTGTTACTATTTTGTAACAATTCTTATTATGGTTTATTTGCCAAGTAATTATAATTTCTGAACAGGGGGTATGATACTCCACGTTTCCATCAACAAACGTGATGGCATTCAATGTGAGACGTTAAGCCGAATTATTGGATTCCTACAGTGCGCATGTTAAAGAGTCGAAATGTCTCGGAAACTGTCCCACCATTTGCACCCTGCATCATTTAGCAAAATAAAGTTTTTGTATACTTCTGACAGGGACTTTCGGGATCTAAATAACAGGTACTGATGATAACTCTATTCGAAATGTGTGTAATCAACATGGTATGGCATTTTAAAGGTTTGTATGGAGGATATCAGTGGTATTGCCTACTACGCTGGCTTTTTTGAAAGTCGAAGGATCTAATTTTAAGACTATAATAGATTGTTTTATGTTGTTCAGCTAAAAATAACTTACTGAAACGCAGTTTGCACTGCATGTTTTATACGGTTTTAAGACAATATGTTTCAATCTTTGCTCTCAGAAATGCAATTGTTTACATTATTCCTTTGCATAGATATAATTACATTTTAACTTTCATTATTGTTCACACCCAAGTAGTCAAACTTAATGAATGCGAGTCTTGATATTTTGTTTCTTTTTTTATGAGTCAAAATCTTCTATTATAGCAAGACTCTGACCCAAAAAAGGTATCTCAGAATCTCAGACGTGACTTAATTATTGTTACTAATACAGTAGGTGACGCACTGGTGAAAAGGCAGGTGTTATTGGTATTTTTAATTGACAACACTACCCCTCTAAACAACCATTATATTTTACAGTAATTAAATAGTCTTTGTGTTTGTTGAGACTAAATTATAACTTACATCAATGTCTTTCTAAATTGAATTCAGACACCAGTAATGGCTGGTGCGGAGAAATACAAACAGAACATATATTTTACAACACCTATTTATTGCTTATATCGTACAGCTGAAAATAATAGATTAAATGAAAATGATAAATTACTGAAAATATAAAAGAAAATAAGTGAGATAAATTGCTCAGGAAAATACGTTTATAATCTTTATTTATTCTAACGGATCTTAGATACCTTGATTTGTACATATATCTTTCAAGCCTGCAAATAAGAGTAGTTGTTTGTATATGTAAGTAGGATACATAGGTACTTGGACAGTGATCTCATATCAGAATGTACAAGAACTTGATCATGAATCTAGTATCCACCAAAATTATAAACTAGAACATGTTAAGTCAAAAGCTAGTTTTCTAGCTCAGATCAATATTAAACCTTTTGAACACTAAAGAAGTCATATTTTTTCCAATCTTAATGAAACAAGGTCAAATTCATTTTCTGGTGATCTCTAAGATGAGACAGATTGACAGATTATATTTGTTCCTATGTTTTCAAAACTGACAGTGAAACTCCGGTGATCGACAAAGGGCTATTTCGGTCGTCTTGATTTATGTGGTGATTTAATCTGATAGGTTTTGATATTTTTAAGCAGATAATACTACCTTATTTGCTTCGTTTCGAATGTTATGAATAATGAACAAATAAAATAAACAGTACTTTCCGAATAAACCAATATAACATGGAGTTGCCGAATGAGTTTACAAGTTTTCAGATTGAACATACAGATTTTAATCCCGTAACACCCAGAAATAAACGCTGCATTTAGGACGTAACGCTTTGTTTAGTGAAGCTGTTCATCTATTTTCTGCACAAACTCTTTTTGTAAAAAAGTTAGAAGTATCGGTATACTTTGGTGTGACAGTTGTTAATCAGAATAGTTAGTACAAATGTATTAAGCTCCGTTCAGTCTCAAATCAACAAATCTCAGTAAAAATTTATGCATGTTTTTTTAAGTTAGTTGAGAAGCACTCCATTAAACATATTCTATTTGTCAGTGGCGGACTCCCAATTTGGCGGGTTCTCGACACGGCCAGATCTTGCCCAGACGTGCTGACCTGCGTTCAAGAATTTGTGGGCACTTGTCGTATAACAACCACAATATTGTTTCAAGCACGCAACATTGTCCAGGATCAACTTGAAGTAGATGTAACTGTTACTTTTAAGATAGCAAAATAAACAAGTACGTCCCTTCAGCCGTAAATATACCGGTGGTGTTCTCGTATCCAGAGCCTTGGTTTGTCAAAGTGTTTTGAAACACTTGAGTATCGCCCTTGGAAGAGTTGTTACTTCATTGCGCGGAATTTGTTCTTGTCAGAATCTAAAATATAAAATGTCTGTAGCGTCTTCACATTTTTTTTCAAATCTTTTAAGAACGGACACATATTTTCCGTATAAAATTACGGTATATTTAACACGGTGTCATGATTCTGTTGCATTTAATGTGAGCATTATTTAACAGTTCGAAGCTTACATTAAGCATCGCCCACATAAATAAGTGAATAAGTAATAAGCTTTCTGTTGCATAACCGTTCATATCGAGGTTTAAACTAAGAAATGTTTTTTCGATTTCTATAATAAAAAAATGAAAAAAAAAAATAGTAGCATTTTAAAATTATTTTGCCATTAATTGTGAAAAAAGTCAATCAATTAGTAGCTTTTTCGATTACTCGCTGGTACTCCTAACGTTCATATTTAACTCATAAATGGTCAAACAGTGTTTCATTAGAAGAAAACTACGTATTTCGAAGAAAATATGCTAAGAATAAGAAGAGGGGGTGTTTAGCGCCTGACGTTGGATCCGGATGTCGTTTGTTCGAATCCCACTACAAATGAGAGACTCCAGTGAAATTCTACATTCTAAAAATGTTTTGTGCGAGTACTGATTTAAAAATAAACCAATGAAAATAACAAAATGGTGGTATGATTGTTTGCAGACGTTCTATTGTTGTCTTCAAATGTTGGAGAGTAAGGTAAACGCCTAGTTTAATATTTACCATTTTTTTAGAAAACACGTGTTTGTTTTTAGTTTTTGCAGTCACATGATTGTTTTAACCAATTGGCGGGGATATTGGTACACATTCATTGGTCGTTTAAAATTCATGGTAAAGGTTAATATCGTAAATCTACAATTGATAAAGCAGCGGTGTCTATTCACATAGCTGCTAAGGAAGCGTGATGACCGGTATGTAAAGAGATATACATTTACAATTTAAACTAGACGTAAAATATAATTTACAAAGACGCATGTTTCAGAAATTTAGTAAAGTTATGTTAAAAATCTAATAAACTTTTATTGTTTCAAAATAACCTAAAAATCAACAGATTTACAGTTATAATAAGTTGTCTTGTAGCGGAGGAAATGGCTGCCTTCTCAGCCTAAATAATAATTGAAGGTTTTTAATGTGTAGTTATAATATTTACAATAAGCCTTTTATTTGGATTAAAATACATGGAAAAGCCTAAAAAGTGAATGAAATATAATTATCTTATGACTGAAATTAGAGCTTTGTGATATTTCACGCTTAAATATGGAGACTTACATAGTTTTTACGGTTCCCACTCAAAACACATTTGAAATTTTTGGAAGGCCGGAAAATATCTCGAACAGCTTTGCTGAAAACATGGATGTTTCAAGGCAGTATTTTGTTTACAGTTAATTAGACAACAAACCGATGTGTACGTTTGATGGCCTGAGATGCATTCGGAAGGAGCAGGTTTTGTGTAATCATGGACTCGTCGCTTTTGAAAAATCGTTATCAGGTTTGGACAAAAAATTAAATGAAGTCATCCGAATAACAAACGCCCAAACTGATTTTATGAAGACACTGGCATACATGTCCATTGATATAGGGGTCACGACGGAACATCCTACCGTTTAGAGGTTTCAAAATAGAAAATGGCGGAGAAAACTGTTTTCAATTAAAATAATAATTTATTAGCAAATCATTCAGATATTGAACGATTGCGTATTTACATTTCCAGAGTCCATCGGCTTGGTAGGCCAGATCTCACAAAACATAATTATAAATGACCTATTATTGCAAACTTTAGGGATTATTGTGACACGGAATTGATCATGAGCAAAGTTGAAATGTTAAAAGGTTCTAACTTTTCTGTTGATTTCAACTTCCCGAAGGAAGTACAAGTGGCTCAAACACGATAATGGCCGGTATATAAAAATTAAAACAGGAACAGCCGACTTCAAGAGTACAAATTGTATATCCAGCTAGACTGATCCAAGATGGACGCCTGGTGAAGGGCAAACTCCCAGAATGGGGAGTAAATTTGCAAACATGTACAGATTAGAGCCGATCCGCAAAATTGAAGAAGGTACAACAAACTCAACTTTCAGAACTGAGCCAACAGACGGAAACACGTCTAGAAATCAGTGTGATAATAAAGATAATATGAGCAACTTTCCGCAAGTGGTCCGCGTTCTGGAATCTTTCACTACCCACGTTTATTCAAGTTCAGAATTTATACATTAAAATCCAACGCTCAGAATGTAACTCCTGTTTGGTAGAGCAGCAATTATCTTCGTTTTCTACGCCCCCGCCCTGTATCTAAGGAGTTGTAACCAGCATTCCAAACTGTGGTCAGTCCGGTCTGTATTTCGCTGAACGCTGGCGCTCAGGATACCTCGTCAACATTCTCTATAGAGGCTCAAACCCATTGATACACTGGTAGCAGTAGTGTGTCGGGTACTGACAAAAGACAACTCATATAATGACTACGTTATGTGCAGTGAAAAGGAAACTAAGCCAATATCTCCAAAACAAATGAGTATCAACATGTATAACCAGCACAAATGAAAGAAGCTGATCGACAACTTTCAGTTTGTGTTAACCCATAATTATATGCCAATGTACGACTCAGTAAAACAAGTTGAAAATCAACTGATCTAAATACTTTGGGTACAAAAATCAAACCTAGTTCAGATATTACCCCTTCATGGTGGGGGCGGTCACGTATTACACTAGTCTCTTCACGGTCTGAGAAACGCTCTCAGTCCGCTATTCCATCTAGACGAAACAGCAGTAATTCACAGAGCAAAACAAGGAATGCTAAAAATAGATATTCTGTGCAAGTTGAAAATATTTGCACATCGGAACAAAAGTAGGTGTTAAATGACGGGTTACCCCGTGCTAGTCAGAATTTAGGTCATTTCCTCAACGACAAAAAGGTCTCGCTTCGGTGTGTTTTGCTGAAAACACAATGTTATTCCTAAGAGAACCAATAAACTTTCATTAAGACAAGGAGAGTGCCTATCGTCCTTGCTCTTTTTTCAATATTTTTAAATGATTTAGAAGATATGTACGTGAAAAGTGATCTGAGTGGAGTAGAGATTGACATGATAAAAATGTTTCTTATATCATATGCACATGATATTGTTCTATTCGCAAGTAATAAAGAAGACTTACAAATGGGTTTCGATATGTTATATGATTAATGTAATAGATGGACATTTCTTGTCAATCCAAACAAAACTAAAGTAATGATTTTAGAAAAGGATGTCGACTTTCAGATAATATTAATTTTCATTACGGTGATTTTAATTTAAAAATTGTTAGTTTGTTTATCTTGGTGTGGTATTTACCACAGGAAGGTCATTTACAGAAGCAATTAAACAATTAGTGATGATAATTTATTTCTAAATATTGTTAAAACAAAAACTACATGACCAGTGCCTGCAAAACAGAGATGCTAGATTTTAAGTATAGCACTCTTCTACCGTAATATAGTTGTATTTAGGTTCCAGCCATTTTTTAATATATTACACATACACAGGTTTTGAACATGTTTTTCTAATCTTCGCCTTTCATCGTATCGCTTATATATAGAAACTGGTAGGTTGCAACAGCCAAGTGTTCGTATAAATGAAAGAAAATGTACTCACTCTAACACCTACTAGATTCTGGAAATACCCAAGTATGTATAAATTCATATGATATAGTAATTTAGTATAGTATTTAGTATATAGTACAAAGTGTAATCATACTTCGTAATGGTTGAATTATTTCTGTAAAATATCCAAGAAATCCTTGGGTCCAGGTTCATTAGACTTAGTATGTATGTTTGTCATGATAAGTAGGTGACAACTATCATTTTATCAGATTGTTGGGTCAAAGGTCAAGGGTCACAGTGACTTTGAAAAGCAAAATGGTCTCCGATAAATTACTGTAGAACTCTTGAGTCCATGTTCCTCAAGCGTGGTATATAGGTTTCTAATGACTTATAGATTAGCCCTTTTAGGTCACCAGGTCAAAGCCCATGGTCACAGTGTCCTTGAGCAAAATCGTTTCCGATCAATAACTGTAGAACAATTGGTCCCATCTCTTCAAAACTTCATGGCTGCCTCTAGGGATAATGCGCTAGAAAGGAATATATATTTTATATATATATTGTCACAGATGGTTTCTATTATAATTAATACACTTTATGGACTTGTCAAGACATGATCGAGCCGCTCTTTTTCTAACTAACTAATTGTGCATCCCTTGATGCTGATCTGTTTTTTACTATTATGAAATAAACTTTATGATATCTTTTTCTAGTGAACATCAAGATGGCATTATTACAGACTTGAACAACACCTCAAGGTATCTTGACGATTGAATAAATATAGATAATATCCATTTCAATCGCTGGTCAATAAAATATATCCAAAATGAAGTCCGGTTTAAGAAAACACTTCAGAAAAGCAAGACTAATCTTTCTCTTGCAAATAGTTTTGTAACTACAAAATATACGATAAAAGAGATTTTTTTGATTTTGATGGTGATGTCACGCGGGCTACATCTTCAGGGGTTTACATATCACCATGTGTTCGCTTTTTTTTTGCTTTTGTAACAATATTACATTTTTTAATGAATGCAATCTTTGCACAACAGAAAAACCTTTGAAACAGGGGTATCGGTACCACAAATTAAGAGACATGTTTTTGTTTTTCACCGATACCAAGATTTAAGTAAAAATATAATTGCAGTTTAAAATCAGTGCTGCTCAGTCAGTGTTAAAAAGATATTTGATTTATAAATTAAAGAAAATAAAAAGCAACATTAATTTCTCCACATTATTCGTAAAAAAAAACATCTGTAATTTCAAAAAGAAAGGCTACCAACATGGTATTCTGCAGCGCTCTGCCTTCTTGGTGATTACTGCTTCTACAGTTGATAGCTTTGTTTACCTCTTTGTAGGCATGACGGTTGCAGGAGTTTGAGAATTTATTAAAATTTCTAGGGAAATATTTAAAAGAACGTAGAAACTTGATCAGTCTCTTTTATTCCTGCCACCGTGTTCTTGCTGATTTAACTCCAAGTGTTCTGGTCTCTTTTCCGCTCTACAATGCCAGTAGATTTTTATGTTTTATATGTCTGTGTGCTTTTGCATGCAACATTGTCGAGTTGATGGGTGAGTTGGGGTTAATTCAACAAGACAACTTGTTCTTATTTGTTCTTATGCAAATCTGTTGCGACAAGTTTGAGGTTGGTGCACCCTAGAACCTGGTTTAAACCCCCAGTGGTAGACCGTTCCACGGCGGTAACCGCTCGGGTTCCCTCTCGTTAATTGTTTTTGGTGTCTTTTTTAATGGATTTATGCTTAAATTCATGCTATCGTTTCCTTTTTGACTGTGTGAGGAGGCTGTGTTTTTTCCCTGAATATGCATTTTTCACTGTTTTCGTGACAGGTCTAATTAGCGGATTTTTTTTCTTGACAACAGGTCTTTGTTAAGAATTGGATTACAAAATGTTCAAATGAGAAAGGAACTTATGCTAAAACAGTTGAAACATGCTATCAAGAGAAGAAGATTTACATGTAATTTCAGTGATTTTATTATCATTACTTTCTACGAAATTCGTCATTGACGATTGTAGGGGGATTCCGTTGTTGCTTAGACCTTTCCCTTTTCTTTTGCCACTTAGCTATAGCAGTATTTTCCGTTTGTTCAAAACTAGTTTTCAATTTTTCCAACAATAAATCCACCATTGTCATTTTCCTTAATGTTTGTTTCTCATAAGGAAAACGGGGACAGACTGGTTCCGAAGATGCCACAGCAACACACCGGAGAAGGGTCCAAAACCATCGGAACATTTTGATTCCACACAATTTAGTCGAAGCAAAGTCCTGTTAATAATACTGATTTAAGTGAAAAACTGAGTCAACACATGAAATCCTAGTAATAACTACTCACAGAATGGATGCAGGAACTAATTATGAAACGCAGAGCATAATTTTACATCCACCAGCATGAACTTGCACTAGGTAATGGAAAAAACAGACGGATTTAACAGTTTTCCACTAGTCTGGAAATTCTTGCAACCGGCCGGCCTTGAATTTAACATGCTTGGCATTTACAGTATTGTTAGATAGTACCTTTTATATGCTGTGCAGCCGGCTCTTTCCATTGTTGGGCGCACGGGTCGATGCTTTTCGTGCCCTCCCCTTGTTTTGAACATTCTTACTGCAAGCAGAAGGCCTGTTGTGTAAAAATGGCTTGTAAGCTGTGTCACTGTGCCGGAGTGATTTCATTTGTAGTCCAACTTTGTTTGTTTTGGCAATAGTCTTTAATTGGTCTGCAATATTGTCACCAAACAAATACTACGTCACGGGATTATGCAAACACAGAACGACATGATCCTGATCTAGCTTCTTACGCATCTGATATCGCCTTTTAGAATTCATATCCGTACTGACAGAAGACATAAACGCCAAACTGTCGTCTTCATGAGTGACCGCCCCCTCGAAGTTGACCTTTTCTTGACTCTTTTGATTTGCGATTAACAGATCGGTTGCCATTATCACCAGGACGGAAGCCCGCAAGCAATTTGATTGGATGTTTAAAGTTTAATGTATTTTGCCCGAACCTGAGGTGGCAACATCCTTCATATTTTCGTAGTTAATTAAGGGGTATTGAAAGAAGAAGACTTTCATGGTATCTGGTGTTTTTCATTTAATGCGGACTTCATAGTTTTTGTAAAAACCCGTTGCAATCAGTGTTTGTAGAAAATTTGCCATTTCCTCAGGAACAGGTAAACCTTTCACATCGGATATATGGAGCGAGGCAGCACATTGTACTAAAATATCACTTTTTTGTCCTCGAACTAGGTCAGTTCAAGACTAGCCAGCAAGGAAAATGTCTGGAGGAATTCCACGATGGCTAGAGTCCTTGAACTACTTGAACTAACGCGCAATAGAACCACTGGATCCTACAAACATCTCTTACAGGAACCACATCACGTGACCTTGTGC
This sequence comes from Cyclina sinensis, assembly GCA_012932295.1. Classification (NCBI taxonomy): domain Eukaryota; kingdom Metazoa; phylum Mollusca; class Bivalvia; order Venerida; family Veneridae; genus Cyclina; species Cyclina sinensis. The sequence goes on along the minus strand of JAAONU010000007.1, from coordinate 39,307,110 downwards.
TGATAGGAAAACTACGGTAAACATAATACAGTACGGTTCACTAATAGCAAGAGATAATTGTGACTTCACGATTTTGTATATTCTTATATATATGTCCCATTTAGTCCTTTACAATATGAATGCGCTTTATGTATTGCAAAAATGGTTATGTTCTGTTCTGAATCCTCGTTATCAAAAGAAAATATATCCTTAGGGTTTTGTCCCAGAATAACAGTGTGATTTTACAGGCATCCTTTATAAATATAAATCGTATTATAATTATCATCGTCATTGTCATTACTGTTGTTATCATTGTTTATACCATGGTATAATAGACAACTAAATCATCATCATGAACACATTTGTTTTGTTCGAATCTAAACCTTCATGTAAGGTATACATTTACCTCATGTGGATATATTAACGTTTATGGTTATAGTTCGTTGTTTTCCACACCAGACGGCATATCTTTTTTTGTCGATATATTCTCTTCAAATGTTTTCCTGAACTTTTTGTTTTCAGCTTTGGTCCACCTTATACATTTAATTTTCGAAGAATCAGCCATTTTTTCTGTTAAGTATACAATAATGTTTTTTCAGTTATTATTAATGGATTTCACATATTTATACTTGTGAGTCATAATTTAAAGTAAGAAAGTATATGAAAAGTTACATTACCTGTTAGTTAATCGTATGTTTTTTACTACAGACAGACCGAAATTATAGGCATACATTATCAATACTCTTAAGCATCATAAATAAGTATCCTGTTATGACATCACCTTTATATTTCTATTTGTTTGTATAATTTCAACTTCAATGACATTTCTTCACAAAATCCATGATGGACATCTCGTGAAGGTGCAGAGGTGCGTGTGACTGTACACTTGGTTACATGTGACCGGACAACCAAACATGTGCTTAACCTAAAATCTGTCATTAAAAGTCCAACATATATACACACTGTACATCGTTCTGTCATCTACGCTCCGGTGTGAGGCTGGACTGCTGCCTTGAATCCATCAAGGGTGTCCTGGCGTAGGGTTGTTTCAGGTAGCCGGTTCCAAGGAATGACAACTCGAGGAAAGAAGGAATGTTGGTGAGGAATCGCATGTTGTTTCTTGCGGAAGAGTTAGTGGTACAGAGATAGACTGTGTTGTCTGCTTGGTGTCTCACGGATGGCGCTGGCAGGTAAGTGACTGGTACTGCTACTAATTGATGGACAATCTTGTACATGAAAATAAGGTCGAATGAGGATCTTCTCTGCTCTAAGGTAGGCCAGTTCAATTGGTGTAACATGTAGGTGACACTGGTTGGATTGTTGTAATTAAATGGTTTCTTCAGGACAAATCTAGCAGATTTTCTTTGAACGTGCTCAATCTGTTTGATCTGTGTCTTGTATTGTGGATTCCATATAGTTGAGCTGTACTCTAATTTGGGTCTCACAAGTGACTGTTATGCCCGTTCTTTGACCGTTTGTGGGCAATGTCGTAAATTCCTTTTCGAAAATTTCAGAGTTTTGGATGCCTTTGATGTTATGTTGTTGATGTGGATGTTATATTTCATGTCACTTGATAGCTCAATTCCTAGGTATGGGTGGTGTTTTACTACTTCTAATGTTTGTCCCTTCATTTCATAATTGTAGTCTGATATATTACGTTTCGTTGTCATGTCCATTATAGCACATTTATCGACATTGAATTCCATCTGCCATGTTTTGCTCCATTCCACCAGTTTGTGAAGATCTTGCTGTAGAACTTCATGGTCCTCTGGTTTCAAGATGGCCTTGTAGACAACAGCAGTCATCTGCGAATAATCTGATTGTAGAGGAAATGTTGTTGGCAATGTCATTGATAAAGAAATTATAAAAAATAAATATATAATAGTGTACTTACGGATATATTGCCAACATAGAAACTGTTGTAAGGTTAAAGACGATTACCTAGCTTGCGTTTCGGCTGTTGCAGATAAAGGCTTGTCTAGGTTCACTATTAACTTCATTCATGGTATCAACTATAAATAAAAAGCTTTATTTTTTATGCATATCGATGCACACTTGTAGCGTAAGCAACATGCAATTGAATAGTTGTGCACAAATAATCATAATAATTATCACTATACTCTTATTTTCACTACAATTTTTAAAAGTAAAATGGATAACAAATTTAAAAAGTTGTTAAAATAAAACATAGAATATACAATATTAAAATAATAATTAAAGTAACGATGCAATATTGTCATGCTGTGATCATTTTCTTCCTCACTGTCCGACATTATTGATTTGCATCATCTGAAAAATTATTATGTATAAATAACTAAATCACACAAGTTATACATAATTGTGTTTGAACCTGACTTAACAGAAACAAATGCGTTGAAAGCAAATCAAAATATTTAAAAAAATAAAAAAGGAAAGATTTGTTTAATATTCAGCATCGACTAGCCTTGTATTAATGTTAAAAATTGTATTTGATAAAAAAATCAAATTTTTTATTCACTGATATAGAAAATACTATATTAAATCTAATTGCAGGATAATTGTAATGTATAATGAAAAGCTGACAGACTGTTTGTAAGAAGGGTTCCTTTTTTTTGTTCTGAATTTGCGGACCACGAATCCTCGTATGAAACTGGATCTTGGATTTCTAAAAGAAGGAAAAAAATAAGCTTAATTAGAATAATATAGTTTCTGCTCAATGTCAATTTGAAACATAACATTTTGCAATACTGTAGATGGTGTAGAAGGATATATAACTGGTTGCTCAAGGCTCTACGTCCTTTTGATTTTCCGGTATATATTCAGTTTCATTTTTACATCATTCCTTAAATATAACATATATGCATGTAGTTTTGGGACTTATTAGAATATATATCGTATCATCCAGGCTGCGAGTTCTACCAGATTGTATTGTAATAATCCATAACATGATGAGCTTATGTTCACCGCCACAAGAAATAGACAACCAGAATATCATATGCTATAATAAAGTTTTTAACATCTAATTTCATCGGAAACAAGTATTATGAACAATGTATATTACCAACTGTCGACTAAAATTTCCTAAAAATGATATCCCTATTATTTGCTTATATTTCCATTTTTCATTACAATAAGTACCCTCGCTACCTTTGTTTTACGAGAATTGAGTTTTGAAGTGTGTATATTTATGCTAGGGTCCATGTAATCATGTCTTCAACTCAGCACCGGTCATGTCAAGAGTCTGTATTAAATACAGATTATTTATCTAAGGTTTCGATGTTTATAAGCATTTATTTCGTTCTTGATTTTAACGAGGCATAAATAACTCAATTATCTTGATCAAAACGATATTAAGAAGACATTTTCACCTTTGTTTTTATAAAAGAGTAAGTAAAAGTATCGAACTTGGATTGTTTGCGTTGTATGAATTGTTTAACGCATTCTGTCGCGTATAATGTTAAAATATCTGTGTTGTGGTAACAATACCATTTCCCGTGTGCGAAATTGTTTAGGTTCTTGTAAAACAAGACACTCATCAGTAACGTGCCTCATAGTTGGACAGCCGTCCATTACAGTCATATTACTTTTTCTGGTGTAAATATCAATATTTATATTCTCTTTTTGCGTTTTTAGGTTTATATTTATCTTATCTTATTTCTAACATAAATCTCTTTTATGGGTAAACATCAGTGTTCGAAATATTAGTAAAGTTAAATTTTGCAACGGATCAAATCGATTTCCGGGGCATGTTTTAAGGAAAACAATTAAGCTGGAATTTTAAACGGCATTGTCTTAATGAAACTACTAATAGTGGTCGCAAAGGGCCAGTTTGGAATTCAAAAAAAGTTTCTTCTGACCTGCAAAACAGGAACGAACTCATCAGATAGTGTGATGCGTGTATCATGTCAGGGGTGAGAAATATACCTTTCGGAGACCTCTCGTTGATTTGCCTCGAACCTCTATGATTGTCATTCTATAGTATAATAAAATTTACTGCAAACAGAAAATGCTTCATTTTAATAAATTATTAATATTCCTTCTTCTAAGCTTAAAAATATATTTTAGCAATTATTTCTTAATAAAGAATAGCATGCGAAAAAGTTGGCGTACCTTTTTGAAAGTATTTTTTTTCTGAAATATCTAGGGCATTGTATATCTCGCTTTCAATGTCATCGTTGTTCTCTGTAAGAGGTCTGTGACTTTCATTTCAGAAACGTGCTATTCTTCATTTGTTTAACATTGCAATTCTAACCAAAGCCAAATTTGTTGTTTTCTTCCTCCAATGGGATCTACTCGGCGACTGATCTTTAATAACCTCTTTTAGCAGTGATTCTATCCGCTCTTACATTTTCAAACGGTCTGAAGACAGTGGTGTTAGAAGGTTTATTTATATGCCTCATCTTTTGTCTTCTTTTCGCAGTTGACGACATCCTATTATTCCAGTGTGCCTGGCGTAACTCTTTGAAGTCTCGGGCTTCCTTCATGTTCTTGCCGTTTTCTTCCTGAATTCTAAGACTTCCTTTTAGAAAAGCAACGTGTTTGACATAGTGGCATAGTGTTAATGCCAACTGTATAAAGTCTGCATCCAGTGCCAGTGCCTTTGTAGTATCAACAACATTTTCGACCAGAAATATATTCTGAAAGCGAAGGACATTCACTTTTCTTTTCGTTTAACTTTTTAGAGCTGTTAACCGTCCTAACTTTAGTCCTAGCATTGTCTATGTCCTTGACCCTGTGTTCCGTTCCTTATTCCAGTCGCTGTAACAAAGTTTTTGCAATATTCCCTTATAAACGGATCATTTCTACAGAGGCTCGGTATGCTGGATTTGCATTTGTCTATTTCATGCCGTCAAAATGCACCTAACTGTGCATCTTCTTCTGACAATACCTTTAAAAATGGAGACAGCAATACTTTTGCGTCACGACAATAATTGGCTGAAGTTGCTTTAAAATACATTTGCTGATATGGATCTATAATTGTCATTCAACCAGAACCCTAAGCAAAATTCGCATGGCAGAACATCTTCACTTGAATAAGTAGTTGGGTATTTATTGCTTGGTCGCCTTGCTACAACGAGTTCCCCCTCTCCTTTTTCGATCAATGAATTTTATGTGATCTAATGCATCTGTCCGTTGAATTATCAACTTTAACAATAATTCGAAGAATCATAGATCTAGTAAACTATGCCTCTTTTTTGTTTTAATAATGCAAGTATATTTAAGCAATAAAGAAGTGAGAAAACAAGAAGGAAAAGAAGCGTAAACATTGAAACTATGTGAAGAAAACGTCTAGGTTAGGTTTGCAAACCCGTTCATTTTCAATTATTGTGCAATCAACGATCGATTTCATCATAACAAAACAGGAGCTGTGTATGCTACAATTTAAGAAGTACTCAACCACACTTCGGTAAGAGTAGGTCCTCCTTATTTATGGCAGATGCTTAGGTGTGTTAGACCGAATTTGTTTTAAAGAAAAAAATACATTTCAAACATCTTAATTCATTAAGAATTAAGACATACAGGAACAGGAAGAAATCATCGTTAAGAAAATTGCTCTTTCTATTTTTTTATTTATGTATGCTGTTAAAACACGAATTTCACAGGCGTTATTAAAATTTATAAGGCAAATTTCATAGAAATAAACAGAGCACTTATCAGTTAAGCATTTCTAAACATTTTGTTTGTTGAGTTATTTCTGAAGTTCTGCTATGAGAAACGAGCCAGTTGTTGTATTATGATCGTGATATTTGTCGTTTTCAGCATACTTCATCTATCTTAACTGGGACCAATGAAACGTTCATTAATGTTTTAAAAAGGAAAGGTATAAATTCAGATTAGTTTTCCTCTCCTTTTCTCTCTCTTCTCAGCTAACGTAGTTTAATGTTGTGTTTTACACAAAAATGGCGTAACTAGAATATGTTGTATTCAAAACTGTTTCTATATTAATAAAAACATTATAAGTGTTGTTGTCGTATAATGATAGCTGTAGTCCCTCAACTGTCACCAAAATCTCATTACGAGTCATCACCAATAACATTAACACTAGATTGTGGTCATTAGACGTCCACAAAGGTGTGGAATTTCAGTTGATTCATTTTTGTACCAAGCCTTTGCTTATAAATGGATGAGACTCAATTTCAGTTTATGTTTTTCTATAAATGTTCTGAAGCACGTATAACAGGTAAGTACGTACTTAACAATACATCTTAATTATCTAGAATTTTAATTATAAAATTATGATTGAGAGTTACAGAAATAAGTTCTTGTTCAATAACAAAATAATCTTATAAATATGAACTGTATCTGATTTCTTATCAAATTAGTAATTGTCTGTACTGTTTTATTGGTAAGTAAGTAGTGTGTAGTTTTATGAAATATTATTTAAACATCTGAAATAACGAAATGAATCAATATGGTCTTTAACAAAATATGAAAATAATGTCTCGTAGTTACATTTTGATGTTTTGGTGATGATATTTTTGTTTTCATTTTACTTATTCAAAACTTAAAAAGTAGAAGTGAGTCATCATTTTAAATCATAATCACTTTCTTTTTTCTGAAATTATTAGTGTGTGAACTCTGGAATAAAATTAATTTGTTAAAATCAAATTCTTCACACTAGTCTTGTTGTTATAACATTGTTCAATGGTTGAAAGTGGTTGAGACTGTTGAAGTTCTGTTGTTTTTATCTTGCAAAATCTTACGACAGGTGTCCAAAAATTTCAATAAAAAAGTGAAAATTACATCGATGGAAAAAACATAGATGTAAACTTCCCTTTGGGAGACTATTAATATACTGAATTAAATGTGAACATTTTTAATTTGAATGATTATTTGAGAGAGAGAGAGAGGTTCAGATACACCTACGCACAATCATTATTGAATGGTTTATTTCTCATTTATTCGCACCGATTAAACATTATCAATTGACAGATCTCGTGTTTGAGGTCACGCAATGTCATCAGAATTCTTTTCAACTGAGATTTCTCAATGCAATGTCGATAAATTGACATAAAGCGTGGTAATTCAATAAGACACTCAGTTCTATTCACAAACTACTATAGATCACACTTGATATTTTGCTTCACGTCTTCTACATAAAAATGTCGATCTGAACAACAATATAAACAAGAGGGCCATCCATGATGGCCCTTGTCGATCAACTGTGACCCATTGCGCAAGTTTTTATAAATAAAGTTGTGTTATTTGTTTTGAAACCGGGACAGTAATTTGTAAGATAATCAAAGCTGTCAAACAACCGTCATGTAGACATGGCAAACTTATTTGTTTTGGCCCCAATACCTCTTGAACCCATGATGGGATCAAGTTGGTTCAGGAAAAGAAAGGAGATCTATTGTTTATAATTGTTTTGTGATAGTTGGTTAAATTCAATCGAATGCGAGCATAATACTATGATGTAAGGTAGAAACATCTATTTTCAATCTCTGTGATGTTGACCCCAGTGATTTGACCCCCCCCCCCCCTCCCCACACACACACACTCACACTCACACCCAAGTGACATAAATTCGTGCAAGGTATCTACAAATCAAACATCTCAATTTTTTTAGCCTTTGTGATCTTGCCCCTGACCCAAATGAATGGTAGGGGTTCATGGAAGGCCGATTAATCAAATGTCTAAAAATTCAGTACATAAATGAAGATTTCATGACGAAAAGTTGAAAAGTGAATTTTTTTAACCTTGATGACCTCAGGAGCACGGCAAATTTTGACCCCAGGACTAGGATTTGAACGAACATCAAAAACGTAGATAGAAAACCTTAACCTCGACCTGAACCCTGTGACCTCAAACCAAACGAAACAATAGAGGTCAATGCAAGGAACTTACATGCTAAATACCTCAGATATTAGTAAAAAACTGAGGGTTTCATGAGGTAAAGTAGAAAAATCTATTTAAGCCTTGGTGACCTTGACCCCAGTTCATAATAGTAAGTGTAAGGTGTTAGTATTCCGAATATCTAAAATATCATTCAATAGATACAGGATTTATGACAGAATAGTAGAAAAAATCTTTTTCAGCCTGGGTGACCTTGACCTTAATCCTAGTGATCTCAAACCGCATCCAGTGGAAAAAGTCCTCACATGTTACCTACATACCAAAAAGCTAAGATATTAATCTATAATGAAGTCTTTATTTGGAGGAGGTAAATATTTTTTTAGCCTCGGAGGCCTTAACCCTGACCTCAGTGAAAGGCAAAGATACAGGCAAGGTGCCTACATAGAACTACCTCAGATATCTTTTAATAATAAAAGACCTATGACAAAAAACTGAATAGTGTATTTTTAGCCTTGGTGACCCCCGGGGCACGGCAATTTCTGACCACAGGGCCAAAAATTGAACGAACTTTGTCAAAAGGCAGACAAATCTTTTATAAGCTTTTGTGACTTTGACCTTGACCCTGCGACCTCAGACGCAATATAATGGTAGTGGTTGATGCAAGAAACCGACAAGCTAAATATCTTAGCTATTGGTCAATAAGTGAAGGCTCTTAGCCTTCGTGACCTTGACCCATGTTAATGATAGAGGTGCATGCAAGGGGTAAATATACCGCATATCCAAAGTAAAGGTCAATAGATAAAGGTTCTCTGACAAAATGACGAAAAAAATATTTTATACTTGGTGTCTTTAACCTTGAACCCAGTGAGCACAAACCCCATTAAAGGCTAAAGATTCTAACATGTTACCTACCTACTAAAGATATTAGAAAAAGACTGTATTTTGAGTTGTTGGAAAATCTATTTATAGTCTTGGTGGCCTTGATCTTGGCCCCATTGTGAGGCAGAGATTCATGCAAAGTGTCTATATACCAAATACCTAAGATAGTTGTCAATAAATAAAGGCTCTATGACGAAAAGTTGAAGTGTGATTTTTGCCTTGCTGACCCCAGGGCCACGGAAGAATTTGACCTTAGGATCAAGATTTGAAAAACTTTGTAGAGTTCCACTAGGTCATATCACACATACCATACCTTGACATTAGGATTTGTTGATTTTGATAAGAAGATGTTATGATGATGTCCCGTCCCCATATGCATGTCTTTTAACGAAATAAAGACCACCTGGGGTGAGTCGATTTTGAGTCCTAGAGCATAATTTAAAGATCTAATAGACGACCTCTAGATGATGTTCCATGCAAAATATTTAAGCCCTAAGCGTTGTGGTTTCATAAAATAAGATTTTTAAAATCTTCCCTATATATGCCTATTTTTAATCAAGTGACCCCAGGGCAACAATTTGAACAATCTGTGTAGAGAACCTCTAGATTAACTTGTATCCCAATTATCAAAACCCAGGGTTTAGCAGTTTCATGTTGAAGCTGGAACGGAGCCAAATTTGATCCTTGGACATCATTTGAATTAAATTGGAATTGGTCCAGTGCACCATGTACCCTCCATCAGCAGCTATGTGGATACACTACCGTTACTTTACACCGCTGCTTTAATAAGAGTAGATCTATGATATTGACCTTTACAATGAACTTTTAAACAACCAATGAACGTGCACCAATATCCCCACAACCGAAAAATCTTGAAACCATTTTTTGTTGGTTGAAACGATCATGTAATTGCAAAAATTATAAATAGGTGATTTCTGACAATTTTGTAAACACATTTTATTTACACGTTTACGTTAACACCTAATACAGCAATTAAACGTCTAAAACAACCATACCATCGTGTTTTAACTTTTTTGATATTTTACTGTTTTTTACGTAACTATACATATTTAAACCACTTCGAAAAGTGAAATACAAAAGAACGTGCATTGTTTGTTTACATTTTGGGTTGTCAAGTGTATGTATGGACGATTCGTTGCAGGCTAGTCACTGATTGGCTGAAAAGTAACTGTGGATTTTCCTGTCTAAAAATAAAAATATCTTTCTGAAAACTGAATTTGTAGCAGAGGTAAGAAAGTGAAACATTCGACCGATGCGCAGGAGAGTATGCGCCATGCAACACACCAAATATCTTAGCTTTAGGCACTGCGGTTTCGAAGAAAGGGATTTTTGTAGTGTTCATTTAAAAAAAAAAACTTATTTTAGCTCTTACGGTCCAGATCTGCAGTAGACAGGATCTATATGAACAACTTTGAAAGAGCTTCATGCAAGAGATATTCTGGGCATGTTTTATTACATTTGGTCAGGTGGTTTCAGAGGAGATGTCCTTTAAAGTAATTGTGGACGACGACGGACGCCGATAGCCATCGACCCCTTAAGTTTGCATGAGCACGATGTGCTCAAGTGCGGTAAAAAGTGAAGGGCAGATTGAAAGTATTAATATTTAGGTCTACATGCTTAAGGATACAGCATAGAATATTGGCACATTGTTAACGGCATTATGTGTATTGTTATATTCACAAGTAGCATATACTGCTCAGTTAAAAACCCATAAGCAACACCTACATAATTGATTTTATGTAAAACATATAACAATGATTTATATGTAAATACCGAAGATGGGGAGAAATTTTACAGTATTAGAGTAGTTACACTGAATGACAATCGAATTACGAAACAAGCATTTTTCGACGCTTATCAATAAGTAAATGTCATGGATAATTGCTGCAAAATGTACGACAAAATTAGTATTTTTTCAGTCTTTTAACCGTTATAGTGTACACGGTACTATTGATGCCGGGGACGCCAAATCAAGTTAATCGCCATGACAACATACAGTGATCAATGGACATACGTTACGCCAAAACCAGCTATTTGATATTCATCCTAAACTGAAAATTACCTATTGCTACATCCGTTATGCTCTCACAATTCTGCAGCGGTATTAGGGTTAGAATAAAAACGAGATGGCATATTGGCGACCCTGAAGAAGAAAGACTGAGTATCATGTAAATTGAAAACGAAACACATTTTAATATTTACTGTCAGATATGCAGTTTTTTAAGGCTGAAAAGTGTCGATGTATCACTGTGTAGTACAGAATTTCGTTCTAACTCCGGAAGAGAAACTATGTGACTTTTGAATTATTTACAACGGAGGACCATTATGTTTTAAGCATACTATTGAAATTTGTAGAAAAAAAAATAACACATAGATATTCAAGTGTAAAACAAATAAACAGATAATTATTCAAGTGTATAAACAAAGTTTCTGCAGCTGTTGCAGCTGTTCTCTTGTACGTTTTCTGGTCATAATTTTCTTACATAATTTATCTCCACGATTCAATATGACATCACTTTAACGAGCCATTTATTTGACGCAAACAGTTCAGAATTCACATAGCATCTCAAGCAGTACAGTTTGGTTATTTTTGGAAACACAAATTTCTTTATTTTTTAACATTTCTATCCTTTGTTTATGATTTGTGGTCTAACCTTCCTAAAACCATTTTTGAAAATGACTTCCGTAATTTAAAGGACAGACCTTGTTTTTTTTTTCTTCAAATGAATGACACGAACCGTCATGTGCCTAGCTGCCATATTTTAATTTTGTATTACGTATCATAGTTAAGGCTTGGTTTTATAAGCTTCTGATAATTAGGGTAATAAAATTGTAACAAGTTTTTAATGCCATTTGATATCTTATAATGTTTGTTTCATAAATGTATCATTTCAAAATTCAATAGAATTTTCAATCTTCTATTTATAGAGAGAAATCTTTTAGAAAGTAATTTAAGAATCATACAAGATTGTTTCACGTATATAACACTGAATGGGACACGTCGTGGCATTTCAATTTTAGTATTTGTCAATATTCCTTTCAAAGGTACACAGTATTTTCATCATAAATTCAAAATTTTACATTTTCAGGTTTCACCCTGAAATTTCAGGATTTCGCAATTTCTCGAATTTATTAAAAAAATAAAGAGTTCACAATTTCGGGATATGCCTCTTCAATCATCAACAAGGATTGTCTGGTTGTCAGGAAAGATGAATAAATTGAAGAAAGGATATTTTAAACAGTTCATGGTTACAGAGTAGACAATTGGACATGTTGATTTCTTAAAACCTATCTAAAAAAGTTGTTTGACAGCAGACAACAACGACAAGCTGCCTAATTGGTCCGTTATTGGTGTCTTGGGGACAATAATGATGATACCACGTGGTGTTGTCCATGATTAGCGTATTGAATAAGTTCAGAAAAGCGTACAAATGCTCCAGACAAAAAAGCATGTTGAGAAGTGTGACATGTGTACCGGCAATATAACATTATGCTGTCTTTTTTAACTGAACAGATGTTTTAATACTTATGTGTTATTACGAATTGCATGAATGTTAAGCAGAAAAAACAACACTTGATGTCTTTATCGATACCAGAATCGTTAATTTAGCTTTATTGCAAATCACAAAAAACACTATTTCCGTGACTAACGTCAAATCCGAAACGTCAATTATGCATTATGTACAAAAGTATTGATCAAGACTTACCTGTTATTTGAAATGAGTTTGTGTATACATTGACACCATATTGTGAATACTTTATATGAAAAATAAGCTGTTGATCTCAAGAGACTAGAAAAACCAGTATCATAGTAATCAATATTTTTAAATCTTAGGCAAAATTGTACATCTGGTCAATGGTTGATGAGCAGAGCAGAAACAGTAAGTAGGTATGTAGATCAAGGTAAATTTAGGCATAGGCCAAAAGTGAAAAATGCATGCAAAATTGTAAAAAATGATCAAATTTTAATAATACAATTGCAAACTCAAGAAGGTCAGTATGTAAAACTAAATGTCAGTGTCACATGAAGGTGAAAACAAAAGTCAAATATATCGACATGGAGAGTCTTCTAAAACGAAGATTTTTTTAAGCATTTCTATTTAAATATATATGAAATATGAGACAAATACACGGAGTAAATTTGAATCATAGGGAAACATTTGGAGAAAGTTTTGTAGCAGCTGACTATACAATGTTATATACGATATATCTAAAGTCTATGGCTTATGGTCTTTGACAAGTTTTTCAAATATTTTATATACAAAAAAAGAACCCCTAGGGCGGAACAAATTTTGTTACTAGGTAAATAATTGAAAAATAATTTGGGCAGGATCAATTTTGACCCCAGAGAAATACTTTCAACAGTTTGTTGAGGTCGTGTGCGCTCAATAACATACGCAAGAACCAGTTCCTTATTCACATGCTGTCTAACACGCCAGGCAGTACTCAATTATCAACACAAAGTGTATAACAAATACAAATAAATACAAATACAAAAACATTTATATAGCGCAAAAACTATAAATATTCAATTGCGCTTTACATAATTATAATCCTTCTTCATACATAATTTCTATAGTCATTAAAGAACATGGACACAAGTCCTTGAAACGTTGCTCAAATAGGTGAGTCTTAAGTTTCTGTCGAAATTCAGCCTCAGTTTTCATTGTCTTTAATTGTCTTAGGAGGATATGACAAGTAACGAGACTACAGTAAGATAAAATTCTTTAGGCAGTGCTGTAAATATGTTTCAAAGTATTTGTATAGGAAGGATCTATAATTTGTACAGCTGGGGAAAAACAGTTAAAACATACAGAAATATAGCGTTTACCAGAAAATATAAATTTCCATAGACCAAATTTCTCCAGGCCATGCGGTTTTAGAGAAGATTTTTTGCTCAGTTTTTCCTATATAAGTCTATGTAAATAAAATGATCGCTTAGGGTTAATTTTGAAACAAGAGTTGGTATAGATGTGCTAGAGGATGGTGAATACCACTACTTAAAAATCTTTACCTAGTGGGTAAAGACAAGAAGCTTGCTTTTGCTTTTGGTTGCCAAAGTGACCGCAGTTCAGCATGGAATTGATTTTTTTAACAATTTTGGTACAGCTTTATGCTAAACACATTTATGTAAAGTTTCATTAAAATCTGTCGAAAGGTTAAAGATGAGATGTTGTTAAAAGACAAAATGATGACGACGGCCAACTAATCTACCACATCAGCAGCTCAAGTTTGAATAATCCTTTAAGGCTGCATTTTGGTAGATTTACGAATTAAACCGATTTGTCACGTAGTTATTGCCGAATGCACTTCAAAGAGAGTGCTCATTAAAGGAAAACAGATTTTTCATCCATTTGTCTAAAGACAAATGTTCCGTTAACTTTCCTTAAGATCTATTCAAATATAGTCTCAATCGTGTACGGGAATAGGCACTTTAACAGATACGAGCCATGGCAATGCCTTAACTAGAATAGTGTTTGCTTACAAATCTTATATTGCTCGAGACCACATTTAACAGTAGTAGGCAGTTTTATATTGATACATCAAGGCAGGGGAAATACATTGAAACGGTTTTTTAAGTACTTAGGTCTTTAAAGAGAAGACAGCTGATTATAGCACCATTTTAAAGTAAAAAACTCGTGTTTCTTTATCTTGATGATTCTTTCTCTGATGTTTTGTTGTTATAGATGTTTTTCTTTTCTGATCTACACAAAACATTTTGTACAATGAAAGCATTTGATTTCGAAACCTACCAGGAGGCAGTATCTAGAGATTTGTGTCATTAAATAGAAATGAAAGATGTACATATGTATTTGTTGGAAAATTGGTGCGGGTCGGACTCTATGCAATACACACTGTTTCAGTCCTTTTGACATGATAAAACTGCAACATCTTTATCGTTTTTATATGTTTTTATATAATTGCTCCTACTCAGTGTTTCTTTATTTACTTCAATGCTTATTTCTTTCTTTCATTCACGGAAAAAATGTGTAATCGTCTGCTAAATTTCACTAACAGTTGGCCAAGCACAATAGGTACACCCTTTAGTATCGACTTGTTTGATTAATGGCTGAAGTTTATTTGGCATTTTAGCCTAAACTCTCTATGATAAGTAAGATATCGAATGCTGATATAAATAAGGATATAAATAGGGAATGTCTCCAATTTATTTGTTTCGTGATATATTCAAGTATACAAATTCCTTTACTTATATTGTTCGTTTGTGCTTCGCGTTGAAATATTTTTTTCAGGTAATCCTACTTTCATTTCACCATGTTTTTCATTGGCTATTGGGAGACATCTCCAGATTACTAAAGAAAACAATAATAACAAAAATCATTCAGGATATTTCGAAAGCGATCAAGTGCAGCAAGAAAACAAAACAGTAGTAATGGGAAGAAAACACTCTGATATGTGTAACATACGAACAGTTTGCGGCCAATTAAGATGTCGCACTTAAGAGTAGACGGTCGATAATGCAACGCAACATCGCGAAAACGCGACGCAACAATGCGAAAATGCGATATGACGCTAGACTATGCGAAGCGACATTGCGACAATGTCAAACGAAAAATGCGATGTCATATCGTATTGTCGCGCTATAAAAACGCAAAAATATCGCAGTGTCGCTTCGCATTGTCGTGCGTTGTATCGCATTGTCGCGGTCTCGCGTCGCGATGTCGCGCCGCAATGTCGTCAGTTGCGTTCTGCACTTGTGAAGGCCTCGACGCACGACAGCGCGATTTGACGCTCGACAATTTTCACCATGTCGTATCGCATTGTCTCCCGTCGTGTCTGTGCCTGTACCACGACACACGAAAATGCCAAATGACACTAGACAACACGATGTTCGAAAACGCGACGCGACCTTTATTGAAATATCGTATCGCGTTGTCGTGCATCTACCGGTGACAGGTTTAAATGTTACTAGATCTATATGCCGTCTGACGGTGCGATGACAAAACTTCACGTGCCTGTGTGTTATCAGGCCCTCCCTGTCGCCATATCGCAAAATTTTAAGAGCGTGGCCGCGATGACCGCATTTTCCTTGTGGAATTTGTTCTTTATTAATTCGATGGCTGGAATATACAATTTGCCAATTTCCAGTACACGCACAACAACGCGATACAATATTCCAATAAATGTCGCGTCGCATTGTCTATTGTCGCTTCGCGTTTTCGAATGTCGCATCGCGTTGTCTAGTGCCGTTTTGTATTTTCTTGGGTCGTTGTATAGGCACAGACACTACGGCAGACAATACAATACGACATTGTGAAATGTCCCGTCACGTTGTCGCGTGTCGCTGCGCGTTGTCTAGCGCCGTATCGCGTTGTCGTGCGTAGAGATCTACACAAGTGCAGAACGCGACGGACGACAATGCGACGCGACACGGCGATACGACGGACGACAATGCAAAACGACACTGCGATATTTTGCGCTTTTATATCGTGACAATACGATATGACATCGAGATATTCCGTTTGACATTGTCGAGCGTCGTATCGCATTTTCGCGATGTCTCGTCGCATTTTCGCGATGTCGCGTCGCGTTGTCGTCTACCTCTATGCATGACAACGACATTTTAAGTTGTTCCAACAGAATTCCATAGTAACAAAACAATCTATGTCAGTGCATTAAATTGTTCAGTATGTTGACTCATCGTTACGATGTTGATCTTTAACTTTCTTACTTTTTTCTAACAAAAATATGCAAACAAAAGTCACCTTAGTGATGTCCCTAGTTGTTTCGTACGAAATACACTTTCTTAACATATAAGTAAACAGTTAAAAACCTTTTTTTTTTCGTTTCTCGATGTCGTATGCTCAGTGATACTGTTACCTGTGAAACAAAGTACGAAAGTTCACAAGAATGAATCTTAGGTGAATCTTTACTTCACTTTACTTCACTTCAAACATGATTTAAATTGACCCTCCAAACATCGCTATCAAAGTGTTAAGTGTTGCGATAATATTGATAATGAGTTTATCAGCTGAATCGAGTTTATCTACAGAATCTGTTACAAAAACATATAAAGTCCACTTAAGACTTCAGTTTATTTTTTTAAATAAATCTGACACTTGATTGAGATGTTTAGATTGAGGTTGTTCAGAATTAAATATCTTATTTATATTTATTGCGTAAGAGACCGGAATTTGTGTCACGCACAATTTTGTAAACATTCATTTGATAGAAATGAGAGGTTCGTTGGAAAAATGTATTACTTTGAATAGAGTTTTTGATTAATATATTTAGACAGAAAGATTGAACTATCGGAGACAATAAGAGTTACATTGCATCTGCCAGCCTAAGTTACAGAAAATGTGTTTGAAGTAAAGTGACCCCCAGATTCATTTTTGTGAACTTTCATTCTTTATGTTATATAGTGGTTCGGAACATTTATCCACGAAACGAATGCTGAGCTGAAATCGGTGAAGACCCCGTTTTGCGGAAAATTTCACATGGTACAGCAATTACCAGCTTAGGGGATACCGTATTCTATATTTATTCGGAATTCCCCAAGTAAGCGTTTACCAAAAAATGAGTTTTCCAGTGCAGTGTGACCAACGCAAGCAGTTTTGTTCTTTGTCAGAAAACAATAACTTCACCAACAGTAACGAAGGAGAGTAGAAAATAACATTTTTTTTAATTCTACCGTTAAACTGTGAACGAGCTGTTTTAATGGAAAGAAAAAAGCAACTACATTTAATCGATTAGTTGTTTCTTCATTGTCGGATACCCACGGTTGATTATTACATTAATCAAACCGTGGGGAAAATGAATCAATTTGCTTAGATATAAAGCAACAAATGCCTAAAATATCGACCAATGAAATCGCGTTTAACAAAACTGATACTGTGAAATCATTAATATTCGTGGGGGATTAATTTTCTTGGATTTTGTGGTTCAGGTAACCCACGAAATCAAGTCCCGACGAACAAATTGTTCCCAAGATAATGTTAAGTATGCCCAATCAGTCAATAGCACCAAAAAAGGCGTGAGACGTGGTTCGTAGTTGGTACATCGTCCGTTGACATGTTGTGTGCTTTACCTGCGGCTTTTTTGTACTTCATTCAATGAATCAACGATAAACATAGGTATGAATCGGATAATAAACCGACTGATGAGTTTTTTTTCAATTGTGTTTGTTTACTAAGTGCATCCAAACTGAAAGTAGAAATTGTAGTGACGTTGCGTCACGTGTCTGTCAAACCGCACATACTGCGGATGCTATTTGCATTTATACGTTCCCTGGATGAAATGTTTATTTTTACTGATATTGAGTAAACTATTATTACTTTGGAACTTATTACTTAGCAAAGTAAATTGACTAAATGTACTACATTTCGTCTGCTGTATTCTCACCAAATTCACATTTTATGATACTCGGATGGTTGGCAGTAGCAGTAACAGCAGTAGCAGTAAAACAAAACGTGAAGCTGGCAGTAGCAGTAACAGCAGTAGCAGTAAAACAAAACGTGAAGTTGGCAGTAGCAGTAACAGCAGTAGCAGTAGGAAACTCTGAAAGTCTGCGAGAGTGTTTAAAACAGTCACAGACCTGGAATCGAACCGGGATGATCGCTAGACTTTCTAGATTGGCACCAAATTCCTGAAAGTTTGCAGTTATGTCAGAAACAGTAGCAGACCGTAACAATGGACACAGGAGGGTCCCTTAACATCAAAAATGACATTTTCTCGATTTTGGCACCAACAATCCTTGAAGTCTACGAGAGGGTCAGAAACAGTTGTAGACCAGTAAAATTGACCCGGGAGGATGGCTAGACCTCAAAATTGACATTTTCCCGATTTGCACCAAAATTCCTGAAAGTCTGCAAGAGTGTCAGAAACAGTAACAGACCGGTAAAATCGACTCGGGAGGGTGTCTAGACATCAAAATTGACAGTTTCACGAATGGTACCAAAATTCCTGAAAGTCTAGGAGAATGTCAGAAACAGTCGCAGACCGGTAAAATCGACATGGGAGGGTCCCAACACATTAAAAATGACATTTTCCCAATTGGCACCAAAATTTCCGAAAGTCTGCGAGAGTGTCAGAAACAGTCGCAGACAGGTAAAATCGACACGGGAGGGTCCCTAGACATTAAAAATGACATTTTTCCGATTGGCACCAAAATTCCTGAAAGTCTGCGAGAGTGTCAGAAACAGTCGCAGACCGGTAAAATTGACTTGGGAGGGTCCCCAGACCTTAAAAATGACATTTTCCCGATTGGCACCAAAATTCATGAAAATTTGCAAGAGTGTCAGAAACAGTCGCAGACCTACGCAGTAGACACGGGGGTGTCCACTGATGTTTAAACATGCTTTATTTTCATTGAAACCTTCAAGACTTTTAAGACTTTCTTACTGCTACTGTTGTTACTGCTACTGCCAACTTCACGTTTTGTTTACTGCTTCTGCTGTTACTACTACTGCCAGCTTCACGATTTGTTTTACTGCTACTGCTGTTACTGCTACTGCCAGCTTCACGTTTTGATTTACTGCTAGCGATGTTACTGCTACTGCCAACTTCACGTTTTGATTTACTGCTACTGCTGTTACTGCTACTGCCAACTTCACGTTTTGTTTACTGCTACTGTTCGTACTGCTACTGCCAACTTCACATTTTATTTACTGCTACTGCTCGTACTGCTACTGCCAACTTCACGTTTTGTTAACTGCTACTGCTCGTACTGCTACTGCCAATTTCACGTTTTGATTTACTGCTACTGCTGTTACTGCTACTGCCAACTTCACGTTTTGTTTTACTGCTACTACTGTTACTTCTACTGCCAACTTCACGTTTTGTTTTACTGCTACTGCTGTTACTGCTACTGCCAGCTTCACGTTTTGTTTTACTGCTACTGCTGTTACTGCTACTGCCAACTTCAAGTTTTGTTTACTGCTACTGCTCGTACTGCTACTGCCAACTTCACGTTTTGATTTACTGCTACTGCTGTTACTGCTTCTGCCAACTTCACGTTTTGTTTATTGCTACTGCTCGTACTGCTACTGCCAACCTCTCGTTTTGTTTTACTGCTACTGCTGTTACTGCTACTGCCAATTTCACGTTTTGATTTACTGCTACTGCTGTTACCCGCTACTGCCAATTTCACGTTTTGTTTTACTGCAACTGCTGTTACTGCTACTGCAAACTTCACGTTTTGATTTACTGCTACTGCTCGTACTGCTACTGCCAACTTCACGTTTTGTTTTACTGCTACTGCTGTTACTACTACTGCCAACTTCACGTTTTGTTTACTGCTACTGCTCGTACTGCTACTGCCAACTTCACGTTTTGATTTACTGCTACTGCTGTTACTGCTATTGCCAACTTCACGTTTTGTTTTACTGCTACTGCTGTTACTGCTACTGCCAACTTCACGTTTTGATTTACTGCTACAGCTGTTACTGCTACTGCCAACTTCACGTTTTGTTTTACTGCTACTGCTGTTACTGGACGCTTGATTATTTTGTCAATAGTTTTCGGGTAATTTCACGGACATTGTGAATCTTCCTGGGATGTTTCGCTAATATTTTTTGGATAGCAACTTGTGTATTGCTAGGTCGATCAGCTGTTACTTTTATATATTTTTAATAAGAACTCGGGTTTTTTTGAAGCTCCATCGGCTATTTCGTTAGAATCTTTCGGATAAGTATGCTGGCAATTGTTAAGCTCGATCGGCCACAATGATGATAACAAAACTTTGTTATGTCTAGCGGATAATGAGCCTCGTTATATTCAAGTGGCTTAAAAGCAGCTTCAATATATTGAATATTTTAATCAACATTAGAAATTAGCAACCATCCGAATCTTGGGATTTTGAAAATAATACTATTCTACGTTGTTTTTAATTTTGCGATTTGTAGAAAATGTGACCGTTTAATCATTGGTCTTTAGTGATAAAGGTTCAATGGAAAATTCCAAAATACGCTTGTGACTTTTAATTGCAAACGTCCTATTGAGACAACACCAATTTATAGAATGCATACTCTCACGCCAGATTAGTCGTCAGATTGAGCTAGAAATGTATTATATTACTGTATAATGTATAATATTGAATTTTGATTATGTGATTATATTTGTATGGGTAGGACCAACTTTGTATGTTTGAATAATGTGGTTAAAAATCTGATCTGACATTCAATAATTAATAACATTTAGAAGTCCACAGCTGTCAGTTTAAGTGTAAAGAAAGCTGTAAATATCAGTTTAAAATTCTTATATTTCCAGTCTTTCAACTCCTGTAATTGTAAGCTTTTACTAAGAAAAGAAAAGAATAAGGAGAATAGTATTAAAATGCAGGTAAAAAGGAATCACGCCTTTTTTATATATATAACACTGTACATAGAAATTGTTAAAATATCTAAATGTAGTTAATTTTGCATAATGATTCATCGATCGTGTGATATTGATAAATAAACAAACAAGTTCCAAAATATGTATATAATTATGGACGTATAGACGTATGGATGTATTTCTTCTATTGGCGGGGTGTGGGTTTATTTTGTTTCTTATATTCTTTAAAATTCTGTACCACAAAAACAGTAGATAAACTAAATTTGGAACTCCTCAAAATAGTTTTTCCTTGCAGTCGAAAAAAAAAAGTGTGTAATTGCAACGTCTGCTGGATTCAGATAAATAAATAAATAGGTGTTAATTTATCTGACGGAGATACGTCAATGAAGTCTCTCGACTGTAAACTATTTTATTAAATGGCGATTTTGATGTATGCCATCATGCTGTCATAAAGAAATAGAAATCTGTTTTTGTAAAGCAATATTATTCTTTCTTCGCTTTTTACGACTGCTTTGTCAATATCTGGTTACTGAAGCCTTTTTTTGAGCTTTATTATGGAAATAAAGTCTTTGTTCTTCCTTTAGGAAAATTACAAAATTAATTTGCTGCCTTGAATGCAACTACTCATTCATCTATAAACTAGCATTCCAGGAAACGGTTTAAGCTATTGTTCAAAACATTGCTATTAGGATATCAATTTAAAACCAACATGAGTGTATTTCATTATAAAGTATTCCATTACAGCTCAGAGTTCGGCAACAGGTTGTAATGTTACGCCATTTAATTTTGTTTTATCGGGCTTCCGATTCTAGAAGGAAACCAAATGTAAAATAAGACTTACACATGATTATAATAAATAGAGAAATCAAAACTATCAGCGCTGACAGTAGGTTGAGAAGTGTATGGTCATAAGAATTCCTTCGACGCCTGTCTTAGGGTCTCTTGAAAATGTGACTACCAGCGCTTTCAAAATTGCACTATTAATTTCCATTTACAACGTTTTAATGTCTGTATGTAACCTGTAATATTTCCTGCAAATGCAGTTCGTTGACAAATTTTGTCGAGTGACTTTGAAGAATTGATAAACTGGTCAAAGTCTATCAACTTATTTTCTAAGTTACTTTTCTTTCTTTGATTTTTAGTTTATTGTGACATTAAACGTGAGGGTGAAAAAGGATTCAAAAAATGATGCACATTTTATACCCCTTTGTGTTGTGTATTTGCTTTGTGTATCCGATTTTGCTTGGTATAATGAAATAAATACCCGATGCATTTATGGGTGAAGGTAGATTATATCAACACTAAAAAGTTGATGACAACCTCTGCTATAACCCTCAATGGGAGGAGGTGATTGTTGAGTTTGACTGCATCTCTAACTGAAGTTGGTTTTGTCTTTACTATTGTTTTTTAGGTAAATAAGAAATATTGTTTTTCACAAAATAAATCTGAAATTAAAAAAAACTGAATCAGTGTAGTCTTATGGTCTGAAAAATAATGTCTGTCTCGTAGTTACATTAAGTTGAGAAAATAAGTATGTTTTATTTTTTCTGTTTATTGACCAGAAAGCGTAACATTCTTCATATTAACTGACTTCTTATTTCTGAAGTAATCCAGTGTATGGTTTCACATTCAATTAATTTATTTTTTTCAAATAATTGGACACTTGTTGATATTGTTAAGTGTTTAAAATGGATAAGACGTAGTTTAAGTTCTGATGTTTTTCATGACAACAAGATGTATCCGAAAATTTGAAAAATGAAAGTAAAAAAATTACTAAGATATGTTACATCCATTTTGAAAACTAATAATTTAAACATGTGTATTGTTTTAGTTATAAAACAATAGGATGATATTAAAGAACGATAGAACGCTAGGAGGGAATCGTAGAGTGAATGAATATTTAGGTAAACAAAGAGAGAGAGAATGAGAGAGAGAGAGAGAGAGAGCAACAAGCTATGATAGATGTACGCAGAATCAGTTTTATTATTTTCATTTCTTATCATTTGGCAGATTTCGTGTTTCAGGTCACGCAATGTCATGTGAATTTAATTCAGCTGAGATTCCTCAATGCAATGTAGAGCGTGACCATTTATGAATTTGACAGTTTGTTTTCACAAACTACTATAGATCAAACTTTGTAATAAGCCAACTGTTTTTTACCTACAGAACAAAAGAAAAAAGTATAGGACAGCACGAGTTGAGTCCTTTAAAAATGACAGTATTGATATTTAGGTATATCAGCTTAGAACTATAGCAATAGTTTATGGCGTAAAAGGCGTTTTGTCTATGCTGTACGTTCATGGCTCTATTCACAAGTAGCATTTACTGCTTAATTTAAAAGCTCGCAGCAACTGCTACAAAAGTGCAAACTTGTTATTTTTCATTAAAACAATAATGACAGAAGCTGCACGTTTAAAAGAGTACAAGGTTCAAAAATAGCGTCAGCATTACATAATT
This sequence comes from Cyclina sinensis, assembly GCA_012932295.1. Classification (NCBI taxonomy): domain Eukaryota; kingdom Metazoa; phylum Mollusca; class Bivalvia; order Venerida; family Veneridae; genus Cyclina; species Cyclina sinensis. The sequence goes on along the minus strand of JAAONU010000007.1, from coordinate 39,283,704 downwards.
ATGTATTATATATGTTATTGATTGTATGTTAAGCATATAATAGATTTACACACTTACTATATACCGTAAGATAGACGAACATTTTATAGTATAAGAGTAGTTACATTGCATGACAATGGAGTAAAAACAAACATTTTCGACGATTATTAAGACGTAAATAGTGCAAAACTGTACTGCAACATCAGTTATTTAAAACTCGGTTTCTTAAATACTTTTAGTGTAAAAGGTACTGTTAATGCCAGGGACACTTAATCAAGGAAATCGCCCTGATAACATACAGTGATCAATGTACCTATGTAGACTTTTGAAGTTTGAATGATTTACCTTGAAGAACTATTAAGTTTAAGCATGCTATTGAAATTTGTAGAAAACATTTTACAGATAATTATTCAAGTGTATAAACAAAGTTGCTGCAGCTGTTGCAGCTGTGCTCTCGTACGTTTTCTGTGTGTTTCTAACATTACTCCACGTTTCAATACGAATCCGTTTAACAAGCTATTTGTTTGACGCAATCAGTACGGAATTCTCATAGTATCACATATTTTGTTTTGTTTTTTGGAAACACAAAGCTATATACTATGTACATTATGTAATTTAAGCATTTAAGCTTGTTCATTATATTTGTAAAATATAATGTTTCATTAATTTATAAGTATATATTTTAATGTTCATTTTAAAGGGACGTATAGGCTTATAGAGCCAGGTGATTGTATCTATATATATTTTTGCTATACCTTTATATTGTATATCACATGTCACTATAATGAAAACATTATCTGTTATATTTTATTCGGCTTAACAGTGTCCAGTAAACTGCCTTTAAAACAATTTCTGTACAATCCTTCATTTGTGCTACTATCTGTTAAGTTGGCAGAACTTTCAGACAGTTTGTCATCACCATGATTGTATATTTGTTAAGCTGACTTAACAATTTCTGATAACAAAACTTTAAAAAAGTCTCAGTACTGTTCTTCATTTTTGCAACTATTTGTTAAGTCGGCTTAACTTTTTAGACCTTTTGATCATTACCATGATTTTATATTTGTTAAGCCGGCTTAACAATTTCTTATACCAAGCCTTTTTAAAAAGTATCTGTACATTTCTTCACTTCTGCCACATTTGTTAAACTGGCATAACATTTTAGACTAACTGTTCATTACCATGATTTTATAGTTGTTAAGCCGGTTTAACAATTTCTAATACCAATTTTTTTAACAGTCCCTGTAATGTAATGTTCTTCATTTTTGTTACTGTTTGTAAAGATGGCATAACTTTTTAGACCTCTTGTCATTACCATGATTCTATATTTGTTGAGCCAGCTAAACAATTTCTGATAACAAACCTTCTGAAAAGTCTCTGTGCAGTTCTTCATTTTTGCTACTATATGTTAAACCGGCTTAACAATTTCATGTACCAAACCTTTTAAAATTTATCTGTACACTTGTTTCTTTTCACTATAATTTCTTAAGCTGGCTTAACTTTTAAGTACTTTTCAGTTTATTTTTGATGTATTGAATGATTGTTTTATTATTTTATATTGAATTAATGCGATAGTATTATCTGAAATACGATCGCGTAAATACATCTTTTAAAAAAAGAGTGTGGGTTGTTTGTTGTGTATTGTGCTTGACATGTGTCTTAAATCTAAAAATAAAATGATATTTTCACAGGGTAAAAATGCAAAATTCTGCATTTTAATTAGGAATGATAGGACATTCCTTTTTTAAAAAGGACTGCAGGTTTTTTAATCATTCACTGATATAACGCGTTTTTAATCAATCTGATATCATATAACATCAAGTGAAATTCAAACCCTAAATCAACTCAAAGGATTGTTCAAAAGAATGTAAATTAAATGTATTATGAGAAAAAGTGAAAAAAATATTAAGCCACTCCTCTAAAAACTGCTGTACCAGTTTCATTTTAATATAAAACGATTTTCTTTACATTTCTATTTATTGTTTATGACAAGTGATTCTAAAAGTCGTAAAACAATAACTGAAGTATTTGCTTCCATAATTTAAATTCCAATCAAATGATAGGAAACGTTATGCTTATTGTTTTATGAATCATAGTTACCAGTTGGTTTTTGTAAGCTTCTGAGTATTATGGTAAAAAGATTGTCTCAAGTTTTCTTTGATGCCACCTTGTATCTTATTTCTCTTATTTCATAAATGTATCATTAAAAAATTTGAAAGAATTTTCGTCTTTGATTTACAGACTTTAGTATATTGTTTACAAATTATTTAAGACACATCTACCGGATTGCCTCACATATATAACACTGTAGGGACATACTACGGGAGACACGTCGTTGGCAATTCAGTTTCAAAATTACACAATTTTTCCTCATTTATTCAAAATTTTACATTTTCAAGACCACTATTTTACCCTGAAATTCCATAATATCGTAAATTCCAACAAAAATCAAAGAAAGGAAAGAACAGAAAATATTTTTACACAATTTCGCGATTTCACGATTTTTTCTTTAAATTTTAGAATTTTACGATTTTGCTTCTTACGATTCCTTTATTTTAACCTTAAATTTCTCAATTTCGTGATTTCATTATTTCATTACTTCAGGATTTCGTGATTTCACGAGTTGATGAAATCGCGAGACCCGAAATCGTGAACTCTTAACGTAAAAAAAAAGAATTTTGCTGAAAACGTGAAATATTGTTAGTTTTAAATCGCGAAATTGTGATAAAACCCTTAATTTCAGGTTATGTCTTCAGTTGGTAAGCTGATAAAACCCTGAACGTTCAGGTTGTCTTGATATCGCAAAATCGTGATTTCTTGAAATTTTGAAGTAATGAGTACATAGTCGAGTAGCCTTGATGTTAAAATCACAATTTGTTGAAAAGTCATCACGGATTCATTTAATACCATTAATTTCTACATGGTATTGAAGAAAATGGAATACTCGGAATTTTAGGATATGCCTCTTCAATAATTACCATGGATTATCTGGTTGTCAGGTAAGATGAATAACATTGAAACAGGGATATTTTAAACAGTTCTTGGTTACAATATAATCTATATATTTTATACAAAGACCACAAAAACACAAAATAACACAATAATGTTCTTCTCATTTTTATTCAGACAACTATGAATTAGATAGAAATAGTATCGTGTAAACTTTATACTATGCTACGAAAGCCGTTGTCACACATGTTCAACTTTCAGAGACTGGCAAATCGTTTATCAAAGTCCCTTTCTTTATTATCAAACTGTTCCGTATTTTTGTTTGCAGGCATACACACAGATCATTTTGAGCACATAACTTTCAACACAACATCTTCTCCTCTCAACAGTCTTACTTTTAATCCTATTCTGTTCATGAATTTGTGGTCATATGCCATTCCAAAGGAACAGTTACTATAATTGTAAAGCTAGTCTACTACAAAACGTGTTATACAATTTATATGAGCAAAACCTAAGATCAGCTAACATGTTGGAATGTCTGAAGCTTTAGTTTCAAGATAAAGCAACATTTGCGTAAAAATTATCACTGTACACACGTTTATCTGTTAAACATCAATATATAATGATTTCAGAGCAAAACCAAGTTATAATCTGTAACATTTCAGAGAAGAATTTGCAATCATTCACTAAAATTGAGCAGTTTTTGATTAAAATACGTATTTACTAATTGTTCCATTCACCAGAACCACTTTGTCGTAATGTTTTAGTTAACATCGTTCCATTACAGTAGTCCAGTTCTAGTTCTGCTATCGGCGATCTCCGATTTCTGCATTTTGACATGATCACGTGATTGTTACATGACGTCACGAAACTCTGTCTGAAGCTCCTTGACATGAAACCATAAATGACCGGGTTAAGGCAGGATTGAATGTATGGCAGGCAATAAAGCGCAATCTGTAATAGAAAAAAAGTCACAGCTTTTATATGGACACTAGAAAATTAAGAAAAAAAGTCATTTCAGTTGTTAGCTATGTTGGGCGCTGAACGGCCACTAAAATGATTAAATATAACAACCGAACGGTATTTAAACTGTCGAAGTAAAACTATTTTTTGCACGTGTTTTTTCATCTGAAATTACTAAACACTTTATCATTGTTTTTATCGTGCGAACAAAACATAAAAAATGTAACCGTGTTGTCATTAATCCTAGATCAGTTAAGAACGAACATATTATTTAAGAATGACTCAGTGTACAAACTAGTATATTCCATTTAAAATTGTATTTTTCTGACAGAATATGCATTCCAGTTTAAAAATTGTAACAATCTAAACACATTTTGCAGGCTTTCTTTAACCATTCTTGACAGAACTGATAAAATGTCCCCTTTATATTTAACAGTCATCCAATATCTGAGGCACTACAACAAAGGTTACTGCCCTAAAACAAGACATGGTGCACTTTAAAAAGAATGAATGGAGGCGATGAAGCTTATTATTCATTAAGACGTGAAGAACTAAGGACAGATGATACAAAAATCTTATTCAATTAGAATAGAACAGAACGAGGTTTAACGATGATAAATACAACAAATATTAGGTCAGTTAATTCGAAAGAGAAACAGCATCTCTTTGACGGACCCAGGATGAAACCTTTTTTGCTTTTTACAAAATTCTGAAACGATTTCCCGTAAGACTTCTGGTATCTTTTAGCCGTTACTGCTCAAATTCATACAACCACCGCAAAATTTTCCGTATATGTCCATTATTTAAGGGTAGAAAGGATCCTGACTTAAACAAGGTTTGGTTGTCTACTTCAGATACAACTGCAATAGTGTTTTAAAGGTCACAATCTATTAAGACAGAAATTTTGCCAAGGACGCAACTCCAGGACATTTTGTACTGAGAAGGCTGTCAGCTCATATAACCATTTGGGGTTAAAAGTGCATTATGAAAGCTTTAAAACATTCAGACGGAAAATGTATTTGTTATTTTTGTCATATAATATATTTTTTAAGACTTGTCTACCTAATGGAGATAGACAATGACCTTATTTAGTTTCGTCTGTTGACTGGACTTAGCATAAAACAATATTTCTTTATGCAAAAGGTATTGAAATGTTGAATACACCTGAACAATCCAATCTCATTTAAAGAGAATAAGCATGGTAATTGCAGCCTAATTAGTTAAAAGGTGACCTCTGCCATTCTTGTAAATCTGAAGATATTTGTAAAATTAAACTGTCACCTGGAACTTGTGCATAGAGAGTGTACGGCACAACATCAATAAACCGTACTTAAATTATTCAAATCTATCGCTAGTTCGCATTGTTTGCGCTGTCTCGTTTTTTGTCTTTTTAATTCAACTTAGTACTTTATTGAAATCCGAGTTATCGATAAGCCGAAGCGAAATCCTGGTACTTACATTCCTCATTTTTTTCGTTAATCCAAAGTTAATAATTAAAAAATGTGTTCATGCTGCCACGTTGATTTTTAAAAACCTACCTTAAGAAGTGTCTTGCCAGGCTTGATGTCGATTACTTCAAATGTTATCGAATTAATTACACAATATCTTCGACTGCGATTAATCTGCTCTAATTTTGAAATCGTAATCGATTGAATTACGATTACTTCTATAATGTACTCGAGATTACATTTCCGGCATAAAATGAATGCAGTTATGATTAAATGTATTTAGACTTTCAAAACTAAGCGATTATTTTCGATTACATGAACAAATTGTAATTACATAATTACAATCGATTACGATAACACGATTACGATTACCTCATCTCTGGTGTTGACAGCAGGCAACAATGACAAACTGTCTAAATGGTTAATTATTAGTGTATTGGGGACGACAATGATGATACCACGTGTTGTCAAACACAAGTTGGCATGTTAAGTATGTTTAGATGAGCTTACAAAGGCTCCACTCGAAAAGGCATGATGTGTGAAATGAGACATGAGTACCGGCAATATAACCTTATGCTGTCTTGCATGCATGTGTTGTTACGAAATTTGTGTCACAAATAAAGCAGAAAAACAACAGTTGGTTTCTTTATTGTTAACAAAAAAAATACATTTTTAGTTTCGTCTTATTACAAATCAAACAAAACAGAAGTTTCACAATGTGGCCAGCATACTTATTTCGTGACCCACGTCAAATCCGAATCGTCAATAATGCGAAGTATTATATTCAGCCGAGTAAAGTTCCACTGTGCTTTGATAATCTGTATATGAAACTGGCGTGATAAACAATTAAATTTCAATAAAGTGTTTAAATGTGTTTAAATAAGATTTCAGAAACTGTATCAAACATAATGTGCATCCATGCCCAAGACTTACCTGTAATTTGAAATGTGTTTGTGTGTATACATTCTCGCCATATTCTGAATACTTTATGATGCGAAAAATCAGCTGTGGACCCCAGCAGACAAGAAACACCAGTATCACAGTGATCAGCATTTTTATCACCTACAACAATATCAACAGTAAATTACAAAAAACAAGAGAGCAATGATGGTTCGACATCGCTCACCTAGTATCAATAGTTAATACAGCATGGCAAGTGAAGGAATCGAGGTAAGATCACCGTATGTTGAAGATGAAATCTACATACAAAGTTGTACATCTCGTGAGAACGCTTCAAAAATTAAGTCAGTCAAGAGGGCTTATGATTTCTGACAAGAAAATTCAAATGATTTTGTATTTTACAAAAACAGGGCCATAAGGGTGGGCATTTTGACCCAAGGGATATATTTGATCAATTTTGTCATAGGTTGTCTTGAATATTCCAAATGTCTAGACCCCAGGCCATGCGGTTTAAAAAAGAAAATTTGCCTTTATTATTCATTAAAAAACATCTGACCCCCGGGCATAGTCAATTTTGATTCTAGATAAATAATTTTAACTATCGTTTTATAGTTTAGCTTAACAATGCTACACACCGAATATCTAAGGTCAATGAAGTATATTTTCTGAAAAGACTACTTAACTTTTATAATAATATTTAAATATATAAGACTCTCAGACGGAAACAATTTTGACCCCAGGAAATGATCTGAATCAGTATGATAGAGGTATAATTATATAACATGCTATAGACCAAGTTTCGAGACTCTAGGTCATGCGATTTCAGAAATAAAATTATGAAAATCTCTGCAATGCAAGTGATCCCTGGTAGCTTTAATTTGATCTCACTGATAACAATTTAAGAATTTGGTAGAACTACACAAGAGGATGCAACAAACTAAATCTTAAAGCTCTACGCCTACTAGCTGAGGACAGGAAGATTTTGAATGTTTTTCTTTTCGGTTGCCATAGAATCGCAATTCTGCAATGAATTTAATCTTTTAACAACTTTTGTTGAAGTAAATTTTAAAGGAAAATAAATCTGACAAACGGTTACAGAGGCGATGATCTTCAAATTAAAGAAAATCATGTTAACGACAGACAACGAACGACACACAACCCATCTAGCACAATAGCTTCGTGCTCAGGTGAGCTAAAATGTATTCTAAGTCAGTAGGTAACTAAGCATTCACAATATACTTGAACACGAATTATTACTTATTAAATGTAAACACTTATAACGTTCGCATCTTTCCTTTATGGCTGTATTTGGGCAAATTTACGTATCTAACCGATTTGTCACATAGCAATGGTACCCCGAGAAAAATGGCAGCTTTTACATGATTGAAAGACATGTGTCATTGAAACGACATTTGTCTGAAAGTATTAAAAAGCGTTTAATAATATTTAGCATTTTGATGAATAAAGTTTACATTTTAACCTTTGCAATAGTGTTTCTATTTTTGGCCATCTCTGATTTCAATGCTTTCAGAAAATTATATCTGTATTACTTCGGTATATCAAGAAACACATTGTATCCTGATTCATGAAATTTTGAAATAATTTAAGAGTATTATTTCGCCAGTTACAATTCATGTTATTTATCATTGTTAATAGTCTTCATCATAAGTATTTCAGAAATTTAAAACTTTAAAACATTACGATTAATATCTAAAACATCGGCTTAAGATGATTGCGCTCACCTGCTTTCTTCCTTTGATAATGGACTCCCTTACTGAAGCACCGGATGAGCTTTGTTGCTTCCTCAAAGCGAGATTCCTACATCGACACCGAGCTGAGGCAGTGTCCGGGGAGGAACCACTTGAGCCGCTCATATCAAGACTGCAGACAAATTTTATATGAATAATTTTATATGAATAATTTTATATATATGAATAATTTTATATGAATAATTTTATGAAATGCATACCATTTAAATTACTGATAATAATTTTATACAATTTAATTTATGATAAGACAGATAAAAGCTTTGTTGTCACTAACAAATTTTCAACTACGAAATCGCGAAAGACGCATCAATAATCAATTTTGAACGATACTTAAAAATATTTGCTAGCTTTTGTTATTTTCGAAGCTTGACTTTACACGTTGCACAATATTAGAGCGGCACCTTAATCATCTTCACTATCAATATGCACGTAGTAACTGAAAAAATGTCCACGAATATCAACGAATACGTATGTTCATATAGCAATATACATCATCACCTAAAGTAATGGGTCCTGTTTTGTTTATCACTAACTACGACATTGAGAGATGATGTACTTACGTATGCATGTGAGACGTCAACCGGACAAGTGCTCTTTGGCTTAGCCACAGCACATGAATAACACCAGTGTAGCAGAACACCATGGACCCCGTGGGTATAACAAACATGACCATCAACTGGTAAACGGCAAAATATAATCTCTGGTAGTCACGTAGGCCGTGGTCTGAGCAGAACACTAGTGTAACCGAAGTATCATTATTGTAGTAATAGGTCTGCTGTGTGTCCTGTGGGGACAAATTAAAAGAAAAAAATACATTTAATTTAAAACAACGCTTTGACCTTAGTAAGGTTTTAAAAGTAAATAACAAAGCAGAAGACCAAAACACAATGTTATGTGATACACAAACTTCTTGTAATATTCTTGAGAGTTTCTGAGACTTTAAGAAAAAAATGTAAAGGTAAGTTTATTTAAGATTTTTTTCTTTTTCTTTTTGTTTTGTTTTTCCGACATCGAAAATCCTCACGTGTTAAGTTTTGCTAGCATTACTTACGCTAGTGCTACGTTAAGACAGGCGTTTTAGTATATTTTCAATCGATCAGTTGAGCGAAACTAGAGAAAACATGAATACATGTTAAAAAACAGAAAAAAAAACAATGATCAACATCTTTAACTTTCAACTGGCAAAAACCTCAATATAAAACCTCAATATCGTTCATATAAAGATAAAAAACACTTCGCTTGTCGCTACGGTTATATAACCGAATATATTAAATGACAGCAAGCAACGGATAATTTAGTCCCACGCCTTCTGCTTGACTTACAATTGCAAAATAAATGTCTCAAACTATCATTAACTCCGTCGTCGGAAACCCACGTTCGATCCATTCCGTTTCACTCTATTTATCTACCGTACATAATGTAGTTATGCGGAATATGTACCAGGGGTCACCGACGATGCATTAACTCCTGCGGCGTAAATCTCTGTCAGGTGAATAAATGCTAGATAACACAGCAAATAAACCCTTATCCTTAAACAATATAGTGGTAAACAATATTATGTGTCAAAATAAAAAGAAGAAGAAGAAAAAACATCGTCTGAAACAAAAAAGTCTAAAAGAACTGCCGTATTAACAATAGTTTACAGCTTTACAAACAGATTGTAAACATATGCCAGAAAGAAGTCTTCAAAGAAATATCATATGAATTTTACATAGTCGTACAGGTTTTGGTTTCAGAGTACTTGTCATTCGCACGGACGAACGTTCATACTATTTATTTTCAACAACGAATCTACAAAAAAAAGAAAAAAAAAAAAAGAAGAAAAGAACATGGAACAATTCAGCATATAACTAAATTGTATACTAATCAACAACACATTTTAACTACACGGTGGATAAATAAATGACGGGCAATATTTTACTCTCAAAAAATGTCATTCAACTTTTTTACTTATATAATCTCAAAATCTTTTAGCCTCAAGACATCTGAACGACACTTCTTTTCTCAACAAATGACACTGTGACCGTTGCCGGAGAGGTAATTATCTTACATTAGGTGTCTTGTATATCGGAAATTGACAGAGCGTAAACTAGAATGGAAACATTATCCAGAATGGCGAGTACTTCCAATTTAATTCCTAATGTCAATAGACATAATATGTGCCGAAATATCTGCATCCAGCCTTAATTAAACGACAGAGAATACATCAAAACCGCATATCAATTTTCTGCGAAACCTTTTCGTTTTTTTTTTCGTTTGGAGTACAGACATTCGTTTCATCAGACTATCTGCTGCATCACTTACCATGAAAGGTTGTAAAAGCCTTCATATTCAGAAATGTTAGACGTAAATAAAGAGTTTTTTATTAAATTATCTATGTCTTATTTGCTAAAACTCTAGCAATGGTATGGTTTTGCTGAGCCTTAACAAGAAAAGGTAAGGAAACAAGAGGGCCATGATAGCCCTAGAGCGTTGACCTGAATACTTTTCCTTTGGGTTAGGGTTAAGCAAACATCAGCAGCTTTTTTAAGATTCCCCCTATATAAATCTATACGAATTCAAGTGACCCCAGGGTAGAGCCAATTTTCACTCAAGGGGCATAATTTGAACAAACTTGGTAGATGACCTCTAGCTGATGCTCCATTAGAAATTATCTAAGTTTTAGACTTTGTGGTTTCAGACAAGAAGTTTTAAAAAAAAATTCTAATATAAGCCTATGTAAAATCAACTGACCTCCACGGTAGGGACAAATTTGACTCTAGGGGCATAGTTTTAACAAACTTGGCAGAAGTCCACTAGACAATGCTATATATCAAATCTTAAGGTTCAGGGTCTTGTGGTTTCAGACAAGAAGATTTTCAAAGTTTTCCCTATATAAGCATATGTAAAAGCAATTGACCCCCGGAGCAGGGACAAATTTAACCCCAGAAGTATAATTTGAACAAACTTAGTAGAGGTCTACTAGACAATACGACGTACCAAATCTAAAGGTTCAGGGCCTTGTGGTTTCAGACAAGAAGATTTTCAAAATTTTCCCTATATAAGCCTATGTAAAATAAATTGACCCCCGGGGCAGGGAAAAATTTGATCTCAAAGTCATAATTTGAACATACTTGTTAGAGATCCACTAGACAATGCTATATAACAAATCCTTAGGCTCAGGGTCTTGCGGTTTCAGACAGGAAGATTTTTTTTTCTTTCTGTTGCCGTAGCAACCAGAGTTCTTGATGGAATTCAATTCTTTGAACAACTTTGGTAGAGCTTCATGCAAAATATTCCAGGCATGTTTCGTCAAAGTTGACTTCGCGGTTTAGGAGGAGAAGTCGTCCAAGTCAAATTGTTGACGACGCACGCCGACGGACGCCGGACAATCAATGATCCCAATAGCTCACCATTGAGCACTTTGTGCTTAGGTGAGCTTAAAATTCTTTTGCAAAACACCAGCTGCCTGGGAAGAAAGTAGACAAAATACAAAATCAATGCACCGTACGAAAAATTACAATTCTCCATCTTAAACGGCTCCATAATTCAATATGAATGACACACATATGATGACTCTAAAGTTATATATGTGTCTGAAAGCACAGAAGAAATGGATATGCAATAGTTTCTTAAGATCATAATAAAGTCTCTTACCCTAACATATAGTGCCGGGGCAGACAAAAGTAATGACAAAATCCATACTGTAACCAGGACTTTTCTTGTGTTTCCGACCGTGCACTTCCGGCGACTCTGCATAGGCATTACGATAACAAAATACCTAAAAATAAAAACAAAAATATTGTATTACATATCTTAATACTATTATCCCACTGGGTACATGTCTTTCAGTTTCCAGTGAAAGATTTAGGACACTTGTGCCTGACAAAAAATCATTTCTTTATTCTATCTTCATTTGTTTGCTGGACAAGCCTCATGTTTTTGCCAGTTTAATGCCCCTGTATTTTCTATATTTAAAGTACATGTAGTAGAAGTACAAGAATCATCTTTAGTTACAAGTCAGTTCTTCTTAGACGTCGGTGACTTCTGAAGGGGCAAATGGCTGCCTTTTTCGGAGACGTTTTGTGAAAATCTTTGTTCTTGAAACCCATTGGTCAGATATTTTTAGATCAAAGAACTAGCTGTTGCGGAATATTAAGACATCCCATTAATTGTGATAAATGGAATCTATGAAATAATGTCATACTCTCATAGCAGAGCTTTGTGTTTTAGATCCTTCGAAAATAAAACTATCATCGTATTGATAGCATACTTGTAAGAAAGGATAAGGAAGGCATTCAAACATTTCCTTTACATTTTTCTATGTTTCAACATGCTTATATTGTTTCAAAGAGCTTCTTGTGTCATAGATTTCTAAACGAACTCACTATTTGAATAAAAGATGATACAACGAACGAAAATGAAAATTTGCTTTGCAAAAAAAATTTCTTACGAACATGAAAGTCTGTAACAGAAAGATGCAAAGCATTTTAGAATACACAATCCAGAGCTGGATTCGAATTCCGATCTCCCACGCCAACACTCAAACCACTGGGCCAAAGTATCGATTTCCTGACGCTATTGTACGAAGTTGTAGTTATACAATTATAGGAAGGTGTGCACTAGACCGTAACACATCCTTGAGAAAGTCATCATTTATGATGACGAATGGTGTTGTGTATTTTTAGATAAGAAGATCAGACAGAAATCTTGAAAGATTTTTATTTTATTTTTTAATTACTTTTTACAACTAAGTCCAGGAGGGGCTATCCCGGACGAGCCCCTATCTTACAAACACGAAAGTCCGTAACAGAAATATGAAATGCATCTTAGAATACACAACCCAGAGCGGGATTCGAACTCCGATCTCCAACGTGACATGCCAACACTCAATCTCTACCCACTGAGCCAAAGAATCGATTCCCTGACGCAGTTGTCAGAGGTTGTATTTACACAATTACAGGAAGGTGTGCACTAAACCGTAAGAAGTTTTACCTTTAGTAAAGAGATGAGTTTTTTTTCTAATCCTTCAGCTTAATAACAATACAAGTAAGAAATAAAAAGTAAAGTGCTTGTTTGTTATAGTGTCACCCCTACTGAAAGGGCCAGCCTCCCGGGCTTATGAGACACCTCTTTTAAGTGTACATATTTACTCCCCGATTCCTTATCCTATGTGCCAGGCGCCAGGCGGACAGGCAATCGGTAACCATTCTTTAACTAGCTGGCTGCTCACCAACCGGCCGCATCAGAACAAGCCCCTGACGAGACTCGAACCTTCGACCTCCCGCTCCGTAAGCGGACGCCTAAACCACTAGGCCACGGAGACAAGCAATAAAATGGTCCCTTACCGGAATGGGCATTACCACACTAAATAGAACCAGAATTCAAATATTGACAATAAGTTAATAAATGGCTTGTTATAAATGATAGATGAAGGCATTGTTTATACAACAGACAATTAAAATATCACATGCCTATAAAGTGGGTGTAATGTTATAAATAAAATATTCACATGTTACACAAATAAAAACCTCAATTTTTTTATACAAAGAACAGACTATTTATGCATCTTGCTGTGTGATCTGTCTGACTTGTCTAAAGTTGTATAGGTTCTATGTAAGTTCAAAAGTAACTGGAAGAAAAAACATTCAAGCGAATAAACAATTTGCTATGTTTCCTAAGAAAGAAAAAGGGCACAATTGTGTCACTATAAAGGAAAGAGTTTTGGAACGTAAAAAGGGGGATAACTTGGTGAATTCTAAGGTCAGAGGTATGGGACATGTCCTGTAAACTGGTCTTATGAGTATCAAAAGATGTAGCAAGTTTAAAATGGATATGTAAAGGGCTTCAAAAGTATAACACCATTTTTGCAATATTACAAGTCTATTTGTTGCAATAGCAACCGAACATATGAATAAAATAAAATCAGGTGCATAATCTCCATATTGCCATCTATCCATGTTATATGTTTCATGAAAATATCCTAAGTACCTTTTGAATTATAGAAAGATCAAGTTTTTGCGGACGGACGGAGGTCAAACCTATAGTAACTGGCTAAACCGGTAGGGGACTAAAAAGCCTCAGTGACTGAAACAAGACAGACACAGTTCACAGCACACTAGCGAGTACTAATAGAGTTTATGTTCGAAAACAAACATTTAACTGTCAATACCATTGCTATCATCAAACCTTGTTTTGTATATGTTTTTGAATATGCGATGATTTTAAAGTCAGACACTCTTTAGCATTTGACAGGCTTTGTTGTCTAAGTTGTATAACGGAAAAGATAAAAGCTAATTACAACAGTAAATTTTCCGAAGTCAAGTCAATTACAGTACTCTTCTAAGACTTGTACACATAATAATACACATTTCAGTGTTGCTTTGATTTATTTTTGCTTGTCATTTACACTTTGTGTTTGGCGTACCTTTTTCAAAATTAAATTGTTGTTTAAGTAGGAAAGAGTATAAAGTTCTGTAAAGTTTGTTGCTCAGAAGAAAACTTACAAGTAACATGATTTTTTGTTTAATTTCAAGTTCACACAAATATAACATTAAGAAAGGCCATATGTTTAGATTTGATTGATGAAACTAATACGACACAGAATGCAGTCATTAATCACCTGGTTAATCTTCCATCTGACAGATAACACTAGGTTATTTACAAAACAATGGTTACTTTAAAGCTTAACTGTACAAAGCGAAATAAAACACCACAGTTGTCAAAAAAAGAATATCCCAAAAACCTATCCCATAGACTTAAGCAATAAAGACAAACACTGACGTAACTCAATGGTAGATTGATAGAAATATAATGATTAGAATGACAAAGTGTAGTGATATCTAGTTTTTACGGTGGCACAGAGGTGACATGCACAACTTTTTTTTAAATTGCATTGCTCTTTTTTTTATCTCGTTCCCACGAGATACTAACTCGAGGGAACGACTTACTATCTCGTGGGAACGAGTAACTATGTCGTGGGAACGAGATAAATAAAGAGTAGTGCAATTTAATAAAAAAATGTGCATTTGAAAAAAAAGAGTAGCGTAATAAAAAATAGAATCGTCTTATAAAAAAAAGAACATTGCATGTTAGTTATGTCGAGGGAACGACTTACTAACTCGTGGGAACGAATGGGTTAGCTATGTCGTGGGAACGACTTATTATCTCGTTCCCACGAGATAACTATCTCGTTCCCACGACATAGCTAACTCGTTCCCACGACATAGCTATCTCGTTTCCACGAGTTAGTTATCCAATCAACTGTCGCGTTACTGACAATAGAGAGTCCTTCATGAAAATATCTAACTATGTTACTGTCTCTGTCGGTCATAATGGTTACATACACATCTATTATGAAACAAATAAATTGATTGGCTGACTAACTCGTGGGAACGTGATAGTTATGTCGTGGGAACGAGTTAGCTATGTCGTGGGAACGAGATAGCTATCTCGTGGCAGTGCAATTTTAAAAAGTATTGAATTTGAAAAAAAAGAGTAGCGCAATAAAAAAGAACCATGTTATAAAAAAGGAACATTGCATGTTAGCTATGTCGATGGAACGACTTAATATCTCGTTCCCACGAGATAGCTATCTCGTTCCCACGACATAGCCAACTCGTTCCCACGAGTAAGTAAGTCGTTCCCTCGACATAGCTAACATGCAATGTTCCTTTTTTATAACATGGTTCTTTTTTTATTGCGCTACTCTTTTTTTCAAATTCAATACTTTTTTTTTAAAATTGCACTGCTCTTTTTTTTATCTCGTTCCCACGACTTAGTAACTCGTTCCCACGAGATACTAAGTCGTTCCCTCGAGTTAGTATCTCGTGGGAACGAGATAAAAAAAGCGGTGCAATTAAAAAAAAAAGTTGTGCATGTCACCTCTATGCCACTGTAAGTTTTCACTCCCCTTGTCCTCAAATTATCTGCAGTGCTATTGTCGCAAGCTACGCACACTTTCTCAAAATCCTTTTGTGAATGTCAGTTGAGTTCCTATCTTATCTTTTTCGTTTTAATCAGCAAACCTTTAGTATTTAAAACAGCACCATTTTATGCCTATAATCATAAAGACTGAGACAATACAATATGAGAAACACAATGTAACGGCCAAGCACGAAAAAACAAATCAAAGTTGTTGGTGCGTGTGTTAACTACTCTAATAACTAATGTAATGTGTACGAGAAAATATAGCAATCCAATAGGAAATAACCTAAATTCAACTATTTATCTTTAGACATATGCAGTTAATAATTATTTTTTAAATGCTTTATAGAAAGAGATTAGAAAATATCAAAACAAACAAACTAACACGCAAACAAACAAACACAAAATTATGTCAAGTACGTCTAACAGAACCAACAGTAATACAACTGTGTATAAATTTAAAAAAAAACTTTTGTTTGCAGGTGTTTTTTTCCATCTGCGTTGAATTAAATGCTCATTTATTAATGGAACCTTAAGCGTAAGATATATATTAAAAATAACTTTTTGTTCTACAGGAAATGGGGCCTAAATTAATAAAATAATTACACATGCCAGTAACTAAAAAGGAAATTACCATGCACAGGTGGAAAGAACGGTGACTCCATACCAGTCCTAAGGAAATTTAATACACATTCTTTTACAGACCGGCAGGGGAATAGTTGTTGAATTATATTTTTTCCAGAAACACACACGCAAACAGACACATACATAAATATTTCTTCTGTTGTCATCTGACTCCTGTTTCAATTTTTTGTAGGACATATTTATAAGATTAAATTAACACAAGCATTTATTTTCAAAGAATGCTTAATTCAGACTAATATGTCAGATACAGTTATACCCGCAGGAAGTAGATACGTCAACAACGTCTTTTTATAGGAACATATAGACGGATCTTTACAGCCATTTTAATTGTTTTTTTTTTTTTTAATATTTTTTTTTTTGTATTTAGTGTTAAGTATATTGGTACAATTTGATAATAGTAATAGTAAAAAACAATCCATGTCAGTCTCCGAATATATATCTCATTCAGTATAAGATCAATCAAGGACACTGAATAAATGCACAGATGCCCGCATACCATGTTTCATAAACGTTTACCATCCAGAGCTGAATGAGCGGATACGTCATATATTTGGTCATCTAAATTGTGTAAATAGAATTTATAAATCATTTAATTTCTATCGAGTCCACATATTCTTTCATCCAGATTAAGGTAATGTTTTCAAATCTTCAATATCAAGAACCGATAGCAATGGTGCACAGATGTCTCTAGAAAACCAAACATGCACCTGGAATTGCCTTTGTAATTACCATTATGCAAAGCGATGAAGAGCAACTGATGGAGTGATAGTGTGATACCAGGGGTGTTAATACAAGATTCACTCGTCGAGTTCTTTTACAAGTGAAAATTATCAAGCATTATGTCAATAAAATTCTTTTACAATGTCGACATTAGTTTATGTAACAAATATAACAGATAACAATTTGTGCATTAATCAGTGCAGAATTTGCAGTTTTTTTATATTTTGACTTAACTAAAAACCTTCTTTTAATAAACGAAATCACATTAAAATGTTCTCAATTTTATATTTATCATGCAGTAAGATTTGCGAACTTGTAATGAAATATAATCTTGAAAATTATAGCAAGCAAATCGATATTTAAAATTTATGTGTATGCTACTTCTCTTTTTTTCTGCAATCGACTTTATAAAACTTATTTTCATTTGTTTTTTGTTTTGTTTTTTTTAGTCCAAGCAAAGAGCAAGGAAAAAATAACTTTCCATGTTCCTATAGAAATCCATTAAGAAAGTATACAGTGATTCTTCCAGAAACAAAATACACATTCCATGCTGCAGATAATATGTATCAATTTTCAAAATCCCTCAATTTTGTTTTAAGTACAAATTTTATATCATTTATGTATTCCCTTAGGATATATTTATAAATATCTGAATTCTTTACCCAGCATGAATGCCTATCATTTGCATCGAGAGAAAGTAGGAATTCGGTATCACTTTGTTCTGACTATTATTTTAAAAAGCTACAAAATCGAATCAAAGATGCACCTGTTATTTAGCATGTTAATGGTTATTAACAGCATGCTGAGCCTGCTTTAATACAAACAACTAACTTTCTTGATTTCCGTGGTTTAAATACAAGCCTTTCTTCACTTCATATAGGAACATATTTTTTTTTCGAATGCCAAAGATCTTTCATTTATCTACATTTAATAAAAGGTGACTGTTAAAGTAATTTCTTGATCTTGTTTATATTTATTTTTTTCCACTTTCGCTTTGAAGTCGATATTTTGAACAGACAATTCCAATATAAGTTCGTTTTCATCTATTTACAGTACTTTCTATACGAATGTTTTAAGTGATCTTAAAATTAGATGTGATTGTTTGAAAGGAACTTTTCTTTTGAAACTATTATCTTTCATTATGAAGGATATTTCTTCTTAAAGTATTAAGTACGGAACATATAATAGCTGTGTTGGACCGTATTTGGTACAAAAACGAATATGGTACAAATGTACCATATTCGGTCGAATATGGTACAAATGTACCATATTCGGACCGAATATGGTACAATTTTCGACCGAATATGGTACAAACATTGTACCATATTCGGTTGGAATAAGTTTTTCTATGCTCGCCAAAACGTATTTGGTACATACCAAAAAAACTCATAAAATGAAAATGGCCTACGTATATGGTACATAAATTATGTATTTCTTAATAAATGAAATAGTCTGCCGATGTGTAAACTTTTTTTCAAACTCAAATACATTGTATTAACCTAATATTGGAAGTGACAAAAGTATCATCATCATCATCATCATCGTCGTCGTCGTCGTCGTCGTCGTAACTAGCAGTAACAGAAACAGCTAACCTAACCACACTTTACATGGATTTTGCTGGTTGTGTAACTGTTTCGCCGGCTAGCTCAGTCGGTTGCGCGTCAGATTGGCACGCAGGCGGCCTGGGTTCGATTCCCGGGCGGGCCAGATACTTTCGTGGAGATTGGTCACGAAATGATTTCTACGGCCATTCTTCCCCTACCGCTGTTTCAAGTAGGGCAGTTGTCAATTACTGGCGAATGTATCTGCTTAGTACTGGTTACTAAGTACTAGTACTCTAAGACTAGAGACGTGCTTGCTCGAGGTAACTCTGTAAAAGTTTGAGGATTATCGCATTTTGGTTATGTTCATAGAGTGTGAAGGCGAGCAAATCCATGAAGCGCGCCAGCGCTTCTTGGAAAATTTGATCGTTTAATACCCCTCGGTATTAATGCTTATATTTTAATACATCTTAATAATAATTGGTAGGTTTTGTCCAGATATGATTGCTTTAAGCAAACGTCGTTGCAGGAATGTCGACGTCGCATTCGATTGGTCGAATGACGTCGCGTCAGCCATATTAATGATTTCGTGCATTGTTTGGGTCAATCTAAAACTTCTGACAAGAAGATATTGCATGAGAAAATCCGAAAAATAAACAAGAAATTGGGCCGAAAAAATAACTAACGAAATTCATATTTCATGCATTTGCAGTTGTTTTACGATAGAATTTCTTCGATATAATTCAATATCCTTTGGTCAGTAGTTTTAGATTGACCCAAACAATTCACAAGATCATTAATAGCAATTTTCAAATTTTTAAAACTTTTTTTTTCGAAAGTGTATTTTCACCAAAATTCGATTTAAGAGATTTTGAGCTGTTTTAAATGAATATATCTCTCCAAAAATAAGGATGTTTGACTGGCTGCTTTAGACAGGTGTGACTGTATTCCTAAACATTACTTTGTAAAGTTGATTTGTCGTTCCGACGTCATATTGCTGAGAAGCCGACAAAGCTTTGAAGTTTCCGATTTTTTCTTTGATAACGTGCCGCTTTAAAAAGGCGGGAATTTTGCACACGAGTCTTACTCAGAAGTCAGTAACCATATTTGACTTGGCGGTCGGCAAGAAAAGTTGTGATTTTCGACTAGAAAGAATTGAAATCCAAACTTTCTTCAAACTTCAAAAGAATTCTTGACAGTAAGTACTGTACATAATTTTAATTTTCAGTTGTCTTAATATGCATTGATGTTTTAACATGCATTGATTTTTATGTTTTATGCCCCCCCCCCCCCCCCCATGCGGATGCGGACCCTTTTTGCGGACAATTCTAATTACACCTAGTTAATTATTTTCAATTGAAATACACCAAAATTGGTATTTTTGTCCTATTTATTGAATATTTACATAATATACATCTGCATACTTCTACTGTTTCATTTTTGTTAACTTTTCTTCTGAAAACAAAATGCACGAACTCCCAAGCCAAACATTGGGCAAGATTTGCCCATGAAAACAGACATTTATTTTAAAGATTCATAAATAAATTATATACCGACTGGTAAAGCTTGTCAGACGTTAGCATTTCAAATTGCAATGCTTTTTTAGTTCATTTACGTTCAAATGACTGTGTGGATTTCCATATAACCCAGAAAATAAACGCTAATCACTGTAAAATGAAAATTAAAGTAAAAAGCAGCATAAAATAAATGAAAACATACTTGAAATACTTATACTGTAATTAAAGGGTTAAGACAGAGGGCAGCTTAGACATTTTACTTACAAAAATGATTACGTATGCGGGTACATGGAATATGGCACCCGCACGATAACTCTGCGGATACAGTTACTGATACGGGTGGCTACGGATGCGGGTGCGTATGCGTGTACAAGAAATAGACGGCATTCTCTAGAGGTCTTCTACCAAGGTTGTTCGAATATTGCCCCTGGGGTTAAAATTGGCCCTGCTCTGTCGGACAGTATTTGGTACAAAAACGCTTAGTTTAACTATATAATTATTATATAGAGAAATTTAAAAATATATATCTTTTTCTCTAAAACCACTTTGCCCAGAGCTTTGATATTTGTTATGTGACATTTTCTATTGAACTTTCGACTTTTGATGAATTAAACCTTGACCAAGTGACTTAATTTTGAAGCTTTTGCCTTTATTTTCCTTACAGTTATTACAGCTCAATCTGATTTTGGTGAAAAATACACTTTCGAAAAAAATTGTTTCAAAAGTCGCTATTAAAGTATTAATGATTTTGTGAATTGTTTTCGGTTAATCTAAAACTACTGACCAAAGGATATTGAATTATATCGAAGAAATTGTATCGTAAAACAACTGAAAATGCATGGAAAATGGATTTCGCGTTAGATCTTCTAACGCGATATTTTCGGCCTATTCCATTCCTATTCAATAAATAGGACAAAAATACCAATTTTGGTGTATTTTAATTGAAAAATAAAAAATCTTGTTATTTTTTCGGATTGTATTTGATGTCATGCAATGTCCTCTGGTCAGTATTTTTAGATTAACCCAAACAATTCACAAAATCATTAATAGCGACTTTTGGAAACAATTTTTTCGAAAGTGTATTTTCCACCAAAATCAGATCGAGCTCCTTTAATCTGTAGATTTGAACATTTTAAATTTTATGGAGTTTATAGGTCTTTGACCTTCGAACCCTGCCTAGTCGTGACTTCTGGTGAGCGACCTAGGCCCCCAGGGCCCCTTCTTTATATCCCTTCCATCCACGTAGCATTGGTTTCTACAGACCGTTTGTCCGTTGACCGCCATAAGTTTGCCCGCTATTTTTCCCCTGAATTTGAATTCGGTTGGATTTCAATGAAACTTTACATGAAGTACTTGCTACTTTCATTGCGCATATTGCCCGGAAGTTCGGATTGTAAATTTTAGCGGAGCTATCAGACGAGTGATTTTAGCTCAGCTCATGTCGTGAGACATTCGTTTTCGACACGCGGTGTTCAATACAAGCTCTATTAACTAATGAAGTATAAATGTATAATAACTTATTATATTATTTCAGATGAAGGAAGCAATTAGGAGAAAAAGGAAGCAATTAGGGTGCTTGCCCAGGTCGAAGTACGACATTATTGTCAGATGTTTAAACGGATCGTTCGATGTCCCTGTGAAGAAACGGACACCTGAAGAGAATAATTGTTTGGCCATGATTAGAAAACGTAAGGACTTCGAGCTTGGTGACCGGGGTTCTTTATTGTGTGGCGGAAAGCAAGTCCTTGTGAAAGAAGATCTTCCTAGATTTGTTGAGAAGATGTTCATGGAAAACAAAGGATGTGGAGCAAGGGTTATTTACAACAAACTGAAAGTAAATTACACGGGGTTCTCGGAACAAGCTATCCTTGAAATACTGTACAATAGCAAGTATTACCATGAGAAGTATCCGAGATTTACAAACAAGCCAACGCCAAAGACAATTACAGAAGAGGAACCAGGCAAAAGATGGCAGATTGACATAATTAACATGAAAAATCAAAGTGTTAGCTACAAGGGGTCCACATACAGTTATATTCTACAAGTCGTGGACGTTTATTCTAGGTACGTTATGCCAAAACCCCTGAAAACGAAGAGTTCGCGTGAAGTTGCAAAGGCATTAGAGGACGTGTTGATGGTTAACCTTGCCCCTGACATCATCCAATGTGACAACGGACTGGAATTTAAAGGCCCTAGTATGAAACTTTTGTTGAACAAGTACAACATCAAAATGATCAATAGTAGGCCGTATCATCCTCAATCACAGGGCAAGTGTGAAAGGTCAAACAGTGTTATAAAGGCCAAGATTCTATTTGCAACAAAAAGTAAACGTGGATTTAACTGGGTCGAAGGGCTTCAAGATTTAGCCTATGCCATAAACACAAGTTTCAAACGAGTTCTTGGGGGTCTCACGCCCTTTGAAGCCTACTACGGAAGAAGTCATGTTTTTATCAAAGAACGTCATAGTTCTCGTGAAATAAAGAAAACCATACGGCGAGCAAATAAAAAGGCTTACAGGTCGCTGTTGAAAAACGCAACTTCCCCAAGCAAGTACAAAGTAGGAGAGACAGTATTAATTCGCTATCCCTTTCGAAAATCCAGGGTGCCAACCAAAAGATATGTTATCGAAGGCAAGGTAGAAAAAGTAAAACGAAATGGTGTTTATATCGTGTCATTTCAAGTACCGAACAAACCCGAACTTGGATTCGTAAGCAAATCGGTTGGGGTTGAAAACATGACTAGCCTAACTGTTGCGTTAGAGAAACAACGAAAAATTAAAAAACATTCATTAAAACAGAACCGCTCAGAGAAACAAAATCACAGAACTAAGTACTATCATGTTTTAACACACCATGAAAATCTGCAGTTGTTGGATGGGGTGAATATTGCCATGGACCCAAATCCGGATGGAAATTGTCAATTTGCTGCTATATCGCATCAACTTGGTAAAATTGGTATATACAAAGACGTAGATGCTTTACGTAAGGAAGCAGTCCATCACATTGTAGAAAACAGATATTTCTATGAAACATTTGTCTATGATGAAACATTTGATGAATACGTTAAGAATATGTCTAAGAATGGGACATACGGCGACAACCTCACGCTCATTGCACTTATGAGAGAATATAATTTGCAGTGCCTGGTAGTTTCTACCCGAGGACTAGAACACTCATCAATTGTGTCAGCAGATGGAAAGTTCGATGGTGATGTTGGAACAATTGCATTGGGGTATTTCCCAGAAGGATTTGGCATGCATTACGTTAGTATCCGTATCAATCAACGCGTGTACAAGGACATAATATCACGCTTAGAACAGTCGTATGACAACGGTGACTCTGGCGACAGCGCTGCGTCTGGCGACAACGCTGCGTCTGGCGACAACGCTGCGTCTGGCGACAACGGTGACTCTGGCGACAACGGTGACTCCGGCGACACCGCTGCGTCTGGCGACAACACTGCATCTGGCGACAACGATGACTCTGGCGACAACGATGACTCTGGCGACAACGCTGCGTCTGGCGACAACGGTGACTCTTGCGACAACGGTGACTCCGGCGACAACGGTGACTCTGGCGACAACGGTGACTCCGGCGACAACGGTGACTCCGGCGACAACGGTGACTCTGGCGACAACGGTGACTCCGGCGACAACGGTGACTCTGGCGACAACGGTGACGTCTCTGTGTGTTCAGCCCTGAAAGAGCTTCAAGATATGATAAACAATAGGAGGGCACAGAGGCGAACGACTTTTCCATTTCTGATGTTACCACTTCACATTCAAGTTGAAATTTTTAAGTTCTGCATACAATCAAACCCGTCAATCCAGTTTGTGTTGGCGAAGGTCGGCAAACCCTTTAGAGATTTAATAAGGTCAATGAGTTTGCAAACACCTAGAATTTACATTCGGCCGGATATTGGACTAGATACTAGTAACAGAAATCCTGTTAGCGTTCGTTTCCTATTAACAAGAGC
The DNA here is from genome assembly GCA_012932295.1 of Cyclina sinensis. Taxonomy (NCBI): domain Eukaryota; kingdom Metazoa; phylum Mollusca; class Bivalvia; order Venerida; family Veneridae; genus Cyclina; species Cyclina sinensis. Next base: position 39,259,393 of record JAAONU010000007.1, on the reverse strand, counting down.
GGGCAGAAACAGCGGTCTTATTTCGGCAATAAAAGAAATCATCAAGGGGCCAAAATGGGCAAACGCATGGCTGCGTTTGCGTGTTAGTGGAATCGGTTGGTATGATATCATAGATGTCATGTACAGACATTACAGGTGAAATATACATGTATATCGGTGTTTGGAAACCTGTTATGTTATTTTTGTGATTGATGATTATGTTCTTCTACCGGAAATTTGTTGTCATTTGCTCATTTAATGGTAACTTTTTACGAAGCACATTTGGGATATTTTGGCTGCTACTAAAATTAATGTATATATGTATATTATGTCTGGTCAAAATGCTACAGTTGGATTAAAATTTAAATGCTGTTCTATGTTCTTCAATATTACTTTGAAAAATCCTGTCAGTATACCAATAAATGAAAAAAGTACAAGTTTGTTGAATCTCTTGAATGAAACAAATTATAAAATACAAAATGTAAAATGAATATGTGATGATGATGATGACAAAACATTTGTGATGATGATGATGGTAAAAAAATTGTGATGATGATGGTGGTGGTGATGATGATGACAGTGGTTATGATGATTGGGGTTTGATGATTGTGGTGATGATGATGATGATAATGATGATGATGATGATGATAACAAACGTTTTGGGATGATGATGACAGCGATGTTTCGGACGATGATGATGGTTATAATGATGATGATAAGATTTTAGATGATGATGACGGCGATGTTTATCGGCCGACGATGATGATAATGATGATGATGATAACAAAATATTTGTGATGATGATGATGGCGATGTTTATTGGCCGATGATGATGATGATATTCTCATCGTCGTCATCATCATCACAACATCCTCATTATCGACCGAAAACATCGCTGTCATTATCATCACAAAAAAAACTTTTGTGATCACCATTACGATCATGATAATGGATATGATGATGTTGGTTTTGATGGTGATGATGATGGTGGTGTTGGTGAAGATAACAACGATGATGATCATTGGGGTGTTGATAATTGATGTGATGATGATGATGATGATGATGATGATGATAACAAACGTATTTTGATGATTATGACAGCGATGTTTATCGGTCGATGATGATTATTATAATGATGATGATTATGATGACAAATGTGTTTTGATGATGCTGACGGCGATTTTTATCGGTAGATTATGATGATGATGATGAGTGTGTACCATATTCGGAACGAATGTGGTACATTTTTCATCCGAATATGGTACAAGTTTGTACCATATTTGGTCAGGCATTTTACCCCAAAACTGCAGATACGTATATGGTACAATTAGACAGTTGTACCATATTCGGCCGAATATGGTACAAATTTGTACCATCTTCGTTTTTGTACCAAATACGGTCCGACATAGCTGTGTATACCATAGAAACGTTCAGACTTTTTAAAATGACACTATTAATGTAAGAAATTCAACACAAACGAACTACACTTGTATATCAAAGTATTTTCTTTCTTAATGTATCTGTGCTACTCATTCTCTGTGATGCAAAATGTAAGCGCATCACGTTTTCAAAATCTGACTTTCCATCTTAAGAATTGTTCTTTGACTGCTTATAGAAACATTTACTTTTCTAAGGACATGTAACTATCGGTAAATACACTAACTAAAAAGGTTTATAAATATAGCTACGATATATTTGATCTATTACAATCAAACAACTTGCATTCAGGAATAAAAGAGTGTGAATTTAATATGCATACAATTTCATGTAAAACGTCTTGAAGTAAGATTTTATTGCTAATACGTACTTCCATCAACTGAAAAAAGGAGTATCGCAAAAGTTATTATTCATACGCCGGAGGATGTATTAGTGATCACGCAACGCAGTACTGACACATTATTTCGGTGTTCATCTAGTATCTATCTATCGTGACGAAATTAGAAAATGGTGTCTAAGTTGATATATACAGAGTATATATCAGTCATCAAGTACATAAAAAAAACAATCATAGGAAAAGATCATTCTGACTTTGCTCTTATGGAGGACCCTTTTCACATAAATATATTTGGTAGTTAAAGAGATCGGTAAAATTTGTTGTTCAGCATAAAAAGAAATACCCGAAAAAATGGAATTTCGGTTGAGTTCAGGTTTACTTTGCCAGCAAATAAAACTATACGAAGAGACATATATGTTGTCACCAATACTACACGTCATGGTGCCGTCAGGCATGTGATGTATCTTCCATCTGACAGATCTAATATAAAGGCCTTTTTACAAAACAAGGGTACGTTTTCACGCTAAATTGTATTCAATAAGACAAAACAGCACAATCGTCAAAACAAAGTATACCAAAACACAATCTGATCTAAATACGGTAAGATCTGAAGGCGACCCATTCATTTATATCTTCTGGATACTCCGGATTTCCCAATGAGACTCCATTTTATGAAGCGTCTTTATGATTTACCTGTACACACAGCATGTTTATGTTGAGTGTGTAAACTTGTATAGCATGTTTATGTTGAGTGTATAAACTTCTATAGCATGTTTATGTTGAGTGTGTAAACTTCTATAGCATGTTTAAATCATCTTGACTATTTTGTTTTTCGTAAGATTAATGAATTCTTCGTCGATTAATATATTAAGTATATTAGTTTCGGTTTGTATTTACAAAATGAATACTAATTAGCGTATGAGCATGGTGTACGAAAATATTCAAATAAAATGGCCTGTTTATTAAAAAAAATACAAGCAAAAACAACAACAGCAAAACCCGATAGCAATACAATCGTGAAAAGAATTGGTTTAGACTTTTGCAGGTGATTTATTTTCATCTATGTTGAATTAAGTCCCGGTCATTTATTTTTAACGTCGTATGGCGGATGATTTTGATCCTTCTTTCTTGTAAATAATAAATCCTCAAACAAAAGAGATGTATTAAAATAGCCTTTCTGTTCTACCGGAAACGAGATCCAAATTAATCCCGTTGCTACACATGTTAGTAATTAAAAAAGAAAACCATGTACACGTGATATATAGAAACAATGCTAGTCCTGTGGAAACTTAATACATATTATATTACTTATCGGTAGAGGAACAGTTATTTAATTAATTTTCTCCGGAAATAAAAACGCCCTTCTGGTGTCATCTGATTCCTGCTATTGTGAGAAATATTTACATTAAGATTAAATGAACACCAGATTTAATTTACAACGAATGCTAAATTCAAAATTTGCAGTACCTGTTAATATTTCAAATACAAATGCAGCTGCAGGAAGACGAAAAGTAAACAACCTAATCTCAGAGTGACATATAGGCGTATACAGAACAGGCAACTGAAATAACTTTTATCCATTTTAATTTGGATATTTATTACTGAGAATTATTTCGACTGGCTCTAAAATGCATTTACTCAGACAAATGGTTAGAACATAAGACTTTTGTTAGGCGTTCAGGTACAATTTGATAAAAGTAATAGACAGCTGTGCTATCTGCTAACGTCCTCACAATTCAGTCATATCACTCATCGAATGTATATCTCATTCGGTACGAGGTCATCAAGGACATTGAGGCTGGACAGCTGTGCTATCTGCTAACGTCCTCACAATTCAGTCATGTCACTCACCGAATGTATATCTCATTCGGTACAAGGTCATCAAGGACATTGAGGCTTTGATGAAAGTGGACTCATAATGGTCGATAAATGCACATATTGTAATTATGTGACAGATGTCAGTAACACTTGCTTAAGTGCTTGTGTAGAGCTTATTGAATGATCTGTTCCATTAATTATTGAATAATCTAAATTGCGTAAATCTATTATATCAAGAGTTTACTTTCTATCTCAATCACATATTCTTTCATCTAGATTAAGGTAGAAATCCAGATATGCACCTGGTATGGCCGCTGTGATAACCATTATGCAAATGCAATAGCGAAAAACCGATGGAGTGATACCAAGGGTGCAAATACGAGGGTGCATCAATAAATTCGTAAACTAATTCAATAGCGTCAAAACTACTGGTCCGTTTAAAATGAAACTTTAAATGCTGTGAAAACAGATTATTTCAAATTGAATGGTACTATGTACACAACTTTGACGTCATCACTTATGACGTCATAAACCGTAAACGACGTCACGTTACGGGCGTCCGTTCGAAAATTGACACAGCGTCAACGAACAGCACATCGTTATAAAGGTTTACACAAAACTCGGAAAGTCTTTTTCCGATATTCGTGAAGATTTGCAAAAAGTTTACGGAGAGGCTGCTCTGTCAAAAGGTGCCATTTCAAAGTGGATGAAGCGGTTTAAAGACGGTAGAAAGGCAACTGAAGACGACAGTCGTGCAGGTAGACCAGTGACTGTAACAGATGAAGAAACAGTGGCTGCCATTCAGGAAGACATACTCCGAGATAGACGAGTAAGTGTGGAGCACGTAGCAGATAAGTTTGCTATTTCATATGGTACAGCTCAGGGCATTATGACTGATAGTTTAGGAACGCGCCGCGTTTCAGCAAGATGGGTGCCTCGTTTGTTGACGTCGGAGCAGATGGGGGTAAGGGTGAAAATGTGTCAGCAGTACGACAGGAGGTATCGTGAAGAAGGCGATTACTTTCAAAATCGAGTGATAACATGTGATGAAACGTGGATTCACTTTTTTGAACCGGAAAGCAAACGTCAGAGTTCTGTCTGGAAGCATCCTTCCTCGCCTTCCCCTACAAAAGCGATAATTTCCAAGTCAGCCGGGAAGGTTATGGCCATTATATTATGTGATACATACGGTGTAGTGATAAACCACTTTGTTCTTCCGAAAACGACAGTCACTGGGAGCTATTATGCAACATTACTTAGAACGGAACTCATGGCGGCAATAAGGAGAAAGCGCCCACATCTACTTAGGTCCGGATTCATATTACATCACGACAACGCGCCGAGCCATTCAAGCCACGTTGTCATAGATACACTAGATAAACTCGACGTCGAACTGTTACCGCACCCACCCTATAGCCCGGACCTAGCAATTTGAGACTTCTGGCTGTTTCCAACTTTAAAAAAAACTGTCTTTGTGGTACGAAATTTGAGTCAAGAGAGGAACTGAGGTGTGCCATGGACAGACAGCTGCGGGAGATGTCACGTGACGGGCTACAACACGTGTTCGAGTCATGGGGCGAGAGATGGGACAAGTGCAAATCGTGCATGGGACGTTTCTTTGAGAAGGAGTAATCATTTTAGGTACTTGAATTAAATCATTTCCCCGGTATTGAATTTATCGATGCACCCTCGTACAGTACACATTCGTCGAGTATCTTTATAAGTGAATATTGTAATTAAAAAGCTTTCTGTCAAACAAATATGTCACCATGTTGACATCAGCTGATGTAACAAATACCAATGTAATACAAAATCTGCCTTCAACAGTGCGGAATTTAGTTGTTTTATATTTTGACTTAACTAAAAACCTTGTTTTTATAAACCAGACCACATTTAAATGCTCTTATCATCCGGTAAGATTTGCGAGCTTTTGCTGCTGCTACTGCTGCTGCTGCAATCGTCTAGGTTATTATTCAACTTTCCATTTATTTTTTCTTTATTTTTTTTTGTTGTTCAAGCGAAGTGCAAGGAAAAATAACATTTCATTTTCCTTCAGAAATCCATTTGGACAGAACGCAGTGTCTACTCCAGAAACAAAATACACACTCTTCGCTGCAGATAAAGACATAATAGCATGTATCAATTTTCAAAATGCGTCAATTTTTTTGGTACAAATTTTATATCTGATGTGTCTATTCCTTTTGGATATGTTTATAAATATTTGAATTATTTGTCCAGCAAGAGTGTTTCTCTGTTACATCGAAAGAAAGTTGGAATTTGGAATCGCTTTGTGCTGGCTGTAATTATGGAAAGCCACAAAAACCAATAAAAGATGCACCTGTTATTTAGCATTCTAATGATTATTATCAGCATGCCATGTGTGCTTTAATTCAAGCAACTCACGTTGTTTAAATACTAGCCTTTTCTTCACATCACAAAGTCGGGAACATTTATAAGATTAAAAATTTTGCTTAATGTTCATCTACATTTAAGCGACTGACTCACAGATGGGTCGACGATGCTAAAAAAGAAAATGTTTATGAATATAGAAATTCTAGTTGTAATTGTGGAGAACATATCTAAACTAAGTTACTGTCTCATTTTTTGTTTTGGTAACAGAAACACATCATAATATAAAGTTTTACACACTTTTATCGATAAAAAAATACCCCTTTAGTCACATGGTAGTTACTTTGTTTATATTGTTAAGTTTGACAACTTGTACTAAAAAGTCTCTGAGGCTCAGTTGGGTTCGCTCCCAAGCTTTGATTTTTCTGAACGAAAGGGCATGAGTTCGAATCCTGTTGATAGTTTAAAATTACGATTTTCCAAAGAACACTAACTTCTTCTTATATTATAGAAAAGCATTTTAAACTAAATTTTGTGAGTCAGTCGCTTTTACAAAAAGGTACTTTTTAGCTTTGAAGTTGATATTTTGGTATTTTTAACAGACAATTCCACTATTTGTTCGCTTTCATCAATTTACATCACCTTTTATACGAATGTTTTAAGGGATATTTAATTTAGATGTGACTGTTTGAAGGGTAGATCTTTTTTTTGCATTTTGTTATGAAGTATAATTATTTCTAAAGTCATTAAGATACAAAGCATATTATAACTGTGCTGTTGTGAAAAAAATACAGAAAAGTGTAGAAACTTTTGTATTAAATGCTGATTTAAGAAATTTACAAAAACTGTGACTGACAATTCCCCAGAAGTGGTGCTTTGACCTTTGAGCTGAGGTCCAGATGAAGATAAATTGTAGATCCTTCAGAAGAAGTGTTTTTTTTTTGTTTTGTTCTTTTTTAATTTGACCTCAATGTCGAGGTCATCTTGGACTCAAGGTAAGAAAATAATTCGGAAGACCTCTCTTGAAGGACTGTTCTGTAGAAACATGAACTAAATCCGTCCAGAAATAACGGAGTCATGGCCAAAATTATGTAAGTTTATCTCTGGGTCTTCAAAGTCAAGGTCATTTAGGGGTCAATGTCATATAAATGTATATCTTTGGGAAGGTCTTGTCCAAAGGGAATTTCTGTTGAATTTTGAAGTATATCCATCAACTAATGAGGAAGTCGTGGGCAATTTTTTAGTTTTCCAATGGAATGACCAAATGACTGACGGACTGACAAACCGGCAGTAAAAACATTCTTTTTTAGCTCAACTGAGCAACATGCTCAGGGTGAGCTATTGTAATCACCCTTTGTCCGGCGTCCGTTCCGTCGGCCGTCGTCATTTTCCGCAAAACTTAACAGAAATGCTTCTTAGAAACTGCTCAGATTGTTCGGTTCTGTTGCACAAAATGGCCATCGGAGCTAAAAATAGATTTTCTTCAATATTTGGCCACAAATGACATCTCCTCACAAGCTGCTAGCTTAAAATTCCCTCTGTCCCATGGATTGTATTTGTATAAAATATAAGGTCTTTGTAAATCTTTAATAAAAAAATGAAAAATTGTGTCTGTTGATTGCTTAACGGCAGACCCACAGCCAAATACTCAGGTGAGCGATCCACGGCATCATGGCCCTCTTGTTTTAATGTTTTCAAAACTTGACTTTCCCTTTCCAGAATAGTTAGTTCTTCGACTGTTTATAGAAAAAAATACTGTTAGTCATTTAACCATCGGTAAATAATTGACAACATTTGCACTAACTAAAAAGTTTCTTAATTTAGCTACAATATATTTATTTTTTCAGTCAAACAATTTCCAATGAGGAATAAAAAGTATGTGCATTTTTACGCATATATGTGAAGGTATGTACGTAACTTTCACACTTCGTACACTTAAAAAAAGGGTAAACTTGCAAAAAATAATGGGATGCAATAGAAAGCAAGCAATTATCTAGTATCTATCACGACGAGATTAGACAATGGTGTCTAATTTTATACATCCAGAGTATATACCAGTCATCAAGTACATACAATCCTAGTAAAATACGGTCTGGCAGAATTAAATTGAAATAGATAAAACAATGGCTATGTAAAATACATGCCATATTGCAGGGAAAAAAAATATTGTCGTTTTGCACTTGCTTTATAACGTATTGAACTTTGGTTATGAGCTTTTAAGTTAATATGACATGCAAGCAAGGTTTACATGTGTGTTATTTACAACAAAAAAAAACTACTATATTTTTAACAAAATCAGTTGCCCTGCATTGACTGAAATCCTATTATTTGCATGTTTTCATTCTATGAACAAGAAATCAGAAAAATTGTAACAGAAACCACCGAGCAATGTTGCTAACATACAGTGAAATGAACTTTGACTCCCGCTAGTCAGCTAGTAAATTGACAGCAGATGTCCGCATTCAAGAAATGAAATGCAAAAAAAGCAGAGTTTGAAAAAAATGGCTGAAGTTCTGTATTAAGCAAATGAAACTAAAGCATAGGACTGGTCCGCTTTTTAGCTAGTGATGTTTAGTCAGTACCTGCACGCCAAGTCCAACCAGCAATAGTCCAAGAACTCAGACAAGAACTCATTGAGAATTGGGCTTAGCTTCCGTATCATAAGGTCCGTAAGCTTGTCAGCAGCATATGGCGGCGATATAAGGCCGTAATTAATTTCCGCAGTCATTATACGCGCTATTAAACAGGTTACACTAACAAAATCCTGATTTTTCAAGATCTTCAGATTTTAAGATGTCTTCTCTTAAAAGTTGATTTTCGACCATTTCATTCGTCCCGTCATGTACACACGTCACTGAACTCTTCTTTTTCACTCATTATTTTCATACAAATAATTTCCTAACCTAATGCCGTTTAAAAAAAATAACTTTCATCACAAATAAACAAAAGTAACACATGTTACAAAACTAGATACACAGCATATGTCGTGAAGTATAATTATGATGTTCAGTAAAGTAAAGTATCTTTTTTTTATTCATGGTCTTAGTTAAGATTCTCGCTGAAATCCATTGCTTTATATTTTCTGGAATCATTGAAATGATATCCATCCCTTTTTCACAAAGTTTAACGATGCTGTTCTATAAAATCACACGAATTTGATGTTTGTTCACTGACATGGGGCCTTAATTATGATGTGGTATTGCATATTTGCAAAATATTATGATATTAACATAAGTGAAATTGTTATTGTATTTTGTGCAGAAGCAGGTACCATTTCTTGGTACTCCCGTATGTTTCGTGCCGTTATGTACGGGTGTGATTACTTTTAAACCTGTTTACGTGTAAACGTTCTAGAAAAATAAAAAGTATGAAAATAAAAAGTATTTATCATTACCAAGTTAAGATTGTGTTTATTATTCTATAAGTACACGTACAAATATTATAGTTTTGAAACTTTGACAAGGGGCATCTGATGCATATAAGCTCAATCTTCTATGATTGTTCATTTTTAACTACTGTTTTGATAAAATACCGATATGCTACTTTGTTCTGTTCCTTCTGTCTGAAAACGAACAATAAGTGTCTGAATGTTGTAGAAAACACATTTTGAACGTTTAAACTCTATAAAATTATCAATTATCTCACATTTGAAAGAAAAAATGCCGATTAACATGAATATGCAGTCTATCATCGCTTAATCTTAGCGTATGTCCCTTTACACCAATATTTGTCTTTCACTGTTTGATAGAAAACACGCTTCTATACTGGGTGATGCCCTAAAGGGTATAATCCAAAAATCATTTAAAAAGATAAATGAATGGATTTTCCGGATTGTCAAGAAATCAAGGATATTGTCGTATTCCAATTTAATCCCCTTATAAAGACAAATGTCCCATGTATCATTTTGTCACACAGATTTATCTTCCTTTGTCAGAAGAAATGTGTTTCTGTTAATGGAACTCACGAACATCGCATGACAGACGATCTTGAAACAAGGACAAACCACTCCTAAATGCATGGCCTTAACGAAAAAGATAGCTGATGATTCAAATAGTTATTTCGAACATTGATGACTTAAGAACATAAGGGTACATGACACAATTACCAAAAAAATTTATGGCCAGAAAAAAACTAAACGCACATGAAACACTTGTCAATAAGCGTTGATCAGTTAGGCAAATTAAACGTACTTGACAGACCGACAAGCATTAATGACTGTGTAAACGGACGTGCTTCCTTTATATAAAGAAAATACCTGTTTAACAGTTGTTTCATGGTCTCGTATATCACAAAACTGGTTATATATTTGTTAAGTTTGTGAATCAATTGTCTCCAAATGTATACGAAAATATCTAACAAAACAGCTCAAATGAATAATTGAAGTATTTGCTTATGTACTATAAATTAATTGTAAAGATATTATTCGTTCCAGTCAATAATTATACTTTGCCCAGTCGATTTCGATTCGAGATTGCCACCTTTTTTATTGACTGTATATCTGATTGGTTTAAAAGTAGGTTAAATTTTTGGCAGCAAAAGCTATACCGAAGAGAAGGTCAAAATGTAATAAAGTAATTAGATATCTGAAGAATGAATGAAAATTAAATGTGATATATCAAATGACATAAAATGATTTAGTTTTATGTTGTAATTTCCCCATATTCCTAACTGCTGTGTTAAACACACAAAAAGTTGCACGACAAACATTTAGGTTTATTCTGACACATTTGTTAAACAAAGGTTTCAAAAGTATAACAAGAACTAATCGATTCTTGCAAAATGTTTTTCTAGGTAAAGTATTACCTAGTAATCACGTGAATATCTTGTTTCAAATGCGATTCATTCTCAACTGTTATATAACAATTACATCCATCGAAATTCCTATCAAGACTATATGTTTTCAGTTTTTAAGAAGACTACTGCTATAGAACAAATTTAAAAGCAATTTTGAATTAATTGTTTTGCCGCACCTAAGTTAATTTGCATACATGATCACATATTTGCTGTCAAGAGAACCATGCCAACTGGCTTTAGAGCAATGTGTTGGTTTCAGTAAGACTATTAACAGTTTAAGAAGACAAGTCATAAACGAGAGCATGAAACAAATCTTCATGAAATCCAATCGAATGAAATGTTTTGTTACTAAAATTACTGTTATAAAGCCAACTATATCTACTGTTTTCCGCTTCGTTTAACATTAAAGCCAGTGATAGCAACTTATATACTATAATTTCGTGTTACTTGTATGGTAACTCTGTATCACACAACCAAGCAAGTACAGCAAGTTTTATGAGGTAATAAACAAGAGGGCCATGATGGCCCTGGATCGCTCACCTGAGTACTTTGGCTGTAGGTTTGCTGCTAAGCAGTATTTCATTTTTTAATTGAAAATATGTAAGTGCCTACAAACCAAATATGTAAAATATCAAGCAATAAATAAAGGCTCTATGACAGAAAGTAGAAATATCTATTATAAGCTATGGTGACCTTGACCTTGACCCAGTGACCTCAAACCCTACCCATGGGTAGATGTCCATGCAAGGAACCTATATACTGAATATCAAAGATATTGGTCTATAAATGAAGGCTCTATGAGGTACAGTAGATAATTCTATTTTTAGCCTCCATGACCTTTAACTAATCTAATAATTTCAAAGAGCTTGATAAAGCTTGCTTCATGCCAAATTTTAAAATTCTAGGCCTTGTGGTTTCAGACAAGAAGATTTTTAAAGATTTTCTTCTATACTGCTATTTAAAACTTATGACCCCTCGGGCGGGGCCAATAGTGACCCAAGTGACATTTTTCAAACAAACTAGGTAGAGGTCCACTAGACAATGCTGCATACCAAATATCTAAGCTGTAGGCATTGAGGTTTCCAGTAAGAAGATTTTTAAAGATTGCCTTTTTTACATATTAAGGACCCCCGGGGCGGGGCTAATTTTGACCCCGGGGCCAACATATAAACAATACTGGTAAAGGTTCTCAACACAATACTCCACACCAAATATCTAAGGTCTAGTCCTATTAGTTTCGGAGAAAAATGATTTTTCATGTTTTTCCTATATAACTATATGTAAACCAAGAGAACCCTGAGGCGTGGCCAATTTTGACCCAGGGGACATAATTTGAAGAAACTTGATAGACATCCACTAGACAATGCTGCATACCAAATATCTAAGCTGTAGGCATTGAGGTTTTCAGTAAAAAGATTTTTAAAGATTGCCTTTATTACATATTAAGGGCCCCCGGGGCGGGGCCAATTTTGACCCCAGGGCCAACATATAAACAATACTGGAAAAGGTTCTCAACACAATACTCCACACCAAATATCTAAGGTCTAGTCCTATTAGTTTCGGAGAAAAATGATTTTTCATGTTTTTCCTATATAACTATATGTAAATCAATAAAACCCTGGGGCGTGGCCAATTTTGACCCAGGGGACAAAGTTTGAACAATCTTGATAGAGGTCCACTAGACAATGCTGCACACCAAATATCTAAACTCTACGCCTTGCGATTTCTGACAAGAAGATTTTTTAACGTTTTTCCTATATAACTCTATATAAAACATTTGACCCCTGGGGGGCGGCCATTTTTGACCTAGGAGCCATGATTTGAACAAACTTGGTAGAGGTCCACTGGACAATGCTGCACACCAAATATCTAAACTCTAGGCCTTGCAGTTTCTGACAAGAAGATTTTTTGAAGTTTTTCCTATATAACTCTTTGTAAAACATGTGGCCCCCGGGGCTGGGCCATTTTTGACCCAGGAGCCATGATTTGAACAAACTTGGTAGAGGTCCACTGGACAATGCTGCACACCAAATACCTAAACTCTAGGCCTTGTGGTTTCAGACAAGAAGATTTTTAAAGTTTTTCCTATATAATTCTATGTTAAACTAGTGACCCCTGTGTCAGGGCCATTTTTGACCCAGGGGTCATGATTTGAACAAACTTGGTAAAGGTCCACCTGATGATGCTTCATACCAAATATCTAAGCTCCAGGCCTTGTAGTTCTGGAGAAGAAGATTTTTAAAGTTCCAACTTTGAAAATCTATTTTTAGCTCCTGTGGCCTAATAATGCAATGGACCTGAACCATTTGAACAATTTTGGTAAAGCTTCATGCAAATAACATTCCTGCTAAGTTTCGGCAAGATTGGCCCAGCAGTTCAGGAGAAAAAGTTGTTTGAAGAAAAAGTTGACGACGCACGGACGGACGGACGGACGACGGACATCAGGCGATCACAAAAGCTCACCTTGAGCACTTTGTGCTCAGGTGAGCTAAAAAGTAGTTAGAAAAAAAGAGCGTTCACGGAAAACGGATTACCTTGTTATCATTTAAAATTCTCGTAACTGCTCACACAAGAGTCATATTCAGACTTTTTTATTCACGTTGATGAAAAAAAATGATCTAAGCACATTAACTATACTGACCGAGTGGCTGGATAGAACAGCTTAAACAAAATCTTGCTCTACTAAATATTTTTCTGTTACATGTTTTACTACTTTATTTTTTAACTAAGTATCCTAGGAGAATCTAAATGTGTGGCCAGTGACTGGTTTGATTGATGGGAAATCGTTATGAGAATTAATAACACTGTCTTAGCCATGTCAAGTTCGATTTAACTTTGTAGAATGTTTCACAGTTTACCGCCATTTAGATTTAAATAAAAGAAGTATCATCCGATGTCGGAAATTATTTTTTTTAACATCAGATTTACTAGACGAACAAATGAATAACCGGACCCTACTATCGCAAAACAGCATCAGTACTTATGTAGAAATTTACTCAGCTGCTTCGTTTTTTTTTTCAGCTGCTTATATTATCCGTGAATGGATAATGGTATTTAATAGTAATGTTGTATCTCGCAGAAACGTAGCGCTACAGAAACAACGTTTGAGATTTTACACAAAGTTTTGGCTTCTACTTAGATACATATTTGCAAGCTCAAACTGCCGAATTACTTTCGTTCATTGGTAGTTTTGCATTGTTTAAAACAGAAGGCTATCCAAATGCTGAGCCTAGGAATAAAAGAACAGACTAAAGGCAGATGCACAAAATAAACATTGAAATGAACGAGTTAATTAAAATTGTGTAAGTCCTATTTCAAATAAGGTGTAGAAAGAATGAATGTTTGCACGAAGCTCCATGATGTTTTCTTTTTTCAGCGTGAAAATAAAAAATAATCAAATTAATTCGAATCAACACTTTTCCAACTTGCTATGAACTTGCACTTTACATTCACAGACTGAACGTAACTTAGACAACAAGTGATGTCTCTATTTATGGAAGATATTTTAAAAGAAAACGAATGTAGGCTACTGAAATATGTGTGATAATAATGCGATCACTGACTCAGAAGGCTCCTTTATTTGTCTTATGTAAGTTGGCACATATTTAAAAATAAACAAGAGGACCATGATGGCCCTATATCGCTCACCTGAATATGACTGCTTTTAACAAAGTTGCTATGGACCTGGTTAATTGACCCCAGATGACCCATATTCAAACTTGGCCTAGAAATTATTGAAACAATCTTTCTGACAAATTTCAAGGTTATTTGAACTGAAAGCGTAGCCTCTAGAGTGTTAACAAGGTTTTTCCATATTTGGGCTCTGTGACCTAGTTTTTGATCCCAGATGATCCATATCCAAACCTGAGCTAGAAACCATCAAAACAACCTTTCTGACAAATTTCCAGGACATTTGGACTGAAAATGTAGCCTCTAGAGTGTTTACAAAGTTTTTCGATATTTAGGCTCTGTGACCTAGTTTTTTAATCCAGATGACCCATATTCAAAGTTGAGCTGGAAATCATAGAAGCAACTTTTCTGACAAATTTTCAGGTTATTTGGAATTAAAATCTTAACTCTAGATTGTTAACAAGGTTTTTCCATATTTGGTCTCTGTGACCTAGTTTTTGACCAAAGATGACCCATATTAGTACTTGAGCTAGAAATCATCAAAACAACCTGTCTGACAAATTTCCAGGATATTTGGACTGAAAATGTAACCTCTGGAGTGTTAAAATGGTTTTTACATTTTAGGGCTCTGTGACCTTGTTTTTGATCCCAGATGACCCATATCCTAATCTGGGCTAGAAAACATTGAAACAACCTTTCTGACAAATTTCAAGGACATTTGGACTGAAAATGTAACCTCTAGAGCATTAACAAGGATTTTCTACTTTTTGGCCCTGTGTCCTAGTTTTTGACCCCACATAACCCATATTCAAAACTGAGCTAGAAATCATTAAAACAATCTTTCTGACAAATTTCAAGGTTATTTGAACTGAAAATGTTAACTCAATGCGTGTTAACACCCTTTTTCCATATTTGGGGTCTGTGACTTAGTTTTTGACCCCAGATGACCTTTGTTCGAATCTGAGCTAGAAATCATTAAAACATTTTTTCTAACAAATTTCGAGAATATTTGGACTGAAAAGTAGCTTCTAGAGTGTTAACAAGTTTTTTTTCTATTTTTGGGCTCTGTGACCTAGTTTTTGATTTCAAATGACACATATTCAAATTTAACCTAGAAATCATTGAAACAACCTTTCTGACAAATTTCCAGGATATTTGGACTGAAAATGTTACCTCTAGAGTGTTAACAAGGTTTTTCCATATTTGGGCTCTGTGACATAGTTTTTGACCCTAGATGACCCAATTTTGAACTTGAGCTAAAAATCATAAAATCATCAAAACAACCTTTTTGACTAATTTCCAGGATATTTGGACTGAAAATGTAACCTCTAGAGTGTTAACAAGGTTTTTCTATTTTTGGGCTCTGTGACCTAGTTTTTGAACCCAGATGACACATATTCGAACTTGAGCTAGAAATCAAAGAAACAACCTGTCTGACAAATTTCCAGATTATTTGGACTGAAAATGTTACTTCTCCTTCTACAAGAAGATTTTCAAAGTTTTCACTATATAAGCCTATGTAAAACCAATGACCCCGGGTTGGGGCCAAATTTGACCCCAGGGGTATAATTGGAACAAACTTGGTAGAGGTCCACTAGACAATGCTACATACCAAATCTTAAGGCTCAGGGCCTTGTGGTTTCAGACAAGAAGATTTTTTAAGATTTTCCTATATAAGCCTATGTAAAACCAATGACCCCAGGGTGGGGCAAAATTTGACCCCAGAGGTATAATTTGAACAAACTTGGTAGAAGTCCACTAGACAATGCTACATACCAAATATCTAAGCTCTATTCCTTACGGTTTCTGACAAGAAGATTTTTAAAGTTTTTCCTATATAACTCTATGTAAAACAAGTTACCCCTGGGGCGGGGCCATTTTTGACCCAGAGGCCATGATTTGAACAAACTTGGTAGAGGTCCACTAGATGATGCTTTATACCAAATATCTTAGCTCTATGCCTTACGGTTTCTGACAAGAAGATTTTTAATTTTTTTCCTATATAACTCTATGTAAAACAAGTTACCCCTGGGGCGGGGCCATTTTTGACCCAGAGGCCAAGATTTGAACAAACTTGGTAGAGGTCCATTAGATGATGCTTTATACCAAATATCTAAGCTCTATGCCTTACAGTTTCTGACAAGAAGATTTTTAAAGTTTTTCCTATATAACTCTATGTAAAACAAGTTACCCCTGGGGCGGGGCCATTTTTGACCCAGAGGCCATGATTTGAACAAACTTGGTAGAGGTCCATTAGATGATATTTTATACCAAATATCTAAGCTCTATGCCTTACAGTTTCTGACAAGAAGATTTTTAAAGTTTTTCCTATATAACTCTATGTAAAACAAGTTATCCCTGGGGCGGGGCCATTTTTGATCCAGAGGCCATGATTTGAACAAACTTGGTAGAGGTCCACTAGATGATGCTTTATACCAAATATCTTAGCTCTATGCCTTACGGTTTCTGACAAGAAGATTTTTAAAGTTTTTCCTATATAACTCTATGTAAAACAAGTTACCCCTGGGGCGGGGCCATTTTTGACCCCAGGATCATAATTTGAACAAACTTGGTAGAGATCCACTAGATGATGCTTTATACCAAATATCAAAGCTCCAGGCATTGTGGTTTCTGACAAGAAGATTTTTAAAGATCCAACTTGTAAAATCTGTTTTTAGCTCCTGGGACCCAGAAATGCAATGAACCGGAACCATTTGAACAAACTTGGTAGAGCTTCATGCAAGGAACATTCTAGGCAAGTTTCATTAAATTTTGCCCAGTGGTTTCAGAGGAGATGTCGTTTGAATGAATTGTGGACGACGGACGGACGGACGGACGCCGGACAATCAAGGATCCTAAAAGCTCACATGAGCATGCTCAGGTGAGCTAAAAAGGTAATAATCAAAAAATAAATAAATAAACACTGCCAGCAAATTGGCATTTGCGAGAAAGGAATTCCTTCTTGAATATTAAAGCGATCTCTAAGCATGAAGCCCTCAATGATTAAGGGTATTTCTTTGTTTTGATTCAGATCATGTGCTGCTGATTCTAATTGTGAAGCATC
The DNA here is from genome assembly GCA_012932295.1 of Cyclina sinensis. Classification (NCBI taxonomy): domain Eukaryota; kingdom Metazoa; phylum Mollusca; class Bivalvia; order Venerida; family Veneridae; genus Cyclina; species Cyclina sinensis. The sequence goes on along the minus strand of JAAONU010000007.1, from coordinate 39,241,985 downwards.
TTCAGTCTTGTGTGTTTTGAGGCTCTCTAACTACTTAAATAACAATTGAGATTCTGTTAAAAGCAGATTCCACATGTCATTCAAACAAAGTTGATTCCATATAATTATCTGATTTAAATTCATCCAAACTGACAGACTTAATAGCTTTTATGTAACAGCTTTTCTGAGTTAAGATTTCCCATTTTGTTATCCTATGAAAATTGTATTTGGATGCAATATTCACCTGATTTAGCGTAGTTTTGTGAATATTTTATGCTCTGCAATAATTTACTTTCACATACCTAATCATTAGTTTACAAAGATGAACAGACTGTTATAATTATCAAAAGTGGTCACTTCAAATTTCAATCATCTGTATGCTTTTCACTTGAATACAAGAGTGAATTTCTCGTTTTTACGTCTCTTCCAGAGATCTGTAAGCTTAAATCATACATTTTAGTTGTAACAACTGCAATTTGACTACTCTAATCCATTGCACCTGTCTCTTTTCTTTCAGATACACAAAGTGTGATTTGTCGACCCTCTTTTATTATTATTATTATTCTTTATCTTATGACAAAATCAAAAAGATAATGAAACAAATCTACGAAAAGATGAAGACGACTTAAGACAAGTATCGGACTTAATAGGTCAATCAGGGAGAGAAACAAACCTTTCAAAACCACTTAGTCTAACCAGCAAAGCAGTCTGCAGTGAATTATAGTATTTGTTACTGTAAAATCCTAATGGCTGCCGACAGCAGACACAAAAAGTTCACCAAATAAAGAGAACTACTGAAATGTGATTAAAAACATGATATCAATTTATCCGGCCAACTACTGATGTAGGAAATATTTCAAGACGAAATTCAAAATATGTCAATGGGGGCTTCAAACTAGTTTGACTTCTTTCTGTTCTGAATATTTGTGCAAAACGGGTTTGAAGAAAAGAAAATGATAACTTATATTGTGCAATCCTTTTTTTCCCTTACAATGTACATATATTTACATATATTTACTGTCCTTTATGTGTTTTATCATTCATTTTTTTTTAAAGAATAAGTCCAGTCAAATAAAACAAGACAGTCTTTTAAAACAAACGCCTGAAGCCAAACACCAAGGAATACAATTTGGTTTGAACTGGAATCGAACCTACTGCTTTAGTCACATCCGACTCTTGCCAATCCAGAAAACGGAGTTGAATAACTCTTCAGCTTGGGGGAACAACATAAAGACCCTCTTAACTCTGGCCTAAATTGCAGTACATTTTATCCTTACTTTGTCTTTCTGGTGTAGTCTTATCAGTAATGACTGGCATCACTTTTATTCTTGATTTTATGGTTTCTTTGAAAGACCTAAGACACTGCTGTCCTTGTGCAATCTTTATTTGTACCGCCAACAATATTTTGGCTACTTAATTTGTTTTTCATAACTCAGTAAACAGAAAATGCCAGAGGTAGTATTATATAAATTATCTTATTTCTTATTCATATAAAGTCTAGAAAGGATTATGATTTGCCGTAAGCAAGAAATAATTACTGCGGATGAACAAATGTATGGACCATTTTTATCCCCCCCTAATTTTCTTTTTTTATGGGGGGGGGGTTTACATTTGTCCTTGACCGTCCGTTCCGAGTCCTGCCTGCTGTCCGTACGTAGACCGGTTTGTTTCATGTGTTACTCCAAACGTGTAACTGCTGGAGCCAAGGAAGTTGTCAGCATGTGAACTTACGCAACTGGGTATTTTGACGCAAATTTATTTTCGGCCTGCAGAGCTACACTCCCTGATTAGGTAAAAAATAACATGTTAAGACTTATGTCGCATGTAACTCCAAACGAATAACTTCTAGAGCTATAAAACTTTCTAAGAATAGCTGTTAGCATGTGAACGTACGCACCTGGGTACATTCACGCAAATTTATTGGAGATTGCCAGAGTTATTACCCCTGACTGAGCAAGTTTTTGACTTGCATCGCGTGGAACTTCAGACGTATAACTGCTAAAGCCATGTAACTTTCTAAGAAAAGTCAGCATGTAAATGTATGCACCTTGGCATTTTGACGCTAATTTATTGGAAATTGGCATAGTTATGCCCCCTGATAATATTTTTTAGACTTTATACGCAGCTGTAATTGTTCAGGATTTTTTGTGACAATACAGCGGAATGTACGGGCATCAGTATTGTATGGACACATCTCTAGTTTTATATCAGTTTACTTAAGATTTGCTAAAGCAAAAATATTATTTACAAGTCATTGTGAGGTCTCTTTGATTCTCTCTTACATAATGTATTGTTTAGTTTTGGCTTTTTCACATATTTAGGTTAAAGTGAGATTCACTGAGTAAATTTTTATGCGTATGTAAGTTTTACACATTTATGACAAAATGTAAGCAACAAAAAGAACAGAATGTACTCCTAGGAGTATATCCAACAGATACGATGTATCAAAGCTATTAAGCTATTTACAATATTTAAATTTAAATGTCGTCAGCTTTCATTATTTATCATTTATATTAACAGAGTACTCTGTCACCACGTAACATATGTGGATACATATATTTGTATTGCATTGACAGTGGTAATCGATTTTCATGTAGTTCGATTTCCAACACATGTCCTTTATTATTGTCTTAACTGAAATGTTTAAAGATTTTCTGTACACTTTTAAAATACAATTCTTTAGAGAGCGAACAAGTAAACGTAGGGTATACTTCTGCCAACCACTTATCAACCGTCTCACATGGACAATTTCCTTAAATGATGTTACATCTTCATTCATGAACCGGCAAATGGAAACACTTTGTTTTATCCAGATATTTATTTTCACACATGACAATAATGTTTGCTCGTTTGTTCAGTAGTTAAACAAGTACTTTGTCCTGATATGATGAATATCTTGATGTCGCAAACTGTTTCCAGTAAAAAAATAAAGAAAACAAAAGAAAAAAACACAGGATATATAACACTTTAAAAAATATTTTTTATTTAAAAATAATGGTGAAATATACCGTTCAAACACTATTACAACATTCATTTTTAATGAGTTTCACGTATACATATTAACATGTGACTAACTTGCAAATTATAGAACTATATTGACGTTTTTAAAGAGGCTGTACTCCAGATTTGACATAAAAAAATTTTTATATATATTTAGATGCCGTGAGATTATAACAACATAATATTTTACTTCAAAACTGATTATAAAAGTCAAAATAGAATAAAAAAAAATATGTTCGCTCCAGCCTGATTTGAACTCTGGACCCTCATGTTAACAAAATATTTTCAGCGCTTTTACTGTCACCACCATCGCCGCATGTGATATTACAGATATTTACTTTAAATCCTATACGATATAGTTATACCGTCGCGTTACGGTATAGCACTTTGAGAGGGAAAAAAATCAATTTATAATGTAATTATTTGACTTATTTTTTATCAGTAAGTTATTTTTTAAGCATTAGTCATAAATATTACAAGAAATTTATAATACAAGAAAATTTTCTTTTTTGTCATCTGGAGCACAGCCCCTTTAAGAGAAAAAAAATGTGCATGTGTCAAATTTGGTATTTGGTTAAGAAACGACTTATTATAATCATAAATTGTTCTGAAACCATATTTTGATCATTATCAAAATAAAAGTCTTCGCGTACAGTAAGTTGCATAAAATTGACTTCCAGTAAATAATTTTTATTTTTTAAATTTTTCAAAAAAATGACTCGGTAATAAAAAGCATCGCTAAAGAACAAAACTTGGTCTTACCTTTCAAAGCTAACGGCGGTAAGATTGAGCACTGAGGCAACTGCTGTCAACATTTCAACAAATCCTGATATTTTACAGAAAGCCCGGCCACCGGCCCACTCCCCTAAAACCATCCTCAAAGTCTCGTGTGGTACTACAACCATCAAGAACAAAATATCCGCAATAGCCAAACTAACCATAAAGGTGAAGGTTACCGACCGAGATGATCTTGATCCTAAAATGGCGAATATAACAACTCCATTTCCGATTATCCCGAGCAGAAAAACAGTCCCGTATATTACAACAAGGGGCACAAAGTGAGGCTCATGTACCCAGGTTGTTTTCAATTTATCAATGTCTTCATAGAAATAAAAATTGTCATCATCCGAATCACTCTTTGCATCCGATATATTGTTTAGAATCGTGTAAGATGGAAATTGTACGGAATTATTCATGCTAAGTTTGTTAATCTTTGCAGCGTGAAACAACAATCCGGATCTGCCGAAACACACAAACACGTAAAGTACATTTCCTAAAAATAAACCGTCAAGGATTTCGGGTATTTATAGACATGCACATATGAAACACTCTCTTTCTTCACAGGTAAGTGCTTAAGAAAAGTATAAACTTCCTAACCAGCTCAACATAAAATTGATTTTATTCTTTATCATTCCCAATCAACACACACTTGAATATATTCATTTATTTTATTATCACAAAAGAAATCCCTTCATTCTGGGATATTTGATTGAAATAAGAATCAAACGTGTTCCGAATTTAAATTTGAATTGAAAAAAAAATATTTATTTCCACTCATAAACATATGAACGATTCTGTTTCTTTCACTGAGGCAAGTGTTTAGCAGCAATATTTTAGAACTGTTTATCAAACCTCTTCATCATCCATTATGCTTAATACTGAAAAAACAAGCACGTTTTCACTAAACAAGTCTCATTATTGTTTCTCCATATGACATCAAAGTCTCTTGTTTGTTTGTTTTATACCGACTGCAGCGATTGACAATCAGAGCTGTACGAATATCCGATTTTCTAGATTCTTGTTATATTCAGCATCTATTCGTATTAAGTCTCATGTCCAATACCCTTACAGTTAATATTTTCGCATTTAATTGTTAATCAGTCTATAAAGTTCTGTATATTTTTGTCTGTTTTCTGTACACACACACACACACAATAATATGGAAAGAATAACAAAGCATTGAATGTAAGAAAGTTTGCCTTTAAATGCAATCTGCAAAACAAGAACGAGCATGGAAAGATGACGGCTTTCCAGAAATTTCGGTGTGTACAAACATATCTGTCTTCAGAAAATCAAAGAAAAAAATATTTACCATATTCACTAATACAAAATGTACTTTACTTTTCTCATTCTGCTGTAAGTTTTACTTTGTTTGGTAAGAAATGTGTATTGTTTTTATACATTAGCAGATACTGAACGAGCGTAAAAATCGAGTATCTTAGTTGCGTGACAGTTTATGTTATAAACAAAAAGAGTTTCATGCTAAAAGTGTCAATATCATTTTTTAGTGAGAAAAATTAAATATCAACCCATATTAATAATATATGTCTTCCATTTCGTATAATTGTTCATTGTTAAAACTTTTGATATTTAATTTACGACTGTATTAATGTTATTATTAATGCATCATTTTCAAAGTCAATAAAAATAACAATTACAAATTTTGCCTAAAAATTTCATGACAGCAACACTTTTCACCAATGGCAAACTTCCTTCTTTAGCTTATGATTTTGTATCTACCAATTTCATTCGTTACAAATGTAGGTCAAAATCGATTTTAATACAGCTACGCCAAACAAAAACACGCATGGTTTATAAACATTTTAAATACATACTTAATATCAAATAATCTCTTTAAAAGCCTGATGATATTTTAAGTGTCGAACTATCATTTTAATCCACCGCCCTTGTTTGTAGCCCGTACGTAATATATGGATGCCAATGAGGTTTCTGTCAATAAATATTTCTTCAACAAGTCAGTAAATAAAACAATTTTGTACTATAATGATACTACTCCATGGTTTAAGTTATACAAGGATTATTTTGAAGCGATCGTTATAACTTTGCTCATTTTTCCAACAATAAGTTTGGCAGATCAAGTTTTCTATGCCATTTCTTAACTTAAAGATAAATGAAAAAAAATTATAGGTATTTTGTAATGTATACACGGTACTTTTTGGGCAATTTTACACAATTCGAATATAAAAAAAATTCTTCCTCTTCCTGTTTTTCAGTTCGAATCCGACAACATATCTAGGCCCGGAAGTACCACATATGATTTGAAGTGAATACCTATTGGGAATAGATATGCGAGTCGAAATGCTGGTTGTATATTAGCTGTACTGCAGTTAAATGTAACACACAAACTTAGAAAGGAAGAAATTAATTTCGTTCTCTCTTTTTGGTTATACAAAACTCAAATCCTTTACCAATCTCATTTTATTAGCCCATGTATATGCTACCTTTGCCGATTTCTGGAAAGAATGAATCACGAGAAACAATTTTATTCAGATTTTTTTTCCTAGCATGACCAGTCAACTTTACGGGTATGTCTTCTTGAAGGAGATCAACCGCTTCGTTTAGGTATTTTTATTACAATCTGCCAAGTTTTCCTGTTTATTTTAAAACGACAAAAAATAGCCAAGAATTGTCTGGCACACTTACACCTAATTTCAGTTTGTTCTTTAATATATGTGTTGTTTTCAAGTAAAACGATTTTCAAAACAACCCAATCAGACAGTTTTGTCATCTTAAAGCCCCGCACAAAACTGACTAGGTCCCGACACCACAGTGACTAGTTTAGTGGTGTTTAACCAATAAAATTTTACGAAAACTAATGAATATCAATGTCCTCAAAATTAATGGGGCTGCAACCAAATAGAATTACATTATTGTATGTACAAGTAACATTTGTGAAAACAGCTACTGGACACAATTTAATTCAGTGCCAATTTAAATGTGCTAATGCAATATCTGAAAACATCTCACTATGGGATAGAAGGGCTAGCGTGATAAGTTCTTCGCCTTTACCTCTACTTCGACATTTTTAAGGTCTGCTATTTTCCTCTGATTACAAAGAACTTTTCAAACTCTTTTAAGAAAGTTGTCTATTGTGGATCGTCTTGTCTTTCAGACGCTCATTAGATGAAGTAGGAAGATAATGTCGATTTACATGAAATTAATGTACATGTATGGTTTCATTGTTAGGTCGTTTACACGTTTGCTGACCTTGACAGTTAGTGAACTTTACAGGCTGTTCTATAAATAGGTATTTACTGTTTACATTAAATCTGGTTGCTTAAGGGATGTTTCAGAAAATTCTTTATTGTTGAAAATACCTGTTTATTTTGGAAGTTTAAGCACAGTTATATATTTAAGCCTCTATTATCCATCATGGCTGGGTGTAAAAATAAGGGACAGAATATAAATAAAGTATATACAACAATAAGTAAATTCTGAATATATCCAGTTTTGATTAAAACTTACTGCTGGATCTAGAATATAGTAAATTTGTGGACTACCATTCTAAAGGTTTATTTACAAAATTTATTTATAACTGGAAACTCTATAAAAAGGATGTGGGGACATTTATTGAAATTATTAATAAAAGGATGTGAATCAGTTAAGTAAGTAAGAGATATTTAGTTACTATAAAATTCTTTGCCTTAAAAATAATTTTGGAACAGCAACTTATTTCTAAATAGTTTACATATACTGTTTTTGTTAAAAGTTTGTTGCAGGTTGTTTCTGTTTTGTTTTTCTTTGTCTGTAACGATAAATTAACAGTTAAAAAATCTGTTTTTGTGCATCTTTCTTTAACATACTGATATCTTGATTAGACGATAAGCTCTCGCGAGTTAGTCATCTTTTTATAACATGAAATAGGTAAACAACTAATTATAACAATCTTGAATGTAAAACATATGAAACGTGTAATTAAGTATTGCTGTACAACAGAAGTATTCATTATGTTGCCTACCACTCGGGGTAGGAGTAGACATACCGATTTGTGCTGTTTCTCTGACGGTCACAACGCTTCTCTCTTCTACTCCATGGTGGAATTCAACCAACCTTTACAGAAGTCATCGGCGCCAATCGTAATAATGTATATCTTCGGCATTTTCTGGTTCATTGATTTTCAGCTGAGTTAAAGACCTTTACATATTCATTTTTTTAATATCTGCTAAACCATTTGCTGGATTTCAGCCAATCCTCACGTGTTTTGCATAACTCCAACACTTTCCGGTTTACTGATTTTGGGCAGAGTTTTTTGCCCTCTACATTACTGTTTCAATGTGTCTGACATTTTTCTCCTTTACCGTCTGGCGGATATCAGCCAGACTTCATAGAAATCATCAGTGCCATGCTGTGTTTTGTATGAGGTCAACAATTAGAAATGGTTGGTGGGAGACATAAAAAAATAATAAAAACATATAGTTTATAAAATGAAATAATTCATATAGTTTATATAGTGTTCTAGCCCAAGAGCAATTACACATCAAAGAACGGTGTTATAGTACTAACAGAGAAAGTAGTAAACATGACCTCTCAAGGGACTTATTCAATTACGTTAATTACTTTTCCATGATTGATTACGGTGAGGTAAAAGCCCGCGATGTTTACCCCCTACAAAGCTGTTATGAAAGACATCGGGTAATACTGATTATCTAACTGAATGATTTTCAAACAAATCACACATAAAAAGAATTACTTCGATTATAGTTGTTGTCTGTCTCTTTTACAACTAATATTACAAAGTTTTATATTGTCTGAAAGATGGAATACATAACCATTTTCAAATACAGCAATGAATGAACAACCTGCATGCCACAGTTACATTGAATGAGGTGCAATTTTAGGAAACAACAAAACAAAATGTTCAAGACCATACGGGTCATAAGTGGTTGGAACATAACTTGGAGCCTAAACATGCGTGGGAATAAAAACTAATAATACGAAAATTTCCATACCTTACGACTATAGGGTACGTAAGACGATTAACGACTGTATTTTTTACCATTTCATATAGAAATCATACAGTATAACGTAAGACTTAAATTTTCATTTAAGTCTATCTAGGATCCCCGATATATTCCTGGTATCAGTGAGAAAAAAATCAGTCGCTCTTCAGAATTTTTTCTGGTTAATAAAATGATGTTATTTCAAAAGAAATTGTAAGACTAAGTGAGGTTTCTGGATTAGAAGACTTTAAGCTGCCTGGGCTAGAAAAAGCAAACTGTTTGAAGAAGCTCTGCTCTCTGTTTTTGTCAATTGTTTGTTATAACAGAACACTGATATAGCTTAGAGACGAAAAAATCCTTTTTAGATTTACAGAAATTATTATTTCTCCTTTTGTTTACAAAACGTTATACAATAATTTAAAAGTACAATTACAGTTACATTACAATCAGAAGATTATATTAAGAAAACTGAAAAATAATAATAAGTACTATTGATTAAACTATTCAGAGATATTGTTAACTCATTGTAAATTATTCATATTAAAACGAGTTTGTTCATAGGGCACCAAATTAAGTTAATATATAATTAATATATATGTGAAGAAATTAGATAAGACTATATTATAATGCCAAATGCGTAACATGTTCATGTTTACCTGTAGACGCACGGAGCACCTGACTCATATTCAGTTTTATTTCGTTCTTAAAATACAGTGAAATTTTAGTGATCGATGTTCCGATTAAGTTAAACTAGATCCTGTGACTGATTGATCCGTTCTCGAAAATAACACGAATATGTACTTTACAACCACACCTGTTAGTTCTTATAATTACATCAGCTGTTCCATAGGATTCATTTAGAAATTAATACCTCCTGTATGTATTAAACAAGGTTGTTCAAAAATAAATAGGATTGCCGCGAAACCGTTCACATCTTTTAATTCAGGTACATGATTTTACAAGTAATATGCATCGGAACATGTCCTTTACATAGAGTGAAAAAATCAATAAAATATGATAACAATTAAGAATTCTTGATTTAGATTTAGATTTAGATTTTCATAGTTTATTAAAGTCTCATCCATTTACACAAAATGTTCACTGATAAAAGCCAACATATAAAACAAAGTAAATGACCACTCTGTAAAAGAGCTACAAGAGACTACTTAGCAAATAAACTTTTACAAGTTACTGAGTAAGTGGATGAGTGAGTGAGTGAATGAGAGCGAGTGAGCGTGACAATAACAATTGACAAAGTGTACGCAAACAGTATCACACATGACGTTTACGACGTCGAACACAACTACACACGTACGTTCTTGTATCCTGTCACTAACAACAATTTCGAACCGGTAACAAGGTGCCGTATAACTTCTGGTTTCGGCTCACCAGATAAATTCCTACGCCTTGCCAGATAAACTTTCTCCATTCACGACACAGGCCTTTTATTCTCTATTTTTTTCAAAATACTTTTCCCTTTCGATGACGGTGAACCCGCTGTCTCCATGGTACCATTCTCTATCGAATTGTTTTGTGATATTACTTGCAGTCATAAGTTCTTGTAGCAAGTTGAAACGATACTCCTTTCATTTGCGCCTTTATCGCTGAGGATATTGAAAAATCGAAGGGCACCTAATCCGGTACATAGTGGGATGTGTTATCATGGCCAACCCTTGCACCGCTGCGCTACCTGAAATGCGGTTGTCTCGGCAGTGTGAGAGGAGGCAATATTCATTTGTAGAATGAAATGCTCGAGCCATTTCCCTGAGAGCTTGCACGAGATCACTGCGGAGCTCCTGTATTTAATTTAAGCTTTCATATTATGATTTATATCTTACAAATGGATCTTTTATCAAATAATAGTTTCTATAATGTAGACTTAAATAATATACAGTTAGCTGAAGCTATGATCGTAAAATGAAGTTATAATAATTTCTGATGGGTATCAAGCATCGAGAGTAAAGTAAAGACGATTTCTTAATGAATTTGTTTACTTCTAGAGGTAAGCCACGAGTTGGTATTTAAACTACAGTATACTAATGCTCTTAAGATTTCATCATACTCTGTTATTGTTATGATTAATAATATGTTTATAGTATATTCGAATCTGAAAATCAAATTCGAATATTCTAAAATGATTTTTTTTTTTTTCAAATAAAGCGTCGTTGATTTTTATAAATGTAAGCATTCTGATTATGCAAAAACCCCAATCTGTTTAGTATTGTGTGTTATTCATCGCGTGTCAAAAAAAGATCCAACTAACAATAAAATTGCAATGCATACTTGGCAGGGGCCATCGTTACTGATTAACAGTTTGCAACAGGCGTTATTGTGACACCTTTTAATCTTTTATTCATTTTAATTGGCGCCCGTTTATTTCACAAATTTTAGAACGCGGTCTTACAATATTCAAGGATCAACGTCTCTTATTCATTTTAATTGGCGCCCGTTTATTTCACAAATTTTAGAACGCGGTCTTACAATATTCAAGGATTAACGTCAAAACGTCAAGTTTTACGAAAACGAACAACCAGTCAGGCTTATAACTCTATTGATATTACTTTTTAGTTGCCCAATCAGTAGAATAGCCCAAATTTTTTCCTCTTATAAGTATAAAAATCATCCTCGCTTTATGCTTGATCATCGCTTAACAATACTGAAATAAGATGTATGGAAAAAAAAAGGGAAAAAAACATGCACCCCTCTCGTGTTTGGACTTATTTCATGCGGTTTAAATGAACGGAATATATTATGTATTGTAAATCACATAATAAGTATTTAAAACTTCCATAAAACAAGCCATTTCTACGCCATTTTTAGATAATACAAAGCTGTTTCCTCCGATATCGTACAGGTGATAAAACAGTACCAATGTTCGGAAACCAAAATTCGGGTAACTGACTTAACTGGAAAAAAACGACTATTCGAATATATTCGAATATGACAAAGCGAATATTCAAATATTGATATTAGTATTCGTTCCCATCCCAAGTTTATACTAACCTTGCAGAAATAATTTGCATTCATCGTGTGGTCCTTCGGTACCGCATGTTGAAGAAACATGCCGTCCATGTCAGTATTCATAACGAACGATGAATTTTCCGCCGCTCTGTGACACCCTTGCTTTCTTCGGGGATAGGGATCCATTCCGCTTCCATACGGCCGACTGAGTCTTGGTTTCAGAATAATACAACGATAAACATGTCTCTTCGGTGGTGATGATGCGGAGAAAGGAAGCGGTCATGTCATCGCTTCACCCTCAGCAGAAAGGCCCGGGAGTTGGCCTCTATCCCCTTTTTCTCGTGCTATTTCTCACAGTCATAAACACTTTTTGCAATACGCTTATGACGTTCGCGCGTATACTGACAAAGCAAACAGTTTCTGTGCGTTTCTATCACCATCTACTGACAAAACGTCTGTGATATAAATAAAACATTATTTTCGTGGTCATGTTATAGAGGATTTATAATACTTGCTATTACAAAAAGATGAAACATCGGCATGGCCTCGTTTTTATCATTGAACGAGATAATTAGGCCAAATAGTATCGAAATTTCATTACATTTTTGAAAATGTCTTACAAAAGGAAATAAAAATGTGATTTAAAAACATACCTTTCTCATATTCAACTCTTTAGTTAAAATTTAAAGGACAGTTCTGTATGACCGATAGCTCGCGAACAGTAAAACCTCGATTTTTCCGCAGCGTCTCCGCAACTGACATCACCAACTTTCTGTCGATTATCTTTTTTTTTTCGAATTCGTCTTTCTCTGTCTGTTATCTCGTTATCACCGTCTTTTAATTTCTTGTGCCAGCTAAAAACTAATGCTCTGCACACGCTGTTCTCTCCCTTCGTTAACCTGATTGTTTCATACGTTGAAAAGGAATATCGCCCATATGCTGACAAAATTTTACAGTAACGCGAATTTTTAACTTTTCATTTGACGGCATATCTGCGAATTTAACATTATCATCAGCTTTATAAAAATCTTGTTTACTTCGTCATCAAAGGTTTAAATGACGACAAATTTGTACATGACGTCACTTATATATCATGAAAGGTGTTGATGGAAAACGAATTAAAGCAGACTACAAATAATGAATAAATCCCGAGTACAATGACGCCTGAACAACTGACTTGATGCACTTCGCCGGATTCGTGCTACCAAGGTTATTCAATAGAAAAATGCACGCCAATATAACAAAATTATAATAAACAGTAGACATTTGTTGACAGACTGTTCACCTTCTAACCGTAAATTTAAGAAAAAGATAGATAACAAAACTGATTTACGACTTTAAGCAACCAGTAACGTGCTAGTTTTATAGCTGTAAAGGTTTACGGTTTTCGAGAGAGAAATGATTTAAAGCTTTTATTATTTTATAACGCAAAACAGTTAGTTACAGAGCACAAAAAGTAGAAATTAAATTCATTATCATCATTAAATGTGAACGTTTCAATGATTTAAAGCTTTTGTTAATTTATCATTCTAACGAAAAGAACTGTCAAACAAACAAAGCATAATAGCATCTCTAATAATCTGCTTGCTGTTTGTGCAGGCGAAAATTGACTTGTGTTTTTCATTGCTACTAATTTGTCACCATTTGTTTTGTTAGGCAGAGCTTTAGCTGGTATTGCGCCACTGTAAGTTTTGGTTACGAAGAAGTAGAATCAGGATGAAGGATGCAGGTACTGATTTTACGCTCTGAATATATATGGGATAACGAACACATTTGGTCGGAAAGTGAAAGTAACATTAACAGTGCTATACGATATTTAACTTATAGCTCATATTGTGACAGAAATAACTATATTAGGAAATAATAAGATGAATCATATTTTTATTTAACGGTTTTTAACTTGTATGGGAAGATCAAGCAGCTGTGTCTGTATAAATGCATTCTGTTACGTTAAGCTGTATTCATTTACATATTTTATATTAAAATGCCCAGTGTGTTTTTTGTTTTTGTTTCGTTATTTTTTGTTGTTTTTTTTTTTCGGCGAAGCTGTATGACAAAAAATCGATTTTCAGCTGGAGAGGGAACTCTGCCATTGGTTAAAAGTGTTGATGCTATGAAATTTTAGTGCAACATTCGTAATTACTGGTTTAATTGCCACAGAAAATAACGCAATAATAATAATAATAACATTTATACAGCCCTTTTTTAAAAAGCAAAACGTTTTAACCGTAAAAAATGACACTAAATATACTAAATATATAATAAACATGAGTAAAATTTAATCTATTTCACTGAGAACAATCGATTACTTCACGCGTTAAATGCTTGCCAATTTCCAAACATTATACTCTTAGGGGGCATTAACTATGTACTGTATTTACGCCAATCATATATTTTAAAGATCTTTTTTGTATTTGTGTTTCTTTAAATTTTTTGAGATGGCAACAAGTACCGATTCTTATAGCCGAATACTAGGTCATTTTTTCGATCGTGTATTCGGTTAAAAGGAAAATATCTTGGGAAAAGCAGTGCCTCACCAGCTGGATCCGCTTTAAATTTGCTCTAACAGAAACTGAAGTAACTATTCACTTGTTATCTACTGTCAAGACTTGGTTCGGAATTCTCCCGTCAGTAGCAGTAGGCTTCTTGATGTACCGACGGATGCGAGAAACAATAAATGCAGATAGTAGCCACTAGTTACTTATTGCACAACAAGCTACCGACGAGACAGCTCCGAACACATCTACGTTTATTGCACAAGATTTTTGCAACCATCCAGTGAAAACTTATCTGCTGGCAAAAATTTGCTACTATAGATACAACTGCACTGGTTGTAACTTAGAAGAGGGGCAGAACAGTAGTCCAGAGGTAACGCGCTGGACTGGTAATCCAGTGGTCGCGAGTTCAACCCCACTCTCATCAATTAACATTACTAATTGTTTTTCGAATGAGACATTTAACCGAGGTCCAATGTATCATGGCTATACACTGAGCATAGCAAAGAGCCAAGGGTGTCTCTGGAATAGGATGCTTTCTGTACCTTGCCCTATCCTCCCACAACATAAAACGATTAATCTCTGCAGCGGGCGTCGGTCATATTGGCAACCGGAACCTACGATCAATAAACACATTTTGGAAGTTAAGTCTATAGTTATCCCATTAGAAAATTTAGCAACAAATATAATAAAGAGTAATTGATCTCTTTGCAATTATGATCCTTTTTTTTAAAAGGAGATGCACTTTTTGATTCTTCCCGGTCTTTGATAAACCGCCCTGGTATCTAAGTTTAATGATTAGCAAATAAGCTGTAGTGAGGGGCCAAAGGATATGAGCAGCATAATTGTTGTTTATAACAAACACATGTCAAACTCTTGATTGCCTCGCTGTTGTTGTCAAATTACCGCATTTGCAAAGATGTTTGGATTACACTTAATTGAATAAATTGTTTCTTCAGCGGAGAAATATCTCGGAGATAAAAAAATGAAGTGGTACTTTTTAATATTTTTTCTATATTTTTACCGAGTACTCGTGTATGAATTTTAGTAACCGATACTTGGACGTCCGATTGAGTACGGGTATTTGATGCAATTTATTATTATTATTATTATTATTATTTCTTAGGAAAACCAACTGTGAATGGGTTTTATTGTACGCGTTATGATTCTAGAACAGAGGAGGGAAAATGATTAAACTCCCTAGTTATCATTTTTTCTTCGGTTCGTTGTGTTCACATAATATATAGCAATGATTATATTTTTTTTTCAAATTGTAAAATCACTCCTTTTAATTAGAAACCCTATACGTTTTCAATCTTCGAAAAGAGACAACTTTACAATATATCATTCTTTTTTGCTGCCTTAATTTAGGTTTCGGCTGTTACAAGATTTTCGCAGCAAGGGTTAAATCTGTTACTTTCAGAGAGTTTTAGACACTTGTGACAAGGCCATGCAACTAGTATTTTTAAAAGCTGCATGAAACACTCCA
Source organism: Cyclina sinensis (assembly GCA_012932295.1). Lineage (NCBI taxonomy): Eukaryota > Metazoa > Mollusca > Bivalvia > Venerida > Veneridae > Cyclina > Cyclina sinensis. The sequence goes on along the minus strand of JAAONU010000007.1, from coordinate 39,226,320 downwards.
GGAAACAATCGTTCATTAACAAAGTTGGTAGTTGTCTACATAAAGAGAAAAGTTTGCACACATTTATCTGTTTCACAAACCTTTTATATGTCCCCGAAAGTTAGTATATAGTAGTCGCACTGTCTTCTCATGTGATTCTCACTAAACTTTCACACAAAGATCATTATCAAGTGCCGCAGTGCATATACTCAAGGTTTTGCGATTTGTGTATTGTTGGCGGAGTTATTGCCCTATGTTAAATTTTTATTGCCCTATGTTAAATTTTACTTAAAATTTATGTGTGTGCGAGTGCGGGCACGCGTGACTCCTCCTTCATTTCCCATGCAATGTTTACTAAACCGTCATAGATTATCATTTTAAAGTGCCGAAGAGCAAATACTCAGGTTTTTACGATTCAAACATTCTGGTCGGAGTAAATCCCTTTTGTTTAATTTTACTTATTTGAGTAATTCCTGCTTTGTGGCTTTCTATTACAAAAATGATTATTATCAAGAAGCCGTAGCGTATATACTCAGTCTTTTGCGATTCTATTATTTTTGGCATAGTTATTGCCCTTTATTACATTTTACTTCATATTGCTTCTGTGCACAGCTCCCACTACATTTCTCAAGCAATTTTGACCGATTTTGCACAGAATGATCATTATCAAGTGCCATAGTGCATATAATTAGTCTTTTGCCATTCGAGTATTTTGGCATAGTTATTAAACTTTGATAAATTTGACTAAATATTGCTTTTGTGCACATCCCTTCCTTAAATTCTCAAAAAATGTCCATCGATTTTTTAGAATGATCATTATCAAGTGTTGCAGCATATATACTCAGGCTTTTGCGAATCGATTATTTTTGGGAAAGTAATTGCCCTTTGTTACATTTTTTAATATTGCTTTTTTGCACTACTCCTACATTTTTCATGCAATTTTCACAGATCCTACATACAATGATTATTATCTAGTGCCGGAGCGCATATATTCAGGCTTTTTTCTATCTGACCATTTTGGCGGAGTTATTGCCCTTTGTTTAATTTTAGTTATTATTGCTTCTGTGCGCAACTCCTACAATGTTATAACTAAAATACATTTTCGCCTATGGTGTTCAACTGGAGCATTATAATCCAAAAGTTAAAAGGTAAGAATTTTCAAACTCTTTTGTAACACATGTTCTGCCAAAGTATGTAGTGACCTATGAACGAATGTCTTTGGTTTTTAAAATTTATTAATATTACCAGCTATGCTAATAGGTAAAGTACATATAATAAGTCTTACCTCTAGACGTATGAGTACTTTTTCAGTTCACAGACTGCAAAACATTTTGACACACATGACCAAAGAAACATCAAGTTAAAAGCTAACATTATTGTGACCATTGTCATATTTCGAGGGCATTCGTGTCTGTGAGACATTTCTTGCTCTCGCTTACAACTGTATATCTAGAAGTAAGAAATTTTTTTTTTAAAAAATCAGAAATAAAGTTAAAAGCAGTCTATCAAAACAAAAGAATCTCCTCTCTTGACTAAGAAGCAATCAATAAAACTAAAAGCTATGCTAATAGTTTCGCATTTATTGCATGCTGTGAAGAAATCTTAATTGTTTAGACAGCTGATGGGAATTGAGGGGAAAATTATTTTATCGCAGTGGTAGACGGAAAATAACCATTCGAATATTTGATTGGCCTGACCCTCGAATGAACCATTAGTGAATTTTAGTTTTTGTTTATTCTGTGTTTTGCTTTATATGAATTTCTGGTCATGAATGCCAATAATACTTATTCATTGTTCAAAAACGCACTGTTTTTGGCGAAAACACCTTTTTCTTACTTTAAACATTTTTCCCCAAATAGTTCTAGATTTTTCTAATATATTTAGTTCGGCATGCACACATATTTTACTGGATTACATTTTATTGTCAGTGTGATATATTACAATATCATTGTTTATTTTATCGTTAAAGAAATGATAGAAAAACATGTTTACTTTGTAAAGAAAATTCACTTGAATGGTTATGTCACGGGGTCAGAAAAATCATTTACCCAGGGTGGGACTTGAACCCTCGACCTCCCGCTTGCAAGTGAGGTGCTCTACCAACCGAGCTACTCGGGACGGTGATAGTACCTGTGACATTCTCCCCTGCTCTGTAAGAATTCTTCCTCGAATTCAGAGACATAGAGACTTACAATGGGAGCACATGCGTAGCAATGTAACAGTCACATGGTCAGAAAAAATCATTTACCCAGGGCGGGACTTGCACGGGCGACCCCCTGCTTGAAATAAAGGTGCTCTACCAACTGAGCTACCCTGGCTGGTGATGGTACGTATGTAACCGTGGAGATAAGAATTTAATGTCACAGGATCGATATAGGTGCTATGGTTACTAACGTACTATCACCAGCCCGGGTAGCTCAGTTAGTAGAGCACCTGACTTGCAAGCGGAGTGCTACCCTGGGTAAATGATCTTTCTGAACCCGCGACAGTTAAGAAGAGTTCCAATATCTTATTTGAAGTTGTTACACTTTATGGAGCATGACATATTTCCACCCAGAGAACTAAGTCAGTGTGCAGAATACTTCAAAGCATGGTATTATATAATCAGTCACAATTAGGCCATCAGATACAAGGTCACTCGTACATTACATGTAAAATAAAACAATCAGAGATACAGAGGTAATTGTCTCTGTAAAGGGTCCTGTCTATTACTTCATGTATCTCACAAACGTTAGAGAATTTGACTTGTAAATAATTAGGTGCAAAGCCGTAGTTCGGAAGTGACATACGGTACTAAGTTTTACTAAAGTCTCCTGTTCCTCCTAGAATACTACTTATTGTCTTTCAGATGAGAGCATAAACTGTTAATAACGCGAACAGAAAAGTGGTGGCTAAGGCATTGAATGATTTCTGAGTACAACCTTATATCCAAACCTTAAACAACAAAGCCACTTTTCTGGGATTGGGGGTTCTTTATAGCGTTTCCATTTGTGGAGAACCAGTACCGACTATGAATAAAATGACAGTAGGATTATTATAATTGCACATATTCAACGTGCTCGATGGTCGATGATTGAACGAAATATAAATATCTTATTTATTTAGTTATTATTTCGATTATCTAACAGTGCATGCTACACGTAACTTGTTTCCTCTAATTATCACGCTGTAGTTCTACTGTAACTTTGTACATCGATAGTTATCCGAAATTTACTAAATTGAGTAATGTTTATTGATATGTTATTTGACTTTTTAGAAAAATAAGTAGCAACACATTTTCGTATTTATACCACTGAACATTTAACAGGCAAAGCAAATTATTTCCTGTCACCTACTTAGAATTTTGCAATCAAAGCTAAATGCGAACTTCAGTTTTAGCACTGGTTACTAAATATTACTAGATATTAGGACAATATCGTACTAAGCTTTTTTTGACAAAATCAAATACGTTCTAGAATTTTAGTTTTCCAGACCAAACCGTACTGCTGTAAACTAAGTTTGATCGTGACATTTTTTTTAATATGACCGACCAATCCTGTTAACATTTTTTTCTGTTGTATTCATGATCATTTGCAACTATAATTACTGAACTAGATTCTAGATACACAGAAAAAAAAAACAGATGCATATCTATAGGAAATAATTTCCCCTCTGAATTCAAAATCATAATAACGGACAGTTCTCATTTTGACTAGAAGTAAACAGTTGTCATTCATGTAAAATAGTTTCAAACGTGTCATTGACCTTCGAAAGATTGCAATTGTAAGTTTATCTTCTGTGAGAAAGAAGCTATGTTGGTGATAAAATCATTACAACCGATGAACAATACAAACAGTTCAAGGGAAAACTTTCTCTAGTATCTTGTTTACAATTCAAGAAGACACACATTCACACATTCAAAACAACCAATTGCTCATTTAGAAAGTTTTCGAGATGGCATTTGACAACTAGAAGCCAGTGGAATTCTCGGAATAGTAATGAAACTACGATATCAAAGATATATGTTGGGTTTTATGTCAGAAAAGAACGTACTTATCATCATTAGGGTATAGAATAGACAAATGAGTAACCAACATCTGCAACCATTATTGAAGTCGATGAGAACTTAAATGTAAACAAGGGAACATTAGTTGGTCTAAACTACGATATGTGTTTCAGCGTGAAAAGAGCATTTATGTGAAAAACAGAAAACGCCGTTTCTGCAAAAAATGTAAATTAGTTTTTTTATGTCAAACTTTGACGTCGATATCTCAATGACGTCAAATTGACCAAATTATTGATCTGTCACGTTACGATACTTATATTTATGAACAGTACATCATCCCATAAGTAGAATAATTATGAATAACTATTCTGCTGACAGGTATGTGACAGTTACTGTGTTCAACAAACACCATGCAGTGCCTGTATAATTTGAGTGATGTAAGATAAGGTCATCTTAAGAGTTTAAAAAAAGATAACCAGCGTTGACCGGAGAATGTGTTTACAATTGATTGTACAGTAAAAGTATTTATAACTTAGAATTAGAATTAATACAAAAAGAAGTCGTGCAAATAATCCGGCATTGTCTCATGTCATGATCCCCAAAAAGGTCAAATAAGGTTACACAGCCAAGCCGAAAAAAATCAGTCATTGTCAGGAGTTACACTATTTGTTTCCAAAAAACGCCGGGATCATGAAAGAAACATGTCGACAAACTTAATAATTTTATATATTACATCACAATGTACTAATGACAGTACTATTTACATGTTTTAGAGCCGTAGCGTCGTAATTACGCGTTTTCACAACGTGTTTTTATCTGTCGCCGAAGGCAGAGGGATATAGATTTGCCGTTGTCCGTCTGACTGTTCATCTTTCCGTCCGTCCAGCCTTTCGTCCGCCCATCACAGACTTTTTGGACCAAAACTAAAAAACTGTTCTAGTTATGAACCGTAAGCTTCACATGTGACTAGATCTAGATGCAAAGATACTGTTAATCTGTACTTCATAATTTTGGATATTCCCCTTTGTATTTTTGTTTTGTTTTTAATTTCTGTTTGGACCATAACTCAGAAAAGTATTTGAGGTATCATAGGTGCATACCTGTCATTTAGGAGTCGTGCATTTTATAGAAACTGTAACTCTTCACTAGATAATTTTTGAGTTAATGCCCTTTGTTAGTTTTGTACTTAAATTAGGTATGGATCATAACTCAAAACGTTTTTAAGGTATCAACCTGACACTTCGTAGGTGCATAGATGTCATTGAGGAGAAGAGTAATACAGATTTGTGGTTATCCTTCGGCTGTTTGTTTATCTGTCTGACCGACTGTCACACTTTTTGTTTGGAACATAACTCAAAACCTATTTAATTCCTATACCTAAAACTTTATATGTGTTTAAAACTATTTATCTTGTCACTAATAGCAATTTCGAACCGAATAACCGTATATTTTATTTTATCTACGACAGTTGGTCACATGATTTTGATAAACGGGTTACCTGATCATGTGATTAGCCGGATTACTTTAAATCAGATCTTTTGACTATGTTTATTTCTTGTCGGTAAAAAACTGTGGCAGGATAAATAGCATAATGTGTCAGTATCGCGATTGGAAAAAAAGTTTATTTGGCTAGGCTCAGAAATTTATCGGGTTCGACTTCGGCACACTAGATAAATTTCTTCGCATCGCCAGACAAACCTTCTCTATCCACTACGCCAGCCTATTATTATCTATAGATGTAGTTAATAATAGGCTGGTATATATATATGTAGTTAGATCCGATTGACATTGGAACTGTAACCGTTCACTTCATAACTTTAGAGTTATTCCCGTCGTTATTTTTAAATTTATTTTTATTTATTTATTTTTTTTGTTTGGACCATAACTCAGAATTATTTGAGGTATCAAAATAGAACTTCATAGGTACATAGATGTCATTAAAGAGTCATGCAGTTTTTTTTTTCTCAAAAACCGCCTAACATAGACCTTTGTTATTTGATGTTCGCCATCCTCTAGTGAACCTCTACAAGATATTATGTACCTGGGGTCAAAAGTAACCCAAACCAGGGTGTCAGGTGGTTTTCTATAGATTTATATAGGAAATAATTTTCTTACACGGTATATACATCCAACTGCAAGGGACCCCACTACCACCCCTACTGTTAGAACACCCCTCCCCATCCCCTACTTGTTTGGTTTTTTTTTTTCGTTTCCTTATTATAATTATATTTTTTTTGGTGGGGGGGTGAAGTACTTGCAAGCTTGTTACCAACAAATAAATCAGACGAGCATTGATGCCGCTCTACGATGCTCTTGTTCTTTGTTTAAACTCGCTTTTGTAACTTGTTTGGTTGAATAATAATTTATTCCAAATGAACACTGTTTTGCATGATGGAAGTAAAATGTAGAGCACAAAAGGAACAGCCTAGATAGAAAACGGACTCTCTTGTTTGTATCAGACACATATTGTTATTTCATACATATATACCTTACAGATACAATGTGTATTTCATATTTACAAAATGCAGTGTTGTATTATTTCATATGCAAATGAAAAGTTTTTTAAGGATGCTATCAGGGAAATGATATTGAATTTTAAGCAATCTAAATCTTAGAATTAGTTAACAGCTTTCCATCCCACTGTGACATTAAACGCAAAGATTTCTGATCAGATACTTTTCTTTTCTCAATGAAAACGTAAAAAGTGTAACCGACAGTACAAAAACTGACATGGATTGACAAAATTGTCTTTGAAGGAAGCTTATTAAAAATGCGCATTTTGGAGAGTTAGGGTCAATTTATCCGAGAGTAAATATGTTTTTAAAGCAAATACATCATGATTGTTTGTAGACTTGTAGAAGAACACGACACAATATCCAATTCGTTACATCATCGACGCTACCTTGAAAGCAAACCCCCTTATTCAGTACTTAATTTAACATTCTGCGCGTTGTCTTTACAGTCCGTTCAAAGAGATTAAAGGGCAAAATGGCCGTTGTTAATCTATGCATTATATAATTTTATTCTGATCAATCATTTGCCATCTAAGAGAACAGTATATATATTTTAATCACACGTCATTTCGTTCTTATGTTCCTTTCATTTTCTCTGATAGCTATTCTTGAGATTGTTTGAATGCACGGCTTTTGAAACAATAAACTTTTTTTGCATAAATTCCATAGCAGATGGAAGACATTGACACTTCTATTACAAGATAATAATATAATGGCGTTTCATTACAAGGAGCTAAAAGAGTGTTGCAAAAATCCATTTTTCATAATGGCGGCTTGGATTTTGTCCGAATAAATCCAAAATGATACTCTAAGAAAGTCATTTGTTTTTCTAATCATTTTGTTTCTGGATTTCGGAATCAATGTTTTTGGCTTGATTAATCTTTCAGTAATATCGGCCAGTAGAGCTTAAACGATATGAAACACTAATGATTCACAACATTGTATGTGTTGTACATTTATATATTTCAATCAAGCCTAAGAGAAAATTAGTATTTATAACAATATAACAATTCGTGTTTATATTTGTACAAAGGTAATCTTGCCATGTGTTCGCAAGTGCTTCGGAAAAGATGGTTCTGCCTTTCATTATCAGGTTACATTACCCGGCAGATACAAAAGTTTATGGATTGGCGTCATTGAATTTCAGACAAATCCACATCCGCTGTACAGATTAGATCTGGCATCATTTGACTAGACCATCAGTCTTTGGAACTAGATACAGTTAGAAGCTTGTATCTACGCTCTGACAGGCAAACGTCAAACATTTCCCTGGAGAAAATCTTTCATTGGTATTTGATTCAGCTTATGCAACCATCTTTGTCACAGACAGCTTATTTCATTCGATTTAGTACTTTGAAGTTCTTCAATGCCTTTAATGCTTTCAAGATTTATGTGTTTGAGTAGAAGGGCTTCAGTTTCTGCAGTGCATGTTTCTGTTTATTTTTCTTCTTCTCAGATAGCAAAGGTGTTGTGGTCGGTTAATACTAAAAATATATAAACAAATGAATTGAAACAAATGTGTGGTAACTCTAAAAAGTACAGGCAAATGGAGTTATTTGGTCCTTGTACATTGCTCTTCTCCTTTATCGGAGCTATCCATACATGACATTTGAAATAAAGTGTCATGAATAGTCATGGATTAACTGTCCAGACATAACTATCACAAATATCAAAGGGCATCTACTCTTACTTTACATTTAGACTAGGGGTTCTCAAGCATTGTATTTCCCGTTTATGTAATATATCCTTACATAAAAATTTACGTAAATGATACTGGTTTAATGGTCCTTTACAAAATCAACCGTATGAATAACGGTACCAAAGAAAAGAAGTATAAATCTGGTTTTCATTCAAAATCTCTTCTTTATAGGATTTATCACTATATGTATGAATCTATACGTCAGTATCATGTAAGAGTTTTGGAAAAGCAGCAAGGATAAGAAAGCGTGACGGACGTAACATACAAAAATGGGTACATCATGTTTTGGTTCTGTCAATATAAGTGGGAAATGACCCAAAACTGTTGTTTAGAAAAACAGTTTGGTTTGAAGCAGTGCTATTGACAAATGTGTGCCAACAAGTGTAATGCCTGATTAGTAGTATGTTAATTATGAATACATTGTCTCGCACATAAGGATGTGACTAAAACATCATGGCTCATACACGAGTTTTGATCGAGGACAGAAACAAGAACAGTAGTCTGATATGGATCCTTCTTGATTCATGCATTTTGTTCTCAGTTCATTTCAACATGGGTAAAGGTTAAGGTAATTAACTTTCGTTAAGCCACTATCAGATACACCTGATATCGACAGCTGAAATATAAGTCATTACCGATTTTATGCTAAACTGTTCTAGTTGCAAGTAGTTAAGAACAAAATAATAAACATTGCCTTCTTTGTCATGTTCACAAATATATACGTTTACCTTAAATCTAAACACAGAGGACGTTTATTCGGCGCAGCTGTAATAAAATCGATTTGACCTACAATTGTAACGACTGATATTGTTAGATACAAAAACTTCAGCTAAAGAAGTAAGTTTGCTATTGGTTAAAGATGTTTAGGGCAAAATTCCTAATTGTTAGGTTAACTGCGTTTGAAAATAATGCTTTCATATGAACATAAATACAGCCGTAAATTAAATATCAAAAGGGTTTAACCATAATAGTTATACTAAATGGAATATATATATGATAAACATATTTAAGTTAATTCATTGAAATTAACATTTTTTGTTATTAGCCTATACTGTCATGGAAATAGGACGTGAATTCTTTGCGAGTTCAGTATTTGCCAATATCCGAAAACAATACACTTACGTGACATTAATATTGTACTGAATCAGGGCCGATCATCTTTTTTGAAGATATTTCTTGTTGAATAAATCATTAATCATAGTCTCAGGTCTGGTGTGAAAATGAGGGTTAACCGAGTATCAGTTAGACTAATGATAAGCCATGCGTATCATCTAATTAAAACAAGTTAACAAAATAAGATCAGCTTACACCAATCCTTTTATATGAATAGAAGAACTATCTTCCACTAAAAGATATAATACTGCCCATTAACAAAAATATAACGCTATCGCCAATAAAGAAACTTTGATATTTTTTCAAATAAGTTTTTGGATGGCAGCGGATATAAAAACAACTACTTTTGTTTTCTGTAACTCCTCCATCATTGCCCGGATTACGTAGAAAGTTGTTAATTTGCATACATAAATGCTATTTTTGGAAACAACATCTTATTTATAAATAAATAAATAAAGCGCCGATAAGTATTCTCGACTGATTTGTGACTTATACATTATTTTGAGAATTGGAATGGTTTTGACGACCACTTTTCATAGTACATTTGAATTAATTTACGTTTTGCTTTATCCAGCATTATTGTCTCCGTATTTAGATCATTTGACATCGACGACTGCAGGTACTGACAACATGTTTTGGCACTTCCAAAGGAATTTAAGACCTGGCGGATCATAAATAATTTGACAATTTAAACCGTATGTATCTCATAAATATCTTGCCATCCACGAAAAATAACCATGCAGTTATGGGGCTGACAATGTTTTTAAGCATACTAAAGTTTTTTATCTGATTTGTTTTTACAAGGACGATTAGGAACAGTATTATAACTTTAAAAAGCAATATGTCAAAGGTATACACACTCAGTGTCGACAGATGGTTACAATGTCATAAACAAGTGTCAGGGGTTCTTCAGGAAGTCAAAATACTAACTGTCGTTCAAAAAATGTTCTTGCATCTAACTTTAAAAGAATGGACTGTAAGATATGTCTAAATACAAATTTGCCTTCTGAGTCGTTTGAATGACGACAAAAGTGTAATAAATCAAGTATGTTGTTTTTGTTCCGGCGCACTGAGTACCGACTTAAAAAGGTTTATTAATTGTTAAAATGCTATAATTGCTAAAGTCGTGTCTCGTGAACATTTTCACCTTTGCCTACTAAGGTGTCACCAAAGAACATCATTTATTTCTCTCGTTGGAATATATTTGACATTTTAAAGTAGGAACCGTTGATAGGCCAGTTCTCTGTTAATACTTGTTTCCCCCGACCATATAGCAGTAATAGGTACATGAATGAAAATGACGGTGATTTCTGTTAAATTTGAGGACAGCAAGGCTGTACACGCTAATTCCGACAAATGAGTAATCTATAAAAAAGATCTAAACAAGTCACTATACATATGGTGCTAATAAAACAGGGGAACGTCACGGCTGATCTATTTATTTACTGCGATATTGTTTCTATAATGTACTATTGTCGGAGTGTGATTTCTACAAGTGGAGAGCACCTAGTGTTCGGGAAAGACTTGATATATGGGTGTTCGGACGAGAGCAGAACTAGTTCCATCCATTTCAGGATACGATAATGTCTTTCCGGAAAAGACATTTCTTTTCTGAAACAAAAGCTAAGATATATTACAACTTTTGTTAGAACAGCTTTACAAGATAAATTAAGCTGAGGCTAGCGGGAAAAGTTGTCACAATTTTTCGATGTCGCCTACCAAACTTTCATTAATTACAAGCATGTTTCTCTGTCATAGTCTTGTAATTTCAAATTAAAATAAGATACAAAAAGCTTCATGCACTTGTGACAATTCTAAGTGTATTCTTAAAAAAGATAAAGAAAGACTCATTTCATTGTGTCTTAAACTAATTCTTTCAATTCTATAAATTTTAAGAAAAAAATAACATCATAGCTGTAGTAACAGTTGAATAATCAGGCTATGCAGCTGCAGAATAGACAGTTAATGATTCCAAAAAGGCTCTTTGCATAATAAAAAGAAGGTTAAATGCATATTCTAAAATGGTTCTTTACATATTCAAAAACGGTTCTTTGCAACATCAAAAATAGTTATTTGCATATTTCATAAAGGTTCTTTGCATATTCCAAAAAGATTCCTTGTATATTCCATAAACGAAAAGCGTCTAACTAAGCAAAAGGTTTTTCTTAGAGATATGAAGCATAATAAACACGAACTGGCGTAACTATTGATGTAATGATTCATTTTCGAAAAAAAATGTACTAAATTGATTTAAAACCTTAGAATGTTAAACTTCACAGCTGCACTTTACATTCAATAAAACTGTAATCTTGAATGTTATAATATACAAGTGTTCTATCATGCCTTGGTGTTTCATCTTGATTACCTTAACATTAGACTAATCTTATACAGCTTTAATTTTAGTTATTTACAACCATATCAGTGAAATAAGTCAAACGAACAAAGACAGCATGGTGACCCAATAGCTCTCATCCGTGTACCACTGTACTTCCTGAAATCAGAATGACAAATATAATCTGTCATACAGAGATAAGTTTTATGATTAAAGTCAGAATACCATTTTTTATTTTTATCTAAAGCCCCGCATTATCTAGTTTAATATAAATGACTAATACAGTTTTAATATTTACCAAGAGATTATACAGCCGAACTTTCTGACGAGTCTAGCAAATTAGTTTAGCAAATATTGGGTCTATCATTTGACATGTATGGTGTTTACATGGTTAACCACTGGTCTGAGCTGGAACTCCCGTTTTATCCTACACAACCTAGTTTTAAATTTGTCAAAGTATACCAAAGCAAACATTCTAGGATTTGGCCACAAATGTTACATATAAGGTGAACATTTATTTTTTTCCCTTGATCTGAGATAGTGACCTATATTTTGTTCAGACATGACCCTGTCTAACTATATTGAGATTATAAAGTCACCAATTTTACCATTTTTTTTCGAATATTAGACAACAAACATGACCATGGTGTTCATAACTTTTCAATGATTTGAGATGAAGAACTCATCGTTTCTCACTCTACTAACTTTAGTTTCTAACATCACATAAATAAACAAACAGGTTAAGTTTCATGGCGAATTTGCCGAAACTTTGAATTTTAGACAATTTACAAGGTTTTTCACTGATATGAGTAAATGACCTGCTTTTTGACAATATGTCCCCGTTTTGATTAAGTCCAAGAAATCATTTAACCTTACTTTCTACCCATGTTCATGAAAATCGGGCAAAAAATAAGGAATCAGAAATGCAAAAATGTTTTCCACAGAACCGGTGACCTATTGTTCGAAACTTGTCCTAGATTTATCAAAACGAACATTCCAACAAAATTAAAGGGATAAAAAAAATAAATTTAACATTTAGTGTTATTTTTCAACTGATCTGTTTTGGCGACCCAGTTGTTTTAACTTCTGTGACCCAGTTTTGAACTAATCCAAGTAATGAACACAAACATGCTGAGCAAGTTTAACCTAGGTTAAGTTGAAAATGTGTCTGTAAGTTTCCACAGGGTTTTTCACAACGCAGCTACAATCAAAAACAATATTTCAATTTACTAGAAGTATTAAAAACCCGGAAAAAATATTTGGTATAATGGGGACGTCCCATAAAGTCTATCATTTAATATTCCTGGGGGAAACAACCTAGTAATATTTATGCGTTTGTATAACTTTGAACAACAACGGAATCACATTAAATCAAATCGACGTGAAATATAATGTCCATTAAATGATTAAACGTTTGTCAGTTTTGAGGAAAATTGCTCAATAAGTTTTATAACACACGTAATTTGACTGATGCAGTCGCTACAAACATTTAGGACAGCAAATTCATTTTGTTTCATCTCACATGTGAAAAAAACGACCCAGAAAACAATCTTGAAAGCATTTTTATTAACGGATTTTGACATGTCATAAAACATAAGAATAATATGGATTTTCAAAAAAGATTCCTTTTCCTTAAAGGCAACATGATAATATCAATCACAGTTGCCATTTGGTAAAACAGTTTATAGAAGAGAACACTACATTAGCGTTACAATGACAGATATCGTTTGATCCTACTAACACTGCAGCTGAGTTACAATGACAGATATCGTTTGATCCTACTAGCACTGCAGCTGAGTTACAATGACAGATATCGTTTGATCCTACTAACACTGCACCTGAGTTACCACGACAGATATCGTTTGATCCTACTAACACTGCAGCTGAGTTACAATGACAGATATCGTTTGATCCTACTAACACTGCAGCTGAGTTACAATGACAGATATCGTTTGATCCTACTAACACTGCACCTGAGTTACCACGACAGATATCGTTTGATCCTACTAACACTGCAGCTGAGTTACAATGACAGATATCGTTTGATCCTACTAACACTGCAGCTGAGTTACAATGACAGATATCGTTTGATCCTTCTAACACTGCAGCTGAGTTACGAAAGTATGAACTTAAAAATGAAAAGAACCTATAAAACAAAACGTAATATTATTTTAAAAGGAATATGCTTATTTGCATACAAACACTTGCAAGTCATCATTCCAGCTTAGAACATAGTGTAAGAGTTGAAAAAGAAAAAAAATCCAATCATGATGCTGGTTTATGTTTGAAATCAAAAATTAAAAAAAGACCGTTAGTACATTATCTGGCCATACAAACTACACTTTTCAGTGTAAAAAGGATCTAAAATACCTACAACAGGTTTCATCATATCTTGGCGACCAGTACATGATCAATAAGTTTATCTTCACGTTTGCTTGAGCCGTCTTTACAAACCATTGTCGGAAACCCTCGTTCGATCCATTCTGTTTCACTCTATTTTTCGACGGTGGGGAGATTCGTTGGTAAAATTTCGTACTCATGAATAATTCGTTTCCAACTTTCATTGGTTCCAGAAAGATTTCCATTGCGCAGTCTCATCCAATGAAATTACTCGTTACAATTTGCCTTTTGAGGCTCTGTTTTCTTGGGAAATACGTCTATTTGTAACATGTAGTTATGTCGACTCTCCACATTGAAGAGTATCTATTTGTAATGCGGAATTCCATTGGACGAAGAGTTACTTCCCTTCGCTAATTAATATTCATGAAAACGAGAACTCTGCAGTCATTTGTCCCACTGACAGTACATAATGTAGTTGTGCGGAATATGTACCGGGGTTAGCCGACGATGTATACAAACTCGGAAAACTATTTTCATCATGCAGAAAAGCTTGATAGCGCTGAGTAAACTCCATCTGTCATCGTGTTTTGAACTTGCTATAAATGTTACATATACATAGTTTCTACACCTTAAACACAACTCAGATGTCGCAAAAAATATCTCAGCTGATACCACATTTCCTGGGGATGAGCATGTAAACGTTGACTGCTCTGATAAAGGCTTAAAATGCTTGAGGTTCCCGCATCAGTTGTTAAAAATTTCTTTTTACGTGGCAGAACGGACACAATTTATTGTGACGAATTCCATTTGAATGTCTTATCCCTTAAAACAACTATTTTTATATTTAAATGTCAGTTCTCAAAATCTTGTAAAATGATCATACATGTTCTTTTAAACACAATGTTTTTGACCATTAGCATCTCATTCATTTACGCACTTCGAAATTTTTGGTTCGCTTGTCTGACAAGGCAATAAGAAGAAAACAGTGACAGTTCAAAAGTGAAATTAGGTTCAGTCTTAATAGGTTATTACAATTACAGACATTTAATCTCCCTTAAGGAAAATTGCCGTAATTGTTATCATTATTCTCCGTCTTAAGGCTACGTGTCGGATGACCATCACCTATAAAGGTTATGTGAACATCTCCTCGTGAAATACCTCGTTATTATTGTCGTTGAATAACAGACATTGCCTTAAATGACAGCGTCGCACGCACCAAAGCGTCATTTAGATTATCTCACCCGACAATATTGGACATTTTCCAAAATAGGGCATGTTTTGGATATTTTATTGCAAACTATTTTACCTCTTATCAGATTTAAGATCAACTGACATTTTGCATTAAGATAACAAAAATTAAATGATCGATTCTGAAGTTACATGTACCAATAATGATCCGTGGTTCTATATTGTAACTGATGCCTGAATGCTTGTTTGCAGAGGGAGAAAAAAAGAATTTACGTCGTTAATCAATGTAAACAAGAAAAAAGAAACCAATGTCACCAACCAATTTTCGTTTGTGGCAAAATTAATTTCATTATCTTGTTACGTTTGGATTCCATTCTATCTATTTAATAGTTTGATTAAAACCTATTTTATTAACATCATATAACATTAGCATATTTGTGTTACCTTGAACGCTATCAAACATACATCAGAACGTGCGCCGCGCCGTGAGTTAATATGCCATTGTGGCAGTGAACACCAGTTTCTAAAAAATTGCCCAGAGTGTATTGGAAATGCGCCCATTTAAGCGTATGTTTATACGAATCAAATTGCTTAAAAAGGGAATGTCAAAGCTTTAACAAAAAGGATCAAACTAGCACTTCCCCGCCCAACATTTGTTTCCTGAAAAAAAAATGTACAAGGCAAAACGATTTTGCCTTCTTAATGGTGACCAGATGCCAATTTTCACAGTGACAGTTGAGTAATCCATTCTCTGAAAGACGATTATATAAATAAAATGTTCTTCTTTGATTAAGGCCGTTTTGAAGAAACCGTTTTCTGTTTTTTTTTCTTTGCTGCCAGATTCGGAGCTTAAGATAAAAATGACGGAACTATTGTTCGATTTAGTAGAAACTAACAGAACTGATATGTCTGTAGGGTACATGAACAACTCTGCTAATTCTCTTCCTATATTTCTGGCAGTCATGAGAAAATAAAATGGTTATTCAATTCGACGAGACAGAAATAAAATCAAAACGCAGTAGGCGATTCCACGTACCCAATTGGTCTGAAGGAAATAAAGATTTTTTCGATAAGATACATTACCAAGCTCTCCATTCTCTTAATATAGCTTTAGAAATATTCATATCACGATTTCTCAACCACTTAAGTTGGAAAGCTGTTTTGGAAATAAGACTTCGGAAAAAATAAGATGTTTTAAGCCATTAGGCATGGAAATGATTTCCCTGTGCATCCGATCACACATGTAAAGTAGAGAAACAACACACACTATTCAAGGCAACACAGCAGTGTTTATTCCAATATTGCTTTCGAATATTTCCTCTTTTCAAACAATTCCATCAACATCCATGAACAGTAATCGTCCTGATAATAAGAATCTTCAATGTTCTCCTTGTGATAACTGTACTGTCAATTATCTTAAATACGTTTTTATTGTCTTTTTCCCCAGGAAGCAATGAGGAAAAATGCAAGACTCATAGTTCGTTTTATATGGCTTGTAACTTTACCTTCACATTACACATGTAACAGAAAAACGACGCGCGCCTTACTCACTTTCTGTGACACATGTAATGGCGCACTTTATTTGTCTGAGACGCTTTTTCCTCGACAATTTATTTCTTGTTATTCTTGTACTTATTCAAACGAGTGATTATCCATTGATTCCTCCAAGTTTTTATTTATGAAAGTAAGGATAGCGTTTTAGGGGAACATGCCCAATGGATTTCTGTTTAAACCTTTTCCTGAAAACATTATTTCGATATATGCATAAGACACGTAGCCGTTTCGGTGTTCATCATAACAGCTATGACTGAGACCTTGAGACCGGTTTAAATATTATCCTGTATCATTAAAACTGATATGATTTTTTAATCTAACAGCAAATCGTTTTCAAAACACTTTTTGGTGGCCTTTCCCGGGAGCAACTGCAAAGTTGTTTACTGGTATAAGCCGGTGTTCTGTAACATTGTATTGAATTCATGTTCATTACTAGATTTAAGAATAGTATTTTTTCCAAAAACATAAATTGCTGATTAGTGACTTAAATATAAAAAGGTAATTTAACTGAAAAACTGACCAAACGTCAAAATGATAGCGATACCTAGCTCTGGCCAATTATAAACTAAAAACTCATAACCTCAAAGTATTTGTTTTCGTGCATTCGCAGCTCAGTGGTGAGTGTGTCCGACACACATACCCTCTGACAGAAAGAAATTCACCTGTTTGGACGTCTTTGTGAAGACAATTGTTGCTTTTAATCTAACTCGTCATTTATGCCATTTGTCTTGCATTTTACCAGATAATAACCGTAAACTGAAGATTTTTTTTCCGATAAGAAGTAAGGATGCAAAAAGAGGTTACAGTAAATAAAAGGTTGTATAGAATCTGACTGAGGTCACAAAACAGTGATTTAGGAGCAACAGTGGTCGAAGGACTGAACGCCGTACTCTGGGTCCGGGTTCGTTGGTTCGAAGCAAATAGGACCGAAAGACTCGAATGCACGTCGCGCTTTTTACCTAACGTGTAAAAGCGTGATGCAATAAAGTTTGCAGAGCAACAAGGCCTCCTGCTTCGTTGATGCAATTCTAGCATCTTAAAAAAAATAGTGTTACTGCATATCAGGAAAAACCACAGTCAAAAACACACAGTCTCCCTGCACAGTCAAAAAGTAGGAAAACTATCTTATAGATCAATCTAAAACAAGACACCGCAAATAACGAAAAAGAGAACAGGAGGGGTTACCGCCGTGGAACGGCCAGTGACACACATTAGGGGTTTTAAATCAGGTTCTAGCATGCACCAACCTCAAACTTGCCCCACAGATTTTCATAAGAATAAACAAGAGCAAGTTGCCTTGGTGAATTAAATCCAAACCATCCATCAACTCGGCAATGTTGCATGCAAAAACACACAAACATATAAAACATAAAAAGCTAATGGCATTGTAGGGTGAACAGGATAGGTACTCAAAGACCTTAGTGAGATCAGATCACTTGGAGTCTAATAAGTAAGAACACGATGGAAGAAATAAAAGAAACTGATCGAGTTTCTGCGTTCTTTTTCAAGAATTACCTTTCTTAAGTGTCAGAAGTTTAAACAAGGCGCTTTAAGATCTTACATCAAGGCATGCTTAAGACTTTCGTAATGCAGCTTAATTGTTTTAAGTTTGGTACTTACTTTTGCTCGTGTCTTACACAGTTCTGAAGTATACCCAAAATTTGAATGGGGTGTCACAGATGTAGGTACAAATTATTCTTCAATTTTTGAATAATTAAGCGTGCGGTGACCATGGAGATGAAATTCACATCACAATCAACACTGGCTTGGAAATAAAAAAACTCTGTGTAAACATCATGTTGAACCGATTCTAAATATTGCCAGGACATAAATCTCTGCTGAAACTACCATTTTATGTTAACGATTTGTGTGTAAAAAAGTTAATTATCGGTTGATTCCTATGTGACACTTCAATTTATCCGTCGTTTGCCGTTTTCTCTGGTATTTGTATCAGGCTTTGATTGTTACAGCTACTTGTCAACTGGAGTGTTATGGCCCATGACAAAGTCAACTAAAATGCATTATATATTTTGTTTCAGTTACAAAGCTTAAATTAAATGAAATGACGGGGTTAATACATAGTTCAAACAGTTAATGTGCTTTTAACGGGCGTTCAAAAATTTGAACTTATATGTACTAGTTTTCTTAAAACATGTTACATACGGATCCACTAAATGCTAATAAAAACGGTTCTGTTGGTGTTCAAGTGGCAAGTTAAAAAAAACAAATAAAAGTGAAAAAGAAACGCTGAGATAATACACATGGTCCCAACATGCGTAGTAGCAACACGCCCTAACTGAATAGAAATATAGTTTTAAAATATCGCCTAGAAACGGCTAAATTCGACAGGAATGAATCTGCTCCTACAGAAAAAAGAATAATGGCATACACACATCAGTTTATATTATTTGTTGTTGTTGTTTGTTTTCTTTTCATTCTTTTTTTCTTTCTTTTTTTTTTGACAACGTATTTGAAACACTGGTATCTTCACATTGGTGCATCTTGGTGGCATTTTACCTAAAATTAAAGTTGCCACTGTGGTAAATTAAGGAGACCATTGCAGTGCAGTAACTACTGTGTACTGTTAAAACTGATTGTGCTTAATGTGTCGAGTGTGGTAAAAACACAGATCAAATGCTTAGGGAGATTTGTAAAATTTCAATCGTATACAGACAGCAATACGATTAGTTTCTTCTTGGTTACATAAAATCAAACCTGTATGGAAATGTTTCTGTAAAAGCTAAATTTTGTTGTTTATCGAAATCTACAGTGTATCTAACCAATAAAAACCAGTTGTTTAATGTGCAACACTGCATGGTACATAAGCAGCTCGAATTTTTCTAATATCGGGGATTGAAAAGGACAATTTATTATATCTTCAATATAATAAAAGTGAGCAATATACTTTTAATGCAATAAATTTAATTCATATGTCATCATGTCATTCACCACGGTGTGATAACTAACTATAAAACTCGAACTCAGAACTACGATCTAACAATCACTTTGCATCTGCAAAACTTAACAATGAAAATATCTTATTATTGTCGAGTTTCACAGCTTTTTTATGTATCTTTTCCGCATTTACAAAAGTGGATATTTAGAAACACACACCACACAAATGGCTGAAGTCCCATTACAGTTAAAGTGAAGGCGGATGGCTCAATATTCTCCATGTAAATTAACATTTAGGAATGTATTGTAGATTGTTTAAAGCGTTTAGAATTATTGCAAAGCACCAAGGTTAATAGTATTAAACTGAAATTTAATTGTTTGCAACCCACTTATTATTGTAAACTGCACTGAGTGTCATCTTTTGTGATCTGTGAAAAGCCTGAGACCTTATCGAGCGTGCGTGTGTAAAAATGAGTGTGACGAACTTTTAACAGGTATTATATCGAAATACAGGCAAAACATATATGAAAGTCAGTTCGGTTTTGCTCGAAACTTCTTTTTATAATTCGAAATCGAAGCAATCTTAGAAAGCTACATGCTGTCTGCCGCAGCAATTTATTGTAATTGCTTTCCACTTTGTTTTCTTGTAACTCACTGTATCTGTCTGTTCTCGAATAGATTTAGCGTGTGAAATAATTATAATAGCCTTTCCTTAAATGGACTGCCGTGTAAAAAAATTAAAATAAGAAAATTAAAAATAGAAAAAATAATTGAAAAACTGTCTCTTACTTTTCTCTTGCATATACAGTCAAACTTGTGAACAAAGACACGTCCAGGGATTGAGAAAAAAATGGTCTTTGTTCACAGGTGGTTCTTTTTGTTTTTAATATAAAGTTAATATGCTTGTAACTCAATAAAATATAAAAACACAATCTGTAAATTCAGTAGCCTCAGTTTGTATCCGAAAATAATACACTCCATATTCCAAAATATCCCCGTTAACCGTAGCTCTATTTTAACACATGGAGTTTTTATGCCGATTGAAACTCGCTAAATAAACCAAATAAAAACGTAAAACACCTTTTAATTAGTTCATTAATTTTAATTTGTCCGTCGTTAAATTTGATTGAATATTGTCACGAGGAGTTCCTTCCCTTGGCAATGCTTAATTTATGTATTGAAAAAATATCTGATCAATTAATCAAACTGGCGACACAGGTGGCACTAATTATCTAACATTAAATTTCAATCAAATTTCACCTTTGTTGATCAAAGACGACGCGAAGAGCAAACAACCAAGGTGTTATTCACACCTTTCTATGGTGTGCTTATTTGACGTTAACAAAACAATAGTCAACAAATTGGTGACAATGTCGTTGGTCGGGTGATAACTGGCATTTTTGGAAGTGAAAATACCGGTTGCTGAAAACAGTTTCCCAGTATTCAGGGGTCATTAAAGAGTAATATTCGTCGAGGTTGGGGGGTGGCGGGAATCAAAATAGTCGTTGTTGACAGGTGTTCGCTACTAGCGGGTGGTCGTTAGCACAATTTTGACTGTAGGTGACATACTAGGAAGTGAAGTATATCTAGGTAGGCCTATGGTTAACAAAGGTGATACTTCATTTATTCAGTTGCTAATTTCGCTACCAACTGGTATGACACAGTTCAAGAAAAGAGAAACAGGCCCTGCCTTACCTCCTTACTGTTTCTACAGAAA
Organism: Cyclina sinensis; assembly: GCA_012932295.1. Lineage (NCBI taxonomy): Eukaryota > Metazoa > Mollusca > Bivalvia > Venerida > Veneridae > Cyclina > Cyclina sinensis. The sequence continues at coordinate 39,205,005 of JAAONU010000007.1, read as the reverse complement.
TTGTCTTTCTTTTCGACATAATGAAAGCAAAGTGAAATATGTTTCCTATATTAAAATAAACATTTATCGTAGGATGCTGAAATGGCAGAGTTAATTACAATTTTCGTTAGTTTTTCTTAACTCAGCAATAAAAATGATGCTTGTTTAAAAAAAAAGGGTATAGATACGTGTTTTGGAATTTTATGTTCTGTTTCGCAAATGTTACTGATTTATTTAAATCATTTTAATTTCTGACGCGTTTTCCTTTTCAAGCCCGTGCCTTTAAAGAACATAACAATGTGTAAAGATGCTTTTGTCTGAAACTTTAATCTGGACCAATTCGGTAAAAAAGGTCTTTGGACTATTTGAAACTTCCCTCCGAGCTGACAGCTCAAAGCAACAATAATGAATAAAAGAAAATAGATGCGAAGTTCAATCCTCGTATTACTAATTGATTACTGAAGCCTTCTTTTTTTCTTTCTTAATCTTTAAGGAAACTTCGAATGCGAATTAGTTTTCTTCGTTTTATTATTTCGTGTCGAAGGAGCATCAAGATTATGTTCTGATGAAGTTATTAAGGCATCTCTGCGTGATAGACTTGTAATTGCTTCTAAACTGCAATAAAGCAGTGCTTGAATGAAAGCAGCGAATGCACTTACGTGTTGTGACGATTTTCGCCAACTTTAAGACGAATGTACTTTAAACTATGGCGGCTAATTTACGCCATGTCGTATTTTCGCCACAAAATCCGAAAACGACTCCCTACTCCACGTGAGCACTGTGGCAATATGGCATATGTGTAATAAATCTGTGCATGTGTAACCGGAACCCAAAGAATCGAAAAAGCGAAAACACAACAATGCGAAAAAGCAAAAATGCGACAATGCAACAATGTGAAAAAGAAAAATTGCGAAAAGACGAAAAGACGAAAAAGCAAATATGCGAAAATGTAACGACACGACAAATACATGGCTAAAACACGACACGTTTTATGTGTCGTACTTTTGCCTAATTTTGTCGTGCTTTCGTTTTTTTTTCGGCTCGTGAATGCGAACACACAAAGATACGACAAAGTTTATTTTGTCGTACCTTGGTGTTAACGCATTTCGTGACGAAAAAGCGAAAATACGATATGGCATAAATCAGCCACCATATTAAACAGTGCCGGTTTGTTGCAGTTTAAGTTAATACCGAGTTTTAATGCGCAGAAAACAATTTAATAAATGTAAATGTACTTTCAGGAATTTTGGTGCCAATCGGGAAAATGCCATGTTTGATGTCAAGGGACCCTCCCAGGTCGATTTTGCCGGTCTACGACTGTTTCTGACACTCTCGCAAACTTTCAGGAATTTTGGTGCCAATCGGAAAAATGCCATGTCTGATGTCTAGGGACACTCCTGGTTCGATTGCACCGGTCTCCGACTGTTTCAGACAGTCTAACAGACTTTCAAAGCTTCCTACTGCAACTGTTCGTACTGCTACTGTCAACTTCTTGTTTATGTACTGCTACTGCTCTTACTGCTACTTCCAACTTCACGTTTTCCTGCTGATACTGCTACTGCTTACTTCACGTTTTATCTACTGCTACTGCTTTTGCCGCTACTGTCAGCTTCACGTTTTATCTACCTTTACTGCTCTTACTGCTACTGCCAACTTCATTTCTTATCTACTGCTACTGCTCTTACTGTTTCTGCCAACTTCACGTTTTTTTCTACTGCTACTGCTGGTACTGCTACTGCCAACTCCACGTTTAATTTGATTTCTATTGCCAGCTGCTATTGCGTACTGCTACTGCTAACTTCCTACCCGTAGAAATGTGAACTGCATTGGATCCATACAATCATCTACGAGAGCTACTGTAGGAAATACGAGCAATGTTCTAGATGTCATGTTACACGCTTATGTTAATGTGAACCTCAATACATAAGTCAGAAATGTAAAATCAGAAACACGATCATTGTACTTCGTTAAATACAATGTTTACTTGACATTTTTCGTATGTAAAAACATTACGCACAACAGTGAGATTGATACCAAAGTTTACTGTCATACTAGCAAAAAGCACTAGGATTCGTTCTGTTAAAATGTATTTAAAGTTCGGTAAACAAAAAAAAACTACAGTTATTTTGATGTATCCGTCCTAGTACTGCAAGGAAGACAAGTGCTATTTGTATTTCGAAAAATCGGAAGTATTTACTAAATCTTCGAGATTCATGATATTTTCAAGGAAATTAAAATTGGTCCGAAGCACAATTTAACTGAAGGCTTAAGTAACTTGCCTTGTCAGAAAGTAGAAGCAGAAACAGTTGTACCGTGCAGTCACTGCAAAATAGTGTACATCTTTCCGAAGATGTTTATCTTCAAGGGTTATTGTCTCGCTTCACACTTTAATAAATATCTTTTCCTATAGATAAGAGCTCAGGAAACTAGATACAAATAAAGGCAGAAAAAATAATAGACTTTGCATGATAGAGAAACAAAAAAATACATCTGAAAGGATTGTCATTCCAGATAAAATTTATGTACTTAAAACTAATACATCAAAGACGTTTGCGTTAGCCAGAATTGTAATTGTGTAAAAGAAGCTTAAATTGTCTTGGCTTTGTATTCAGAAGTAATTTACTTTTTACTCTTACAGTATAACATGATTTACAAATATAGCAAAGGGTTCGAACGAATTACTTTATGTTTTCAGAAGTATTTATTCACAAACTGAAAAGACATATTATTATTGTTAAAACTAGCTTTTAATACTTTATAAACACGTCAAGGTCACAAGTATATAATTACACGAACAATATTATCCTTGGTCATAGACTACTCGACTACCTGTTCTATAACACTTTACTGTCACAACAGTAGGTTTGTATATTTCGTCATTTATCACTATGTTTAGATACTTTCTTTCACACGGCGTCTGAAAGGGGGTCATTCGCGCACTAAATGAACTAGAAAAGGCCAAGTTCTAGTCAATCATATCATTTTTTAAATTTATTATATTGTAAATATCAACACAGGAATATATCACAATGTATATCGTTGCATGCTCTCAAATAGAGCTCACCGGAAGCTGTATACGTTGTCAACCAACAAATATAGCTTACGCGTGAGCAGTATTCAATGTAAACTGTATACGGTGTAACAGATGTATTTCAACAATCATATTTAGGTCAACTTGTATAAACAAAAGAATTCGCGTACTATTAAGTAGACTTACTCCTCGAATATAAATAAGCTCGTACTTAAATTTGCAAAAATGTTGTAGGTCAGCCAACAAGATACAGAAAGGTCAAAATCTTATAAAGGCATATGATCTTTTAGTTGTCATAACATTTTAATCTGCCATTCATGACAAATACGATTTTGCCTAAGATAACAATACTAACATAAGCTCTGTTAGCTCCGTGAAATGTCAGCTTCTTCTCGTAATACGATAAATGCCAAGTAATCAGCGTATTTATCGTTTTACTTAAGCTCAATGAGACACATTTATTTTTACTGTTAGTGTTTCTTAAATCATTGTAAGTCTCAGAAATCATAGAACTAAGTTATAGTCACGAATCTCTGGCATATGATGGGCAATTGCTTGAAATTCAGTCGTCTTACACCAACGAATGCATAACGGACACAATTCCCTCTTGAAATTTATGAACCAGGAAAGCCTGAAATGCAAAACTGGGCTTTGGTGACTTATGGCAAGTTTAGCTGAGATTTGCACGAGGGTAAAGCAGAAATAATTATTAGAATGTATGACGCTGGAAACCAGTGAATCAGAAAATATCACAGATTTGGATAACTAAGTTTTCTGATGGAGACTTTTGTGAGTTTTGGTAATATCGGCTCAATAGTATTGAAGCAAATGTCCCGAGGCTGAAAAACTGCACAAAGGGCGAAAACACTGCTGATAAGTAAAAGGAAAATGATGAAAATCAATAATGAACTGAACAGAAAGCTGCCGCCGATAAGCACAACAAAGCTTGGCAGTGAACATATTAGAGTGGTTTGTAAGTAGGTTTGTTAGTAACGTTTCAATTGGCTGCGTGTGAAACGAATGTCAAGCGTCGTGTTTAAAGCGATATCATCGATCAGTCAGATAATTTCTAACCTTATCTAGCAGGTCATTTGAGGTCACCGAAGGTCAGCATCTTTTATTAAGGAACTTTTAAGCTTTGATAAAATCGTTCAAGGGCAAAGATAGAATTTCTTGGTGTACCACTTTATGAAAGGCTTTGTATGGAAGGGGACCACCACCAAAATTATTCGTCACACGAAATATTATGTGGCAATATATTACAGTATATGTTTAAAAGAATAAATGCTAGGAAATACAAAGGTACAAATAGTTCAAATGTCTATCAAAATTCAAAATGCAAACTGTAAAGAATTAAATGCTCGGGAAAGCAAAATATTCATCGTGTCGTGGTGGTAAAATGCATCTGTTACAAAACATCTTCAGTGATGTATCAGTACTGCAGCTGTGCTTGTCAAAACCTAGGGTCAATAATCAGATAAGTATAGTCATAATGATATTTGGATTATAGGTCCAGAATGGTGGCTGTAAAATCGTTTATGGTTTTTATTTACCTTGAAGTATGTTTCTGTGGTAACTCTCTAAAACTAGAAGAGTTGAACACGTGTTTATGTGATAACTTTCTACCAATAAAACAATAAACACGTGGAAATTCGGTTTCCAAATATCTGCAGATAACTTATAATTTGAATCGCGGTAATTTTATATTCAATGATCTAAGCGAGGTATTAACAGGTAATGGAATAACCATTTTTAATTAGATGAAAATCTTAATATAATTTAAGTTAGGAATCTCGATAGGTTTTAACGTAGGTTTTGTTGTTGATATGAAACCGCTTTGTATCGTCGCTTGAAGATGTTTATAACTATTTCCTTATGGTTTCTTTATGCTCTTGCCTTCGGTTTACTTGGTGAAGTTGGAAATACGGTATTAGTCATATTAGCTGAAGAGGATATTTGTCCATTGCTCCATCTTACTTTAATTAATTTAGTACCTTAAAAGTGAGAACGAACAGGAGTAGTTTGATCATATTGATTGTTCAAATGTTTTTACTAAGTTCGAATGTTAGCAAACTCTTAACTGTGTCAAAAGCAACATGTTTATAGTAAGTTATCGTTATATTATGTACAGTACCAAGGTTGAAGACCTTGCTGTGTAGTTTACAGTAAGTGAGACGGTTGTTTTGTAAACAGAACAATATAGACTAATTTATAATCTTTTGTTTGTCATATTAACATGTAATTTTATGTCAGAGTGGATTATATTACGGAATATTTCAACATGATCATGGTAAGGACCAACAACCTTCGGTTCTCAGATTTAATTCTAAGTCCATGTCTAGGGTTGTACATGTATACGATTAATAAGATGAAAATACATTGTTTAATCCAATTTCTGTTTCATTAATTTTATTTCCTTTTCGAATTTAACAATAGTCACATGACTTCTTCTGTAACTCCAACACAAAATTTGTCGAACTTAGTAAGATTAAAAACTGTCGATGTATCTTAATAAAGGGTTAAGAAATTGTAAAATCTAAACACAGACAGTTAATGAATATGCATATTCTGATAGCAGTCACTATTCCGCAATTATTGTTGTAATTGTAATTTTCACCATACATGACGGAAGAACTACAATCATTACACTAATGTTGTTCATTTCATTTTAATTTAAAACGTAATATTTCCAAAGTGTTCTCAAGTAAAGTATGTGATCGAGTTTGTCAGGTGTGAAAGTTTTGCACAAAAAGAACTCATTTCTGTAAATCTTTCACAAAAACGGTCAGTACTTAGTATACTTTTCCAAAGTCCTTTTTAGGAATAATTGCCTAGCCATAGACAAGATAGTTTTCAAAGCAGTGAAAAATAAATATCTTTAGTTTATATATTCAATTACTGAATTTAGCTTGAAGCCAAAAACTGCATACAAATAACATGGTGATTTTTTTATATTAATATATAAATGGTGAAGGCAATTATACGTAGTTTGTAGAAACAATTATTTTAGCCTGTTTTATTACTTCGAACATCGAACCCTTGTTTCTATATCTAAGCATTATATCTAGAATATACTAACATTCCGATAAATATAGACTGATTTGTCTTTGTGCATCATTGCAAACTTCAAGATTACGACTTCTACGGCATGAAACAGAAACCATTAATTTTTTTTACCACTTTCTCACTTTCATACATCGTTATGTGTTTTCTGTCAGACGCTCGAAACTTGTCTTTCAATTCATTTTGAATTTCAGGATAAATTTTACCGTCTAACCACGAAAGATTCCTGAACTTGCACACGGTGATTCTACCTATCAATTAAATTGATTTATTATTCTTTATTCGTATGATAGTTAAGCCGTCACAAAGAAGGTTGATTGAATTGTGTTTATTGTTTTTTATCATTTGCTTTTTTTTATTTTAGTATTTTTTTTGCGATCTCCTTACATTATTTCATGTGTTTTCATATAAGTGGCATACGACTTTTAATAGATATCAACAAAAGAATAACCCTGTTTATACGAACGTGAAAGTCCGTAAAAGATAGACCCAATGCATCTTAGAATACACAGCCCGGAGTGGGATTCGAACTCCGATCTCTCGCGTGACAGGACAACACTCTAGCCACTGAGCCAAAGAATCGATTTCTTGACGCGGTTGTCAGATGTTGTATTTATACAATTACAGGAAGGTGTGCAGTAGACCGTAATACTGTTGATGCAGAGAAAACATTCTCTCATATCGTTATGTTTTTAAAGTATCTTTTTATCATTTTAGGTGCGACAGAGGAGAATGTGATGTTTTTTTACTATCATAACATTTACTTTTATGTTATAAAAACAATTTCTATTTTTGAAATCAAAATAAAGAATTATTTAATTATCAAAGCAAAGTGTACGCAGTGTTAGCAATACCAGCTATACATTTTAGATATAAACTATAAACTTTTGTATTATTCAGGTCCGCTTTGGCGGGACGGTATTAGGATAGAAAATAGCGAAAAACACCGAAGCTTACAGGTAAGGTACAGTGTATTTTTCTGTTGTTACTTCCGGGAGAACATATTCCCAATTTTGGCCGGATAAATCCTATCCACAAACATAATTACTTCCCCTGACGATAACTGTCTTCCATACACAGATGTAAAACAATTTGAAATTATATTTGCTTTACTTATCTTATGTAAATATCGGAAGATCATGAAAAAAAAGCTGAAAAATGCATAAAATGACAATTCAAAGAGATGTTTTTTAAACTTCTATCATAAACAAAATTACCGGTTCTGTTGAATGCCCCGGACACTGGGGCTTCGTTCAAAAATAACTCATGAGACACAAAATTGCATAGAATGACAGTGCTCAGACATTGTGTTGAAACATGCAAGAATGGGAAAGTGAAAAGGTCTCTATTATAGCATCCAAATGTTGTCCCAATGGGTTGTTAGTCATTGTCCTTGTGACGTATATATGTGTAAAATCGTGAAAAGACTGACTTGACAAAATTGCAATCAAAATAATGTTTACCTTTGAGAAACGTAGTTGTGTAAAGTCGTGAAAAGAAAAAAAAATAAAATTGCAGTTAAAAGATTGTTTTCAACAACAACAAAAAATACAGTTCAAAAATTGTTTAAAACAATAGACTAGATAAGTTCAACTGAGATCAATTAAACACATTTGTTACGTCTTCCTGTTCGCACTGGTTTTTGGTACGTTAGTTTTACTATTGCCTGTCTGCTTTATCACAAACTAAATCTGCAATTTAACTATTAACATAGGGTAAGAAATCTCCATATAAAAATTATTGACTTCGAATATTAAAACCAACCAGACAAATCGATGTAAACAATGCCATAAATCACGTCAAAGTGTTTATGATTTCGTAAACAAAGGTAGGTAGAAAGTGACTTTAAAATCAACCAGTTAAAAGAAAAATAAAAAGCTCGACTCCTTTAGACGTAATGCAGATCAGTCTTTTAAAGTTGATAGAATTTTCTACAAAATCAGCTATCACGCGAAAGTCTTGTAACAAAAAGAATGTCTCAAAACAATGTCTCACGCACGCATGCACACACACACACATACAATTAAACAAAGAGATATGGATATTTTTAAATAAGATTCATTACTTCACCATTATCTAGAATAAAGTCATAATTCATAATTTAAAATCATCATTCACAAATTTACTCTTTTGTATAAAATTGTTCTTACGTGTTCAAGGAAATAACATAATTATATATACTCAGAAATAAATGGGAATGAAGCAAAACACATCTGTTATTATAACAGGCGTACAAATCCTAGCTGAATACGGTCTGACATATATCACGTCTAGATACAGGGCCAGAGGGGAAAAATATCTTTGATTTTAGTTTCTGCAAGAATTGATAAGAGTTAAGTAATATAGTTAAATATTCAACATTATTTTCTATGAGAGCACCTCCTTTTGTTTCTTCAAAGAAGTATAATTGGGCACTTTAGACAAATAGAACATACTCCAAACTGTAGCTGCGTGCTTACATATCATCTTATATTTCTCTTTGATATAAAGTCATTATTTATATTTCCATACCTCATAGTGTCTTAAGGACAACAAAAGTAAACTGAAGGTGTTTCTTTTTCTGAATGAAAATACCAGTAAATTACGTTATTGCATTCTGAAATAAACTGGAAGATATCTCTTATAACAACAGGAAAGAAATATTTCCTTTACAGAAAAATAGTCTAATAAATCAATAAGATTTCATACACGACTGGCAGGAAGTAAGTTCCGTGACTAGTTTATTCTGTAAACTTTTAATCAGACTATTTAACAAAAGGTTAAATGGTTAATGTCTCTATAGGGAATAAGCTGGATAACTGATTCAACATGTGCCTCTCCCTCCTGCTAAATAAATTAATACACTACAAATTATTGTTAAGTTACTGCATGACCACGTAATAACCATAAATTTATAAAGCTTGGTTAGAAACAGTATTTATATAATATCTAATAATAAATTCTCATAGAAGGAATAATTTCAATGTTATACAATATAATAGATAGTAAACAGTGGCGCGTTTTCCTAATTACTCGGTATATATTTTCCATTAAGATGAACACACTGCTAAGTTAGTCCATGATGTCTGTTGTACGTTCACTTATTATTAAGTGGTTTTTAGGGTATAATATGTCATCTGTTCGGATAATGAGAACAAATTGAGAAAAAAAATGCAATAATTCGTACTAAAAGAAAAAAATATCTTAAAGATTTAATACATTATATATAAACGAGGAAAATGCCAGTTATACCCATTATATCATCACCAAATGCTATAAAACATCTGATACTGGTGGAAGCCAGCTTACCACATCTTAGAAGTCTGAATTTTACAGTTCCCGACAAGAAGACTTTGCAAAGTTTGTCTATAAAAGTCCGTGTAAAACCTCTGATTACCTGGGGTACAGCTAAAAAAAGACCACCTCGGGCAAAGTCTAAACAATCTTGGTAGCGGCCCATAAGACGAGATTTTGTGTACAATTATTTATATAGTGACCTGTGGTAATTCCGTTTTGACCTTGAGCTATTATTTGAACAGCTTTTCTGGATATATACAACTTAATGAACTGAACAGTTTATAACAAACAGTAAATTTAAGGATTGAAGCAAAATAAATAATAAATCAAATCCAAATTCAAAATCTGCTCAACTTTTCCCTAATATTCTACGGCATTAGGGAGGAATGTTTTCAGGTCTCAACAAAATACTCTGGTGTTTAATATCCTCTGTTCTAACAGTAATAGCAAGAAGTAACGCGGCCAATGGCCGAGTTTTGAATGTATAGGTAATGAGCAGTAGCAGTAAGAGCAGTAGCAGTAGGAAAAACGTGGAGCTGGCAGTAGCAGTGCCAACAGTAGCAGTAGGAAAAACGTGGTTGGCAGTAGCAGTACGACCAGTAGCAGTAAGAAAAACATGAAGTTGGCAGTAGTAGTAAGAGCAGTAGCAGTAGGAAAAACGTGAAGTTGGCAGTAGCAGTAAGAGCAGTAGCAATAGCAAAGTCTTAAAAGTCTGGAAATTTCTTAATGAAATTAAGACATGTTTAAACCCCTAGAGGCCCTCCCAAGCCTTATGCATAAGTCTGCGACTGTTTCTGATACTCTCAGGAATTTTAGTGGCAATCGGGAAAATGTCATTTTGGATGTCTAGGGACCTTTCCGGGTCGTTTTAACCGGTCTGTGACTGTTTCTGACACTCTTGTAGACTTTCAGGAATTTTAGTGCCGATCGGGAAAAAGTCATTTTTGATGTTTAGGGACCCTCCTGGGTTGATTTTACCGGTCTGCGACTCGCAGACTTTCGGGAATTTTGGTTCAAAACGAGAAAATGTCATTTTTAATGTTTAGGGACTCTCCGAGTCAATTGTTACTGTCAGCGGCTGTTTCTGACATTCTTGCAGACTTTCAGGAATTTTAGTGCCAATCGGGGAAATGTTACTTTTGATGTCTAGGGACACCCTCGGTTCGAGTGCACAGGTCTGCGACTGTTTCAGACACTCTAACTGACTTTAAGAGCTTCCTACTGCTACTGTTCGTACTGCTACCGCTAACTTCACGTTTGATTGTGAGTTTTGACCGAAAAGTCTTTCAAAACCGGTGGCATTTCTTTCATGTGAAAGAAAAGATTGTTGCCAATTACACTATATATACATATCATGATTTTAAAAGACAGAGCTTAAATGTTGAAATCGTCCATTAAATTATGATATAACAAAACTTTTTGAAATATAGCACTTGCATATTGTATGTACAGTGGAACTTCCGAAAACCGGACCTTCTAAAAACCGGAAACTTCTGAAAACTGAACGATTTTCTCAGTTCCGAAATTTCTCCTTCTGTTTTCTATGTAAATCATACTTCTGAAATCCGGAACTTCCGAATTCTGAACGATTTTTCCGTAAAATTTAGTTTAAATCAATGCAATTTTACTTCCAAATACCGGAAAAATAAAAAAGTGCAAAAAGACAGACCTAAGATCGCAAACCGTGCGGCAAAAATTTCACGTATCTATTGTTTACCAATTAGCGGTGATCGTTTTTTTGACACGCGTTAGAATAACAAGTTGTCAATTTGAAATTGACATGCAGCCGAATATATCGATAGTTAGACAGCGGTAAATAAAACAGAGCGCTGATTAGTGGATTAATAACAGGTGTTTGCTACAAGCAACTTTAAGGATTAAATTGTTATTGTGGTGTTAAAAAAAGGGTAATTAGTTAGCCAACGCCAGCTAATGTGTTGGTTATTCTAATTGGCGATTATTTTTCAAACTGTTTTAATGGTATGCAATATGTAGCTTTGTTCTGACATATAGAAACGTGTTAGCACATAATACAGTATACATGTATATGTATTTGAAAACATATGACATTTTTATAATAAAATATACGTGTAGAATGTTTTCATTAATATTAATTTTGCATTATGTTTCCCATGTTACAAACGCTGTTACGCTCAACAATACTGACTGAATTCACTATCATAAAGAACCACTGGTGTTTGTCACCTGTACTTCTCCGGATCATTCGTACTTCTGAATTCCGGAAACTTCCAAAATCCGAACTTTTTGTCCGGTCCCATTGGTGTTCGGTTTTCGGAAGTTCCACTGTAATGTTATAACTAATGTGCGCTGTTGCCGTCAACAATCAATTCCATTATGTAATTGAGTAATTGCAAAATCCAGCTTTTTGGCGGACGGACAGACAGACGCGCGGAAGGTAAATCTATAGTCAACTTCAGTGAAATAAGTAAGGATAAGTTATTCATCGAGTAATTTCTTTAATGAAAAGAGTACAAAGAAGCGTCTTAGTTTTCAATCAGTTAGGTAAAAAACGTAAATAAATTATACTTTGAATAATTAAAGAGTAAGTAAAATAAAAATAACAAACAAAACAAATATTGAAGTTTCTAACGTTTTCTGCGTTAAGTCACGTCAACCTCTAACAGGAAGACATTATGACAGTGTCCAGTACAATTTTATAAGCGAGAACATTGAATGCATCCGATTGGTGCACCGGGAAGACGGATACTAAAAAGCTGTTCTGCATTGAGTACTTTAATTATTATACTGCTCTTAATCATGTTTTAAGACTGAGTTTACGAATCAAAGATTATTGAATAATTCTTTAATACGTTGATGCACTATGTTGTTCTATAACTGTTCCGCGTTCCAATGCAAGGAAGCACAAACAATTTTAACTGTTCCGATCAATAACAACTGTCTGCAATTTGCTCGAAATGATTCAGACTTCGAGTGAGCGACATTTATTTTAATATGTAGGATATATTTGTAAATATGACATTTGTTTCGTAAAGCGTTCGTAAACTTAACGAAGGCTGGCAATCTCACTAGCACCCTGTCTGTTGGAAGTACACTATCCAGAGTCACTATGTTTCCTTGAATATTCATGTTCCCATATGCGGTTTCGTCCATTTTAGCTGCATTGTCCAATTCAGCTGACCTTTCATCTGATACCTCTGTTAACTTCTTTTCAACAGTAATCTTAGCTGACAAAAAATTAGGGTGACTGATCTGGGATACTTTTATGCAATCGCCAAATATAAATGAATTCATGTTACTGATCAGGAATTGTCACCGTATATGCAGGGAATGCAGTCAGTGTAAAGACGATGGAAGCTGGCCTTTCAGTAGACGCATTTTGTTGTTCTAGGAATGCTACAGAGGTCACAAAAGCGCACGCTCGTCCTCTCACAAGTTTAGTTCTTTCCATTTTGTAATTGCTTGGACCTATGGGAACACTCCGGCAGGCCGGGTTAACATATATTTCTAAATGTATCCACGTACGATATAGCAAGTTCCATTAATGTCACAAACAAATAAATAGTGTTAAAGGTCTTCACTCTGTGTTTACGAGTGGACTGAATCACATGTCATAAGAAGCTGTATACGAGACATTTCCAATTATACACAGGTTCAAACGCCGTATGAATTACATATTTCCTACGTGGTGTTTTTTGTATTTCTGACAGGAATGAATAATTCAACGAAGCAATTCAATAATCTAATGACTTGTATTTGGATCTCCTTTTAGGAGTATGCAACAATTGCACACCCCATCCCAAAGGTTCCCAGACTATGTGTTATTGTAGACACACGAAAATGAAGTTCGCTGACTCTGGTTTAATTTATAGCTAAGATTTATCCTTTTTGTCTTATCCAGCTTACATATTGCATACTGTACATAATTGTAATTATTATGCAGTGTGACACTGTAGAAAATGGACCCAAATTCGGCTAAATATTACAAACACCCCCTCCCCTTAAATCCTGGATCCTACCCTGGATTCGAGCCGTAAGAGTGACTTAAGCATTGAAAGCTTTTTTTCTTGATATATGAAGACTGGGTTAGCTTTGAATTCAACATCAACTCCCTGATACAAAGAAGTTAAATAACTCGTTTAACATAACATAAGAAACAGTTTTGTTTTACCATCCCAGCATTCTTCGTAGGCGGCCTTCATACATTTCATATACAATTTAAAGGAAGTTTTCCAAACAATTCATGCTATAACAATATGAAAGTCTGCTCTGAAAACATTGTCCAGACTGTCTGGCGTTAACCACATTATTTTGACTGTAACACTAAATAGAAGTACACGACTATCATACAAGGCACCAGCAATCTATCACCGTAGACAACATCATTCATTGCATTTACGCTGCTGCCATTAATCAACGTCTTGTTAAACACCAGTCAAGGAACATGTTTTCTCGCCAACACGTGATGAAGAGTTCTTTACTAAAATTTTTGGAAAACATTTTTACTGTGTAAGGAAAGACTTACAGTTAGATTCTTCAATATGACTGTGATTTTTGACTTTCGCACACATTTTGCCAAAAGGTTGACGTAAGTGTTTATGTTTACTCGACAATTTGTTTTCAAGGGAGTAGAGATGATTATCGATTACATTACATCCACATTTCTAGAAATACCAATCTGAGATGTGCATGGCTTACCTATGGAACGCCATAGCTGTCTTTTGTTGACGCATTGTACGTTGACTTGTCAGTTTGACATGCCAACTTTTCACCGTATCATGTTTATATTCAAAGCAATACTGTTGACTTGTCAATCAGTCAATTGAATATGTCTAAGTGCTGTGTTGTAATGTTAAAACTTCTTTTTATATTGTCAATAGATCAAGTGGATTTCTCAAGATATTATGAAAACATGCTAAACCTTGTCGTTAAATTATCAACATATTAACTGAATGTATACATGCCGTATTTGGATGTTAGAGCGACAACTTTTCATGTCGAAAGAACAAATGTCAAAATACTATCTTAAAATGTCTACGTGTCATGAGATATTGTTAACACAACGTTTTATTATGCTTAGAGAACAAGTGAACTTCTCAAGGCTTCGTATTAATATGTTAAATGACAATGTTGACTTGTCTAACAACCATTTGAATATGTCTATGTGCCATGTGATATTGTTGACATAATGTCTTATTATGTTAAAAGAACAAGTAAACTTCTCAATGCTTCGTATTAATACGTTAAACGACAATGGTGACTTGTCTAACTACCATTTGAATATGTATATGTGCCATGTGATGTTGTTAACACAACGTTTCATTATGTGAAAAGAACATGTGAAGTTCTCAAGACTTCGTTTTAATATGTTAAATGACAATGCTGACTTGTGTAACTACCATTTGAACATGTCTATGTGCCATGTGATATTGTTAACGTATTGTTTTATTATGTTTAAATTACAAATGAACTTCTCGAGGCTTCATATTAATATGTTTAAATGACAATATTGACTTGTCTAACTACCATTTGAAAATGTCTATATGAAATGTGATATTGTTAACGTATCGTTTAGATATTAGATATTTTGCATGTAGCATTTGCTAGTGGTTCCGAATAAATGTTATATGAATAGGAAATAACCTTTAAAATCTTATTCTCAGAAACCACAAGCTCCAGGGCTTAGATATATGGTATGTACCAATGTCTGGTGGTCCTTTATAAAGTTTACATCAATCATGTCCCTGTCGTCAAAATTGCCCCTGCCGTAGGGATTACTTATTTTGTATATAGGAAAACATACTTTAATCTTCTTCTTTGACATTAGAAGGTCTAGGTCTTACATATTTTCCATGTGTTATTTGCTAGTGGTCCCTAACAAAAGTTATATTTATCATGCCCCTTGGGTCAAAGATGGCCTGCCCCAGGGTTCTTTTAGTTTTGTATTGACTTATAGAGGAAAAAACTTTAAAATCTTCGTCCCAGAAACCACATGCCCTAGGGCATTGATATTTAGTTTGTAGTTCAAGTCTGTTAGTCTTCTACAAAATTTATATAAATCATGCCCCTGTGGTCAACATTGGCCTCGTCCTGGGGGTCACTTATTTTATATATATTTTATAAAGATTTATAAAGAAAAATATATTTGAATTTTCTTCTCTGAAACTAGATGGTCTAAAGGTTAGATATTTTGCAGGAGGAATTTGGTGATTGTCCCATTCCAAAGCAATATAAATTATGTCCTTGGGGTCCAAGGTTTCCCCAGCCCAGGGGTCACTTAATTGAATATAGACTTAAGAAGAAATAAAGAAAAAGAAAATCTTGTCAGAAACTACAAGCCGCAGGACTTAGATATTTTGTAAGTAGCATTGCCTGGTTCTTCTACAAAAGTTTTGCCAATCATGCCTCTTGTGTTAAAATTTGCCCCGCTCTGGGGGTCATTTTATTCTACTTAGACATATATAGGAAAAAACATTTTTGTCTAAAGCTTCAAGACTTAATGCTTAGATATTTTGTATGTAACATTTTGTCTTGATCAAGCTAAATTAATCATGCCCTCGGGCCAAGGATGACACCCCAGGGGTCACTTAGTTTTATAACAACTGAATTGACTATTAATCAACAGATATAATTTATATTTGGACAAAACAACACTAAAAAAATGTCAAATTGAATATTTGAAGTCAGACCGTCACCTGAATTTGAACTTGATTTTGAAAGTCAAATTTATGAAATTCTACTTAACTTGCTATAACTTAACAATGGAAGGATTTGATCAACACTTGAATAGAATTTTCATATCAGCTGATGAAGAATGTTACCTTGTGCCTACTTCCTTCTTTTAGGGAGGTGCTGAAATGTAAATGAGACAATACTATGCACTGTTTCCAATGCTATATTGAATTTTGATATTTGCTGATTAAGATTTTGACCTTGTGCCCTTCTTACTTGTGTTCAAACATGCGTTCAGGTGAATGATCCAGGTTCATCATGGCTCTCCTGTTTATCGTTTTTACAGAAATTCAAAAAAAATGAGGAATATAAATCATTGTACCTTTGTTTTTCACATTTACAGCAACATGTACTATCTCGGAAGTAATGATAGAGAAATTTACCGTATACTTCCAAAAGAGGTCACTCTATTATTTACCATGTCGTATGTACAGAAATCTGCCAATAAGTGTTTTTACAATGTGGAGTAACTCTAATAAGGTTTAAAGCTGTATACCCTTCATTCTATGATTCTTTTAGATTTTGAGCAAATTTGAAGATTATTTGAAAATTAAGGTGACGACATTTTATACATCTCTCAGATTACAACAGTTCTTCACATGTATGTCAACTCAGAACAATAGAAACTATAGACTTCTTAGACAAAAAAAAAACCAACAAAAAATTAATTCCTTAGACAAAATTAATACATGCATTATATATAGTAACTATAAATGCCTAATAGGCAAATATTACTAGTAAATATGCAGATTTTATTACTTTATTTCAGAAAACTGAAAAAACAGACAGATCACAGCAAAGTGAAAGGACATTTCCTGGGTTTAGGAACTTGTATTGACAGAACAGGAAGACTAATCAAAATAACAAAAAAGGCGGAAATCATGGACGATGGACTGCACAGTTTTATTGCTTTAGTAGTATCAATCAGCTAAGGTCACCAACAAGTGCAGAAAAAGAAATACTGAGTAAGGCTGGTCTGAGTTTTAAAAAAGTTTTGTTAGCAATCAATTTCAGTGAGGCAGAGGTCATTAAGCTATTACAAAACTAAGCACAAGTGGAAATTTTGATATGCTGAGAACACAGCAAAACTGCAGAACTCTGTTACCAATACCAGGTCAATGGACAGCCAAATCATTGCAATCCAATGTTGGTCCTCAGGCAAGAATTTATCTTCGGCGTATAAAAATATTCCTTGTCAACAGAGCCCATTGTGCAACCTGAAACTGAGCCAAGCGTGAAAATGCTCTGTGAAAAATGTAATTTCCCATACCCTGTTCAGGAACTGAGAGAGCATGTTCAATAGTGCAGAGCCACATATTTATCTAATACAGATCTTGCGGATTTGAGCTCTGACCTTCTCTCAGATGGACCGCCAGTTATCGAAAATAGTTCACAATTTTACATTCTTCCGATGAAGCTTTAAGTCCTTTAAACCCACCAACAGACACACAAGTGCAGGATTCAAGTAATGTGCCCTCTCATGAACTTCAGTTACAATTGGATCAACATGACAGTAACATTCGTAAAGACATAACTTCAATAGTTAGTGCATGCATTCGGTTTCTTAGACAGAATAGCATTACAAATCCAGTAGAAATGCTGAGAAAGGCACAAACAGAGATTGTCACCGGAAGAGCATTAGAGGTTGAAGATAATGCGACAACTATTAGTGGCAAAACAAATTATATAACTGTTGATAGGAACAATTTGTTAGAAACAGGATTTGAAGAAATTAGCAGTGTGTCAAAAGAAGACATTAGGAAAACATTAGAAGTGCAGTTTTACAATGAAGTAAGTAAGAAAATTGAACTGTAGTGGTGTATATGTGTTACAAATTACACTGTAGATATTTATCTTGAAAATTCTGTCATAATGTACATGTATACTACATGATGTCAATGTTGTATCCAATGGAAAAATGTCTGGCCAGCTCATCATATTTTGGTCCATAACTTAACAAATCATAGAAAAGCAAGGATTAAGCAACAAATGTTTGTTAAACAAACATGCCCCCTCCCCTAACTATTGATATCTATAAGTATAGTAAAACTGATATAGTGTGAATCAGAATCAGACAATCTACAGAAATTGTTATTGTATCAAAATTTACATTTATAGTAATTAGCTTGTTCTCTAGTTACATGTATCTGTGAGAAATACTTTCATGCTGAAATTCTGTGACTTTGACCTAATGACCTCAAAAACATTAGCTGTCATTTACTAGTCAAGACCAACCTTCCCATCAAGTTTAAAGAAATAAGGCTCAGGTATTCTCTAGTTATTGATCAGAAAAAAATGCTTTTGACAGATAGTTGTAGGCTTCCTTTAAGAAAATAAAAACAAGACTTCAGGGAACAAAACTACATTATTTGAAAGATGACCATATAACAAGATCTCTATTTGACCTGTGTACTTGTTTCAGCAAGCAGCTGACTATGGAGGGCCTCGAAAGGAATTCTTTCGCTTGGTACTGTTGGACATAAAGGAGAAGTATTTTGCCCACGGTGTAAGGGAGTTGCTAGCTGAATATTGCAGAACAGTTGGATGGATTTTTGGTAGGTGATAAAAATTGACCAATTAAAAGGTATCAAAATGTACTGATAGTGTTTCAAAATACTATATGATGCTAAGGTTTTCTAACTTTATATCAGTTTTGATAATTGCAATATTACTTAATGAATAAAATATATGTGTATCTGACAGATTGCAATTCTTCTTAGATGTTGAACAAGTCTTAACTTTAGTAAAACAGTATAACTGCTGGGAAAAGGCATGATGACTATCATAAAATATCAAAATCAACATACCATCAAACTTCATATAGAATCAGGAAATTTACTGTACAGTTGGTCTGGTAAGGCCAAAAATAAAAATGGTAATGTTTCACCTTCCCAAACCAAGCAAAGTAGGTTTACAGTATGGGAATTTAAGAAGCCTAAAACTAGATTTTTTTTTCTTGTTATTTGCTCTTGAAAACATATTTGAATTATTTACCAGACAGTTGATCCTGTAAACTTTCTACTTTTTGTCAGACCTTTGCAAAATTTATGACTTGAGCTTTTGCGACCTCTGACATACTTGTATTAGAGTTATGGCCCATTGTTACCTGTACTTTCAAAAGTAATTAATTCTATTCTTAGCTTAGAATTATATCAGTTCAACAAATTTGTTGCTTATATTGCAGCTCTTAACATTCTCCAGAATGGTCCGATGCCAACGTTTCTATCTTCTTAGCTGGTTGAGATGATTTTTGACACCAGGGAACATTCATATGCTATAGAGAAACTCAGAGATGGCTTAAATGCCTTGGAGTGTATGATGTAAGTCCATACATTTTGTCCCCTATAACACATTAGCTGTACTGTTAAGAGAAAGATTTAATTCATTCTGGGGTAATATAGGGACAATACTGACACATCTATCCATGGGAGGCTTGTGAGTACAACAAATCCTAAATGGTTGAATGGATTTCACAGTTACTAATGTGCATTCAGCTAATTAATTCTGGTTCGACTTAAAGAAGAGGAGATAATTTAATGTATGCCATGGCATATTGCACTGTATTGACCCTGCTTTATAGATATCATAATGTATTATATCCAAGTAGTAGGGGTATATATTCATCACCTTTAGTGATCATATCTGTAACATTAGACTTTTGCTAGCTAGTTTGTCCACATTGGGAATACTATTTTAATTTATAATAAAGTGTTAAATGAGGTCATGGCTAATCAGTTTTTTAATAAGAATATAATCTTTGGCTATTTGCTGGGTCTTAAATATAAGCTTCAGTATCCATTTTTATGCCCCAACTTTTAAGGGGCATTTATATTTGCCCTTGTATTAGGATTGCCCTTGTTAGTATGTACGAATATTTTTCTTATCGCATAGCTCTGAAAGAATAAGAGATAGAGTCATGAAACTTTACAGGAATGTTGGTCAGCATGTGTACATGTAGTTGTGGATTCTTTCAGAAATGGCAGAGTTCTTTCCCTTGACTAAGTCAAAAATTGCACTCAAAATATTGTTTATCACATAGCTTCAAAGTATATGAGGTAAGGTCATGAAACTTTGAAAAAATGTTGGTCAGCATTGGTAGTTGTGCATCTGGGTTCAGTAGTGACTTAGTTATTGCCCTAAGTAAAAAAGAGTGCCATTTGCAACTTGTGTCCTGCAGAGGTCCAAAAGAGTTTGAGCTTGAGATATGAAAATTGTGCTTGCGCATTTCTTTAGTTATGGTAGAATTTTTGCCCTTGACTTACTCAAAAGTGGCAGTTTTTAGCTTGTGTAGTGCATAGCTCATAATAGTATTTGCTAAAGTCATAAAACTTCACAGGAATGTTGGACAGCACGTTCAGGAGTGCATATGGGAAAATTTGCTTATGAATTATCTCAATAATCTTAAGAGTTATTTCTCTTTCCTTAGCCAAAATTTGACATTTTCAACTTGTGTGTACTGTGTAGCAGCTGCATCCATACATGACGATAAGAATATAATCATATGTCAACATGTAAGTCATTGTGTACCTGGACTTTGTTAGCAGATTTCATATATTTGCAACAGAGTTATGGGCATATTGTGACAAAGGTGTAAAAGCGGGGGCATTAGAGTCTTATGGACACATTTCTAGTTTTTTAACAGATGCCTTGCAGCATATTTTTTCTTCGGGTCTGTACATTAAGATCATTAATTTTCAAAAAATATAAAGCTTTAAAATTATTCTATACGTGACTTTGTAAGCTATAATGTCCAGATGTAGGAAAAGGTGTTGTGCAGCATATATTTTTAAGCTATTTCACTCTTTTTATGTCCTAGAGTCAAGGTTAATGTCATTGGTCAGTGATTGTTTTGCCTAGATTTACCACCGTTTATGGGTGGCTTCCCAATTGCAAAAAAATGTTGATTTTTCTCAAAACTTCAATTAATTCCCCCCCCCCCCTCCAAATAAATGAGTGAAAAAAGAAGTGCTATTTTTTACCATGATTGACACCCTATGTCTTAATGATACACTCGAACTATAAAATAACATATATGGATGCTTATACAACAGTGAAAGTATCAAACTATTTAAGATTGTTGTTGTCTCCTTTTTCCCCAATTTAAAATCCACAGGTGGTAAGTATAAAACAAACAAAAAAATAAACAAATCACTGTTGGTGCAAAAGAAAAAATGAATATTGAAAGTAAATTAAGTAAACATTGTCGTTTAACAAATTAAAACGAAGCATTGAGAAGTTCACTTGGTCTTTAAAAATAATAAACGATACGTTAACAATATCACATTGCACATGGACTTATTGAAATGGTAGTTAGACAAGTCAATATTGTCATTTAACATATTAATATGAATTCTTGAGAAGTTCACTTGTTCTTTAAACATAATACACGATACGTTAACAATATCACATTGCACATAGACATGTTCAAATGGTAGTTAGACAAGTCAATATATTTTCATTTAATATACTATTACGAATTCTTGAGAAGTTCACTTTTTCTTTAAACATAATAAAACGATACGTAAACAATATCACATGGCACATAGACATATTCAAATGGTTGTTAGACAAGTCAACATTGCCATTTAACATATTAATACAAAGTCTTGAGAGGTTCACATTTTCTTTTAACATAACAAGACGTTGTTTAAACAATATCACATGGCACCTAGACATGTTCTAATGGTAGTTAGACAAGTCAACATTGTCGTTTAATATATTAATACGAAGTCCTGAGAAGTTCACATGTTCTTTTAACATAATAAGACGTTATTTTAACAATATCACATGGCACATAGACATATTCAAATGGTAGTTAGACAAGTCAACATTGCCATTTAACATATTAATACGAATCCTTAAGAAGTTCACTTGTCCTTTAAACATATTAAAATGATACGTCAACAATTTCACATTGTGCATAGACATGTTCAAATGGTAGTTAGACAAGTCAATATTGTCATTTAACATATTAATACGAATCCTTGAGAAGATATGTTCTTTAAACCTATTAAAATGATACGTCAACAATATCACATTGCGCATAGACATGTTCAAATGGTAGTTAGACAAGTCAATTTTGTCATTTAACATATTAATATGAATTCTTGAGAAGTTCACTTGTTCTTTTAACATAATAAGACATTATGTTAACAATATCACATAGAATGGTGGCATATTCAAATGATACCTGATCAATTTAACATTGCGGTGTTACATTGTATAGCAATGTCTTGAAAAGTTAACACGATTTTAAACATAATAAGATATTAATTTGACAATATCAAATGTCATTTAGACATAATAATTATTCAAGTGATATTTGGACATTTTAACACTGCGCTTTAACATAATTATATTATATCTTGACAAGTTAACATGTCTTCTTGACGTTTTAGAATATTGTTCTAACAAGATTGATAATAGACATTAAATTGATATTAAGACAAGTTAAAATGTTCTTTAAAACTATCATACCAAGGTTTGAGCATTTCATATTTACTTTTTACATAGTAAGACGTTATTTAACAATATCACTCAGTACATAGACATGCTCAAATTGTAGTTAAAAAAAAATTAACAGCTCGGTTTAACAGATTATTACAGAATCTCGACATGTTCACATGCCATATTGACATTATAAAACGATGTTTTAATAATACAACATTGTCGATAGACATGTTCAAATGACAGTTTGGCAAGTCAACATTATGTCTTAACATGTCAACACGATGAAAAGAGAAGTTCACATGTCCCAATATTAATTAATGTTACCACGAAATGCGTGAACAAAAGACAGCTGTGGCGTTCCATACTTACCAATTAGTGTAGATGTGGTTGACGTTTTCTTTTTGCACACCAATGCCTGCCTTGCGGTTGAATGGAACATCATAGAAAAATACTGTGACGCAAACTATTTCTGTATTGGAAACTTGGTGTGCAAGATCAGTAATAAGTATATGTGTGTGTTTGTGTGCGTGTGTGTGTGTGTGTGTGTGTGTGTGTGTGTGTGACGCGTTCTATATTTCTTTGACTATCGATTTGAAACTTGATGTGCGTTTTCAACAATAAGTGTAGATGTTTGTGACACATTTTTCAAGCGCGCAAATGCGCGCTCTGAGGATTTACGGTCTGTCATAGCTTGTGGTGCGAGCAAAATCTCGACAATTCTTCATTGTCCGTTGTATAATGAAAAATGAAAATGCGAATAAAGAGTAATTGTCAGTTGAGTTAGTTCAGCTAAATTGGGTGGAACAAAAAGGTCGTCATGGATAATAAAACCATTTTGAATGAAGCTAGAATTTTTTTTTATTTTTCTTATTCTGGCTATTCAAATGTGTCATGCTTCTAAGATATAGCGCAACTTCAATAATCATGCACCTTACTTTGAATTAAAAGCAAATGTTAATATCTTTACTATCGATTTGAAACTTGATGTGCGTTTTCAACAATAAGTGTAGATGTTTGTGACACATTTTTCAAGCGCGCAAATGCGCGCTCTGAGGATTTACGGTCTGTCATAGCTTGTGGTGCGAGCAAAATCTCGACAATTCTTCATTGTCCGTTGTATAATGAAAAATGAAAATGCGAATAAAGAGTAATTGTCAGTTGAGTTAGTTCAGCTAAATTGGGTGGAACAAAAAGGTCGTCATGGATAATAAAACCATTTTGAATGAAGCTAGAATTTTTTTTTATTTTTCTTATTCTGGCTATTCAAATGTGTCATGCTTCTAAGATATAGCGCAACTTCAATAATCATGCACCTTACTTTGAATTAAAAGCAAATGTTAATATCTTTACGTCCATGAAAGCCTCGATTTGGCAAGTGTTCGCAAATGAAAAAAAGTTTTAAAAGCCTTAAGTGCATCCAAACATTTATACTGTAACGCACGCATTTATTTTATTTGTTAACAAAATATGGTATATATACGGTACACTAGCGCATTGTGTATTAACTCGATTGAATTGATAGAGGACATGGAGATAATTGATCATCTTAATTATGTCAACCAGACATTTAATTCTTATTTGACAGTATAAATAAGATCGTATCTAAATGCCAAGTTGTATGAAAAACAAATGGAGCAATGCCGTCACCTCGTTGTACAGATTAATGAATCGTCTGACACACGTTTTCTTCGCATTATTTGGCCCTGTTATTAAACATAAATAACGAGATATTTTACGGGCGATAAAAACAATTCTCACATCTTCTATTTAGGCAATTAACTGAAACACTGACATTTTTAGAGAGGGGTGGGGGGGCGGGCAAAAACTTTTTCCCAAAAAGAACAATATTTGTTTTTTTTATATTTTCCTAACGTCTCCTCAGATTCACTGAAAAACTCGTACATGTATACTTTAATTATTTGAAAAGAAATAAGGAAGTCGGCACGATATCTGTGCTAGGCTTTTCATATAAATGTTCATCCTCCAAAAACTCTTTGGTCATTTTCAGCAGTCAGTTGTGTCAACATGTGGTCCTTATAAAGATTTTTTTATATAAAAAAGGAATCGTTTCCTGTTCATTAATATATGGTACACGTCAACGAAAATAGAATAGTCAGCTATCCTTACAAGAAAACAATACATAATTCATAGCATACAGTAAATCTAAATGTTTTGTTTCATCATGATTAATAATTTGCATAATTGAAAAAGCAAGGTCTTAACATATACCAGTCTGAAACTTTCGCAACTTATAATAAAATTATAATAATTATTATCTTATTCATAAAATTCTATTGATTCATTAGTGTAAGCACGATAAATTGAATTCAGATCATATTTAGATAGAAAACGCGCTCTAGGAAAATTTGTTAATAGATTTAGTTGCCAAATACAGAACACCAATTTGTAGCTCATCTGATACATATTTGCGATTAAATTGCATTCATATAATTGATCGTGGTAATATTTCAAATTTACCTTTGTTTAATAAGAATCATTTTGAATAAACCCGTAGGTTAACTAGCTAATCTTTTGCAATCGTTACTGAATTCAAAAGTCGATTGAGTTTCGTTGTAAAAACAGAAGTATTTCTTAGATGTGTTATGCCAAACGAAAAAATAAAAGGACGTCTTCTTGTGCTTTCGTAGCTAGACAAAAGAAATATCTGTACTGATTCTTGTTAAATCATACGATATATTATTTGAAATATATTTCTGCCTATATGTTGTTATGGCAACAGTCTACCTTTGGCGGTAAAATTAAAAAGCAATATGAAAAGTGTCTTTGGTGTTATGACCAATACGTTATTTTTGCTATGGATTATTTAAAGAATTATATTATCAATAGCTTGAAGTTTAAGGATACCTTTGCTTTAACACTGTTCTTTCTTCTTCCATCGCTCAAATTTATCGTTTTAGATGTGTGTGCTTGATATTTTGTATCTAAAACTTAATACTTCATTACATCTTTGAAAGGTGACTTTAGAATATCGAACGCCACAAATGTCTGGGGTTGTCAGATTTCTTTTTTATCTTGTCAAGCACTGATGTTCTTATGTCTGAACGACAGATTTTGTGCAAGTACCGCGTTATCGTGTTGTTATTATGTCAAAAAGACGTTCTAGTCTGAACGTATTTATTTTCTTTACGGTTCCTTAACCTCGGGAACTTTGGTTTTGTGTTTTTCGAGCCAATTATTCTCGATAAGGTAGTGTAGTATTCCTCATTCATGTAATATTTTTTTAAGTTTATAAATGAGCATTTTTTAAGTAAAAGGGGCCGTTGTGAAACAAACAGAAAATAGATCAGACATTGCTAAAAATGATTACCCGAACAACAAAAGATTCTCATCTTGGATAACTTATCATTTGTTTGCTTTAAAATTTACATATCTTCTGAATTATCTTGGATTTTTCTAAATGATTTGAATCAAAAAGTACTTCTGAATGCTAGCGCAATACTGCCTGTCAAATCAGAAGAAAAATGTTTAGTAAATTTCGTATTTTGGAGGAATAATTCTTATGCACTACCTCAACCAAAAGTGTACTGCAACACCTTTAATTAAACGTCGGGGGGTCGGCTATATGTCTTGGCTTTAATAATATCATGTATTTTTAAACACATTTAAATTTGATTAAACTTTAATTACTTCAAATACATGAAAAATATTAAGACATTCACGACGAATTACACGGTGCATATCCATATCGGTACCCTCTTTGCGAAATTTACTTAAACGGTACACTCTTCGCTCATGCACGGGTGATTCTTTGCTGAAAATATAGCGTCGATGGACCAGAGTCAGGAAAATATACACTCTACTGACGAAAGAAGGTATGTCATCTGCAAACGAAGTTTACCACGGAACACGAGAATGTTTTAGCTGTGTCTCTGTTTGTTATGTGTCTTGTTTTCAATTACTGCAACTCCAAAATAAGCGACACAAATCGAGATGTCTTGTCTCGACCAGCGCCTCGACATGTTCTCTTGGCTTATATGAACCAGTGGTTTGATTATGTACACACCATACATATTACATGCATTCATTTATATATTATTTTCAAACAAATGGCAATAAATAGTCTGAAATATACGTAAAATTCATAAAACGCCCTTCTTTCGGTTTTGCAGCGACACGGGTTACCTCTTTGCTGTTGATATTTTATGTCACAGGTAACCTCTCTCATTTTTTTTCTTTCAGGCACGGGTACCCTCTTAGCACCGTGATTGCGATATATCTCTAATTACACTTAATGCAGTAGTCGAATTCGAAACAAAAAAAAATAATAATAAAATGAAATAAAAAAAAAATTACTGTCTAGTATTATTTCAATGCCGTGCCTGAAAACTTATGTATAGCATAGTGCTTTACGTCTCCGATGTTAAGTCCTTTAACTCGAATTTGTATGCAGTCATTGTTGCAATAAGCAAATTAATATTATCTGACTGTTCATCAAATACCGTTTAATCCAAGAAATAATAATTATAAAACAAAGTTATGGCACCTTAAAACATTTCATTTCTTTTCAGATCTAGAAAACGTTAATGGTTTTCAATATTATGGCTGCATCACCCAAAAAACGCTGACTCTTCTGCTAATGTTTTCAAATTCGCAGTATTCAACAGAATCAAGGTAATGATGATAATTTCTTTCCTTATACGGGCTACCGGGCGTTATTATAAGTTTCCTAGATTAATGACACTATGCCTCACTAAGTAAGTGGAACATACACATACTACCTTAAATACTCTTAATGTAGCGGCTGTTTTTATTTAGTAATTCAGTCTTTGTAAATAAAGCAGCACATGTATGAAATAGTGGTTATTATGGCGAATCTGTACTGGGTGCGTGCAAATTAAATTAATGTTATTTAATAACATACTTATGCTGAATAAATACGCATAAATTTGTGATTCATTTTAGGCATACCATTTTCAAAACAAAACGCCTCTTCTTAAGTGTTTATATGCCGCTCGTGTATGTATGATGAACTCGTCTATTTGAAACTTAAGAAGACACGATCTAATATATTCCCGGTAACTGAGGTGCTCAGTGTGGGCGTTACGAGTTAAGGGGGAAGAAGCAGTAGTACGACATAGCATTACAAGCGAACAGTTAGTATTGATTGACAACATGTACGATGCAATGAAACGATACTACGATACTGATGTCGTGATTATTGATATTATAAATAAATGTATTTCATGTTATGACTTTATTACACAGCTAGAATACGAACGTCCGTGGTTCTACCCAGGTGCTCCCCTGTCCCGACGGGCATATAGGATCTTCCTGCACCATTAAAAATGAAGTCGCCATACGAACTTATATGTCGGCACGATGTTAAAGAAACAAAGAAACAAGTTCGAACAATTTAAAACAATTAATTTTCAGTTTTACTTTGGCAACAGTAAATATGAACGGTCGGAAAATCGCCATTGCTTATTGCGACAATAATTACTTCGTACTGACTACATGCATACTGAGTCAAATCACTTACATGTAAGAAAGGAGGCGTAAAGCATTATATATCGATATAACGCGTTTTCTTGAATCGTATTGAATGAATAACCTCGAATTCGACTACTGCATTAAGTGTTATTACAGATATATCGCAATCACGGTGCTAAGAGGGTACCCGTGCCTGAAAGAAAAAAAAAATGAGACAGGTTACCTTCGACATAAAATATCAACAGCAAAGAGGTAACCCGTGTCGCTGCAAAACCGAAAGTAGGGCGTTTTTATGAATTTTACGTATATTTCAGACTTTTTATTGCCATTTGTTTGAAAATAATATATAAATGAATACATGTAATATGTATGGTGTGTATATAATCAAACCACTGATTCATATAAGCCAAGAGAACATGTTGAGGCGCTGGTCGAGACAAGACATCTCGATTTGTGTCGCTTATTTTGGAGTTGCAGTAATTGAAAAAAAGACACATAACAAACAGAGACACAGCTAAAACATTCTCGTGTTCCGTGGTAAACTTCGTTTGCATATGACATACCTTCTTTCGTCAGTAGGGTGTATATTTTCCTGACTCTGATCCATCGCAGCTATATTTTTCAGCAAAGAATGACCCGTGCACGAGCGAAGAGGGTACCGTTTTAGTAAATTTCGCAAAGAGGGTACCGATATGGATATGCACCGTGAATTAAATGAGAAGAAAATGATGAATCATTTTGCCACGTTATAGAACTCTGCTTTGTAAATTGTGTAAGTATATAATGGAATGAATACTCAAATTCAATCAACGTCTGCCACAGCTGTTGAAAGGATTATTTGCTACACTGACCACATATGTCCTAAAGCCTACACTGCGACATAAGTTCTCTCTCAGCCGTCCGGACAGATTCAGCGTATTAACTTATCAAGGGGAAATCAGAGCTGTAAGTAACAAGTCTCTTACGTAATCGATATAGAAAACGGAAGGATGATTTGGGCTCTTTAGTAATGAGATAGTTACTAAGCCACCTGCGCTTTAGGCGATGAATAAGACACGGTAGTCTATCACTTAGTGAACAATATTTTGAATAAAAACAAGAACTTTCACTGTAAGGTGACAATGCCCCCGAAAGTGGTGCTTTGACCTTTGATCTGAGAACTTGTCATTCAGGGGTCAAGGTAAAAAAATATAGGTCAGATGGAAGGTCTTATCCAAAGGGGGTTGTGTCCAAGTATGAAGTAAATTACTTACATTTAAGGAAGTAATGGGCAGTGTGAAAATTTATAGACAACGGGATATTCAAGGTGAAGGTCATTCAGGGGTCAAGGTCAAATAAATACAGGACAGTGAGATGGTCTTGTCCAAAGTGGTGATGTGTTTAAGCATGAAGTATATCTACTTAATAATTTGGAAATTATGGCCAAATTATTGTTTCTGGCCGATTAGATATTCAGGGGTCAAGGTCAAATAATTACAGGTCAGCGGGAAGTTCTTGTCCAAATGGGTGTTGTGTTTAAGCATGAAGTTTATCCACTTACAAATTTACTAATTCGGACATTATGGCCAAATATTAGTTTCTGGACGATTGGCTATTCAGGGGTCAAGGTCAATTAAATACAGGTAAGCGGGAAGGTCTTGTCCAAATGGGTGTTGAGTCCAAGTATGAAGCAAATCCACTTACTAATAAGGAGGTTATGGCCAATGTTAAAGTTTTTGGACAATTGGATTTTCATGATGAAGGTCATTCAGGGGTCAAGGTCAAACAAATATAGGTCAGTGAAAAAGACTTGTCAAAAGGGGTGTTGTGTCCAAGTATGAAGTAAATCCACTAACTAATAAAGAAGTTATTGCCAATTTTAAACTTTTTACCAATTGGATCTTCAAGGTGAAGGTCAATCAGGGGTCAAGGTCAATTAATTACAGTCCTGTGTAAAGGTCTTGTCCAAAGGGGTTTTGTGTCCAAGTATGAAGTAAATCCACTTACTAATAAGAAAGTTATTGCCAGTTATATGTTAAAGTTTTCGGACGGACTAACGGACGGACTGACGGACGGTTAAAAAACAATATGCCTCCCTTCGGGGGCATAAAAAAACAAGAGGGGTATGATGGCCCTTAATACAGTCAACTAAGCGAAAGAAGAACGATCTGTCAAAGTTTTGAGTAATGTTCTGAAAGTGTGATTCAAAGATAAAAAAGGTTGAAATATTTTTGGTAGAGGGATTTAATATCTAAAAGATGACAATGGGGTTAAAGCATTTGATTAAATACGTAAAAGACATACAACATGTTGATTACATAGAATGGTGAAAATGATATTTCTCGAGTTCTTCCCCATGTTCATGATACTACTTGATATACAGGATCCATGACTAATAGGAAGTTGGCAGTGGCAGCACGCAGTAGCAGTTGGCAGTAGAAATTAAATCAGACGTGAAGTTGGCAGTAACAGAAATAGCAGTAGCAGTAGGCAAAACGTAAAGTTGGCAGTAGCAGTAACAGCAGTAGCAGTAGGCAAAACATGAAGTTGACATTAGCAGTAACAACAGTAGCAGTAGGCAAAACGTGAAGTGAGCAGTAGCAGTACGCGGCAGTAGAAAAATGTGAGGTTGGCAGTAGCAGTAACAGCAGTAAAGAAAACAGGTAGCTGGCAGAAGCAGTAACAACAGTAGCAGTAGGCAAAACGTGAAGTTGGCAGTAGCAATAACAGCAGTAGCAGTAGGAAACTCTGAAAGTCTGCAAGTGTTTGTCACAGACCGGTTGACTTCCTAAACTGGCACAAAAATTCTTGAAATTCTGCAAGAATGTCAGAAACAGTAGCAGACCGTAACAATGGACTCCGAATGGTCCCTTTATATCAAAAATGACAGTTTTTTTTGTTTTGGCACCAAAATTACTAAAAGTCTGCAAGAGGGTCAGAAATAGTCGCAGACGGGTAAACTTGACCCGGGGGGATCTATAGACTTCAACAATAACATTGTCCCGATTGGCACCAAAATTCCTGAAAGTCTGCGAGAGTGTCAGAAACAGTCGCAGACAGGTAAAGTCGACTCGGGATGGTCCCTAGACATCAAAAATGACATTTTTCTGATTGGCACCAAAATTCCTGAAAGTCTGCGAGTGTCATAAACATTCGGACACCGGTTAAATCGACCAAAAGGGTCCCAAGACTTTAGAAATGATATTTTCCCGAAAGTCTGCGAGAGTGTCAGAAACAGTCGCAGACCGGTGAAATCGAGTCGGGAAGATCCCTCGACATCAAAAATGACATTTTCCTGATTGGCACCGAAATTTCTGAAAGCCTGCGTGAGTGTCAGAAACAGTGAAAGACCGGTTAAATCAACCAGAAATGATCCCTAGACCAAAAAGATGACATTTTCCCGATTAGCACCAAAATTCCTAAAAGTCTGCGAGAGTGTCAGAAACAGTCGCAGACAGGTAAAGTCGACTCACGTTTTCTTTACTGCTACTGCTGTTACTGCTACTGCCAGCCTCAAATTTTCTTCACTGCTACTGCTGTTACTGCTCTTGTCAATTTCATGTTTTGCCTACTGCTACTTCTGTTACTGCCTAATTCATGTTTGCTTACTGCTACTGCTGTTACTGCTACTGCCAGCTTCATGTTTTGCTTACTGCTACTGCTGTTACTGCTACTGCCACCTTCAAGTTTCCTTTACTGCTACTGCTGTTTCTGCTACTGCCAACATTATGTTTTGCCTACTGCTACTGCTTTTATTGCTACTGCCAGCTTCACGTTTTGCCTACTGCTACTGCTGTTACTGCTACTGCCAGCTACCTGTTTTCTTTACTGCTGTTACTGCTACTGCCAACCTCACAGTTTTCTACTGCCGCGTACTGCTACTGCTCACTTCCTATACATTTATGTTTGTTTCTTCATCTTAGGTCACATTTAATCATCAAACACAATCCCCACAATGTGCTGCCCCAAATGGCTCTAAACGTTCACATTAGTACATACTGTTAAGAATGACAAACAACATGTGATGCAGTTGTCACCTGCGCTTACTAATACCCAGTGACAATAAATTAGGTCGTAACGTGAAGTTAATGTTCTGTTCAAAAAATGTTTTACAGTTTGCAGCTTGTGTAAATATTAAAGTTTTGCCTACTAAATGGGATATTTTAGATAATTTTAGGATAACTCTTGAAATCTGAAGATAAATCGTGAAATTGCAAAATTAAGAATCTTTGAATGTAAAACTTTGAGATTTTGTAATTTAAAAGTAAAATTCATTAAATATTGAAGTTGAAATTCAACACAGATGTTTTGTACAAAACGCTTTCATTTCCCTTCTTATCTTGTTTTACATTTATCAGAGTAAACAATCAGAGCAGAAGAGAGTTTCAAACGTTAAAACAAATTTATTTTATAGAAAACAAAAATTCAGTCTATGTACATTTCTGGCACAGTAAGAAAATTTACAGAATATCAGTTACCGTGTTAACAGCCTGATGCTGAGCTGTCGAATTCAAAATACCTGTCAAAATAGGGACATAACAAAATATGCGAAGGTTACACCTAGGAATACAGGGGGAAAAGTTACAAGGATTGTAGATTTTACGTTTGTTTGTATGGCCAAAGCTTTACCTCGTATTTTTTATTATAGATGAGAGAATTGAAAGAAGCTATGCGGTTATAAAAGAGTTGTGCATGTTATTAATATTCTTTACTTTCGCATCAGACAAACTAAAGCAGCTTACCTAACACATTTCCATCGTGTATAATTTGTGAAATAAATCAAGACGTCACATACGTTTTGGCTACGCAGGAATTCAGTTTTATTCTTCTTCTGGAAAACAGTCTGGAAACTTATTTTTCAAGGCTTGAAACACGTTAAGAGACATGTAAACATGGAATAGTTGAATTAAATCCTTTTTTTCGCTGGTAGACGTAGATAACATTGCAAGGATTATGTATTTATGAAACAAAATGATTGAAAAAAGGTGTAATCGAATACGCTCTACTTCGAAGAATAGCTACAATTCCGTATTACTGTAACCTACAAAATTAATTGAGCGTAAAGAAGACTTTTCAAAGACATTAATGGTATTGGTTTGCAAAGACAAGACAATAAAATCTAAAATTGTCACCAATTCCTTCCTTAAACACAGCAAGAAAAACCGCGAGAAAATATTATCCCTTTATCTTTCGGTTTTACTCAGATTGCATTCGATTCTCGGTAAAGGCAACTCCAAATTTCGCCCATTGGACGAACAAAGTCGGAATATTACTCGGTGGTTGAACAAAGCATGTCGTTTGTTATATCGCCTTTCTCCACAAACACTCTAAGCCAGAGGAATTCATGCGTAACAAACCGTCTATAATCCGCCCACTTTTTCGTAAACCGTCAACCGGTAAGCTTAGTTAATCGCCATCCATGATCCTTTAAGAATGCAAGCGCCTCTGTCGTAATGAGATTTTCATGTAAATCTAACTGAATATCTAACAAAACTCTCTAAAAACGGTTTTCTCGCTCATAACCTCTCCGTTTAAGGCATACACAAAATATAATGGGTGGTTTCAAAAATTAAAAAAATAAAAATAAACGGTATGAATAAATGTCAGAATGTTCATAAGTTTAAGGTGGAATTTCAGATTCTGTTTCCAACTGTCAATAAAAGACGAATGAATAAATTCAGATAAATTCTTTATACAAAGGGATGCACGTATAATGCGTTCTCACAAATATAAAAAAAAAACCTCCTTTGTGTCAATACATTTTTGTTTATCTTTTTGTTTACCTTTTCAGTGCAAAAACAAACAACACTGTAATAAATGAAGTTCATTTAGAGAAACAGCTTACTAAATAAACAGATACCATAGACGAGAAAGTGTAGAAGCTACCATGATTGTATTGACAAACACTGTTTTGTTATGGCAACCTTAGAAAACATACAGTCCATTCATCTTCCTGACAATAACGATTCAGCTTGGCTTCGTGGTAATGAGACAGCTATACTTCTTAATAGCTTTCTAGTGTGTTTGTCAATTTGTCAAAATGTGACAGTAATAAGAATACTTTAAAGAAGTTTGGGTTCATGCGGGAGATATTGCTTAAAATGATTCAAAATTATTTACGCACAAACTGA
This sequence comes from Cyclina sinensis, assembly GCA_012932295.1. Lineage (NCBI taxonomy): Eukaryota > Metazoa > Mollusca > Bivalvia > Venerida > Veneridae > Cyclina > Cyclina sinensis. Next base: position 39,170,934 of record JAAONU010000007.1, on the reverse strand, counting down.
CGGTTTATTTAGGGGTCATAAAAGATCAAGAAATGTAATTTGTACTTGCAACTACATTTATATAGTGTATGACCGTGGACAATTTATAAATTACGTATGATTATCTAACGACGGTCGGAATTGCACGTGTTTATATTTCGCATGAAAATTATTTCCTCATCATGTCATAAAACGCGACATGAAAACATATCAGTAGTTTGACATAGTGTACATGTAAATCAATTTGATCGCTTCTGTTTTAAAAACAAGATATTTAGCAAAACATGAAAGTAGAGTGTCAAACATGTAAATCAGTTCTAATTGTTTGAAATAGTATCATATTCTTATAAAGTAAAGTACGAGCTTAGATTTAAAGACAGAAATAGGTAAACATGTTTTCAAGTTCAGTGCTAATTTAAGCTACCTTAATAACGTTATGGTTCATATAATTTTAAGCGCCAATTAATTTGCAGTAAACGGATAGCACAATTTTATATATCGACCTACAAAAATATGAAAATATACAATGAAGTTATGTGATATTTTATACAAAAATGTCAATTAAAATATGTATTAGGAACATTTTACGTAGTTTCATTCTAGAATTTGAACACTAATTTAGCTGTTTGTCTGCAGCCACAAAAGTGTTTACTCTCTATCCTTTCAAGAAGAAATAAATTGGGTCCTATAAAGAAAACAGGAAGACGTATAATAGTTTCCTATTTCAATAGTACATGGAAAACCTTTCAGCAGATTTAACTCTATACAAAATGAAATTCTTAATTTTATTCTGGTCTCCTTCCCTCGGGATGTTCTGAAATTGAGGGTAAATACTGTTCTTTACAGGAATGAAGAAAACCATTCAGCACTTATTGTTTGCCCTTGGGGGAGTCATAGTGTGCATTTATGTCTTAGAATAACGTAGAAGACCTTTCTAATCCCCGATTATCGCTTATCCAAATAACAGTTACGCGTTCGATGCTAACACAGCAACAGAAGATACACAAGTTCAATTCACTTAGATTTACATAACCACAAATGATTTAACTAAATGGTTAGACATGCTTTGAAAGAAAAGCATTCTATCAACATCAACCTTATTCTGCGACCTATTTCTTTAATGCAGGTAAGCATAGTTTCAGAGTGATTCTGCCCTGCAATTAACGGCGATGTGTTATTTTTAATGTATAATGTATATTCATGTATAAACATGTTCCAGTAGTATGTTAAATATATCACGTCTGTTGATTTAACAACATGAAAAATCACTTTACATACTGTTGCTCGTTGAATTTGGAATGAAGCATTTTTTATTGCACAATGTGACTATCTAACATGTTACATAATTTATTATGCAGTCTTTATATCTTTTTTTCCTTTTCTCTGCTACCTAGTATTAAAAGTGATATATTTCCTAGTTCTGCCTACAAAGGAATTCTTTTAAACCTTGTATCACCCTTCAAAAGCATTTTAAAATTCTGACATGCTTGAACACAATCGAAATGGTTAAGACATATTTGATAATATTACGTAAAACAGATTCCGACCCTTAACAAGAACATAATTCCGTCTGTATCAAATTTTATCAATTTATCACTGCAGACAACTGACTTTATATCCTTAATTTGCTTTACTTTCGTCTGGTTATTCAGATGTGATGTAATACGTTTTCTACCAAAGACGTGACCAATAAACATTTCTAATATGAATTTCATTTGCATAATTGGCTGATGCAGACAAGCACGTTTCAAGTGATTTATCAACTAGATTATAAATATGTTTGTTAAAGTCAGGCGTGATTCAGGCAATGACCTTATAGAAGCATCATAAATTATACCGATGCGGGGACAAAGTGTTTCAAATGGTTTTATATTGCCAACAAATGCCGATATGATTATCTATATTTTTAAGATCAGTCCTAGCTTAAACAGCTTCATCTGCACACAACACATATGCAACGATACAATTTGTTATTTTTAATGTCCCCACTTTGTTGGAGATACATAATGTTTTACTAAAGTTATGTCCAATGCATTTTTCACGATATTGGGTATAGAGCAATATTGAATCATGTGTGTCGAACTTTACATTCACTTAATATATGGATTTCATTTAAACTTTCAAAGATGAAAAATCTTAATGTGTGCATTTTTTTTTCATTTTATGGGTATTGAAAGTTTTGTTTGTTCTAGCCTTCCTGCATCTTTTGAGGAATATTAATCGGAATTACTGCGGTGAATATTTTCTTCTCGTGTAGATGGTCATACAGGAAGGACCTACCGTTTGAAATTCAAGATTTAAGCTGTAAGCTTTTTTACTGACACATCCTCTATAAAATGAAAATTGATATGTTTTCCTTTAGACAATGTGGTATTTGGGAAATTCATCGCTCCACTGATGCTTCTCAGAATACCTACACTTATCCGAATAACTTTTATCTGAATTCGTCGTCAATGTATACTTTGTATTCGCTACAAGTCCTCCCGCACTTGCAGGTCTAAATGGTCCACTTTTGTTGTTTGAAAACACTTTCACATTTGATCCATATCCAAATTTTGAATGAATTTGGATTCGTCCAGCACTATCCGACTTATACATTTGTTCCCTTGATGATTGTGGTTTCTTTTCTGACTTTTCTCGAGCAGTGACATTGTCACGCAGACGATCACGTTACTTAACCACCGACCATTCATAGTTTCAACATTTCCAATTGAAGATGGACTTCCTATGGTATCTTAGCTTTAATCATGGATACAGATATAGCTTGATCGATATCATTTCTGAGTACTTTAGTAACACTGAGTTTTATTGCTTGCCGGTGGCAAATGTATCATTGGTCTATTAGTACTTCATGATAGTTCCCCTAACAAATAGTGTTTGCACCAAACCTATTGTCAAAGGCGCAGTACGAATTATTACTGGTACAGAACAAACTAAAATTGCACTGCAACAACTAGTTAATGCAAAACACAAACTACTAATGATATACATAACAAACAATTTTATCAACATAGCAAACTACATTACGGAAAATGAACATGATTAATTACCTGGACAGAACTAGCTGAAAGTTGCAAATAAATATACAGCACAATCTAAATGTTAATTGACATAACAAACTATTATAAATAACAGCATTAATGTGTGTTTTCATCAAATATAACGTCAAGTATAAATGAACAGAACTGGCACAGAACAAACTGAAATTGCACAGACCTGGTGAAGCTTCCGATCTTGTGTGTTAATTACGATTTGTCATGTTGAGTTCATAACACTTCATTTTTATTTTTAAAATGGCCAACACATATAGAACATATGCAAAATTCTTAATCAACAGATGCTCTGCGTAGATTTGTATTCACTGTATAGTGATATTGACATGGTCTTTGTTTGACATATAGTAACATTGGTGGAAATGGATATAGATCAGTCATAATTCCCTCGGGTTTACGCTTTTGTCAGTGGCAGGAATTATTGTTCATATCGGGGTTTTTTTCACACGTCAGTAAAAGTAGATCACTCTTGTTGCTTTTATCAAATTAAGTACACACTCCTGGTTCATTGAAAGGTGGTACAAAAAAGACTTTGAACAATTTGGTTCATAACACCATTATGATTTCCTCTTTTACATTAACTGTAAGGTAAGAAATCTTTTCTGTATGCTCATTGTAAATGTTAACATAAAGTTCAAAATGCATTTCAAATAGCCATTTGTTTTAATTATATGCTTCATGATTTAATTATATGCTTATTGTATGCGTAGCGCCATTTTTCTTATGAGAACACCCTGTTGGAGCAAGTGTGAGGTTGGTGCGCTATAGAACCTGCTTTAAAATCCCAGTGGCTACTGTTTTGCTACTGACCGTTCCAAGGCGTTTTCCCGCGGGTTCTCATTTTCGTTAATTGTTTATGGTATGTGTGTGTTTGTGTGTGTGTGTGTATGTTTGTTTTCTTTTTTTTTTTTTTTTTTTTGTTTTTTTTGTTTGTTTGTTTTTTTTTTTTTGTAAATTGTTCAACAAATTTATATATCTCTTTTCCATGCGTTTGGCTGTGTGGGAAGGCTGTGTCTCCTGACTGTGGTGTTTTTCCTGATATGGGTTTTTCACTTTTTATTGATTTTTATTTTGATCCGGAAAGTGTCTTTACCTATTCAGATATGTTTGCCAATTTCAAAAGTGGAATATTTTTACTTTGCCCCGATGCAACTTCATTAAATTTGATAAAAATATTCAGCGGGTCATGAAATTAAATATTTTTAACAATTTAAAAGTAAAATAGAGAAAACAAACTCTAAAAATACATCCCTTCAAAATGTTGAATCAAATGTTGTATATTCAAAATGAACAGTTGACCATTCATGAATTTACATTATAATCTTCTCTGAAAACAACAGAACAAAATAATATTAACCCAGACTTCATGTCACACATAACCATTTCGTATTATATTTGTATATATAGACATGTAAATATAATTTTGATATAGCTTTTTGTATATTTGTTAACTATTTAGATAAATATATATTAACCTATGAATGTATCTGTTAAAATGTGTTATCTGGTTTGGAACCTGGCCTTACCAACATTGTTATATTCTTCACGGAGTGCTACTTATCTAAATGAAGAACGTTATACTGGACATGAAAAGACATGTGTCCTAAAGTATGTGTGACTATTGTTTGGTGTACTGGGTGTTGCTTTTATAAAACGCATTTTAAAATTTACAAAATGTACACATACTTCTATAGAAAAGTATACAAGTAACTAATTTTGAATTAAAGAGCAACCGCATTTTATATATGTTTCATACATACATTAGAAAGTCCATTGTGTGTGTGAATAAGATTTTTGTAATTGTTGTAGCCATATTTAAGGCAATCAGATTCATTTATATAATAAATTCATAATTCCTCTTCTATTTTGAAATAACCAGCTGAAGTTTCGGTTATAATTAGTTGTATTTCAATTCAGAGTGTTACATGTAGTTAAAGATAAACCTTTAAATCAAGGAAAAGGAAAATGCACAAATCATAACGATGCTGTTTAAAGACATCATAACGTGTATCAGGCAATGTTATTATGAGACTAAGAATAACACATATTTGATTTTATTCGAGATTTTTGATGGTCCACGAAAATATCTAGGAAAAAAGACATCTGTCACGTCTTAAACTATTTACAAGCGATCGTAATAACTTTAAATAAGACCATACCATAACGATAATTTAAATGTTCGTCGGATTAGCTCCTTTTAATTGAAAAACCAATTTGAAAACAAAACCAAAACAAAGAAAGAAACTATCCATGGCGATAATGAAGCATTAGGATACTTTTTAAAATTGACTCGCCAAAGAACTGGATGTTAATTTGGTATCTTGGTGATTGTCTACAGTAATACTCTCTGAGAGCCATACGAAGAGCAGTTCGCTCGTAAATTTTTAACCTTTTGAATATTTTCTGTTAAAGATTTCTTATGGATGTTGATCCAAACACACGGCGTCATTTTTTACACTTTTCATAGTTGGTACATTCATGATTCGTTTATGACTTTACACAAAGAAAAGAGACCTCATTTTCTAGCTAAGTTATTTTCATGATATGTACTATAAATTTGATAATCGAATTGATCAATAATTCACTGTATTTATTTTCTTATAAATTAAAATATATAATATTCTTTTTGACAAAGACAGTTATGAGGGAGACTAAAAGAAAAATATATTGAATTGTAACAAAATCTTCTGTAGGTTAATTTGATTTCAAAAGTCAAAATGTAAGGTAATATAATTTAAAAAAAAAGTACAGTCTATGTTCGAAGGTAAAATCAAGTGTAAAAAGTTTATGCTGTACTGATATAACTAAGAGGTGTTTTCGATATTCGATAATCCATTTGTATTTTATATCATTCTTTTCAACAAACCTGACTTTTCAGTAATGCAAACGAATCTACTTACACTCTTCACAGATACATTAAGGAGTATTGTTTTTGTGCACTCTTAAGGTTAAAACTTTTATAGGGAAAAGGTTACTTGTCGAGTAGGCAGAAGGAGGCAGTAGGTTTAATGGTACTCTCCTGCGCATCGGTCGAATGTTTCACTTTCTTACCTCTGCTAAAATTCAATTTTCAGAAGGATATTTTTATTTTTAGACAGTGAAATCCACAGTTACTTTTCAGCCAATCAGCGACTAGCCTACAACAAAACGTCCATACATACACTTGACAACCCAAAATGTAAATAAACGATGTCTGCATGTTAGTTATGTATTTCACTTCTCAAAGTGTTTTTGATATGTGTACGTAAATAAACCAATAAAACTATCAAAAATGTTAAAATTAAGATGGAATGGTTGTTTCTAGACGTTTAATTGCCAGGCGCGTAGCTGCCTATACGCGAGTACGCAGCTGAATCCACATTATTTTGACAAAAAAAATTTTTTTAGTAAAAAAAATGTGGTTTGAAATTCAGCCGCGTTCGCCAGATCTGATAATTACCACACTGAATACTTTATAAAGCATATAGCCTAAATCGTACACCATACCGTAGTATTTTTTTTGAAAAGTTGTCGGCCTTTGCAGCTCTTCAAAGTCGGAAGTTTGCACGCGCCGTATTTTCGAAATGTAAACAAATGTTTACATCGAGTTCTTAAAGAAGTCATCAGCAGAATCAGCGATAGAAAAGAGGTAATTATAACTAAAATGTTACTATGTATGCCTAGTGTTTATTTGTTTCGGTCTGTTTGTTGAGTAATGACATGTTTGACCATGTCTGTGAACCGATTCTAGCGAGACTGACAACATTTTGAACTAACCAACCTGAATCAGTGAATTCATGATGCAAATGTGAAAAATTCTGGTGCATTTGTCGTATTACTCTGCATTTTTGAAATAGTTCCTTCTTGGTATAGTTATATTGATACATGGAATTTTTATGAAAAAAACATTTCTGGTAAACACAACGCTCGTCATTTTTTTCATCTACGGAAGCGCATAAAGGTCAAAAGTATTCCGATTTCATACATGTACGGAGCCACAATTTATTCTTCCAGGTTCTAATTACGCAAGAAATATGGCACAGAAGAGAATTGACAGCTTCTTCAGCGTAGGTCCAAAAACTGGGCTGTCTGAAAAAGGCACCGATGCAACCGAGCCTAGTACATGTATGTTTACTTTAACATGCTTTTAACATAAAAAGCTACAAACAATAGTCAGTACATGTTAAGTTATACATGTATAGTTAATGATGACAACAATTGTAACTTTTAATTTTGTTTAAACTTTTCAAGATTCAAGGACAGTATGATTTCAAACTTTTACATTACATTCATTGCAATCCATGCTTTAAATATTCGAAATCAAATTGATTCTATAGTCAATTTTATGCACCAAAAATTCTAACACTTGTCCAAGTATCGTCATATGTATTCCATATGTATATTTATAGCGCCCGGTACGTCTGGTGTGAAGGAGGGTCCTGAACCTATGACTTTAGATAAAGATGAGCTCGTGGGGATTGCGTACAGTCCCGATGACTTGTATCCTGATCCAGCAAGGTTAACAAAGGCTTCAGATGACTCGATAAAAGTGAAAGTGCTGCAAAACAACAAAGAATGGGCCAAAACTTTTAAGTTTCCGTCAAGGTAAACTGATTCTGATTCATTTGATTTAAAGATGTGAAGTTATAACGGTTGCAGATCAATAGAAAATTGTAGTTTAGTCAACCAGTATTGTATAGAAAAATACCGTTAAAATCTCTAAACACAGTCCCGAGGTCTCAAAATCGATGGTTTATGTTGAGGTCTTTTTGTGAGTGGTACATGTGGGAAAATAGACGCAAGCCCGTCTCTTACCACTCGATTGTAAACCCATATTAATATACTGCTTCTTCCACTTGTTCGATGTTTGGTTCCATTATAATTATATTAGCGCGCTATGACATGTTTACTATATAATTAAGACGAATAAAGTATAGTGAATATACTCATATATCTGATAACGTTATTGAAGTACCAGTATCATAACTATACTAGTAAGATACTAGATATATACTATTAAAATGGAATCATTTGCTTCCCTGCTTTCCGGATTTCTACGTATTTGGTTGCAAAATTGTTCCATTTCAAGTTCGTACACTATTTCTTTATTTTATTATTTCAGTATTGAGTATGGAACGAAGCGTCAGTTCTCGGTAGATTGGCTAGAGAAGTATGACTGGCTTCGATATTCAGTTTCCGAGAATTCAGTGTATTGTGCTCCCTGTATTTTGTTTGGTGCTTCATCTCCAAAGGAGAAAACATTCATCAATACCCCAGTATCAAAATGGTCTAACCTTGGAAAGTACATCAAGAGACATACCGAGCCTGGTTCGAGTCATCATAGCTGCTGCGCTAGTGCTAGTAGTTTTATGAAAATCATCGAAGGGAAACAAGCAAGCATTACAGCACAACTGTCGAGAAACAAAGTCGAAACTGTTGCTAAAAATAGACAGGTGCTTAGATCTGTTATAGAGGTCATCATTCTGTGCGGTCGACAAAATATTCCACTCAGAGGTCATGATGACAACAATAGTAACTTTACTGTCCTGTTGAAAGACAAGGCCAACAGGGATGAAATCCTGAAAACACACCTGTCCTCTAAATCTAAGGTTACTTACACTTCGCCTATGATCCAAAATGAATTAATCACTTTGTTGGGAAATAACATAAAAGGCAAGATAGTTCAGCAGTGCAACGATGCTATTTGTTATTCATTTCTTGCAGATGAAGCTACTGACGCGAGCACTATGGAACAAATTGCTATGTGTGTAAGATATTATTCTGAAACTGAACAGGACGTGCGTGAAGACTTTGAGGGCTTTGTGCAAGCAGAATCTACAACAGGAGAGGCTCTTTTTAACAAGTTTATTGAGGGGCAGCGGGACGCAGGATTAGACATCTCCAAGATGAGGGGACAATGGTATGATGGGGCCAGTAATAAGTCTGGTTGTCATCGTGGTGTGCAAGCTCGGGTCCAGCAAGTAGTTCCCCAAGCAATGTATGTGCACTGCAAAGCCCATAGCCTTAATTTGTCAATTGTGCATGCCTGTAAAGAGGCACTCGTCAGAAACTTGTTGGACACAGTACAACAAATCGGATTTGCTTTCAAGTACTCTGCCAAACGTCTTTTAGCTTTCATAGAGGAGCTTGGCAACGATCCCGTGGCACAGGAAGAGATGCAGAAGAGAACACGTCTTCAAAGTCTGTGTGAGACGCGATGGGCTAGTCGGGCTGGCGCACTTTACACTTTCAAAGCTGCATACACATCAATTGTAAGTGCACTGGAGGTGCTAGAACGAGAGGGAGACTCAAAAGCACGGAGCTACAGATGCAGTATCCTTGGGTTCGACTTCATCATCTCTCTAGTTGTGGTTGAATTCGTCCTCCAGGGTGTTATGCCTCTAAACAAGCTGCTACGGAAGCAGAATATCGACTTGATCGAAGCAGCCAAGGAGAGTCGAGTTCTTATAGCCACATTTCGTGCAGAGAGAGCCGATGATGCTGTGTGGGATGGGCTTTACGACAAAGCAGTTGCCATGGCAGAAGACCAAGGAGTCGAGCCTTCAAAGCCTAGAACAGCTCGACGCCAACAGCACCGTGGCAACGTGCCTGCCGACTCTGTTTCGGAATACTGGAAAAGAGCATTGTTCTATCCATTTCTTGATCATCTAGTTGTGGAACTAGAAGACCGTCTTGTATCCAGCAATGAGAGGTTTAAGGCTCAATATCTCATCCCAAGCCTTCTTCCTGAGCTCAGCCGAGATCACGAGGATTCCATCTTCCAGGAGTATGAGAGTGACCTCAGTGGGGATCGGGAAGCCTTCCGAAATGAGGTTTCTCGATGGAAAGTAAGATGGGAGCTGGAGGGGACAAAACCCTCAAATCTTACTGACACATTGAAGGCTACGAACAAGACTCTGTATCCAGACATCTTCACCTGTCCAGTTGTACTAATTACGATGCCAGTGTCTACCGCTACCGCCGAGAGGCAGTTTAGTATCATGGGACGCCTGAAAAACTACATGAGATCAACGATGCTCACAGAACGGATGTCTGGACTAGCCCTGTTGCACGCCTACAGACACATGGAAATAGATATTGATATTATCATTAACGAGTTTGCGGCCAGCAAAGGCCGCAAGTTAGACTTGCTGTGAAATGTAGACTAGTTGAAATAAACGAAAGTAAAGCTATTCATCTCCATTTTTATGCTAAAATAAATGGATTTTCGTTGGTCAAGAAAGCTCTCCGGAGGCCCCAAAACGCACCAAATTGCACCATTTATTTCAAAATTTTCAGGGGGGGGGGGGGGGGGGCATGCCCCCTGACCCCCCTAGATTATTTTGAATCCACATTCTTTATAGGCTAGCTACGCGCCTGATTGCTGTAATAATATTTTAACGTAAATGCGTAGTTGAAATGTATTTACAAAATTGTCAGAAACCCTGTCTATTTATAATTTTTGGAATCACATGATTGTTTAAACCAATGAAAAATGGTTTAAAGATTTTTCGATTTTGGGATAATAGTGCACTTTCATTGGATGTTTAAAAGTTCATTGTAAAGGTCAATATTATAAATCTACTCTTGTTAAAGCTGCGGTGTGAATTAACGGTAGTGTATTCACATAGCTGCTGAGGGAGCGTAGTTAAATGGAAACATTCATTTAACGCCGATAATAATGTACATAAAAATATTTATCAAACTTACACATATATAATGATACCAGTTATGTAAATGACAAAAATAATAGCAAAATAACAAAATATGTAGCCATGGTTTATTCTTCGTCTTTGTAGCTCAGAACTGGGCGATGCCTTCACATTTCTTGGGTAAATAGCTTTCTTCTTTACTATAGGACAGTAAATATATTCATCCGCTTTTTTTAATTGTAACAATTTTAGTTGATTAACGAACGATTTTAAAGATAGATGTAATTATTTAAGATTTAAATATAAGATAGATGTATTTGTCAATGAATAATGTAAAATTTTATATATATTCTGTTAATATAATCTGACCACTATCTGAGATATACAAATGTGATGGCTATTCATTTAATTATATAACGTGAAATAAACAAACTCCTCTTCCTTGATTTTAACCATTACATACGATTGATGTTTTCTTAGAAGGTTGCGAAATACTCTTGTAATCATCTTCAGACACACAAAAATTGCTTTCAGAACTACAATTAGACTGTTTCAAACTACTGCTAGGAATATTTTTGAATGAATGTTTATGTCGAGATAAACGAGGTTCAGATACTGAACAACTTTGCTCTATACTTCAGAACAACTTGAGGACGCAAACACGTCAGACAGTTAACCCAATCCAATTATAGAGCATAAGCAATGTTTCACAGTTCTTACATTGTAGACTGATTAAATTACGGGAAATCACACTCTGATAAATTTGTTCATTGAATATTCTTCATCTTGTTAATCTTAGATTTTGTTTTACATTTTAATATATTTCTAAATTTAAAAGAAATACAATCATTAAATAAGGGTACAGGTATCTTCAAATTTAAACAGGCTGGATATTCGTTACAAAATACCTCTTTTATTTTTTTGTATCACTGCAAATATCTGTAAGCTAGAGCAGCTCCGTCACAGTTGAACGGTAGAAATAAAAGAAGTTTGAAGCAGGTGCTTGCTGTATCACGTGACACGTTCTGCAACATGGCGTCTTCACAAATCTCGGCACTGCATTTGTTTAAGGATAAATGCCCCAAATCAATATACAACCAAAACAATGTACGAAAGTTGACAAAAATTAATCTGAGGGTCACTTTACTTCAAACAGATTTTCTCTACTTTAAGCTGACAGATACAATGTAACTCTTATTGTCTCCGATAGTTGAATATATTCTTCTCAATACTCCATGGTAACATATTGGTATTTAAGATCCCAAGGCATTTTTCGAACTGCATCTCTACGGAATATCTCTTTGGAGATGAGCAAAAATAAATGAAATAAATTTTGTGTATTACGTAAATTATTAAGATAGTGTATCCTAGGAAAATTTGTAAATAAATGTGACTGTCAAATTCAGTCCAAATTCAGGCCCATTATTTAAATCACATTCTTCTTGCGCATGACTGTGTTTATAAAATATTTGTGGCAAAATGCTCGAGGTATCTTAGTTCACGAAAATTCAGAAACATTTTTCATCAGACATTTCAGTTAACTTTAAGGGGTAAATATAGTTAACTTTTTGTAATCATTAAGGAATAACCTGTCAATGCTAGAAATGATTAATTATAATCGGGGTCCTAATCACAAGGAATACTATAATGTGATGTCTAAAATCTATCTACTCATGTAATTGACTCAACTGTCATGTCAGTTATATGTATGGCAATTGCTGTATCGATTTCTTTTACAATACCTATCGTAGTTCATAAATTTAGCACGGACAATTTCAAAATATATAATCATCAGCTTCAAGTACCGGGACTCACTGGCTTAGGCATCGTTCCTTTTTCTTCGCTCTATTTTAAAAAAAAATATGTAAATTTGATTCAATGAATAACAAATTATTTGCAATCGAAGTCTTGTATTATGTTGCGGTTTTCTTGTTTTCTAGTTATTCCCTTACTGAGTTGTATTAAACAATGCGTAAGAAGCCGTGACAATGACACACCAAAAGTTTTCTTTTCTTTTTTTCTTTTTTTTCAAATATATATATACAAGTATTTTGAAGTATGAAAAATTTCAGTTTAATATAAGTGCGAACAATGAAAGACTGCAACATCATTACAAAATGTATCGCGAATCGGACTTATGTCATTAGAGAGGCAAATATCATACTACTATTTAAAAAAAACATTACCTTTTAGTTTTCTGTTTTATGTTAATACAATACCATGATATTAGGAGTACAGGAGTGCTTACTTCTTTGTAAAATCACTTTTGACATGTTTAGCTATATTATATGCGTTGTATTTGAGCCAATTTTCGCAATTTGGAGCCATTGGCACCGTTGGCGAACGCCCTGGATATATTGCATTAAAACTTAGAATAACGTCTCTCTGTCTCTGTCTCTCTCTCTCGTGTGTGTGTGTGTGTGTGTTTGTGTGTGTTCAGCTAAACGGATCAAATACAAAGCTGAATGTGATCAACAACACGAATTGAATTTGATTGCGAGCATGTATAGATCTTAATTTATCATACAGATTTCTTAACATTGCTCTTTGGACATAGACGATCATTTCAAGACACATTAGGTTATGTGAGTGTGTCATCGATAATCCAAAGTTGTTGTTTGTTTTCAAATATTTATTTCACAGTTATATCACTAAACAAACCAAGAAGTGAAAGTTTTCAGTTATACAACATTTACTTCAAATTTATAACATTTAACTCACAAATAAATGAAAGTCTTCAGCTAAGTAAATTTTGTGAAACATCAATACTCGAATCCTCTAAACGACTGTCACAGCTGTTAAGCAGTGTTTTTCTTGACGAGGCCACATATGTCTAAGAGCGTACACTACATCATTAATTCTTTGTTAGGCATCCTTACCTTCAGGGTACTTTACATAACAAGAAAAAGAATCGCAGCTGTGTGTAACAACGTGACATCATATAAACCGATCGGGAAAATCAGAAGGAATATTGTAGGATCTATAGTATTAAGATTATCGATGTGCCACCTGCGCGAAAAGGCACCATCTTTCTTAAAAGCCTGAAGCCAAAGGTCTATCGTTTTATCAACTTTATTCTCAGTAAAAAAACGAACCACTTTCAGAAAGGGAAGATAGTTTTACAATAGAAGAAAAGATTGCTTTAAAACAGTGTTTAAAAAGATGTAGATAGCAATAGTAAGAATGGAACGAAAGCGGACTTTGCGTGTGTTTATTCACCTCATATATCAGTAAACAATGGGGTCGATATTCTGAGCTTGTTTGTTCGTATGAATGTTTCTTCAGTTTTCAGTTGTCTGGTCAACATTTTCATGAAATTACTTTTTCATAGCATACATTGTTGTCCAGACAGATTTATAAATTGCAGCATTCCGGTTTTCGTTTGAATAAGGTAAATGGACAAAGCATAAAAATAGAAATTATACACAGGATGATTAAAAAATATGTAGCTTATGATTTTGTGACTTATAACTCTAGGATAGCTTCATAACCCAATAATTATATTTCTGTATCATATGATATTGCAATGGCGTGCTGTAGTAATTGTCCAAACAAAGAACATAATAGTGTTAGAATGATTTAAATAGATAAGAATTCTAAAACGGAGTGACTGCTGAGAATAAAACACGGAAAGTACACACAAAGTAAAAATGATTGAAATGTGATTTCAAACGTGCTAACCGTTTCAGTTTATCCCACCCACTTCATGGTTAGGGAAATATATCCAAACAATGACGAAAGGTATAAATGAGGCTTCATTTCAGCTTAAATAAATTGTATTCTTACATTGTTCTGAACATATAAGTAAAATAGAAGACACGTTCTCATGCAGTCATGTATATATAAATCACGGAAATTGTTCTTTATTAAACACGTTTAAAGGCATTACAACTTTCGAATATTCTTTACGCAAATTAAAGAAAAAAACTGTAATTTCAATGAAAGGAAGTGATGGCCACGATCCTTGAATAAAATTTATAAAAAAAAGGAAAAAGAACGGAAAACAAACAACAACAAACAAAACACATTTGAGGGAGATCAAACTCACGACATTCAGTGAAACTGTTTCATATCAGTACAAATAAATGGAATGAAGTACAAACCCTTCTGATACTGTGAAAAAAATACAGATGTTAGGAAAATTGGAAATAGGCATAAGGTTGGCAGTTCTGGAGGGATGTGTCTGATGAGTAAGGGTTTTGTTGTATTTGGTTGTTACTGTTTGTTGTTGTTGTTGTTGGTGGTGTCTTGCATAATAACTTTCATATGCATTTTAGGGCAAGTGTCCTTTTTCAAAGCGATGTTTTAGAGAGAAATGATGACTTTATATATTAATCCCGCCACAAGAATGTGATGACTTTCGTTTTTGCATATGCTCGTTGATTGATGCATGAGGCAATTCCATTAGTTTATTTTTACATATCTCGTTTATTAGATTAACAAGCCATGAAAATCGTTATACATACTGCTGTTCATTACATTTAGAATGGTGTTTTGGTTTATTCAAAGGTCATCTGGAAACTAATAAATAAAGTGGATTCTGTTTACCAAGAAACGCATTTTGTTCTAACATGATGATATTTATCCGTCCTGTACGTGAAGCATGGACTGCATTCACCTATGTTAAATGTTAACTTTATAGATTGGCATTCCCTTTTCTTCGTAACGAAGGAATTGTTTATCAAAATATTTCACTGCTAAAGTTGTTAAACAAATGACATCGCTTTAGCTTTATCAAATGAACCAAGTCTATCTTATGCTAGTTCAAGCACATTGTCTCAGACAAGTTTGAATGTACGAATTATTCAAGCAATTCCATTACTCAGATTTCATGGTCGGTCTGATTAATTTTGGTTGAGCTCAAGTGTAACGCCCACTTACATGAAAATGGCGAATGAAGCGGTCCAAGCGATATCTAGTTGTATTCAAGCAACAATATGGAGAGACTGAAACATAATATTATCATTGTTTAGCATTCTTTGCAGATGGCAATATCGACATAATATTTATATTCATAAACCTTTAAACAAAGTGCTCCTAAACAAAGGTTTCTACTCTTCATTTTACGTTATTCAAAAATAATGAAATTAATGTTAATTTTTGTTGTTGTTGTTAAAACCAAAACGCCATTAACTTAAATGAATTTAGACGAAATGCGTTTTGGATTAAACATACATTTTTGTATCAAAGGGTATAATAACCAGGTACTTATCTTCAAAAACCGATGAAGGCGTCCGGAAAAAAACATAATATAAAATATTCTGAATATGAACAGAACTGCCTCATTTGTATGTTAAAACATGTGCTTGTAAATCTGAAATTTCTATATAAATTTTGTTTTTCTGGGTTACTCTTCACCTAAAAAAGAATCCTTTATACCTTGTTTCATACTGAAACCATCTTCATCTAAGAGCAATCATGTTAGTTTGTATTGCGGATGAAGGCAAAGAAAATTGTCAAGAAATATCTGGCGAAATAATAAAAAAAACAGACTGTAAACATTAACAAGAACGTTCTGTCGATATTACATCCGGGCAATTCATCACTGCAGACCACTGCTTGCATTTCCTTAACAAGGCAATTTTTCAGATAAGTTATAACATGTTTTCTATCAAAGACGTGACCAATAAGCTTTGAATGGAATTTCTTGTATGCATTTTATTTGCATAATTGGCTGGTGCAGACAAACATGTTTCCTGTGAATTATAAAGTAGATTAAAAAAAGGTTTGTCAAAGTCAGACTTGATTAAGGCAATAGACTAATCAAAATGATATTAAGCTGCAAGATTTGTTAATGCTAAGGCAAAGTGTTTCAACAAATGTGAACAATGCCGACAAAATGCAGATATGATTTTTATATCTATTTCTAAGATCTTTACTAGCTTATGAACTTCAGGATACAATGTCATCAATCATAATTCAGCCCTAAAACAAGTTCAACATACAATGTATATGCAACAATACATTTAAAACATATTTATATATATATTAATCTTACTTTCACATTTAAAAACAACAATGTTTTAGCATAGTTTGCCTACTTTTTGTCAGTACAAATTACTCAGCAGTTAATAGTTTAAGATGTAGGTGGCAGTCAACGTATCAATGTTTAAAAATATTATAAAGCTAAAAGTCTAAAATTCAAACAATATGACTATTTTCTTTTTTTTTAAAGAATCAAGCACTTTTATTCCATTTATGGGAGGATGTGGTGTTTTTAGTGCGAGCATTTACAACCAGAATTATCAGTGATCACAAACGTCCTTTTGGGCTAGCTCACGATTAACCCTTAACCTGCTGGAACCGATAGTGATTAGCCTTTGCCAACAGTATAGAGCCAGGCCAGCACTTCCTTTTAGTCTGACCAGGCTCTATGCTGTTGGTAGCTCCATTATTGTACTTTGATATTGAAATCCCTTAAACTTTGAATGGACTGTTCCAAGTTCAAAGCTGGGAAAATCCATTACAAAAATTCAGCAGGTTCAGGATTAAAGACGTATAACCTTGCAGTGCGATCCTAACACAATGATCTTAACATAAAGATTATTAGCTAATGAATTTAACTGAAATTCTATAATCTAAAATGTTTTATTCGAATTTTAAAAAGACCGTGTAGGTATAAGAGGACTACGAAAATGTCCAAAAAACTTCTTTGTCATCAATAAATCACTTAGAAAGGGAAGACGGTTATCGGGTGATTAGAATAACAAAAGCTCGATGGACTGGTTTCTCCGTCGCATTAACAGGTTATGGCTTATCAGTCTCAGCTGCACTGTTTTTTTATCATTATTTGATTGCCTCTGAAAAAGAAAGTTACTGACTCGATTACTATAGGAATGAACATTGTAAATAAAGATCTGGAGAAGGTATACAATCATGTAAATATGTGAGCACTGAATTTCACGAAATGTATGCAGTGCTTCTGGATACGTGACACACTAATCACCTTGCAAAACAAAAATGAAATTCCTCCTTTAACTGTTACCACGTAATGAACACAGCAAATGTGTGGAACCTTTTACCACTTTATCGTTAAAGAAGAAAACTGATATACGTTTTACATGTTCGTTCACATTTGCTGTAAAATTGCCCGGTGTTAAGGAAAATTGCTATTACTTTTTTCACAGGAATCTAAAGTATCCAATTATGAGCGCCTCAGATTTGTCAAATTAATTATTTATCATAGTTAAGAACACTAGAGACAGAAGTGAATGCTAATATTACTATGCTTTATTATTTAAGGTTCGCAAATAGAAATGAAAACTCTTTTAAGAAGGTCAAAAATTGGATCAGAGAACTACGCCGAAAAAAAAAATGTGTCATAATAAGGAAGAATAATAAAACGTTAAAACAATCAAACAAAAGTCCGGACAGTAATTAAAATCAGGATGTGGACTGTCTCCAAAATGAAATAAATTCGTCCGAGATGTATAAAACGAACTCTGCGGAATACAGACATCTAATTTCTATGTAATTTGTTTGGAATTGGATATTTGTCACTCGTTAATTTGCCACAATGGTGATGACCTTTGAGGATATAACTGAAGTAAAACAGAGACAGTCTGCATTTGACCGTTCTTGTTTAAGACAACATATCCTAATAGGAGCAATGTTTAAAAGGAAACACCATGTTTTTCTTAAGAAAACTGCAGTCTGAAAGGCAACAATAATCATGACAATACTTGAATAGCAGGAACTAAATCAAAAGCCCTTCTCACAGTTCTCACCGATAAAAAAGAGGAGGGTTGTATTAAAAGTATATGAAACATAACGCATTGACGTAGTGAATGATGTAATTAAGAGAACTCGGAAATAAACGATTGCCTCTTATTGTCACAGCGTATTGTATTACCGTCACATACTAGAATATTTTCCAATCATATCCCCCAAGGAATAAAAAGGTGGGAATCTATATGGAATGCATATTATGTCAATGTTCTATTTAACTTGGTGTCTTATATGTTAAGTAAGATTTCTCCACGTTGTTTGTAACATTTCATGTTTATTGTGAAATTAAAAATACAGCTATAACATATGCAATTTTTAATTTGAAATTCTTCGTCAACAGATACGTTGCGCATATCTTTTTGTGTATACACTGTATTGTTGACATTGATACGGCCAATGTTCGCTTTATACTAAAATTGATGGAAATGGCTATAGATCAGAAATAATTCTCTAGGGTTTACGTTTTATGTCAGCGCCAGTAAATATCGCACCTATGTGGTGTTTTGATTAATGCGATGGTAAAAATAGGTCACTCATATTGCTTATATCAAATTAAGCACACATTTCTGGTTCAGAAGAAGGGCATAAACAATAAGGCTTTGAATGACTTTGTTCGTAAATCCACTGTAACTTACCCTGTTATATTATTGGTTATTGTACGTCCGTAATAAACATTTTGTGCATTATTTTCTTAATACATATGAAATGATCACATGTTTTAATAATATACTTCATGTTAAAGAAAACATTTCTAACAGTTTTTCCTAGCATGATAGGTTTTCAACCTTCATTTATTGTTCGTCTGATCAGAAGAGCGTATCGCTTTTAAGTTTGCCTATTTGAATAGAGAGAGAGTATAGCATCTATTTGTCAATAAAACATTGTGCGGGTCACGAAATTAAAAAAACTTCAACAATTAAAAGAACACTAACCAAACAAGCTGTTAAATTAAATTTTGTTTCCTTTGTTTGACTACCGTTACTGAATTGCCAACCTTCTCTGAAAAAAATAAAATCCCCAAATGCTATGTCTCACATTACATATAAATGTCGCACTGCTGCAGACATTAAAACGACACAATGGTTCCCAGCTTGCTCCAAACATTAATCCGATTTAAGTACGACTGGAGTGTAATCCGATTTTGCATTGTGTTTGGAAAGATATTTTGTGTATAATAACTTTGATATAGCTTTTTGTCCGCAAAGAAAAGTTCTAGCTTATGAATGCAACTGTTGAAAATTGGCGTTAAATTTGACATTGCCATCAAATGTATTCACCTTTTTCCATCTAATGTTTGATTTTTTTTAAATCTGATTAAGGATGTAATAATGAAAGCAAAAGAGTGTCTCAAACAAAATGTACGACTACAGTTTGTTAAACATTACACCAAACAATGTGTAGCGGTTATTCAATAAAAAAAAGATAATTATATAATATTATATAATTTAATACATAATATTTCAAAAGGAGCGTATACAGACAACTATATTTTACTAACAGATGCAATGGCCATTTTTATTGAAAGCTTATGATAGACGGGACGACATGTTTACAACCCTTATCAGCTACAGTACCATGCTGCAATGACGAAAGAATCAAGTTATAATATCAAATACAAATTATGACTGATTAAAAAAATTATAGAAGTGCCATGTCCTCTGTTATAGTAAGTTAACCAACAGTATAGTCGTATAGAAGACAATCACATATCAAGTACTGGAAGAGATTTATATTTTCCATTTTGAAATAAATAAACTCAAAACACGTATTTTAGAGTATATACATAAGACATTTTAGTTAACATCTTTCCGATTTCATAATTATTTTCTGCTTAATGAAAAGTTAACACAACTGTATTGCAATTAACAGTGTAACATCGATATATATTGAAAGACTGTTTTATCAAAGAATTAAGAGAACGAGGTAATAGCTTACACTATCAGGTATAACTGGCATAAAACCCTATTTATGATCGTTAAAAAGCCGGATGAGTAAAGAAACAGCCAAACTTTTGTGAACTTGTTTCCGGTACAAAAAGGTTGGTATATGCTGGTAGTGCAGAATATGCATGCTCTTAACGTTTAAGACTCTGAACGTGAAGAAGAAAAACATCAGTTAGAATAGATAGCAAATTTAAACATTATCTGACGGTTCTAGATGTACAGTGTTAAATCTGACACTAACTAGATGATGCAGTCACTGTGTTATCAAATATTTTGAGGCGTTTCACAGAAAAAAACATATAAAGACTCAATACAACACAATACGTTTATATATATTTGAGCTAATTTCAGACGTTTAAATGGTCCAAGAAAAAAATATAAAAAGGAATCAGTGCCGTCTTCGACGGTTACAAGGTTGGTTCGCTTTTGTGAAAATAATGTTTAACGAAATTCTACTGCGATCCGGCACATATGACCAAGAACAAGTTTTTCTTCTCTCTTCTCTGAACTGGTGGGTACATTTAACAGATTTCTCTCAATAAATCTCTACTGATATTTTCATAAATCTCTATCGATATTTTCAAAGTGCCTTTTTGTTCGGAAACTTGTGAAATGATTATTGTTTAAAATGTCTTCTTATACATTCATGTTACGTTCTTAAAAAATAAGATAAAAAAGACGCCTCCGTACCAATGCCTTTTTCTAGTTCAGCTGTGTTCAACATTTTCACTTAAGAGATAGATGATAAATGTCAAGTTTTTTTTCCGTTTTTCACATTGTTACGTAACATTCTCTAAGAAATAAGATTATTATGTCATGCTTATGTTGTCAAAAAGAATAATGTGAGAGGCTAATAAGACATTAAGAGGTTCAACAAACATACTTAGAAATCTGTTGACTGCCTTCTGTTGATAAGTTAATACGCTTCTAACGAGAAGTGAAAATAAGAAGCATGAAGATAATTAAAAACTGTACATTCTAGCATCAATCGGATATAATAGGTTTATTTCAATAATGAAACAAGAGGTTATATCAAGATTCAACGACCCATTTTAATTTTCAATGTATCCGTTTTAGCAAAACAGTATTTTTTATAAATACAAAGTAATCTTCTTATGCTCTTATGTAACTATCAGTTGCAATTATTTCACAAGTGCATTTATTAGGTCAAAACGTCGTTGAGCCTACTTACAAAACAAACATAATTATCTTAAACAGATGGGATATTCAAAGAGTCAATCAATCCTATATATTCTTGAGAAATTTTATTACCGCACACAATAAACAGCAGCAATTTTATTAGCAAATTCACAATCTCTGAATAGAAGATAAGGTTTGTTTAAAGCATCGCAGTGCCCTTTCTTTATAAACCTGACATTTTGCAACGTTTCTTTCCACCATGTTATAATTATCAGAGATGAATTAAAATAAAACTTTTCAAGAATGAAATAAAAGTTAATTCAATTTGTTCTTTTTCTTTTGGGTATAATAAGGAACATTTCCCTAACTCAGTTGCTAGAGGGGGGAACGCGCTCCCCTATCTCAGCTGTTACAGGGAATCATTCCTCCGTCTCAGCTAATAGATGGTTGAACATTCTTTAGCTCAGCTGTAAGTTACGGGAAATTCCTCTATCTCAGTTTCAAGGAAGATGAATGCTTCCTTCTTTCGGAACATTCCCCCATCTCAGGTGCAAATATTGGGGGACGTTCCTCCATCTCATAACATATCTAAGCTATGAGGTAGTATATAAAAATGAGCTATTATAACACTTAAATGACAGTTACATTATGTTTGTTTTGTCAACTTTACGGTGCAACCTTTACATTAACGGATTGAACACTGCGCATATATTTTTATGCTTTTTTTCCTTTATATTTAAAAAAAAGATAATTTTGTAGATAAACAGTAACATTTGTTCAATATTTATTGTTGATGGAAATACACAAAAAGACTCTTTTGTAACCAACAAAATGTACTACAAACTGTACAGAGACTCGTTTTAATGCATTAAGTTAACCTGTTGTACTTGAGAGATTTCGACCGGTTAATGATTCTATATAGTTCATGTGAAATTGTATGATTTGTTGAAGAATATGTAATGCTCTTAACTGTTAGGAAACTATATTCTTTCAGAAGAAGGTTTTTTTTTTTTTTTTTTTTTTTTTGCGAAGATGCGAAGATGTTCAATTTATTCAAATTACGAAAATGGTAAAAATAACCTGAAGGGTCCCAATGATGTTAATGACAATGTTTAGCCAAGAAGTCAAACTTATATAAGCTATATTTTCTAGGAATAATTCTATATATCTACTGCTATGTGTCAAAACCAAAATATCATACTTTCAACGTTAAGATTTTCCGGAAAATGAGAGTCTAGACTCAGATAAAATATATTTCATACATTCCATTTATCACATCCAACTACAGTCTCAGAAATATAACCACAATGAATAATGTATGTTTATTTAATTATAAAAGAGAAATAAAGATTATAAATATCATTTGTCCTTGAAAACTAAATCTTTTACCTAATAGAACAATACTTTCTAATACATTGTATTGTATGATATCGATGCTTTTTTGAAAATAACGGCATTTGTTTTAAGTAGGATATAGATGGAAAAGGTTTACCTAGTACTTTGTAATTTCTACAAAGCCTAACAATACTCTGTTCAATAAAGTACATAGACTTGTATACATTTTTGTGTGTATTCGTGCGTATGTGTGTGTTTCTAGAAGTAACAGTATTGTTGTTTTAAAATTTGTTCAATAACGAAACAAGTACATCAAAGAAATTTCAAGGAGATGATTGCGTACAATATGTCAACTTTTTAATTCAGATAGGTCATTCATACACAATGACTTTATTGAAATGAGTAGCTAGTATATGTTCCTTAATATGTATGTGAAAGATATCAAATGTAATGGAATTAACTCTGCTAACGAGATACAAACATCGTTTACCCAACATATTGTGTAACAAATACCTTTGTAAAGTTTTTGAAAATAGTAAAGTATCATTTCCCAGATGGATCCCAAGAATGCAGTTTTTCAGTCCATTTACACCACGTATCTTTCAACTAACACCGTCGAATGATAGTATTTTATGTTAAATGCTACCATCTCTTCTGTCACGTTTCCCTATGAAAATCCGTAGAGACGGACTTTAACAGGTATTTTTTTTTCAATGAAGTGACATGCTGAGATTTTTTGTCTAAATCCGAGTTACTGAATAAGGTTGAAAAACATTAAAAAAATAAAATACAAATTATGATCGAAGCTGTCCATGCAAAATCGTTATGCAAGAAAACACTCCAGATGATTTATATCTGTTGTCTTTTTGTGTCTTCACAATTATATGCCTCACCAATCAACTGGATAATAAATTATTAAACATGGTGGCCTATATTTCACTACAAGTTAGAAAATTATCTTTCCTATAAATAACATTTAATGATGAGAGAATTCAAGGAAATCTAGTTTCTCTTCTCCCATAAGATACTTGAGGAGAAGTGCTTTTATAAGATACCTCATTCCACCCTGGCGATAATTTGTTTAATAAAAGAAACCCCTTTAACTAGAAGATGTGAGTTGTCGTTTCGATTCCCAAATGGACCATTTAAACAGTTTTTGTGGTTTGAAGCTCATACTTTGTGTGTCCCTATAAAACACATTGCCGAAGAGAATTATATCGACTAGTACATTTTATTCAATAAAATAACATGTAAAAAAACTGTATCTTATCTTTTTTCTCTATCCATTCCCTATTAATTATTTATATCAATTGTATCTAAAAACTATATAAATAACTTGTGAATGGCGTTTCCATAGACGGAATGTTCTTAAACAATATCCCATACTTTACAATAATGTTTGCATTGAATTATATTGCGAGGAAAACATATTGAGAAATATTCGACCTCAAACGTTTCCCATATATTTCCAGAAAGATTTTTTTTTCAAAATCAAATACCATCATATATTTTGTCCTAATGCTGCAACGATGTATCCCGATCATTCAAAGAATATGACTGGTTCCCTAAAACATTGTTAAAAATATTTGATATATCAGTTGGAAAATGATGACTTATGCAAGTTTAGCAAAATGTTGTCTGAAAGTCTCAAATAAATCCAGACAGATAGCGATCAACATTAACATGTGAATTAGAACAAAATTTTGTTGTTGATATTTTTAAAAGTAGAAAAAAACTGTTTTGTTATTTTAATTCAGCCTCATAATCGGATATTATAAGCTATAACAAGATTTTATATCTTAAATTTGAAAGACAACTTTAAGTGTTTGCCATAAGAACTTCATTATTATAAGCCATTAAAACTTGCATTTTTCATACCAATATTTGCTTCAAATGTGGTGAGTAAAAGATGATGTGCTACGAGTAACAGTTCTCACCTGCTGAATCCATTCAGTTATATTTAACCTCCATATACACTGTGCATGGCAAATCGTAAAATAATAGCGCGATAAAAGCTTATTTTGTATTGTTGAAACTTTACCAATTTCATTTCTACTGAACTATTTAAATTCATTTTTGTGTAACATGTAGTAAACAATCGTGGCTGAACCGGGACTTGAACCCAGGTCTAGCTTACTGGGCGCTCACTCTACCAACTAAGCTACAGTGTTATCTATCGATTTATCAACAATATAGCAGTGCCCGGCTCCGTATGTGTACTTTTAACAGTGCATAATTGTTGGGAAGGCTGTTTCTGTATGTGTTACTGTCACGAAGACATAAGCAAATGTTAACTTTAAAGCACTTAATGTTTAATCTTTTAGGCATCTCAGTGAGACATTAGCCTCACAGGAACAGAGATATTTTACTTGCAAAACTCATTCACTTTTAAACAAATGTTCGTTCGAGTTGTGGTTTCAGTCAGAATCTATATGGCTCTTGCTGTTCAACTTTGACAGACAAAATAGCTGAAGAACAAAAACCGACCGATGCAAGCATGGCAATTGTGACAACTTTTAAGTGCATCCAGCGAGATCGACTGTAAGTCTTATAAAATGTCATATTGCTAGAGGAATGAGGAAAATTTTTTTAACCTCCTTCAAACCACAAAAAAATGAGCGTTTGACTATTTTTAAATTATACATGTACATTTATAATATAATGATTGAACTGTCCTAGGTGAACCAGCGGAAGAAATAATTTTCCGTGTGTTATATTCTTTGCAATGTGAGTATTGTGCATGTGCTATTTTCTCAATTTATGACTGTTATTTTATTCCAAATTAACGCCTAACGGAAACGACTGATTCTTGGCATTTAAAAAAGAAGGAAAATCTTGACAGCAGTGACAGAAAGCATTGGTGTCTAAGCGCATGATTTTTTTTTCTGTTAGCTTTAAGATGTTTTCTGCAAAATTATATTTCACCGACAATTCAAAATCTACAGGGGTTTCTTTGGGACATGTTTTCTGACCTTAGGCCATTGTCCTATCTCACTGACTTTTGTTTGACTAAAGTAAGGTCAATTGTGTATTATATTTTACATTACCTTGAAAACCGTCAATGCTTCGTTGAAGTTAGATTTAGGAAAGATAAATGTGTAAAACTTTTCTAAGCCTAATGTTTCCTTTACAATAATTCAGAAACAACATATAGTGCATGCTTTAACAGTGGTAATGTCATAGGCCATCTTCACTGACTTTAAGATGATGTGATTTCTGATGTTGCTAAAGTGCAGATAAAACTCTCAAGAGATTAGTATGATGCTGTTGTTTATTTTCAAACTAGTTTTACCAGTTTTGTAAAATAACATGTCTTTAGACATTTATACTTTCCATAATGCTTTCAATGCTCAGATAAAAAGACAATACCACTCCGGCTTCACAGCCAATCCAAAATTCTGTTACAGAAATGCAAGACGCTTCTCAACAGTATGTGGTTCTCGCTGGTGAAAATAAGGAGATAATAATTTGAACACAATTCAAGAAGGCTGCGTTTATTGAATTTTTGACAAGATTAAACATCATAAACGTCATTTTCCATTTGTTCTTCCAAATATACATCTTTTTACCAACATTTGTTTTCGTCTAGGAAAGCAATCAAATCTGTTCACACAGCGGTAACATGTATATGTTGTTTTATACATTTCTACTAAACAAATATTATATTGAGACTGAAGAATTCAGGAGCTTTGAGAAACAGTTTACTTATGAATATAGGGCAAATAATAAATGCAAAAATCAGTTTCTATTCTTGATCACCAACATTGTTTACTATTGAATTTGAAAAAGATGTCTTTGTGGTTTTCCAGAACAGTGGACGTTTTATTGATGTTTTATTTGGCCATATTACGATCAATATACCTTTCTTTTTTCTTAGAAAAGAAAAAGAAATAACAGCTATCACAACGAGGCTACAAAAATAAATATCAGAGGTTAATAGCTGTACAAAGCTGTACAAAAAAGCTTTTAAAGGAATAAAAATAAATCAATCAACTGAAACTGATCTTATTACCTACAAAGTTATAAATGCAAAACTATCATTAAAATGACTTCTAATGAATTTTCACTTCTAAACGTCTATTCAGGGTTTGAAATTCCAGAGAAACGAAAAAGCAGGTAACATTTAAATACCATGCCACAAATGAAAAAATATGAATTTCACAGCTTGATACTTGTAATTGTTTAGTTAAAGCATGACTGCAGATTCAAATGAGGAAGCAGTCAGACTCGCGAAGAGTAAGTAAACTTGTTGGTGACCACAAACATACGACAAAACGAAAATTAAGGTGGATTCTGGCGTTAACTCGAACAAAACCCTGCCTTTATGATTACGGTAGTGGGGATATAATCGACATTTTTCAACCCTTGATTTAGCAGTCTGTTTTAAGAAGCTATCAAATAACAACAAACAGTATGAACCACTTTTACAATATTTTAAATATATAAAGATTTTCAAAATATTATTAATAGTACTAATTCACCCCTGTCCACTTTTACGATAAATTAAACATGACAAAGAAAATTTAAGGCTTTAAGACAGCGTACAAATATTAATAACAAAAACTATCACTGTAAGATGACAATGCCCCCGAAAAGGTGTTCTGACTTTTGTGCCGGGGACCAGTCATTCAGGGTCAAGATCAATTAAATCAAGGTCTAAGGGAAGGTCTTGTCCAAAGGGTTTTTGTGTCCAAGTATGAAGTATATCCACATACTAATAAGGACGTTTTGGCAAATGCTAACGTTTTTGGACAATTGGATCTTTGGGGTGAAGGTCATGCAGAGGTCAGGGTTAAGGTCAAACAGATATAGGTCAGTAGAAATGTCTTATCCAAGTATGAAGTACATC
Source organism: Cyclina sinensis (assembly GCA_012932295.1). Classification (NCBI taxonomy): domain Eukaryota; kingdom Metazoa; phylum Mollusca; class Bivalvia; order Venerida; family Veneridae; genus Cyclina; species Cyclina sinensis. Next base: position 39,143,276 of record JAAONU010000007.1, on the reverse strand, counting down.
CACTTACTAAAAAGGAAGTCATGGCTAATGTTAAAATTTTCGGATGGAATGACGGATGGACTGACCGACGGACGGACAGTTAAAAAACCATATGCTTCCCTTCGGGGACATAAACAGAACTAAACTGTTCAGGAACAAAAAAAAGAGCTTTACCATACAGCTTCTGAAATCGATTACTGTAATATTTACCACTTTTAAAGGCTTTACAGCATTTAAAGAACTTTAAAACTATTAAACCTAAAATTCTAAGTCGAGACATTATACAGTTCCTACTATCAAATTCGACGTCTGTTTTACTACCTGCCCTCTGTGCCTTAGCAGTATTCGAATAACTACAAGTACTGTCATTATTTTCTATCAGTTTCCATCCAAATTGATAAAAAATAGTAAAAAATTCGTAAAAATACAGCAAAAGGAATAATTGCATTATCCAGTTATTAAACGATAAATACAAATATTAGATTATGAACATTCTTTGTCAGTGAAAACTTCAAAGTGTGTTTTGTCTATCGTGTCATTATTTTTTTGACATTACGAAAGTCGCGAAATATATTTCCAAATCCTCATTACTCTGACAACTGCGCTAAAAAGAGCACCTCATTAGTGTCCAAATATTGTAGTGGTAACTATTAAATAAATAATTCTGTCGAAACTGATGATGTTAACAAATTGATTTATACTTCAGGAGATACTTATTAGAGATACAAGCAATGCATCATGAATTTAAGATGGCAGACAAAGTATGCTAAGAAAACCTCGCTTCTTCATCTGTCAAACCATTTTTTTCTAGTTTTGTTTAATCGTAGCTTTTTTGCAAATAACATACTTGCTTAAGTGACAGTATGTCCTAATAAAATAGACAGAACTTTGTTCTATTTCATCTGAAATGAACCCGACAGTTGCTGAATGTCGATTTGATGTCTCTTTCCACAAACATTACTTGCATAGAATGCGCTTTCTATTGTTTGCAATATCACTGAAAACCAAATACTTTTTTAACTCTTTGTATTTCTAATATCTATTTTTTGATACTCACGCAGACGTGCAATGGTTAAATTGCAAAAGAAAGACAGAAAGAAAAGGAAAAATAGAAGCTTTTAGAAGAAATTTAAGGATCGCAAGACGCTCTGAAATGTTAATGATGAAGAGCTTGAACTGAGTCCGCCATGCTTATTTACAATGAGACTGGATCGAGAACATTTGTCCAAGTCACGTGATCATTAAAGCGTAACCGAGCTTTATGTGTTCATGCACTTTTGTTTAAAAGATGTTTGCAAAAAAAAAGCTCATTACGAGTCTGTTCATATTCGATTCAATAGATACAATAACTGTTAACTGAACGAAAACGATATTGCCCCTTTAAAGAAAGGTATAGATGGAAAACGTTTTCTGTGAACTGTGCACTGTCCTATTTTTTAACATATCCTAGCAACGCTTTCTTCTTTGGTGTAGCTATAATAATTGTTACGGTTAAAGTGTACATATAATTAGACAGAATCAACAAGCAACGAACCCTAACAATAAAACATAATTTTCAATTTCGAATTTATAATATAAAGTCAAATAATTTTACATTTCAAATTACAATATTTAACTTAATTAGTCAAGTCCTTTTAGTAACAATTTAAATAAATATCCTCACTTCCTTTTATCGAGAAACCATTTTATTAGTAGGGTTTACACTATGTTTTTGTTTTGTTTTTTGTTTTTTCAATAAAAATATATTTTTTTTAAATATATTAGAAACAGATTGTTTTTTTTTCTATCTTTGTGATTTTTCCCATGTTCATTACAATTTTGATAAATTAATGTACAATAGCATGATTAACAAAAATACCTGTTCGCATGTTCATTCTTTTATAGTGATGCATCTCTCGTCAACCTAAATGAGTGGAATGTAATGGTGTGTAGTATTATGCAATATACTGAGGTCATCTAGTTACAGAAAGAACATTTTAATTAACGTTTTTTTTTTCTTACACAACTGTTACATCTTTTTTGCGCCAGTGTTTGTAAACAATACATAAAAATCGCGAGCAAAGTCCCTGATTTCGGACGTTTTTAATTTATACTATCAGAAAAACTTTAAAATAGATAAATTACATATTTACGGACCGATTTGTAAGCTAACGAGAAAGTAAGAGTTCCAGTATTTTACTTCATGGTGTAGCCATAAAACAGATAAGACATTCAATATAACGTCTACTTAACAAAACTGTTTCTATTCGATTTTGTTAAGAGACAGATATATTGAGAAATAACGAATCTTTGCACATGTATTCCCCAATGGACTGTTTTTTTCAAAAGCCAATTCCATGATATAATTCGTCTTCATGCATTGAAGATATATTCCGTCCTTTCAAGAAAATGATTGGCCACTGAAAGGCGCCCTTGATATTTCAAAGCATTGATGGAAATATTATCACATAGATATATCGTTGAAAAATTAGGACGTATGCAAATTTAACGAAGTATTGTCTGAAAACCTCAAATAAACGCAGACAAATAGGTATCAACATCAACATGTGAATTAGAACAAGAGATTGTTTGTAGAATTAATGTTCTATGCCTTGGATTATCTGTATTTTGAGTATAAATTAAGGTCAGTTGAGCACTATATTTTAGATTACCTTTAAAACAGTCAGTATTTTGTTAAAGTTAGATTTAGGAAAAATATATCTGAAAAATAACTTTCTAAATTAAATTCTTCCTTTACAATATATCAGAGGCCGTCTGCCTATAGTATATACTGAGAAAATCAAGACATGTTAACCATTTAACACCATAAATTGCATGTTTTAACAGTGATTATGTCATAATCTATGGTCCTGGACTTTAAAATGTCATTTCTGATGTTGCTAAAGTGCAAATAAACTTTAAATATTTTAATGAATGTTATTTTATACAAACTACTCATACGGGTTTGTAAATTGATACTTTTCACACTGCTTTATGCTGAGATAAAATTACTTTACAACTCAAGGTTCACAGCCAATCCAAAATTCTGTTCCAGACACACAAAACATTTATCAACAGTATGTAGCTGTCATTAGAGGAAATTAAGAAAAGAAAGAACGATATGCTCCAAAAAAAGTTAAAAAGGGCTGCGATTATTGAATTTTGACAAAATGAATAATTATCACAAACGTCATTTTGCATTTGTTCTTCCAAATGTTTGAGACTAACGAATTCATGAGCTTAGAGAAACTGTTTGCTTTCAAAAACAGGGCGAAAAATAGATAAAAGCAACGGGGTTGTTTTGATTCACAAGAATTATTGATTACCATCATTGTTGACTATCGAATTTGAAAAAGAGATCTCTATGATTTTCCGGAACAGGGGATTTCTTTTATAAGATGTTCTTATCTGAACATATTACGATCATTTTACTTTTCTTCTTCCTTAAAAAAAGAAATAATCACCACATGGCTACAGTACCATATATATAGGTTGTTAAACTTTAGCAAAAATATACGTTGCAGACTAAGGTAGTGGGGGTGTAATGGACATTTTTTGAAACCCTTGGTTTAGTGGTTTGGTGCTTTGTTTTATGAAACTTGGTTTTAGACATTGATAACTGCAATAGTTGAAAATTATTTTCCATTTACATTTTCAGCTCACCTGAACACTATGTGCTCAATGTGAGCTTTTGTGGTCATCCTGTGTCCGTCGTGCGACGCCATGCTTTTACTTTAAACAACATCTTTTCCTCTACCCATAACTTGATAAAGTTTTGCAAGAATTTTCCTTGCATGAAGTTTTACCAAATTTGTTCCATGAAAAACTTTTGCTGTTATTGCTAAAAATGAAAAACTTTTAAAATCTTCTTTTCTTAAACTGCTAAGCCCAGAGTTCTGAAATGCGGTGTGTAGCATTGTCTAGTGGACTTCAACCAAGTTTGTTCAGATAATGTATATGGGGTCACTATTTGTCCTGCCCGAGGGGTCACATGTTTTGCATAAAAATGTAGAGGAAAATCTTTAAAAATCTTCTTGTTGGAAACCACAAGGCTTTGATATTTTAAACTTGGAATAAAGCTTAAGGTAGTAATGTTCTACTAAGTTTATTCAAATAATGTCACTGGAGTCAAAATTGGCACGTCACAGGGGTCCTATTTGTGTGAAACGTAATCTTTGAAAATCTTCTTGTCGAAACCGTAAGTGTAAGAGACCGTAGGCTATAGGTCGTAGATATTTTTCACGGAGCATCATCTAGAGGTCCTGTAACAATATTGTTCAAATTATATCATTTGGGTCATTAATGGCCCTGTCCCACGGTCACTTGATTTTGAGGCTTACATAAGAAAGACTTTAAAAATCTTTTCTAAAACCGTTTACCCTAGGCCTTAGATATTTTGTATTCTGCATTGTCTAGAGTGTACATATCAAACATGTTCAAATTTTGTCCCTAAGGTTAAAATTGGCACCTCCTTCGGGTTGAATTTGATTAAAATATAATATCTTCAAAAATCCTCAATTTCAAACCTGTGTTCTTACTTCAGATGTTTGCGCAACAGCAAATCCACAGCCAAAGTACTGGGCCATTATTGCCCTCTTGTTTAAAGGAATTTAAAGCATTTAAAGAACCATAAGAAAACAAAAGAAATTCGCTCTTAATCCATGTAATTAAAGTTTTAACACTAAACCTAAATAAACTCACAAAAGTGACCAATATACCCGGCAGTTCGCTTTGCTGTAACGGAGAAGCTTATTATAGTGGGGTTTTGACGTGTTGAGAGACACCAGACAATATTTACTCTATAAAGTTCCTCTGCTGCTTTTGTTTCTGTCGTCTGTGTCTTAGCAGCATTGATATAACTGCCAGTGCTGTCATCATTTTTGTCAGCTTCTCCTCGATCGAAGACAATACCGAAAAACTGTTTTACTATGAGAAAAACAGTATGCAATAAATTGTAAACAAATGAATTTCTGATCAGAACAGCCTTGGCAAGGTTGGGGTGTACGTGTGATTCTTTGTTTATAAGGCAAATCAATAAAATATTATTAGGTTTTTTGAAATGTGGAAGCTGAAAATATGAAGGAAATCGTTGGTCCGAAAATAATTACGACAAGGGAAAGATGGGCTAACAGAATAATAGAAACGTTGATTCTAGTACACCCAAGTGAGGGTATTAAACCATGAACTTGTCGCGGATGGGTAAGACCAACTTATAAACCAGTTAAAGTGGCTGAAATACATAAGTTTGTTTTCAGTAAAGCATAAGAATGAAAGCAAATTGTGGTCCAGAAATTGTTGTCTTGAAGCACTGTGACCTTGACATTGATCATAGCATTTAAATCAGATCTTTCCTGATTGGTTTGAAGTCCATATATTAGTTGTAAGGACGGTAGATAATAAGGACGTGCTATATAACCCCCGAACTTTTTTTGCAGGATGAGGAATGGTATAAAAAAGCTCGAGAGTGGACCGAACCTTCGGCATAAAGTCATTGTGTCCCATCCCAACAAAAAATAATGGAATTGAGTACTCTTTAGTTGAAAATAATATATTATACCTTAATTCCTCTAAATCTGGTACGGAATAATCTACGTTAAATTTTTATCGCACCGTCAACAACAATATGTTTGATGTACTGTTTGCTCGTCAGTATGTGAAACCGCTTCCATTAAAAATGTCTTATTGGCGTCTCTATTGTGTCTTACGTTCTTACAAAACACTGCAAAAGAGCCAATGTTTTCAATAGATTCACTTATAAGATTGATGACAAAATGATTTAAGTTTTGTTTTCTCATTGTTACTCGACATTCTCTAAGAAATAAAATAATTCTATCATACATTTATCGAGAGGCTAATCAGAAATCATTTAGAGCTTTGGCAAACATTCGTATACATCCGTTGATTCATTTCTTTTATCATTATGTTTCTAACTTGAAGTGAAAATGAGAAGATAGACGATAATTAAACCCCTATAGTGTATGATTGATCGAACGTAATAGGTTTATTTCAACAATGTAATAAAAGGTTATATCAAGCTTCAACGACCAGTTGTTATTATATCTGTGTTTCTGAATGTTTTCCAAACAAAAACTCGTATAAGTAAAGTCATCTTAAAATGCTCTTCAAAACCTGAAAGTTTTATCGATTTGATAAGTGCAGTTGTAAGGACAAAAAGTCGTATTCTGCTACTTGTCAAACAGACGAAATCATTAAATAATCAGTGTAACCGAACGTCCGTTGAACCGTGTATATTCTTGATAAATGAGTTGTTGAAATGTAAAATGTTGTGAGCGCACATAATAGACAGCAGCATTTTTTTTAAAATAAGAAAAGACACAATCTGTTAAATATACATCTTCAATTGCTTTCAAATGCATCGCGGTACCATGCCATTTTACAAGACTTACATTATGCAGCGTTAAAAAGTAAGTTCTATTCTTTTTTCTTCGTGGAACGTAGTTGGGAGAATATTCTCCCATCTAAGGTGTGGGATCGGGTAAAATTCCTTCGAAAAAGGTGTGGCATAGGGGAACATTTCTCAATCTCAGATTTTAAATATGGGATCATTTCCTATCAAAGCTATTGGCAGGTGCATTCCTGCATCTCAGGTGCAATACAGGGGGACTTTCCTCCATCTCAGCCTGTAGATATATTGAATATCACAATAACAGAATCGAATACAGCCATGCCGACGTCTTTATCAGCAAATAACCTATATTTTTAGCACATGATTATTTTTTTTTTTGACTACGAATTCATTTTTGTCTTTTCATGTTGTCAAAAATTTCATCGTTCTTTTGTGAAATTGAAGGAAATTACTAAAGAGAAAATATTTTGTTTGTGTTCAATACACATTTATTTAAATTAATCTTTCAGATATGAAGAATCTGTTGTTTCTGGAAAACGAGAATCTAGCAATATATTATATATGTGTTACATTCTATTAATCACAACGAACTACAGTCTCCGAGAAATCGACTGAGAGAATAATGGCTGTTACTTCAATTACAAAACGAGACACAGATATTTCAGATATATATTCCTTGTACGTGAAAACTTCAAAGTTCGTTTTGTTTACCGAATCATTCATTAACATGTCGACTTCACGAAAGTCGCGAAATTAATTTCCAGCCCTCTTTACACAACTGCGCTGAGAAGCTCTCCTCATTAGTGTCAAAATATTGTTGTGGTTTCTATTAAACCAACAATTCTGTCGAAACTAATGACGATAAGAAAATGATTTATACTTCAGGAAATACTGATTACATTAACATACAGAGATATAAGACATGCGTCACAAATACAACTTTCTAGACAATTGGTTAAGCTCAGGAGACGTCCCTCCCTGATCATGCACAACAATAGTTTCTAGTTTTATCATATGCTGTCGTGGTTTTCTTGAAAACAACAACAGGATGTACAAATTATAGGTTATTAAAACCTCTTTTGAAATGAACAAATATTTTCATAAACTTCCTCATTATTATAGTAGAAATTTTACAGTTTTTCGTACACGGAACCATCGGTTACCGGTCGAAGTAGGTAGATGGCGTGGTATACCAATACCAGATAGGAAATGCCATCTCTAGAGATACATGTAATGATATAGGTGGTGAGTTAAACTACATATTAAACTGTAATTTTTTTCAAGAACATTGAAAAGGAATTTAAAACCGTAATACTTGAACATTCCGATATAATTAAATTTAGTAATCTCATGAGTACTACTTACAAACCTGAATTACTTCAGCTTTGTAAATTCATAGAAGTTGTAATTTAAACTGTGTCAGAGACACAATAGAAGTTAATAAATAACATGCAATTAACCTTCAACTTGGAGATTTACATTAAATCTATACAATCTGAGTAATGTGTACAACATATATATGATAGAAAAAAAAACTTTATAGTAATTTTATAGTGTGTTTTTTGTGGTTTGTTTGTTTGTTTGTTTGTTTCTTTGATTTTCTTAACCTTAAGATTCTTATTATACCAAATAATTATGTATGTCCGAAAAAGGGATATCTGTTATTATTTTTGTTTGTTCTAAATTACAAACTATTACAGAATCTAATGATTATACAAATGTATATTACTCTGAAAATAAACCCTGTGATTGCCATCTTTACGATTTGTTGAACAATTTTCAATTCAAATACGTTTTTTTAACATCTAGGTTTAGTCTTGACCTACGTTTAAAGAAAATTTATTACTAACCTGCATACCTTGTTACGAACAAGTTGAATTTGCAAACAGGATACGTTTAATGAGCCCTTTGTTTTAAATATATTGTCATCGTTGAAATTTAAGTTGCACCTGCACCTAACATAAATTCAAATACGCACGTTATAACATCGACGTTGTTTAACGAAAATTCATTACTTACCTGCTTGCCTTGTAACAAACAAGTTGAATTTGCAAACAGGATACGTTTAATGAGCCCACTATTTTAAATTTATTGACATCGTCGCAATTTAAACTGCACCTGCGTGTTAATTCATTTCATTGCGATGTTAACCCAAGAGCAATAGAAGTTATTCTAACTGGTAATGCTCCGTCACTATAAAGCAAATCTTTGTTTTAAGTTATTTTTGCAATACAAGATATATTGCACTTACTGTTCTCCTTTGAGATGCACGAGAGAACCGCCATTGTGACATCTATGTTAAGGTCTCACCAGCAGTTAAAATGTATGAGTGCTGTCATATTGCTCGAAGATTAAGAAAGTCTCAGATTTTCTGTAATTATGAGCTGTTTGTTTTGAAATTTATGAATGAGGTCTCATTGTAATTGCATTCAAATTTAATATGTAACAAATCTTATGGTTCTGTTCTTGGCATTGATAAATAGAAGAAAGTTCTTTACTACAACAGAAAACATTGGTATTTACAAACCGGATTTTTATCTCCTAGTGTATGTATCATGAACTTAGGCCATTTACATATCTTGTATAGTGCTGTTCTACATAGATGGCCTTTAAACGTAAGATAAGTTAATCTCTTCATTTTAGATTACCTTTAAAATGTCACTGCTTTGTTCAAGTAAGACTTAGCAAAGATTAATGAGTAGAAGTTAACGTATAAGATAAATGGCCTTTATGATATTTCAGTAGCTATTGAAGTAAATGTGTCTGTCTGTCAGTGATAGTTATTCTATGACGTTCACAACCAGTTACCCATATAACAACATAAACAATACATTTTAGCATTCATAGATAATAATAGCGAAGGCTATGTCCATCGACTTCTGATGTAGCTATGAAAATAAACTAGCAAAGAAACTCTCAAGATACCATTAATGTAACGAACAAACTACTCTTCTCAGCTGTGCAAAAACAGGTCTGACCTTAGTTATTGATACCTTTCTGCACAGCTTTTCAAGCTCAGTCAAAATTTCTTTACAGGTTTCACAGCTAAATGCAAATTCTGTTCAAGAAACACGAGACATTTCAAAAGTATGTGCTTGTTGCTAGAGAAGTCGTTTAAAAAAAAAGGAAAGAGCGAAATGCTTTTGGAAACCAAGTATTGATTTTTTATAGAATAAATACGTACTACAAATGTTAGTTTACATTTGGTATTTCAAATATACACTTTTTAACCAAAAGAAATCATTTTCGTCTGAATATTGCAAGGCAAATCCTTTTCTCACAGCGGGTATGCACGTCTCTTTTTATATGTACATGTTGTTTGAAATACTTCTATTGAGCAAATATTTGTGTTGATATTGAAGAATTTGGGAGATTAGAGAAGATTTTAGATTCAGAAAGAGGGGCATACATAAAATTACAACAACAGTATTATTTTAATGCACAAGCAGTCTGTGTTTGTGATCATCAGAATTGCTTACAATCGAATGTGATAAAGAGATCTGTTTGCTTTTCCGGAAAATGGGATTTCTTAAATTCTTATCTAGCTTAAACTTATTTTCCATAAAACGATCACTTTTCATACGCATCCTATTTGGGAAAAGAACACGGCTATAACAAGGCTACAATATGTGATATATTAAAGGATAATACACTTTGTTACCTGGCCGCAGGGACATAATCCGCTTGCTGAGTTTATATAGGGCGATGACTTAAGCATTATGAAATACTTCTATCCAGCTATACAGAAACCTTTAAAATGATTTTAAATTAAACAAACCTATCCCACAGAGTAATAAATAGAACGCTGTGTCACTAAAATGACGTTTTATGACTGCATTTCTAAACGTCTCTGCAGGGTTTGACATTTCAGAGAAAAATAAACAACTAAATACCATGCCAGAAATAAGTTTTACTGTCTTGTCTTGCTGCTGTAAAGATAAAAAGAGGCTATATTTCACAGCTTGATACTGATATTTTCCGGTTTTAAGTATAACTCCTTTGTAATAATTTTTTTTTGTAAATAACCAATTGCAGAACACATTCAATTCGTTTGTGCTACACTTTTCCCGATGCGAACATATTAAATCTCTGCCAAATAGTTTCTACTTCATTTTACTTGAGATATTTTGTTTTTGTGAAATCTGTATTTCACCTTTTTTGTACTACAGGATTGCAAAGAGCTATGGTTGTTAGTCTGCAGCAGGTTTGTCAAGTACTTCAAAGCAATACAAACCAAATTTGTAGCAGCCTAATCACCTTAACTACGCTATTACATTGACAGCAAATTTAGTTCATATGAACGAATGCCATTCATCCCTCTCGAAGCGGTACGACACATTTAATCGTAACAACTCGGCCTTTTCCGACAACTTAGTATAATGACCTCGTATGTAAGTGTATGAATACACCAAATGGTAATTCGCCCCGACATTAATAAAGATATAAACAAACATGGCAGAATTCAAGCAGTAGTTTGTCTTATGCATTTGAAAAAAATGAAAATAAATTGCAATTTTAAGCATGAACAGGTAGAGGCTTTAAGAAACATCTTCAATTTAGCAGACACCATTTGTGTTATAAAAATTAGTACCAATATGGCGCCCACCATTTTATTTCCGAGGTGACATATTGAAGTCCCTCGAGGTGTTCCGAATGTGACACATTAAGTTTTATTCACAGAATGTTGTTTTCCCCCAGTATATTCGAGTAATGCTACTTACGATTGTGAATTGTAAGCACGAGAAAATTGATGTAAATATTTTATTGCACTGGAATGACATGACTTAGCTTATCTAGCGCAAAGTTCAAGGAGTACGCATTGTGCAATAACAGCCGAATCCTAGGGTGATAACTCGGCTAGGTACTGGGATCAAGCTCATTTGAAGAACAAAGAAAACTGTTGTTGGCTATTCTATTATCTTTTTTTCTTTACATAAATATTGAAGTCATTTCACAGTGGTATAGCTCACTTGAATTCTTTTCATCTGAGAGAAGAAATTCCTAATCTCTGGGTACACACGTCATAAAAAGTGGTTTTCTGGATGTGTACTTTTTATAGAGAAACGAAACAAATCTCGTGACATGAAAGTAAACGCTGACGTTGCAGTTTACGGTAGTGGGGAATGTAATGTACAATTTATTCAACCCTATGTTGTCTGTGTTAGAAACAAACTTATAACAAAAACTAGGCAGTATGAACCATTTTACTGGAAAATCTAAAAGATATGACGAGTATTAAATTCAAATCTCACCGAGCTACAAAGGTCTTTTAAGCATAGAGGCAAATGTTTGTTCTTTATTTCAATCTCACAAATTATAGATATTAAATATATAATCATTCACTGTCTTAAAAACCTATGACTGCTGACATTAAAACACTAATAGTATATGAAATAGGGAGAACCTCTAAAATGTGATTGCAAAAATGGTACCAGTTTACCCCGCCCACTTCACGATAAGGGAAATATGTCAAAGAAAAATTTTAAAATATACCCACGGGGCTTCTACTGTTCTGAACATTAAAGTCAATGTAAAAGAGGTTTTACCACAATCGTTGGTAGTCAATTCTTACTTATTTAGAATATCTGAAGGCTATATTTAAAAAAAAAGAACGAAAGCCTGTCATATTCCAGTATAAGCTAAAGTTTTAACACTAAACCGAAGACGAAACAGCAGCAATAAAGAAAAATGTGCCTCGGGAGTGGATCGCACACAAGCAAACAGTGATTAGTTTCATGGAATTGAGAACTGTTCAATATGGAGATACTGTATAACATCAAACTACCCTAATATTTGCAAAGATATCTTATACAAAATTACTAAAATTACTTTTAGGTTTTGCCTGAAGAAAAATTGTAAAAGACATTAACAAGACAGCGTCAGGTTTACATTTTTTTCTTTAAATTTCGATAACAAAATAAAGTGCTTTTCTAACAACGTTGTCTGCTTTTTCTCACTAAACACGTAAAGCTTAGTTACATTGAAAGTTTATATGAAACGATTCTTCACCGATTTACAAATGTCGAAGGTAAATATTCTAAGAGAAAATAATCGAGTTCATTCATTGTACTGTGAAAACGTTTAGCTGAATACACTTTATTTGCTTTTCTTGAGTACTCAATTTTTGGAAACAAAACGAAGACATTTCAGATTTAACAGTTTTCGAATTTGCGTTTCAAATGCACCTTTTTGGGACATACCTAGCGGGAATTAATGTAAGCGTTGAGTTTTCGTAAGTTTGAAAATGAAACAAGTAGACTATTTTCTACTTGCATTTGCACACATTTTGTAAGCGTATAATCAACATTCTAGAAATTCTGTTTGCATGTATAATAAAATTGTTTATGATACATGTTGCATAGGATTCTTTTAATTTATTTAAATCGTTTTTCTTTTTGTATACGGAATCCTGTTGGGGCCACTTAAATTGTCGCTGTGGCGATTGAAGGTAGACGCTCGACAACGCTACGCGACATCGCGAACATGCGACGCGACATCGCGAAAATGCGATACGACTCTCGACAACGCGAAGCGACGGGCGACAACGTCAAACGAAATATCGCCATTTCATATCGTAATGTCGCGCTATAATAGCGCAAAATATCGCATTGTCGCTTCAGCACTGTCGTGCGTCGTATCACAATTGTCGCGTCGCGTTGTCGCGATGTCGTGTAGAGTTGTCGACCGTCGCTTTCTGCACTTGTGTAGGCCTCGACGCACGACAACGCGATACGACGCTCGACAATGCAAAGCGACGCGCGACAACACGCCGCGACATTTTCACAATGTCGTATCACATTGTCTCCCGTCGTGACTCTGCCTGTACCGCGACACACGAAAATGCCAAACGACACTGGATAACACGACGCGACGTCGCGAAAATGCGATACGGTGCTGGACAACGCAAAGCGACGGGCGACAATGTCAAACGAAATATCGACATTTCATTTCGTATTGTCGCGCTATAAAAGCGCGAAATATTGCGTTGTCGTTTCGCGATATTTTGCGCTTTTAATAGCGCGAAAATACGATATCACATCGCGATATTTCGTTTGACATTATCGCGGGTCGCTTCGCATTGTCGAGCGTCGTATCGCATTTTCGCGATGTCGCGTCGCGTTGTCGAGCGTCTACTTCTAAGCGCGACGGCGACGTTTTAATTGGCCCCAACCGGATCCCGTATATGTAAGAATTCCTTAACATTTATCTCTTGCTGTTTAGTGCCGGAGAAAAACAACTACTACTAGTCTTGTTAAAAGTTTTTATATCTGTTACCTCCCTTGAAACATTTCTAGGATTTCTACACTGGACCAAGTTTTCCCGTCTTGTAAATGTGATTTTGTTTTAAATATTATTAACATTAATTTTTTATTTCTCCTGTAACTATTTACCATAAAATAAAACAGTTGCGGTACACTTACGCTTCTTGGTTATTTAACTACTTGACTGGCTTAACAATCTGCAAAAGACAGAAAAGAATAGTTCCACCTACCCACTAGAGACATTAACCCAGAAAATGATAACTACAAGATGTCCACACGCACCTTCAGACTATGACGGAAAGAGTTTGTGATACATGCATTTATGATATCAGATATGTTAATCAGTTTGAATTCTCAAAAACTGCATTGGAGCGTTGTGAAAACAAATAAGATGACTTCCCAAATCATTGGCAAGCTGATACCTAAAATCATTATGTGATCGGTACCATGACAGTGTGAATCAATGTCTTATTTTTTTATCGCGTAGTAACTCAACAGAAGGAAAGGCAGATAGAAAATAGAATTCAGAATGTTCAGAAAAGTGTAAGCTCTGTTTTTTTTTTTTTTTCTCTTTAATTTTTTATTCTTTGATAAACTGAATAATGTATTTAATTTAAAGTTTTAGAGATGCATTCTAGTCGCGCTTGCTTTAATTCAAATAATTCTAAGGCATTGTCTTACACTCTACCAGATAAAAAATGCCAAGACAGAGTACCCAAAGCAAAATTGTTTTTACAGAAGCAGACAAACTGAATAAGGAAGAGAACAATATTTTTAAAAAAAGTTAATTAATCAGCTTGAATTCAAAAGACATACTACTATCAAAGAAGCAGAAGCAACACTTTATAAGACACAATGTAGTTACTTAGGCAGTGAGAAGGGACTGAAAATTCAAATGCACTAGACAGAAAGAAGTGTAATGCTTAATGAAAATGACGTTGAAAATGTGAAATCCATTAAAAACAGAACATATTTCAAATCCGTTTGTTGATTTTTTTATCAGATCCAACCATTAAATATCCCCCTGGCAATAAACATGGTAACAGCTCTGTTCATGTCATAGCTTAAATACCCGAGTCGAGAGGATGACTTGAAAGATAGACTTTATTCGTTAAATTTTAATAGCAGATTTGAACATTTTGCTGGTTGTTAAGATAATTTCAAGGATTCGGTGAGTAAAAGGCGCTGCTGTAAAATTGAAATTACTACCATGCTTGGCATGACATGGTAACGACATAAATAGCATCAAGACACCAAAGTCTGAAATTCCAGTATTTGGTTTGAATCGCGCATGGCATCGCTTAGATTCACATTACTTACACAAGAGAAGGTAGAAAATGGGCTCAACTGAAAAATGTCGGCTATTACATTTATGGACAGAATGTATTTTTATGTTCATCCGTGCATATAATCGTGCAATGAAATCAAACCCTGGTATATAACATATTTATGCTAAATCGACACAAGCCTGTCTGTAATCCAAGCGTAAGCAAGCTCCCATTGGCTTTTTGTACAGTATATATAACGTAGTAGCACCAAAACGGCTTGAGTTGATTGCAGGTGTTTTAGCCAATTGATGAGCCAGCAAGAAAATTTCCTCCACGTTTTTACTAAAGTCGAGTGCCGAGCTAACTCTTGATGAGGCACGACTTTCGATTTGTTATTTGAAGAACGAAAATGTCGAAATTGATGTTTAGCCTGTTTTAAGCAGAAACAGACGGCTCGCTTTCAAAAGATAAAAAAATTGAACCGGATGTTGATTGCTGATCTCAGGACCAACTGCATGCACTTGTTTTACCTGAAATATTTTCAATTGCCTTGACTTTAAATGCAGGTTAAACTCGGGTTTCAAAAATATCAGTATAATTGAATCACATGTCACAACAGAAACTGAATGTTAGAAATGCCTCTCCTTATTTAAATCATGTGTAGAATACCAACAAGTTCCAAGCTTACACAATATTGCCATGCATCCAGTGTCTAGGGAGGGGAAGGCAGGGTTCTAGTGATGAGTTGTCAAACAAACCTGGAGAGAAGCAAATCAAATAAAAAGGCAAAATACCAAGATTTAGACGTGATTTGACTTAAGTAAATCTGACACTTAACTGTAAGGATTGGCGCCAACTTCATATAAAAGATGAAAGCAAGACAATATTTTCAGTCCTTTATGGTAGTGGTGGGATTGTGTGGGAATTTCATATTAAAAGGTAAGAATTATTTAATGAAAATTAGGTTGTGTCTTAAGTTTAAGAGCGGCTTTCTATAAATATACCATTTGAAACCGATAAGAAATAGTACTACAACTTTACAGCGATAAACTTAACCTTGATAAGGTATGGTCAGATCTTTTGTCACCATTTAAAAATAACGCTTAGCCCATCAACGGTTGAACACAAAGGCATTTCAAAATGATATGTAATTTCAACTGTCAAGTGCTGGTAGAAATTGGCAACAGTAAGGAAACTTAAAAACAGTACGTAACAATGAAAACAAAAGTTAGAACTTTATGCTATAATAAGATCTAATTTAAACTGCTCTTATTTCATGTCCCTGTTAAATTCCAGATGGTTATCGCATTACATGCTCTGCTTTTAATGCTAGAAGTTTTACTAATACGTAGATGCTTACACACAGCCTACCGACGAAGGCTGTTGCACAACAGAAGCATTATGAAATGTATTTGCGCTCAGGAGACAGGATGACCAGAGTTGATCAGCACAGATGTGTGATGAGGCCACCGAATACTTTAAAAAGGGTAGCGCACTGCTGTTGCCAAGCAACGTTTGTTTTAGAGGTAAAACATTTTCAATAATAATAGAATACAAATGTAGAATTCAGTGAAGCGTTTCGGCCATATTTCAACAACATGTCAAGCGATTTTACTTCTAACAGCAACACACAGAAAAAAGAAGAACATCTATTTTTGACGGTACAAAAGTATTTCTTTGTGAAAAGAGTTCATACTTCTGATATTAAGTTTGATGCTATTTAGCCATCAAGAAATAAACAAGTAAAATTGCTTAAAACTTGTTAAGCTGCCACGCTAAATGATCTCTTTGGGTTACATTTTGTCTTAATTTTAGAGCATACATGTCCCTTTAAATCATATAAATGCGAATGATTAGGAAAGAATTATTACCTAATTTTATGGTGTCAGTTAAAAAACACCAGTTACAGAAGGTAAACAGAATAGATTAATATTAGTCCATAAATAGAGTTTAGTTGTACAGTTTCGGATGGAATATAAACAGTTTGTCAGTGTACGTATGTACTAAGGAATTATATTGCAACATATTTCATATGTTCGTCGTTACATTTTCAATTTTTTGACTTTTTTATTGGCAATGATCCAGTTAAAAGCATACAAGCACTATATCACCAGGGCATGTCACTATCACACTGGCGACATTTTTGTTTGCCTTCCTGGCCAAATCTCAGGGGCTCGCTATTCAGAGAAAGTTATGAACTGATAAACTGAATATAAGATACGTCGATTTATTAGCACAAACTGAAACAAGATATTAAGTACATATTGCAAAAAAAAAAAAAAATGGCTTTATATTTGCTCATCATTTTATTGTATTCAGATGTAATTAAGCAATTTATACGCAGAATTCTGCGAATGAGAGAATTTATAGGTAATGAAGAATAGTCTGTTTCACGTGTTTTACAAAAAATGTTTTTTTCTTTAGAGTGTAAATAATAACTTTTTATTTGTTTATACAGACTGTCGGATACGGAGTGGAATATTACTACATTCCGGAATATGGATGTTTCGATGTTGGCTGCCACAATTTTTTTCCTATCTAAACATGGCAACAACAGAACAAAACAGAATTTATTTACCCAAGTTATAACACGTGTAACATTTGAGTTAACAGTGCAGAAAATAAGTTTATAGTTATCAAGTGTAACAGCAAAATTACCAACTTTTTGTAAAATACACTTAACTTAAATGTATGACTGAGAAAAATAATAACGGGAACAGGTCTGACGGCCGCCAAAGCAATATCATCAAGCGACTAATAGAATTGAATCTGTGTAAATGTTGTTCTTCTCTTAAGAGAAATATTTATATCGCAATAAAATTGCTCGGTAACTCTTGTACATTATCTATTATTTATCGAATAAACAATGTCATTAATATTTAAATAAAAGAGTAAAAGGTTAATATTTCCACTTATTTTATTTTATTCAACGTAGTCGATTACTTTTTGTTTGAATTTCCGTTTAAAATCTAACCAATCAGGATGCGAGGATCTGAGTCGCCTGAGCCGGCGAAACCTGGCCGTCTGAGACGGCGTAACGGTTTACGAAAAAGAGGGAATGGTAAGCCTCTGGATTATCGACAGTTTAATATAACGAATAGCCTCCTCTGTCTTACGGAGAATGTGCAGATAGGCAATGTAACATACGAAATGATTTTGTTTAACAACCAGATAAAATTCCGACTTTGCTCGTCCACTGGGGAAATTCTATCAGAGAAACGAATACACCCTAGTCTTTATCGAAAACGGAATGCAATCTAATTGGAACCGAAAGATAAGGGGATTACATTAATTTTTCATCGCTGTGTTTAGGCAAGGAATTGGAGACCATCCTTAAAATTGTATTGCCTAATTAGCACAAATCGGTGCAATTTATATCTTTTAAATGTGTTGATGGCATTCGATTAATTCTGTAGGGTTACAGTTTATGTAATACCAGTTCAGATTAAGTGTATTCGCGCATATTTATCGCGGATAGTAGAGTGTAATCGCTTACACCTTTCACAATCTGATATACTCCTTACAATGTAACCTTCGTCGACAAGCAATCTCATTAAAACAATACTCTTAAGTGTTATCCTCTACTATCTGCGATTAATATGAGCGAGTATGTCTAATCAGATTTTAATTAGACTGGCCGTGACGTTTTCTTTAAAAGGATACTTCTTTTTATTTTTTATCAAAATTTCAACACAGAGTCAATGTCTTGAAATCCTATACTTATACAGCATATATGGGTAAAAAACGTTGAAAAAATTAAAGTATTTCTACAAAAACACAACATACATAACAGCAACCTTTCTATGCTCCCATCCTTGGTATTCTTGTTCAACTCATTCGAAGCGAGCTAACTGCTGTGAGATTTAATACGAAGAGCTACATATTTACCAACCTTTACAACCACCAAAAGTTTTATTAGTTTGTGTTTTTCTTTTTTTATCATGACTTTACAGTAAAACATTTTTTTTGCTTAGTTTTATCTTAAATATGTTACACTTTCTGTTCTAAGAGTCTAGATCAAACAGACAAGTAAATTTATTTCGGCCCAAGTATACATAAGACAAAAGAAGATAATATGTAATCTCTTATTTCCATTGTGGTTAAAACTAATACGTAAAACTTTGAAGTGCAAAGAGCGTTTATTTTTAATATTTGTGAAACAAGCGTTTATATGATTGTGGGGAAATATTTCACAAACACCATTCTACGCGTATATACTGTATTGCATTACAATAAACATTTTCTAACTATTTGTGTTACAGACAAACAATAGTTTATATAAGGAATTAATAAAATTTTCTATTTCATTCATGAGAACTCAAGACTCATATCAGGACTTTAATTGCAAGCAATTTAAATAAACAGTGTAAGTATGTGGTGTCGATAGCTGGCGAGTAACAATTCGGCTTTTCAGAACTCTCGAAGTAAGTTAAAATCCATTATTAGACATTTTAACCTTAACACCACGAAGATGATTCAATATCTTAAACGTTTAGTGCACTAAAGAATGTAGCTTAATTAAACGATACAACTGTGTAACGGTATTTAAAAGGAAATTCTTAAGTAAGTACGCTCTAGTGTACAGGAAATAGCCTTAACAGTTTTACTTAAGATAGCGAATTGTAATTGAATGCACTATTTTTAAAAACATACATGTTTTTCAATGCCTTTATGTCAATACCATGCACATGCACCTATTTATATAATTGTTAAAATTCATGGTGGAGCTAATAATCACAATGCATTTTAATCTTTTATCTGTGTTAATGTATTGCAAACTGAAATGATTTTCTGTCGTCTTACAATATACAGGTAGTCAATATAATACGTTTTAACTGCCAGACATATCCACACACAATATAAAATCAGTTTAAATATGCAATAATAATGAAAATAATAACAAATACTACTACTACTACTATTCAATAATTATAATAATAATAATAATAATAATAATAATTATTATTATTATTATTATTAAATTATTATTATTATTATTATTATTATTATTATAATTATTATCAAACAATAATTATCATAATGATAAAAGTACAAATTAAACATAAATATGAACAAAACAATTAAATAATGTTCTAAATGAATAGGACGGATTATAGATAATTTTGAAATCAGTATTTGTTTATCACAGTACAAATAGAATATTTTAAACGCTATTATGTTCCAAAAACTAATGCACAAAAGAAACATAAAATGCGGTATTTTACCGTATCTTATACAGCATATTTATTAAAGACAATAACAATGATTGTTTTTGTATCAAAGGTGGTTAAAACTACTTAATACTTAATGCGGAAAAAGGTTGGTATCCGGTTTTAAGCAGCTTAGATATTTTTAGGTCTTGTTTGATTCATTTGTTGTGACTGAATATTAAATGAGTCAATGATCAATAAATTATTATAAACGCGTGTATTGATTATTATTGATAAATATCAAACATAGTTGCAATCAGTGTTAAGGACTTATAAAGAACAGTTGGATAGTTTGCAAAACAGCCAAACGTAAGTCCATATTGTTTACAGTTAATTTAACTTAAAGATTTTATGATTCAATGACACATTAAACAAAATTATCATCTCATTGTTAAATTTATCAAGGCATATGAAATATCTATGTGAGTTTTAGGATTATTTTAATTGGCCTCGGCTCATTTTTATGGCTATAGACCTGACTTATCTTTTTCTTCCCTATCTCTTATCAAAACCCCACCCGTTCAAACTTAAATGAAAATATAAATATTAAAACGAAAGTTATAACATGATTAGAAAAAAAGCTGTCTTGCACGTCAAGGTCAAGTCAAAATATTTACTGGCATTAACGTAATATATAAATAATTCGCAAATAAGAAAAGTTTTTGCAGTAGGTTTAACAAACATATTATGAATATATTATGAAAAGAATTAGAAATATACATGGAGAAGGTGGCTGTAAATATATATACTCTGCTGTATAAGTAACTAAAGGGAAACACGAAAACTTTACATACGAGTTTCACATCGGAAAACAACTGATTGTAGATAATAAGGAATTGTCAGTTCTTATTTTCTGTATAGTCTTTAATGCACAGCGAATATATTGTGTGGAATATGGCTTTAAACCAAATATGTCCTTGGCAAAGATAATAATAACACATATCTCATTAAGAAATAAATTATTCTTTTGTAATAAATTTTAGACAAACATTTAAATGACAGACGCTTTGGGATTATATTATTACAATATTGCGTCTACAAAAGATTATAACTCACAGGAATTTTAGAGGGTTTGGTGCAAAATTGCTGTAACTCTTCCTTTATTTTAATTGTAGATACAATAGTTTTGCTCTGAAGCCTCGAATTTTTTAATTCAATTACAAGATGCTGAATTAGACCTTGACATTTGTCTCCAAATTAGTTCACTTAATACAGTCAAGGTTCAACATGTTTACGGCCTCCGATCACTTTTTCTCGTATGTGTTATATGTTTATACTATTAAACAGAATTTATAATGTTATCGATGCTTCCGTTGAGAGATGTATGTACGTTGCGTCAGTTAGTAAAGAAATTCTTTAATATAGCCTGATAAAACACCGCAAAACTAAGAGATTTCATACTTTAATTATAACCAATGGAGCAGAATAAGATTCACACATTTCAGATGTTTTGAAAAAAATGTGCAACTACATAACAAATTTTTATATTTGGAACCTAAGGTAAAAATTCAAGCAGCTGAAATTTATTTTTGTTATTACGTGAGATTTACTGTTTGTGATACAAATTTGACAGCGTTATTACTTCATGGATTAATGCGGATCAGTGGTTCAGTGGTAACGCGCTGGACTGGTTACCCAGGTGGTCGCGAGATCGACCCCCTGCTCCTCCACTAACATTATCAATGGTCTTTCGAATTTGACTTTTAACCGAGGTCCCATGTTTCAGTGCTGTACACTGAGCATGCAAAAGAACCAGGGATGTCTTTGGAAATGGATGCTTTCTGTAAATTGCACTATCCCTCACAACATAAAAAGTAACTAATCTGTGCAGGGGGCGTCTGACATGTGGGCAATAGGTACCGCCGAAAAATGAACTCAAATAGATGAATGAATGTTAACTTTACTAATTTATAACAAATCTTTTCTTGTATAGTTCTTAACATTCTTTGGTTTTCATTTCTATAGTCTTGTTTTAAGATTCTGCAGGACTCATTTATAAGAGTTGCTTCAATTAAAAAGAACAAGAGTAATATATATTTTCGAAATTTACACTTTAATTAGTGTAACGAATGATAAAAGACTTAAATAATAATTACTATAAAACAATAAAATATAATAACTTTTTGTAAAAGTAAGAACTAGTTATACATGTACTTTTATGTATAGAAAGCAAAACTTAATCAAATTGATAAGGCTAGACTATATAGATATGTTTAAATATTTGTAATAGCCTTGGCATTTTAAGGACACTAGAAAGCAAAATTTAAATTGATAAGGCCAGACAATATAGATATGTTTAAATATTTGTAATATCTTTAAGGACACTTTTAATCATGAAGCAATGCACCATTGATTCAGTGAAATACAATCTACCATGAACTTTGTTATAATAATAATCTGTTATAATCAGTGCTTTAGTCGGACTCGAGCAATCATTCTCGGTCAGTGCCCGATTTTAATGACAAACAAAGTGCATTTGTATATCATTTAAATTTTTCATACTCACTAAAGATATCATAGGGAGTCTTTCAAAAACAAAATTCTAAATAAAGATCATTGGTAAAAACTGTTTTATTCTATGCATTGCAATATCTTTTTTAAACCGTATTTTAATCTAAAATCTCACCGGACTATTTTCTTTCATGTTATCGGATCTAAAATGAATAATTAAAACAGTCCTTGGTT
The DNA here is from genome assembly GCA_012932295.1 of Cyclina sinensis. Lineage (NCBI taxonomy): Eukaryota > Metazoa > Mollusca > Bivalvia > Venerida > Veneridae > Cyclina > Cyclina sinensis. The sequence goes on along the minus strand of JAAONU010000007.1, from coordinate 39,120,526 downwards.
CGAAACGTACTCAGAGACGAAACTAGATATATAATTTACGCCTGCTGTGTGTTTTGCTTTTTTCTTCTTTAATTTAATAATTGTTCATTTTACCTGACAAAACGTTGTTAAACCAAACAGGTGCGAAATAATTCATCAAAACTTCAAACTGAAATCAACAATGTGGCAAATAATTCTAAACTCATAACAGAACAAAGATTAGTGAATAGATCATGGAAGTGACGCGATGTTAAATATCCACGAAGGAAAATGGAACGTGTGTTCATGACTTTCTTATTTATATTTTATTCAGTTTTTCGTTTGTCGTAGAGGTGTTTGGGTATAACGTGAAAAGTTCCCACATGCTGCTGTATCTAAATGGATACCAAAAGTCAAATGAGGAAATAACGATTCATGGGCATTTTTGGTCTAAATAAAAGTTACTTTCTTCCTTTAAAAGTGCATACTTCTAATACGATAACACTTATTAGTTTAGGGAATGAACTTTACGTAGGCCGGCGGATTAAAAGTATCTTCCTTTTCAGTCGAGACAAGTCCAGCAGACCAAGCAGGAAATAGTGATTAATTATTCATTCTTGTTACTTGCACGTCATTGAAAAGTTCTAAATAACACTTTAAGTGTTTTACACTTTCGATATAAGAAGCAGTCAAATAAGAAAATCTTAAATGTAAGAAAAGAGATATACATTTACATCAGCAATAAAAGAGCTTATACAGAAGGGCTTATACCGATGAGACTTTGGAAAACTTATGTTATTGCAAACAAAATAAATGTGACATACAATAGTTTTTGCACTGGCACCGTGATCATGATAGCCAATATAGGCACAAATTGACACTTACACTAGAAATTGAACCAGTTTTAACAAAATCAAGACAAAATAGCTTTCGGAGTTTTGTAGTCATTCTCAAGGAAGAGAAAACATAACCACCAATAGATTATTCTTCATGATGATAAGTCCACTATACAAATGGAATATTCTTCAGTTTTATGCTAATTTTCTACCTTTCCATCTTTGTAAACCCCACTTGAGACTATTTTAAAGATAAGTGGCTAAAGTTTGGAGCACATTCATCAAGAAAGTGGCATGAGATCACACCACATTTTTTTTTTCAAAGAGAAAAATATACTTAAACGATTTCTATGTCACTTTAATTTATCATTCATCTTTAAATTCTCTCTGTTTCACACAAACACACAAACACGTGATGAAAGTTTCCACATTTATCTTAAGTGGTTTTTTTACCAAAATAATTAGCAGGATGCTCAACTAATAAAACTATAAATGAATGAAAAACATACAAGAATGTGGAGTTTGAACTTAAAAGTATGTCCATTATGCTTTCCCAGTTATTTGCAGACAGTCACTAATATGTATTCACCATAAACATGATTAGATGCTTTCGAAATTCCAGTAGACATCAGATATTACATCTTGCATTTTTGTTCAGCGACACAGACATTTTGCGCACGTGAATGAAATCAGCTTCCGGGTCGGAAATTGCCAATTTGATTATTTATCTAGCAAGTAATTGAAGAAGGTAATGATATTCTGATGAATCTGACAATGAACAGCCATTTCTCGTAAAACAGTCTTTAAATGTTTAAATTTCATCTTTAAGCGACATTTTGCAAAGGGACTTAAACTTAATGATACCTTTTCAGAGCATTCAAGAACAAATATTGTAAATCTAGATAGAATTTACATACAAGTCAACATACAATTAGAGTAATTATTTATGGAAATACGCTTTAGACAGATAAACTGTAAACGTTCTTGTAATTCCAGTCGAAATGTCTCCAATAAAACAGCAGACTACACTAGACAATAGTAATAGATCATGTATATATGAGCACTGTTGTACGGTAGCACAGAGGTGATATGCACTACTCTTTATTTTAGTTCCGTTTTTATGTTGTTCCAACGAGATACGAACGACGTAGCATGTCGTGGTAACGAGTTACTAAGTCGTGGGAGCAACAGAAACAAAAGAAAAGTTCATTAAAAACAACATGTCGAGGGAAAGATTTACTTACAAGTTGGAACGAGTTAACTTTGACGTGGGAATTACATAAAAAGAGAAGCGCAGTTTTTTTTTTAAAGTTCTCTGTTAAAAAAGGTAGTGCAAAATCTTGCTATTTCGGCTCCACCTAGCCGACTCGTTACCATAACGTAGCTATGACCCTTACTCGGCTATGATAACGGCAGGTATAATGAATATAACAAACAATTTGATTGGGTTACTAATTCGTTGGAAAGAAAGGTATTTGGTTTGCTATGTCGTGGGAAGGAGTTACTATGCCGTTGGAGTGGGACAGCAGGTCGTTCCCACGACATAGCTAAACTCGTTCTCACAAATTAATAAGTCGTTTCATCGACATAGCAAGGTCCCACAGAACTTTTGCATTGACCTATCGATATGCACTATTTAAAAACAAGATAAAATATGTGAAAAAGTCTATTTATATATTAAGTAAACATGTCTTCAACTACACTATAAGTTGAAAATTATTTTTGTTTAATCTTGTGTCAATCTAAAAATAATATCTTCTACTTTATACAACAACCTTTTATCTGCGTAGCTATTCTAAAATGTTTTATGTCTGCCTATATTTAGCTATGTATAAGACAGCAGTCACACTATTACGTACGGCTGAGGCACCTTAGGATGAGTATTGTCGATTGTCTCATCAACAGAGGTATAAAAAATGTAATGTGCATGCATGTAAACATAACAGAATATGTAACTAAAAATAGACTCAGCAGTGACATAATCAAGCAAAAAACGTACAGATTGTTTAGTAATCATTAGTGTAAAATTATCATTTGTTCAGAAACAATGGGTTTTACGAAAAAACAACATAGTTAAAAAACAGTAAAGCAGTTCAATGATATCAGGCTATGTGAATCATATTGACTTTCGTGTACACTTTTATGTTGACATTTGTAGTGTACCAGTTGCATTCAACCGCTTGAAAGAATGCGGAAAATGTTCCTGTTTTTGCATGTTTTCGAAACATCCTCATTTTTGCATTATTTTCCCAGAAGAAGTCACCCGGTGCTAGCTCTGGCGAATAAAGGTATTACACGAACGAATAAGGGTATAACACGAGCCTTCATTTACAACTGCAGGATTATGTGATTGTGCAATGCCATGCAACAAAAACATATACTGTATACCCCTACCTGGACTTCGCCTTTCGTGTTTCTGTTAAAGTCTTTCCAGAACATCGTTTTTTTTTTTTTTTTTTTTTTTGTAATTATCTTTTATTTCCCATATATATTTACACACACCAGTATTTATTGAAAAGACATGAAAACAATACTAGTTAGAATCTATCAGTATTTCCAAACATATTATATTAAGTTATTGAAGATGCATATGGTCTATTTTTTACATTATTTTTGTAATTTTTGGACTATTAGTTTATCAAAATATACATGTATATAATTTTATCATCTTAGATCGACCATGTGCTTCTTTATTGATATTTCAGTAAATCTTAATTATCATGCAAGGGACTAATAGTATTGCAAAATAAATGCAATGAAATACATATACCTATACACATATACACACATATACGTACACATATATACATACACACATATACATACATATGCATTCACACATACTCACACACATTATAGAGTCACTAAGTGCTCAAATAAACAAAGCTTACTATTCATAACAGGGGTGTTCATTATCAAATTCATGATGTTCATTCTAGCTGCATAAAATATATGGGATATTTAAGAGCATAGAAACATTTGACAAGGTTTGGTGTAAACTACTAGGTTTTTATCTCAAATTAAAAAGTTAGAACCGTAATTTATTTGACATTGGATTTACATGTTAGTGATGTCCCCCCCCCCCTTCCCAAGTGGTGGCATGACTGCAGAGGTATAGGTCTGTAGGGTGACAGGAAAGCGTCATTTTAAAGCTGACCCTCAATGACATACTTGAAGCACAAGAAGGAAGAAATAAATGTTCATTAAAACTCTATTCCACATTTATTAAAAGAATATATTTTTGTCATACTTTTTCAAATTTTCCAGAATTTTGGTTCTGTTTTGCAGTATACTTTTCAATTTTATAATTTGAACATAGTTGTTGTTTGAAACTTACCAGAGCAGGCCTTAATTGTTTTACTCTGCAATAATATAAATAATGTTTTGCATATAGAATGATTTTGTTTATAACTTCATCATATTTATTATTGCCAAAGAGAATATCAGAAATATTCCAGTTTTGAAAGTTAACATTACATCTGTCTCTAATATATACTTGTAATTGAAGCCAAAAATATTCAGATACTTCACATTGATAAAATAAGTGAGTAAGGGTTTCTTTTTCATTATGGCAAAAGGTGCAAGTATCATTTTCAATAATATTCATTTTTTTCAGCAAATAATTTGTCGCAAGTATTCTATGATTTAATCTGTACTGAAACCAAATTAATTTTGGGTCCTTTGTTAACTTATGGGGAAATTCATATATTGAGTTTCTCTGAAAAAAATCTGCAACTACTGCACCTGCCAAATCATTTCTCCATTTTAATAAAGAATTTGGATAATGTCCTGTTCCATTCATTGATCTGTAAACAAACTGGCATCCTTTCTTATCATGCAGAATAATACTGAGAGCCTGAGGAATGTGTACATTATATTTGTATTCTTTTGGTAAATATCTTATATGTTCTTTTTCTATAAAGTTATTTAAAACTGTAATGATACCCCTGTATTCTAAAAAATTACTTCTAACATTGAAAGTTGCACAAAACTCATTATATGTATAAAATTCACCCTGTTGGTTAAGTAGATCTCCTAAGAATAAGATTCCCTTACTACTCCATCTATTTAAATGAATACTTGAATTTCCAATTTTTATACCTGGATTATACCATAGATTGATAGAATAAAAATCTTTAACTGTTTGTGGTTTCAAATGTAAACAGAGGTTCATATAACTGTAGAGTACATCCTTCCAGAAAGGATTTATATCTAAATGCAGTTTAGCTTTAATAAAGTCTGTTCCATTCTTAAAAATTTGTTGTAAAAAGGGTAAAGTGCTCTCAACTAATTGGCTATATTTATTATCTGAATAAATAATGCGTCTTAACCAAGAAACTTTAAGACTATACATAAAACACTTCAACTCTACCATTTTAAGTCCACCAAATTTATAGTCTTGTGTTATAATTGATCTTTTAACCTTGTCTTTTCTTTCATTCCAAAGAAATTTATAAAATAAATTTTGAATTATGTTGATTTTTTCAAGTGGTGGGTTGGGAATACTTAAAATAAGATGATTTAATTTAGCCAGAGCTAGAGATTTAATAACTACCAATTTACCTACAGGGGAGATCATTCTTTTAGACCAGTTAGAAAACAAATTTTTAATTTCTTGAATTTTTGAATCATAGTTTAACTCTACAATTTGTTCCAGATCTGTTGAAAATTTTACTCCTAACACAGTAAAGACTTCCGCATTCCAATCTAAGTTATACTCTGGACATAAAATAGTGTTACTATTTTTTTTTTGAGCCAAACCACACTACTTTAGTTTTTTCTATGTTAATTTTAAGGCCTGATAGTTTTTCATAAAATTTTAACACTTTCATTGTGTTCCTAAGTGACTTTTCTGTGCCATCTAGAAATATACTAGTATCATCTGCATACTGAGACAATTTATACTCATTTTCATTTATCTTTATACCTTTAATGTCCTGATTTTTCCTGATTAATAGTGATAGTATTTCTGCACAAAGGATAAACAGGTAAGGTGACAGGGCATCGCCTTGACGACAACCTCGTTGAGGTTTAAACCACTCTGATATATGTCCATTCACAATGACACATGATTCTGTATTAGTATAAAAAACCTTTATCCATGTTTTTTTTTTTTTTTGTAGAAAGCCCTAGCTAAATATTTTCTCCTCGGAACGGCAACTTGTAACAGTGGGCCATGCATATTGAAAACAGTTTCTTTACACTACTAAACCTTTTTGCGACAAATGGATTGCTTACCTTTCGAGTTTGCTCAAAAAAGTGGACCGATGTTTCATCCCCTGTCACATATATTAAGTGGAAAAAATGTGTTGTCGTATCTTAGGTAGTTTCAAGAGATATCTAGCTACACGCAATCTCGAGTGCGCTTTCGCTCATCCGTCAGCAAATGGGATATCCATCTGGAAGTGATACGTCGCATTTTAACGCACGCTTTAGAAAACGAAAACACTGAAGGTAAAATACCAATTCTGCTTTTTATATGATGCAGTGTGTGACGTGCGTCTGTATTAACAATGTCAGTAAACTTTTGGATGAAGGTTGGATATCAGCAGCGTTTTTACTTCTTTACCCAGCCATTTTTGCAATAGTGTCTATGACTTTGATCATTATATTTGATTTGAATAAATATTTATAGTTAGCGTTACCTTGTATAGAATTTTCACAATTTCACCGTGTTTCATGGATATAGAAAGGTTGATAACATTGTATCTGAGAACACCCTCCTACTTGCAATTTTCTTCACCAGAGAAGCTTACGCGTGATTTACATTTGGAATGCATATAAATGCGTGGCATGAAGTCATTGCTGCATAGACTCATCTTGATATATTTTAGAAAAGACAAATTTAATATAAGATCCTCTTACATCAGAAAATTCTTTTTTTTTATCTGTGACACACATTGCAGTCGTAACTCTCTTGCCTATAATTTCCGACGTTATGTTTAAACATTTGATTTAGATGTCTAGAGGAACAAGCAAAAGAGACCCACGAATTCAACCATAAAGAATGAAAACATTTGAATGCAGAAATATCGGTTCTGATTTGTACATTGAGTTCTTATATACCTAAAAAACTCAATTTGCCTCTTATTTCTACGTAGTCGTTTAAGCTGATTCGCATTTTCAGTTTTTGCATCTTGGTGCATCTGCAAACGAGCTTACATCAGTAGTGTTTGCTTTGAAGCGACAGTTAAGAAGTACAAAAGCACAAAACATATTTGTCTTGAAATTAGCTTAGAGTGTTATTTAGTACAAGATGTAATCGAGCCCCATTGAATGTTATTGATTTATCATATATGTTATTTTTTCTTGTGTTAATATCTCAATCTTTAATATGAGTAAAGCTTATTTCAGCAAACACGCTAGTTGATGGTAAGGTCATGATACCTAAACAATTACCTACAATTTGTTTGGCAAGTGTTTTCGATAGCTTGAATATCTTCATGTCTTTGATAGCTTTACTCAATACTTCCGCGCATGTGATCATACAACCGTAAGTTGTTTTTCAATATATCAAATAACGAGGAAATATTTAGCACAGACTATGGTCTTTTTTTTGTTTTCTTGTTTAGCAAACCTATTTTGAATAATTATCTAACGTTTTCAACGCAATATCAACCATAAAACAAACCCGATATTAAGAAAATTGATGATATAAACATTGTATTTACAAAGCAGTTTTTCACAATTGAACCACATGTTTTGTTGTATCTTCGGATTTTCAAAATGAATTCTCTAATTGAAAATTGGCCGTCACTGTATAGTGTATCGTTATAACTGTCAGGAGGCACCGTGGTCCAGGGGTAGAGCGAAGGGCTCCGGATCCGAAGGTCGCGGGTTCGAATCCCGTCAGAGGCGAGATTTTCTCACTATCTTCACATTTCTCCACGCTGCGCGAATACTGGTATGGAACCCAGGAAGCAGTCATCGAGCGTGATGAATCTAAGTTGTAAGAACTTGCATCGCAATCGATGTAAAATAAATGAGTCTGAAACCCTGAAAGTTATAACTGTCAAAAGCTTATTCGTTGTTGAATCAAGAGAATAATTTCTTCTTTGTTTTGCCCATTTCTGCTTTTGAATTAATGATTATTGCTAAATGTATACAATAAAATCTTAGACATCATATTAAAATAAACTTTAAACATTTTACAAAAAAGTACTTGAAAGATAAAGCAAATTTGTTTCATTTTTCAGTAATGATTTCGAAATTCCAGAAATCATCTAGTAATATTCTCATTTTGTTTAAAGTGACAGTTATTTTGCACAGATATATTAAATCAATTTCCTGTTAGAAAATTGCCAACTGCATTATTATTGAATGTAGAATGAAATGATGTTTTTTTTCACGCTCTCACGACTGCTCAGTTGTTTTAGGGTTATCAGACACAGAATTAATAGGAAACGTCATCTCTTATGGGAAGGATGCATGATTCTATACTTTATTTACAGTACATATGTTATTCCATTACTTAATGTTAAACCTGCTTTGATTAATAACTTGCGTAGTTCATAAAGTTGGTTTAGGTTATTGCCTTTAACAAAATACAAATACAGCCAATATTTTAATCGTATCACATACTCTGAAGTTTCGTGATCTGAAATAAGTACAAAACTAATGAAAGCAACTATAGGTAGTACAAAAAATATTGGCATCATATTGTCCACTTCATTCATAGCATATGACTTGATATGTGAAAAGAAGTGTATGTGGTCTTGCATTTATTCAAATTATTAAGTGTCTTTTTGCAAAGAATTTTGTGGTTCTGGTTAACTTTCAAGTTTTTACTTATAGTATGAATACTAGTTATATATAGCTTTCCATTGTATACTGTCTCTGATTAAAGTAATTTCTTCCTGTAAGCTTAACTCTAGTTCTTCAAAGTAATAACAGACAGCTGTTTGCCACATGAATTTCCTGACAAAGTATAAATAGTGCAAGTAAATTTACCATATTTGAAAGGTATCTGTTACATTTAATTGTTCTTCATTTGTTTTTAACACAGAATTCTTCCTGTTAAGGTGTTGTAATTTTCTACACACAATTCTTACTGTTATTATTATTATGCAATTCCTGGTTAGGAAATTGCCAATTTTGTAGCTCCTTCAAAATGACAATTACATGATGTTCCTAATACTTGCAGATATATGGTATTGCGTAATGGTACTTTGCTTTCATAAGAATTTGATTAAACACGCTTGCTGGTCTTGGTGCAGTACATGCTCATCTAGATACATTCAATTTAAAAGTTGAGGAGAATAACTTGAGAACCTTGAACGCGATTCGTTTCTTCTAGATGTTATTGTTTTTGATGTTTAACTTTTTGTTTTGTTTTACTCCTGTTCTTATGACTGAATAGCTCTAACTGCAAAAAGTGTATGCTTATAAGAGATATCGATGGTTTCTGAAAAACCATCCTGTCAGACATAAGCTATCAATCATTTTATGAAAATTTCTTTACAAATATCCAATTATTGATAAATGTTTGAGAGACAAACTTTTCACAGAATCTCAGGTGTTAACATAGTGATAAAAAGATAATTTGCAGAAAATAAACTATATATTTCACCAGTCATTTTCTCTGACTGATTGGTTGCTTCATTTCTTAAATTTATCGTGTTTTCTCTTTAGGTCAGTTTATTTCACGACTTCCTCTTTTATGAAATCTATCTGTATCATTGCATAGTAATCAAATATACTATCTTAGATTAAAAAATATGTATATTTCTTGATATACACGTGTGTAAGTATTTCCGAGCTTCCGATGCACGTTTTTTCTATCATTAGGTAAGTTCAAATTAGAGAATTTAGTTTATGTCATACGATTTAGTTAAAGGGATTGACTGAAATTGTGATATTTGACAGTATTCTTTTTTCATGAACACTGAAACACATGTACATGTCATTTTGTTTCATTTGATCCCAAGATTTCATTAAACTCTCTGTGTTTGCTCGATGATAGATCAGACTTCAATATACACCTGCTTGTGAATGTACGGGTATTTTGCATTTACTCATTTCCTGATATTAACAAGATTTTTTTAAACAACCAACTGATATTTTTTTATTCTATTGCTTAAATTATCAGTATGTGTGACCCTTTAAAAATAACTGAACGAAGACAAACTTGTCGTTCAGCTATGTTTGTTCTGGGAAATATGCGGTAAATTCTGGATTTGTCTGGTTATTTCAAGAGCGGCGGTCGCAATGTTTTCTCTTAGGTTAAAAAAGTTTACTGTGTATACATTTTACAATTAAACATGGCCAACACAAACATTTTTCTGTCATCATCAGTAATCAATTAATCTTACTTGTATCTAAAAAGGCAAATAAATTAAATTTTTGGTAAAGACTTGACCGAATCATTTGCTTGTGCAATAATGGTTTTTAAATATTCTTAGAAAAATGCAAACTTGATTTGTAGTTCTAAATGGAGGCAAATAAATCAAGTTTTTCAAGAAATTCCGTATCGATGAAGTCTGATTCTAAAAAGAGTAAATTTAAAGCAAAATAGAGAAACAAAACACACAAAAAACGTATTCATTCTGCATTAATTTGAACAAATTCTATTTTGTATTGTTTTAATATATTAGGCAGGCTCTTTGACACAAAGATTAAAGGAACATCCAAAATAATATAGCCTTGAATAACTTCTGTTGTCATTTTTTTTCTTAAATCCAGAAAAGACGTTAACAATAACTCAACTGAGCGACAAATGAATGGTAAATACTGACTACATAAACATTTCCAATCAATTACTGTCCAGATAAATATTAACATCATGTAGTTTACTTCAGGATAATTTAAATTGTTCAACGATGCAGCAACACGATAAGCAAGAATTCAATCAAGTTTTTGAAGTTATTATGTGGTAACTGCATGTATATTCTGGTTTTTAACCAAGCTTTTCAGATTTTTAAGTAAAGAAATATGTTGTGCGGAAGTATCCTATTTCGAATGTCATTAAACTAGTTATTCACGGAGGGGCTCTAATGACCAATTAAGTAGCTTTAAGTCTGGTTTCAAAGTTTCATTATAGGCACGATTTCACTTCAGCAAACGCGTGCAGGACAAATTTGCAATAACGTTCATCGATTGGTGAGGGAGATAACAGAACATCAATCAAAGTCTGTAAACAAGATTATATTTTTCCTTTAATATTACTCGTACACTTTTATATGTGGATGCAGTACATTGAAATAACTACTTACTAAAAATGTTTATTTGTGCCGGGTTCGGAAAACTATGTTGAAGGAAATATTTTGACGGTCAACACACTTACGGACTCTTTATTACAATCATATAAGCAGAATCCATGACATTTTAAAGGAAATAAAATGACTCCCTAATAATTTGTGTAACTAAAAAACTTTATACTTCGTGTATTATTTACAATTTAATTAGAACCTTTCTGGTGATATATTGTTTAATTATTCTGTCACTATATGATATGCTTTTATGAAATGGGAAGGTATGTCTTATTTAATTATCATTTAAATAACACAATGTATCATTCATTAGTCTGAAAAGTGCAGAATTGCTCACAGTAGAAACTGAAATGTTACGCTCGTTTTTTTTTCCATACAAAAAAGCAAGTCCATACTATCAATAATGTTCAAGCTTTCTTTGGTGTCATATGTTTAGGGTATTGTTTGAACATTTCCCATGTACAGTTTTATGAATGTCTGACATTCATGTTTAATTTTGTGTGCCATTGCTTCTTTATTAGTTTCAAGCCTCGAGCTTGATATG